>CM023452.1:180580780-181180780 GCA_013339765.2 Haemaphysalis longicornis | reverse complement strand
TCAGAGAAAGAGAATGGAATACTCCAACTGCCTGCGGACGCGCGTGGATGACGTCACGACAACACGCCCAACCTCGACGAAACCGCGACCGAGCGGCCAATTAAGGAATATATAAGCCTTCGTGCGTTCGTATCACATGTACGTGGTGACTCTGACAAACTTCGAGACGTTTCTTTAGTCATTCGCTCCAATATTTTTGACTCTCATATTTACCAAGACACCTCGTCTCCGTGAACGCGCGGTGGCAGGGTCGTTCTCATTTCGTGTGATCTTTGGGAGTGGTGTTGAAGCGTAAAAGTCGCCATTCCTTCCATCGGCTTTTACAGCCGTGAGCGGAGTGTAGGATTCATGAGCAAAATGATCAAAACGTCCAAAGGGAACGCAGAAAGTCAGACGACCCCGTCCGAGCGATCCTGCCGCGCAGAATATCGCAGTAGCGGACGATCCCTGCAACCAGATGTTCTTGCAGACGTCACCGAAAAGGGAGGCATCATGGGCAGTCACGATCGCAGATTGTTAGGAGGGGGACGACACGAGGAAGAATAACGGCGCTGGTGAAAATCCGATGTTTGATTTGCAATAACTCCAATAATATTCCTCCCTTTATCAGAATTGTTGATGGAGGTTATTATTAGGAGATGGATTTACCTGAAAATGCGAACATGCATGTATCGTAAAACCGGTTTAAGGAGCCTTTAATCGAAAAGGAGAATTTCGGAAATCGACCGAAGTATAGCGAAATTTCCTGAGAATAGGTACCAACGTCCACTCCAAACGATGTACCTATAGATACTTCAAATTGTTGAAATACACTTTTCCATTATGGCTTAGCGTCCAAAGAAAACTTCAGTTTTTACTTTTTTTACTACACTACTCCAAGAACAAAACTCTTTAGTTTTTTTAATTATTTGTTGTGTCGCACGTGCCTTACATATCACAATCGTTTTTGTTATTATATGACACCCTCACCGATCACTACGAGGAAATTGCAGTGCTTGTCACCGGGAGCATGAGAACCATATTTGGAGCTTCCTGATATTCCTCTACATTCAAAATTCGTTTATATACTCTCGAGACGAGCCGAAAACGGTCCTGCAGCAGCTTTCCTGCTTGCCTTTACTTTTAGGCCGTGCTTTCTTTGAACAGGTGCAACGAAAGGAAGGGGAGACGTTATCTGGATAAGTGTGAGGATGGAAGCGATCAGTGCTATCTGGAAACAATCTAGCTTTGTTCCTTTCTAACCCTATTTGAGGTTAGAATTGCCATGTCAGCGTTCATAGGTGACATGGGGAGGGGGTTCCACTGGCAGCAGGTCGTCGCCCCTGGTATGCATGGTTACTGCGAACATGAAAATGAAACGTATGAACAGGAGTGTGGCGGTGGGCGCTGGTCGGAACAGCGCTTTGAGAAGCTTGATGGGTCATTCTTTGTTCTAATTCACAGTGACACTCGAGAAATAATTTCACAGTTCGCACATAAAGCCGCTCCGGCGCTCCCTGACGCCTTCCGGTTCATCGAAGGGCACGGCGATAACTGCGTCCGAAAAGTGGAGCAGTGCTGAGTGACGACACATCATTCAACATTGCTGTGCCCATGCTAGCGCTCTGTAAACCGTGTATACCTTGCACGGCTATTTTGCCACCCTGCCTCGTTTAGCAATGATAAAAGCGTGTTTCATTATTTTACAGCATTTTGGTATCATGGTCACAGTTCTGTCGTCGCTTGAAAACCAGAATGAACTACTCACCTGATAGTGTGCTGATGTCCTGGTGCCCAATAGCAGAATATCCTGTGGGACGCAGTAGAAGAATATGGTTAGGAAGTGCGGCACTTCTGTCACTTCATTTCCGTATAAACCAATTTGAGAAATTTTGAAATATACACCCTTAGTAACTGGTTGTTGGATACACAAAATTTGGTACAAGGGGTCGTGAAATTATTTGGCAATCTCCAATAAATCTGTTGTACCAAAACGTAGTACTCCCATAATATAAATCAATGAGCACTGCTTGTGGAATAGCTTTTAAATGCGGAGCATTTCTTAGGCTCGCGATGTCACTCGTCGATGTTGTCGCCGCCGTCTACACGGTCACTGCGCATGCGCGTCGCGTCGAGGTGCAGGTGCGCGTCTCTCCCCCGTGCGCTCCGTCGCTCTCAACAACAGCTGTGGCGGTGCGGGGGGAGCGCGTCTGTGCGCGCATGCGTCGTAGCTACCCGTGCGCTGCGTCGCGCTCAACAGTAACGGCGGCTGGTCGTGTACACGTGATAACGGCGTCGTGGGTGCATGGAAAGTTCGCGCGCTTTTGTACGGAAGTGTCCGCATGCGCGTCTTTCCCCCGAACTCCTCTCCCTCGAACGCGGGCTGCGTGTATATAAGTGGCGGAGCGCGCGTTCGGAATTCAGTCAAGGGCGTCTTTGCTTGGCTTTCGCTTGACTTGACGCTTTGCTTGACGGCACCAAGCAATAAAGACAGACTTTAACTTTACACTCCTTGCCTTCGCTTCTCCTTCATTCAATAAAGAAGAATAATAAAGACGAAATAACAATTAAGCATTCCCAAACCATACCCAATTATGCAACATTCACGCGATACTGCCACCACTCTGCGACGCATTTACTCGAGTTCCCCCGTGGGAAGATGCGGGCGGGGTTTTTTTTTTCAATGTGGAGGGAGACGGCTTGCTTTTGGAAACATTCCTCTAGTGATAAGCAGTGAAAAAGAGCAGGCTGGGTAAACTGAAAGCAACGCAATATGAATTAAGTATACGAAGTTATTGCGCCTGTAACTGAATATCCTTCAGTACAATATGAATTTAGTATATGAAGTGATAGTGCCTCTAACCGAATATTATTCGTAAGTTTCGATTATATTGGTTGCCCAACCGAGGTCCGTACGTTTTTTTTTCTGCTTGCACTGAAAACAACAAAATCTATACGATTCTTTTCTAGAGAAAGTTGAGAGAACCGCGAAAGTTTTTTCACGTCAAAAGTGCGCCAAACATGCATCAAACCATCGATAAAAGTACGTAAAACTTTCGCTGTAAGGGCATCTGATGTCTTGCGTAACGTTCAAAGACGCCAATCGCCAACCAAGAACAAAGCATGCGGTTATTCTTTGCTCATTACGTAAACGCATCTGTAAACTATGTAAACGTCTACTAATGAGCGGTTCATGAGAAAAAGATATGCTATTGTTTTCCTACTTTATGATCGATGCGTGCACTGTCTTAACTGGAACCGTTACTATTGCGCGATTTTCAAGAAACCCAGTCTCCCGAACGCGCCTTATGTACACAGGTCTGATAAGAGCTCTTCGGGCGACCAACCGTCGTATGGGGAAATGCATTAGTTCAAACAGTAGAGCTCTTTAATCAGAACTGTGTCTGTCCATCGCAGACAAAACCATGAAGCCTCAAGGAAGAAATCTGGTTATTGACGTTCCGTGGATCAAACCCGGGACCTTTACGCTGCGGAACCGGCAAACCAACCACTTGGCCACAACAAAGGCCCGAGGGGTACGGGGTTAGCAGCGGCGGGTAAGAATCACATGTGCAGAAAATTTAATAAAAAATTAGGAGTGGCTTAGCTCGGCTATGCCAGGATATACGTAGCGTGAGCGAAGGTTCAGCTGGTTATTCTAAGGTTTCCTGATTGTCTAGGATTAGCTGATTATCATGCTTATTGCTGCTAAAACGATTTTCAATCTAATCCAATCCAATTCAATCCAGTCCAGTCCGGTCCGGTACAGTCCAGTCCAGTCCAGTCCAGTCACTGCTCCTCGAGCATGCGCAGCACGGCTCTCCAGGAGCCACGCGAAACGGCTATCAAGCGGCTCCGGCGTAGCGTCAGACTTGACTACTGCGCAACGGAGGCGCAGAGCTAGGCACGCGCCAGCGTTGGTGCGTCTGCCGCGGCTATGACGTAACTCCTCTGGAATGCGCAGACCGGCGATGAGTAGACCCAATTCTCTACGCACCCGTACTCCAATTGGATTGGATTTCAATCCAACACAATCCAATTTATTCCAGCCAATCCAATCCAAATTAAATTAAATTAAATCCAATCCAATTCAATCCAAACCAATCCAATCCACGCCTATCCAATCCGATCCGATCCAAACCAATCCGATGCTCCTCGCGCTTGCGCAGAACGGCCCATCACGGCACACACGAAACCGCTCAACCTCGGCCAGTGTAGCTTACGCTACAAAAAAGCGCTTCCCGTGTTTGCAATCCAACCTGGGGGCGTCGTGATATGAAATCGGCGTCTGTCCGATTGAGCTGTCACCTCATTTCCGGCTCACAGAAGGGTTTTTTTTTGGTTCGTATAGCACAGGCGTTGCCTTTGGACCTGGCTGCAGGTTCTAGCGCGTGCTAGCGTGGTTCACGTTTGAAAGATGTGAAAGTGCGGACTAAATGATCCGGGACTGCCAGTCATGGAGAACTTTGACCCGCAAGCTCAGGAATAAAAGTGAAGTGCATCAGCCGGGCCACCGACGAAGGGAGAGGGGCCGCCAGCGCTGCCCTTTCTCCAGCTACTAGCGCAAGGTGCGCTACTATTTTTCAACAGGACGCCATCTTGCAACAAGAAAGTTTTCGCTTAAGTTTTCGATTTAAAAGGCCACTTTTGTTATTTTACTTTTTTTCGCCAGCAAGATCAAGGCTTTGTCGTTCGTGAATACACCAATGAACTACTCACCTGATAACTCGCTGTATACGCCTTCTGTGGGGCGGAATAGTAAGAAAATATTTACGAACTGCAGGACTTTGGTCACTCCATCACCGTATTTTTACAGTGTATGCACGTAGTGACTGTTGCAGGATAAAAACAATTTTACTGCAAACACTTAGTGGCGGGAACTGACTTCCATTCGCAAGCATTTTGTCTCGCGGTTGTCAAGGAAAGCGCGAAAGCTTGGACAAAAGAAAAAAACTGCAATTTGTTTTTTGGTATGCTGTGGTGATTTGGACAGCAACCAAATCTTCTTCCTAAATGCAGCGCTTGTAATGTCTTGCCAAAAGCGGTGCTTTAGTTTTTCGGCTGCTTTTACTATCGTTCAATGGAATGCTTTTCTGCGCTGTCTTGTGCCGCTCGCCGCAGGAAAGGCCGCAAGAGTTTTACATTACTGCGGGGACAGTAGACGCATTTGGGCATAATTTTTGCGTGTGTTTCTCAACACAGCGGGAAAGAGAAGAGCGCAGAACGAGAGAGTGGGACGAGTAAGTGGAATTGGCTGGCTTTGCAACGCTAGCGACAGTGTCAGGCTGACGTGAAGTCGACGTGCGTCTCGCCACCTCGCTCTGAGCCGTCGGCCAAAGCACGACGGCGGATCACGGAATTTGCGAGGGTGAAAATGAGACGCTGACGCATTCTGAAAGGTCGAACACTAAATTTAAATATTAAAGACGATAGTCTTCCTTGGGCTACTTAAACGCAGAAATTTTGGATTGCCTGTCTATGTCTCGATTCAGTTACTCGGTCAAATTGTAACGGAAGCTCCGCAATAGTCTTATATACCCACAGCCAAAGCTAACCGTCTAAGTCCGGTGTCAATGTTCATACTTGTGAACATTGTTGAGCAAAAACAAGACATTACACAAATATAAAGCAGATAATCAATACATAACTGATCTCTAATGTGTTCCTTTATATAAAAAGTTATAAATGCTTGATTTTTGCGAAATTAAATCCTACATCCACTGTAGAAAAAACATACACTCAGTCGGCTGCTGCCGTCCGCGACACTATAGCTTATGGCAGCATTTTAAGAAATCAAGCGGCAACGTTTACGAAGGTTCTACTAGATAGCTCCCACGTTCTGCTTGGAACGCACGCGGAGTAGGGCAACGTGGTTCTATATACGTTGAAGTAGGGCACCTCCATTCACGCGCGTCTTCGCTGTACGGCAGCGCTGGCATCGAGGAACCCCGGCCTAGAGCAGTGAAACGCGGCAAATTTTAATTGACTTTAGTAAACCTCTAGCGTGTTTACCTTGGGAGTAGCGCTACAGAAGAGGAACAGCATAAAACGTGAACGGGAAAGCAAAGGGAGGCAATTGCTTGGCAAATGTCGACGAAACTGGACATTTGCAACGAAAGCAAGTGATGTGCGGCCAATATTTTTTCGTTCTTCTTAACCAGTTTGTGTCTCATCTTAAGAAGCTACGAAAAAATACCCTGGCATCAATGGGAACCAATATCGAGCTTGTGCTTATTATCTCGACAGATAAAAAGTGCGGGGCCATTGACGCGGCGTTGATTTCACGAGCTTATCGGGCGTAGTGAACAAGGGGAAAAAGGAGAAAAGGTGGCGGTTATGGCGGGCTTACCCTGATGGAACACATTGCTGTCGTAATCTGAAAAAAAAAATTAAAGAAAGGAATTACTTTGCACTAAACGTGTCGACACAGCTCAGTGCATTGCACCAAATAGACTGCTTTGGGAAAACATGCAAGGGAACACTTTAGTAGCCGATTATTCGTCCGATCACTTGACGTGCGCCAAGACATCATAATGTGACTTTTTATACATCGATGCACTTACCCATGACGCAACCGAATCTGGTTGGAAGGGACAAGCAGGTGCAAATGCGAAGCCTAGGCTTTGTTCCTTGCGTCACTGGTTGTCCACTCGGCTAAGCCTTCGGGTTCAACCTGAAAGAGTAAAGGTTATAATTGTGCAAAAAAAGTGGGGCCTGAGCTCTGCCCCACAATCGTCCCCCTCACTTGGATAGCATCTCTCTGTTTTACATGAGCTAGACTTTTTGAGCAATATGACCAATTTGGTTGGAATGTCCTGTGACTGTTATGGACAAGTTACCCAGTGTACCTGTCGGATTACAGTTAACTCGTACCTTAACTTGGTTTTTCAATGGGCTGTTTAGGCAAAATAGGCATTTCAGCAATTTCGGCCGGTGTTGTGTGCAATGAAGTAGCCAATTTCGAGGAGTTTTGAATTTTTAAAAAATAAAAAGTTTGATAATATGAACATGGTTTTAAACTTGAGGACCTAACGGTCACTCACAACCCATTCGGCCCTTGGATTGTCACAAGATAGCTTATTAGTGACGCATACTCTTCAGCTTGACGCCATTTTTCTCGGTGATGGTCGTCGAAAGGGCCGGACTTGGAAATTCTAGATGCGATAAAGCGAAGGAAAGAAGGTGCAACATAGAACCACATGAAGATTCCAAGCAATTCATGAGTGTTCAAAGGCTGCCTGCTGCCCGGCTACATTCTCACTAAGAGTATCACCCTACTGGCTAGCCCACAGCGGTAGCAGCCTCAATAACATTGCAAGGCAACAATTCCTTCAACGAAACCTGGATCAGAAACATTCAGTGGAAGCTGCGTAACGCACAACACGAATAGATTGAAAGACAGGTAAAGCGTCGCTCACAAAACACTTCCACCTGGCCGCGTGTGAAGCCGTGCTGAAAATTGTAACAAACTCGGTTTGCCATATTCTAGTTCGAAAAAAATAACAACTACAAATAGCGATATGAACGATGACTGCAACAGATACTAACTACAGGGTTTTAAACCCCTTACATACGAAAATCCACAGTTAAACAAGAAAAATGAACAAATACGACTGGCTGTGCATAGGTAATCCTGTTTAATTGCCTTCCCGTGGTGGTAAACTCTGCGCCTGCGGACGAGTTTCTCGGGAAAAAAACGGTTTTTGCTGAAACAACGCGAATTTAGTTACTCAAGCTTCTTTATTGGAACTCCTTCTGTTGGGGCCCATTTCCTCGCACGGAAAGGAAAGTAAAAAGGCTTAAGGAAGGTTACTTTGCCTGATGGCTAGTCAAATGCCGGGCTGAAGACGCCCGCAGCTATAGGTGTACCCAACCAGCGCAGAGCCCCAGGCAATGCAACTGAAGCATTCTTCGGGTAGCGCGCTTTACACAGCTCGCCAACGGTTCCTGCGGAGTCGTCGTTATTCGCACGAAAACGCGAGTACTAGTTCGATGCGAACCCGGGATTCTGCACTTATCACAGCACAGCAGTACATAGGCTATTTCCTGCATTTTTTCACATGCGGAGCGTCTTATGCTCGGGGGTATGTCCCGCGGCGTCGGCGGTGGTCCGGCGTCCGCGCACCACCGTTTCTTCGCCAATCCCCCACGTGGGTACGTGCCATAGAAGAGGAACAACAACAACTCCGGTTGTGCTTGCGCTTGACTCCGTGATTCTTCAGATCAAGTAGAATGGAAGCAACAGCCCCGTCAGGGAGTGTGCTGACGCAATTAAGTGAGAGCATCAGCGCAAACACTAACAGCAATTACACCCAACTACAATCCACGGAACGTGTATCGATCTCGTCTTTACAAACTGTAACGGCGACGACTGCATACAACCGCTGCTACGAGATCCACTGACTGTGCACTTCAGCGACCATAAGGCCGTCATACTCAAAGTAAGAAGACGTGCGAACCTAAATAAAGACCTTTAGATACCACTTCAATCTCGTCTAACTCGCGTATATATGCATACAATAAGGAAAATTACACACATCTCCCCGAAGGGACCCATGAGTAGGATATATGAGCATTACGGGGTTCACTACATTTCCACCAAATGTGACTAACAAACATAACGAAAACGCAAACGAAACCACCATGACGCTCCGCATCCTACTCATGGTTCCCTTCGAGGAGATGGGTGTAATTTTTTTTAGCGACCGTAGGTCGCAATGTAAGCTGGTTTTCCTTAATTCTGTGTTCTCTGCACGTTCTGTGGCTGAACGCACTTGGGCTCTCGCGGTGTTGTTTAGCATCTTGTTACCGGTTATAGGCCCAAAGCCACTCCGTACCCTCCTCCTCACTTCGGCAGCCTTCAGCACCCTCTCCGCCTCATGACTCTTTACTGTGACTCCGTACACCGGCTAGTGATGTTGTCGCCTGTTGTGCGCAGTGAGTAAGAACATCATGCCTTTAACGCACCGGAGTGAGTACAAGCACCAGTGGGCGCGAGAGCGGTTGAAGGAAACAACCGACGAAGATCGGCCCGCGTTCCTTAACGCATGCGCGGGGCCCTTCGGGATTCCGAATACCATGCGGCGGAAAATTTAAAACTTCGACACAGCTACAATCCCGCTAATCGCACCCCCGGCGGGTCAGCTCGGTTTGAGCGCGACTTTGTGACCAGCCAATGTGGCGTCGCTAGACCGGTGTGGAATCGTTTGGGGTCTCCCGGAACCTCTCACTCCCGTTACCTTGGTGCATTCTCCTTCGCTGAGAGCAATGACAGTAAAAGTTAGCATTTTATTTGTAGTGACGCCTTTTGTGACCCTCATTTGCCATGACAGTTTTCCCCCTTTTTAATGCAATAACTCACGTGACCTTGATAGTGTAAGTTTGAGAACAATTGGGTGAGGCTCAGCTGGTCAGGTCATATTTGGTATGGATAAATGTTAAAAAGTGACTGCCAATCCAAAATGCCGATAAGGGCCATTAAGAAAGAACATGTTTTCTTCATTAGAATGATTGCCTTGTTGGAATGACATTTTCACCTATTTTCCCGTAAACTTCGCTGAAACTATATGAAGAAGCATTTTTTTTCCCGCACTACAGTAATCATCCACTACGGACGTGTTTTGCGATTACATGCGGCAGACATCAAACGCTAACTAGGTGGCATATATGAGCTCGTTAAACGAGCATACGCGCTTAAAATATACTGTATATTCTTTTATACAGGGTGTCCCAGCTATCATGCACCAAGATTTAAAAAAAAGCAATGGCCGTACTCGAAGAAAACCTAGTGCATAATGTTTGCAGTGGCTGTGGAGAAAGAAGGGAACAGTAATTTTTTCGTTAATGAGACTTAACTAATTAATTGTAATTAATTATCCACTCGAGAATTACTGTCCAATCACTGAAGTGTCAATGAGGCACTTGTAGGTACACACGAGGGGCATATAAGTGGCGGTGTTTTCAGCGACGAACTAATGGCGTACTCATTTATTCTGCCGATAAAGAAAACCCGCGAAATATAAAAAATACCACGTGACGGCGCTTCCGCGCGCATTGTAAAGCGCGTCCCCAAATAAGCAGATTGAAAGCAACTGCTCCTCGTGTTACCCGCCGAAGAGACAGCGCATCACCTTGGATAATGGCATGCATAGAAGCAGCTGCGACAGCAAGATTCGCGGGGCGCGTGTGCAGATAAGGCGCAAACTCGGTCGCGATTTCTTCTTTCTTTCTTTTGTTTCTTTTCATTATGGTTAACTCAAGAGGCAGCCTGTTTGAGGGCATGCTTTACCATGCGCGCGGAGGCGCCATCACGGGTATTTTATCATATTTCGCGGGTTTTTTTTTATCAGTCAGAATAATGTGCACCATATTAGTTCCTTGCTGAAAATACCGCAGATAGATGCCCCTCGTGGGTATACCTACAAGTGCCTCATTGACACTTTATGATTAGGACAGTACTTATCGAGTTAGATAATTAAATATAATTAATTAATTTAGGTCTGAACGAAAAATACTGCCCGCTTCTCCACAGTACTGCAAACATTACCCACTAGGTTTTCTTCGAGTTACGCCATTACTCTTTTTTTAAATCTTGGTGCATGATAGCTGGGACACCCTGTAGAAATACGAATGGTTTGGTTAATAAGTGAATTTGTTGGTAACAAACAAGCTTTGAACCATGTACTCTCCCGCACAGGGAAGTACCGCGAACAAAGTCGGACCGTAGCCGCCGGGCTCACAGTCATAGGGCCCACTGTATTCCACGACACCAGCCAACTGGCCCAAGCGACAGTGCAACCTACTCCACCATGTTTGTGCAGCGATTTTCGGTGTTTAACATAACCATTTTCGTGAACTGTAGCCAAATTTTACTCGTACATGTCCGATCGTAATTAAACACAGCACGGGTGGACCGCCAGTGCCGAGCGACCTGGCTTCGCAATGTAGGAAGCACCACGGTAAGTAAAGCTTTTTGGCATGGTGCCATGTAATCCTCAGTTCTATTCTTGTTGAAATACAGCTTCTGAACACTGTAGACTTCATTTGAGGCAGGTCATTGACAACGGCACGGAACATGCGATGCAAAGGAAACAATTTACATTGTGGATTTTTTTAGATGCGAACGCATCTTATTCACTCGCTTTGTCCCTGCATCCATCCGGCGTTGTCGGCGTCCACCCCTCCCCCATTATCCTCGCTGCGCCAGCTGCGCTTTCCGCCGCTCACCCCCTCTCCTCTCCGATAGCGAACACTCTCTCGCGATGGGCATTGGATTGGATTGGATTGGATTGGCTTGGCTTGGCTTGGCTTGGCTTGGCTTGGCTTGGATTGGACTTGGACTGGATTAGATTAAAGTGGATTGTGTTGGATTGTGTTGCGTCATAGCCGCGGCAGACGCACTGGCGCCAGCGCGTCCCCTCACCGTTATGCGCGCTATAAAACACGGTGCCTGCGCCGCTCCGCTCCATCGTTCCAGCGCCGTTCCTCTGTTGTCCAACGCTGCAACGTGAACCCCCTATGCGTCGCATCTACACAGGGGGTTCCCGCGAGGGGAGGTGGGAGTTTTTTGTTAAATGTATCCGTAAATAATACATCACGGAGGAAAAACTAGAGATGGATTCGTAATGCAGGAATAGGGCAAACTTGACGAGGCAAAGGGTACACAGCGCTGAGTTATTTGTCCGCCCGGCAATTTTCGCCAATCCATTATTGCGAATAAACTTGGTAGCGTCTGTTATTAGGGCAACCGTGAGAATCCCCGTCCCAAATTTCTCACAGAAGTCGCCTCTCATTGGATAAGAACGCTACCGTGAGATTCAATGTGATAAATATTCCCCCAAAAACCATTTGTTACGCTAGGTTATGTTGGGACGTAATATTATTCCGCATATTTTAGGCGAGTCAGCTTTCATGGAAACAAACTGCCGTGAGATTACATGCCGCTATAAAACATCTTTTGCTGCCGGACAAGCTCTGAGGTTATAAAACTAAAACAACCTTAATAAAACGAAGGTGCGTGTTCTTTTCGCAGCGCTTCCTGCTCGGGTGATCTTAGCGTGATAATAAACCCCTGAGAGGCTTCTGCGGAACATTGTGCGAGTACATCATTTGTGATATTCATTCAGCTGGGTAGCATAAGCGTTAAGTGGTAAGCTTCTCATGTGCCGGAGCGTGCACGACTCCTACATCCGCGTCAGAAATAATGTGACCGAAAATATTGGAAGGTGGTTGCTAGAAGCTTGTAATCCCTGTTCGCACGTTCGGCTGCAAGAATACGCGGTCACGCACAAATTCTTTGCGTATTTTGTCCTTGCAGCTGCGATGTCTACGGAAATTTTCCAACACGTCGCGACGCGTAGGCAAAATTCGGGGCTTCTAGGATCTGCAGTCCCGGATGGGTGCGTCACATACTGGGAGAAGGTCACATACTGGGAGCCCATCACATACTGGGAGAAGGTTAGACGCCGGGGAGAATGACAGACGATCACGATGAGGTTGCTACGGTGACTACACAGGAACGCCGGGATGTGTAAGCACGCTAGATTTATGTGCCTCCTAAATAGCGCTTGGACCAATCATTGACGGCGGCCCCACCTCAGACAGGATAAACGGAAGCAGATGAATGAAGGACCGAGAGCTGTAACAATGTCGCGGTTCGTTTGAATGTAAGCTGATGGACCTCTGTCGAAACACAAGGCCGGGAGTCAAGAAATTTGGCATGCGCCGGGCATGCGCCGGCTAGGCCTGTTGTAACCAACAGGCCTAGAAACAAACAGGCCTAGTTTTAGGGCGTCGCACGTCAACAATAACGGTTGTGTTCCGGTTCGGGTGACCTAAATTTTTTATTGTTTATTTCTACTTCAAAAACTCACGCTGCGAACTGGTTAACGAACCGGTGAGGACTTGAAGCTTCCCGTACGCACCGCGAGCTGAGGTCCCGCTCTACACCTAAGGGCGAATGCCTTAAGATATCGCGCGTTACTTCAACACATAAACACGCAGGTTTACTCGTTGTTACCCGCATGACCGAACGTAACGAATTATTCTTGCGCAAGTGCATGCGCACGGTAGGCTAGGTGGGTATTTCGCTTCCCTTGCGAACGATTGCGTCCTGAAGTGACAAAGCACCCGGTGCGCGAGGTATAAATACACACGACAAGAACGGCATGGTACTCTGCTCACCGTTGAAGGGGTCCGACCGCAGGAACTGCCGGAAAAGAGACGTCCGTGGGATGACTCCGAGAAGCAGCTGGCCCAAACGGTTCAAGAATGGCGCGAGCTTGGCCGCAGCTTCCTCTTCGTTTGCCTCGTTTGTATGGCAAAATGGCGCGGTCTCCTGCAGGTTAATTGCCAACATGTCTCAAAAATTACAGGGCCATTTTATCAGGAATTGTTTATAAACCCGCGCCATGTAATCCGTTTGCGGTACTAGCCATGCCCAAACGGGTCATGCCTGTTATTTCTGACACAGGGTTATTCAAAGTTTTAGTATAGAAAACTTCAAAGTGTCTTTGCATTGAAGTACAGGCGCAACTGGGTGATACGCGTTCTTCTAAATAGCACAGTCCTCGTTAGAGTTCAAATTTTGCAGAGGTATCACAGTGTAGCAACGAAAGCTCGCTTTCCATTCTGGTAGCCAGGGTTGTTTCTTCGCACTGCCAATTCTGTGGACCACATCTCAGAATAATATTGAGCTTTATTTTGCGGACTACAAAAGGGGGATGTTCCGGTTTCAGCTACTGCTAATACGGCACCACTCGTTTTCTTCTTCGGCGCCCAGGCAGTTTTAAAGTTTTTTTAGGGTAAGCTTCTTACTATAAAAAGTTCTATGAAGTCACTTTGACGTATTATTTTTGTAAATAAAATTAGTTTGGTGCCTTTATGTCAGCGTACATGGATAATGCTCAACTTCCTGCCCACGATTTCTCAATGACGAATGCAGCATAAATCGCTAATAAGTAGTGGATATGTTTCGTTTTAAGTGCGATGCACTTTATAAGCGACCCTGAATTCCGTTGACCGCCGTCCGTCCACATAGCAACAGCTGCGGGTGCGCGCGCTCCTCGTCTTCCTTGGCACGGGGCGAGATGGCACATACCCACGTGGGGGATTGGCCAGGGAATCTCCTCGTCTTCCTTGGCAACGGGGGGAGATGGCGCGCGCTGCCTGGCCGCTGACATGGCACATACCCACGTGGGGGATTGGCCAGGAATCGGGCGTGAGAAGGGCTAATGCACCCGCTTAAAGGAGTACTGACACGAAATTTCAAGCTGAGATCCGCTCTAGCAATCAAGTACAACGACAACACAAATAGGTGTCTGTGCATGGCACATACCCACGTGGGGGATTGGCCTGGAATCGGGCGTGAGAAGGGCTAATGCCCCGCTTAAAGGAGTACTGACACGAAATTTCAAAGCTGAGATCCGCTCTAGCAATCAAGTACAACGACAACACAAATAGGTGTCTGTGAATAAATGCATCTTTCTTTCTTTGTAGTTGTGTGTGTGTGTGTGTGATCTCTTTTTCGCGAACATTACCGAACCGCCGCAAATTCAACTCGTGCATTCGCACTTTCACATTCTTCCCCTCGGGGAAATGCGGGGAAATTTTTTAATGAGTCGCTGTTATTTTACTTTCTTGAGGTCACAGAATAACGGGGGTTCCCACGCAGGTATGGGAACCGAAGTAGAGCGACGCTTTCATAAAGGTTGGAGCTTAGTTGATGACGTTGTGCTGAACTGCACTGTGGAGCTCAAGGAGAACAAATTTAAATGGCGGCATGGCCGTCATGACCCAACTTGGTTTGAGGCGAAAGTGGGCGTGTAATTTTTGTTCCGCTTGTCGCTTCGAAGTGTCGTCCAACACTCGTCGTCTATTATGTCGCCACGCTCTGTTTCCTTGACTGGCATCTTCCAGCCAGCATTACTAGCATATATTTCCGTACTGCTCCACTTTTCGCTGCTTAGCGAAGACGTTCCTGTTCTACGTGACGCTTCTTGGGGCCTGGGACGTCCATGGATGCTGAAGGATGTCTTGCGAGCCATTCTGCTTGCCTTTTTTCAGGGGCCATTTTGTGTTCGTGGCCCATACTGGCTTCGGCCGCCAGCAACAAACGCAGAATAAATGAAAGAATGAAAGCTTTAGTCTATGTTTCGTTTGCCGGTATAGGGCCCCTCTGTTGAGGGAAAATCTAGGTTGCCGGTCGCGGCTTCCTAGGCGGCGTCGTAGTCCTGCGTGGACTAGGTTGAGCCCTCGTCGGGTGCTTGTTGATGTCCCTTGCGGTGGCGTTCCAGGTGGTCCATGATGAAAGGAGTGGGGTTGGTTTGGTCGTCACGGATGAGGGCCCCACTGTGGTTTCCTTCCCTGGTCCCTTGTTTCAGTGCCAAATAGGTGGCGCTGGTCTAGCACTCCCAGGAGGGGCCCTTTTTGGTAACAGCCATTCGTGCAGGGGTTAGGGGGTACCCGTGTACGCCTTCCTCACTAAGACCTGTTCTTCTTTGGTTAGGTGTGTGTGTGGTTTAGGGTAAGCTTCCGGGCTGTGTCGTAGATCTTTGAGTGTGATGGGTTTTGATTGGATGCGATCTCTCTGAGCTGGATGAACAAACGCAGAGGCACCGCGGCGGCGGCAGCCAGGGCAGCGGCGGAGAAGAATGATACCGGGTCGTCATGTAGCAATGCTTGCTGTCGGGTGCCCTCAACCTCCTCCTTAACACCCTTGGGGGGGGGATTCAGCGACGGGCTCTTAGCGGCGCATTTGGTCAGAGAACAGGAGCAGCTCGCCCCTCAAAAGCAGATAGAAAGGGGAAATTTTCCTTTAATTAGGAAGCAAAATATTCAGGAAAGGGCTCAAGATTACCGATGCGTGGAATTGCAAAAGACAGTGCTTATTAAAGATAAACCATCGCTTTGCCTAATTTTATTTGTGCTGTGCTAATGTCAATTTTTGGTTCCTTCTATGTCTTCCTGAGTAGAGGGACAAATGTATCAGGTGTAATGTCCCCGTTGTAACAGTTCCGGTGGTGGCTGCTCGTAGTGGTGGGAGCTGTAGCTATAGCGCTTGTATTTTAAGCAAAGCTTTCTTTTCCTTAGTGATGGTGTTACTGTCACTCTAAAACGCACTGCTGGAAAGCCTACTTTCCCTGACGATGATGATGATCGTGATTGAAGTAAAGGATGGTCAAAATGCGAAGCGTTCTCTAGTCGGCAGCCAATTTCTTCAAGGTCCAAAATCTGAATCGTTACGCCCAAAACGCACTGCGTGTAATTTAAATTACACAGTGGCTTTTCACAAAGCCACATAAAGCTCAGGTGCACTCAGCACATTTTTTCCTGGCGAATCTCCCCAAGTGGGTACGCGCCAACACACTTCAAGGTCATCATCATCATCAATGAACGAAGAAATGCCTCATCAGATTAGACTTTGATTCAACTCGGTTTGCGGTGGAAGAAAGCTTCACGCTTACACAATCTGTCGTTAGACGAAGGGGCTTAGAATTGCTGCGTGCTGTGTGATATTTTTGTCTTCCCATGCACATGCTTCTAGTAGATAGATAGATAGAAACTTTATTGTTCATGGGGTGGTAGGGACGGATCAGCCGCCTCGGTCCAGGCAGCCGCTGAGGGACCTGATGATGCGGGCCGCCAGTTCCCGTTGATATGGAGAGTCCCCGCACACAGTCAGCCACTCTCCTTTGTAATAGTGTGCTTGGGTAGGGTTCTCAGGGCACTCCCACAGAATGTGGTCCTGGGTAGGGGGAAGAAGGCAGTGGGGACAGAACGGGTCAGGATGTCTAGCGTGAGTTGAAATAGATTGAGCCCATATGTGTTTGTGCCGAACTAATATTTACTTGCTCGCGCCGGATAAGGGCGGAGTGGAGGGGGGGGGGGGGGACATGCGACGGTCGCTTAGAAGACCTGCTAAGGTGGGAGGTGTACTCCCATGGGCGACCATGTTTCACAGATCCCATGATGTAGACGTTTCAGAGTCAATCACAGTGCACGCAGCAGTAACGTCTCAAAGGGTGAAAACCTTGTCCTCTTATCGCCGTCGTTATCGAGTGTTCATTGTGTCGTTTTTTTCTCCGTGTTATTACGACTGAGAGCCTTGGCCGACCTCGTTTTAAATGCAGAGCATTTCAGTAACTCACAATGTCACCCGCGTTGACGTCGGTCGTAGTCCGCACCGTCGTTGTCCGCACCCCTCCCCCTACACTATACAAAAAAATACTATCCGGCGCCTGCTTTCGATCCCTCGACCCTGCGGGCGGAACGCAATGTACATGGTGCTCTACCCACTGCGCCACAAAGCCGACACAGAATGGGAGGCTACGAACGCGCCTTATATCCTTGACTCATTCAAACTACGTCATGAAGCTGCTGATACAACGCATACACTACCACCCACTCCCCAAACACTAAACGTTAACGCAATACACCCACCCTCTATGCGACGCATTTACTTGAGTCCCCCTCGCGGGGAGATGGGCCCAATTCTTTTAACACCACATCTAAGCTATTTTCCTCCACATGCTTAGCTACTATGGCAATCAGCGCGCTAAAATGACTCCGGTAGGCCTCAAGCTCATGGGGCAATAATGTCCTGGTATTACTATTCCGCTGCTTCTTTTCCCTTTGTTTTGTTGTCTTCTCCTTAAGTTTATTCTTCTTCTTTAGCGTATGCTGACTTCAGATGGAGGGAGATTGTTTCCTTTTTCTGTTTTGCTTTCTGTTTTTCGCTTATAAGCCCTATGTTTCGATTTTCGCGTAAACTTGATGTGCTACTTCTTCAACTCAGATGGTAAGATTGCCCTAGTAGGCCTCAGGTATGTCTTTACTGCGCGTTTCTATTTTGGAGGTACAACGAATTCGCCTGGTCAACAGTTCGTTAGCTTATGTGGAGGGTCCGCAATGGTTCAGATATGCGTATTGGACTCCCATTCTGCAGCACCCGAGATAAATTTCCAGAAATAAACTTACAAAATCTTCTTTTCTTTCCTTTTATTCAGTTTTCGTTGTCGGCCATTCTTAGGGCCATTGTTTTGTCACGCCGACTCCGGGTGCCGCATTTTACCGTATTTGACTGGTACCTCCCGTTGCGGCGACGGAGCACCTGGCTCAAATCCTGGCGCCGCCCGCGCTTTTCTGGCGATGTCATTTCCGTGACGGATATGACGTCAGTCAGATCTTCGTTATCCCGGCATAAAACACTTTCATGTTAAAATGGGCTCTGTTTTGCGACTCGAAGCCAGCACTCCAGTGTCTGAAGTCTGCTCTTGGCCCCGGACCTGTACGAACAGCTTGTGGCCGGGATTCGCCAAGAGTATGACTTCCTAACAAGGCATGGACACAATATTATTCCTCAATGGCTCCCAAGCCACTGCTGCATTTCTGAGAATGAATGTGCAGACAAAGCGGCTCATTATGCGCATGGAAGGCCCAATTGGCCGAAATCCCGTTATCGCGCCATGATGCTGCAAGGTCACTGCGCTCCATCGTCCGTAAAATCACGCTTACTCTGTAATACGCCGGAGTTTTCAAACTCCCGCCTGTACTTGCTTGACCCCAACCTGCAGCGTCACTTACCTAAGGACTTGCCACGCTAGGATGTCACCCTACTCTGCCGACTGTGGATAGGAGTTGATTTCACCAAAGCTAACTCCTTCACTATAGGCAAGGCTGACAGCGATGCTTGTGACGTGTGTGCTACAAATGAAACAATAGAGCACCCCTTGTGTCACTGGGCCCGGTTTGCAACGCAGAGACTGCACCTGTCAACCGCACTCCGGAAACTCGACAACCAGCCACTAACTGCTCAGATAGTTTTGTATTGCAGGCGTTGCCCATCGAAGTCCACAAAACGCCACAAAACCATTACTTCGTTTTTTAAAGGACACAGGCTTGTCTGAACGATTGTAGAGACACGGCGTATCATTTGTCATTTGTCATTTGGGTAGTTTACCTGTTCAGTTTAGGCTTTATTATTGCCCATGCCTTTGTTTTTGTAGTTACCTTCAATTTTTCTTTTCTTGCTCCTCAAGCTCTATTCCACTGTTTTCAAAACCCTTTCTTTCTCTTCAAATCTCTCCTTCCCCACTTCCCATGTGTGGGGTAGCCAACCGGACTGTAACCTAGTTAACCTTCATACTTTTTATGCACTGGATTATCCTTATTTCCTTGAAGCAAGCCCTCTTGAGAAATGCAAAGAAGTATAGCCGGGTCTGTATTCATACTTAACGCATCACCTTTACGACCCTTCGGATAGACAAGTCTCCTCCTTTCGGTGGTTGTGCATGTCGTCTTCTCAACCGTTTTTGATGACGCTGATTTAATTTCTTCTCTTTGCATTTCGATGTTATTTTTGAAGTCATTCACTATAAAAAATGGTCAGTCTCTTCGGAACCCTAGTCAAGGGCTAGTTAAAACTAGACTATGCACTGATGCAGGCAGTTTACTGCAGTGATAATAGCAAAATACTAACGATTCAAGCGCACTGAAGGGGGTTTGCCGTGGCAACTTCGTGACGACGTGTTTCTTTTTTGTTTTGCTCAATTAAACTTTGAGTGGGTGGAGTTACGAAAAATTTGGCGACTTAACACCGAGCGCAGATATATCGCCAGGGGCTGCAGGAGGAAGCACGGTACAGTATTCCCTGTTTAACTGGAAGCCGCAAAATCCGCTCAATATTTCGTGATAATGGAGTTTCGAGTTTGGGAAATGCAGAGAATTTGTGGCAAGGTGAGTGAAATCAGAGCTAACGCATGGAAACAAAAGCTCCATCGCAGAGGGGAGCTTTCGTAAAAAAGGCAAAATATACTATTGCCGGAAAACTGCGTCATGCTCGTCCTGTTCCGCGTTCGCATCTGGTCACATGAAAGCCTTCTCGAGCTGCTCAATGCATCGCATCAATTCTTGGTCGCCACCGCTACACTTCAACTTGTTGCAAAGTACGGGCATTATATTTCCTGCGTCTGCCGTTGTAGGCACTTCTCGAGGTTTCTCGTCGTCCGCATGATCAGCTGCGCCGTCAACACCTGTCTCAGCAATGTAGCCGCCGGAGAGCATTCCGGTAAAGGGGACATTGGCTTCGTACAGCGCGTACTTAGCGCGAATGTTCCAATCACGATCGCATCCAGCGTTACCGGGAGCTAAAGCGTTCCAACGGAGACCTACCTCATCAGCTGGCTGCAGCGGTCTTTGCCTTGTGTCCTATCTGTCAACATTTCGGGATATACGTGGTCCACCGGGAAAACGTTTTGAGGCAAAAAGGGGCACATTAATGGCGCCTTAGGGGTAGTGAATTTACGGCGAGAAAAAGTTTTGATTTAACCATTACTTCGAGATCCCGGAGTTTACGAGGGATTACTGTAACAAGCGTTTCAGTCATACGGCATCCTTCCTGAATTCGAGATCGCTTGAATCGCTCCACACATTATCTGTAGGGAGTGAAATGAAGGTACATTTCTTTGTGTGGCCCACGGCTGAATCGTCCTTAATTGGGCGGTTTTCGAGGAACACATGAACATTTCGCAGACGGTGTCTCTTGAAACTTCTGTCTGTGCCGGGTCAGACGCGGTTTCGTGGTGAGGCAGGGTGAAGATATCTCAGATCGAGAACGTGAGTGAGCGTACATTTTTACGCTGTGTTTTTAGGAACGAAGCCTTATACGGGTATGTTGAAGGACGCGCGTTGTGAGGTACAGAAACTCGGTAGTAAAAAACAATCAGCAGTGGCTTAGCTCGGCTATGCCAGGATATAGGTAGCGTGAGTTAAGGTTCAGCAATCGAATCCAATCCCATCCAGTCCAGTCCAGGCACTGCTCCTCGCGCATGCGCAGCCCGGCTCTCCAGGAACCACGCGAAACGGCTATCAAGTGGCTCCGGCGCAGCGTCAGACTTGGCTACTGCGCAACGGAGGCGCACAGCTGGGCACGCGCCGGCGCGAGTGCGTCGGCCGCGGCTATGACGTCACTCCTCTGAGATGCTAATGTAGCGGAAGCCGCTCGGACCGCCGTGCAGGCGGGTCCCGCAGCCGGGAACTTTTCCTTTCTCTCCGGTCTGCAACCGGCTTGTCGACAGTGCGCCTTTGTGGAAGACGCGTATTGTGGAAGAGTACGGGGGTCATTCCCCCGCCCTCTTAAATGATCGTCTTCGGAGGAACGCATAACTTGTCTGTCTGCTCGCTTGGAGGGCCTCTTTCCTCCCTCTTTTGAAGGAGGCGGGGGTTCCCCTTCTTTACCTCGTCGGGGAAAGCTTTCGGCGCACGGATCTTTTGAAAATAAACAGTCTTGTCTTGAAACTGCAAACCACCTCAACCTCCGCTTTTTCGCCTCCTTCGGCAGCCGACATAACGGGGTGCTACACGCAGACCGGCGAATGTGCAGACCCAATTCTCTACACACCCGTACTCAAATTGATCCAATCCAATGCAATACAATTTAATCCAATCCAATCCAATGCTCCTCGCGCCTGTGCAACACGACCCTTTAGAGTCCCCGCGAAACTGCTCAACCTCGGCCAGTGTAGCTTACGCTACAAAAAAGCGGAAGTTGTGGTCGCAGCGAACGCGACCGTGGAGGAGGGCTATGAGAAAGGCCGCCGTAGATAGCTCAGGGAACGGGGAACATCCGCGCCAAAGGCGGCTAGGCCGCCGCCGCACGTGCAATGCGAGCCCCCTTGACAGGTGAAAGTACCAACGGGGACCAACGAGAGGCTCCTGGCGATTGCGAGCGAGGGGAACGAGGTTTGTAGGCTCATCGAGGGGTGGCGGGCGCGGCCGTAAAGTTTAACAGAACATTGAACAGCACATCAACATGAGGTATAAAATTAGCCTGGCGTCTTCTAATTCATCACGAGGTACAAAGCAAGCCCCCTGAATTTTTTGTTGTTCACGCTTCTTACACTAGAATAAGGTAATGTATCGTCTTCCTTCGGATTTATGCTTATAATGCACCATTTCTGGACGCCGCTTTAACTGCGTAACAATTAGGCAAATATGCTTTTCAGATACGTAGAGCATGGCCGACACATTCTACACGAAATTGTGCATCAGGTGGTTGGATCATTTTTCACAATGCTGGCTAATTTTCTGCCAAAGAGTATGCCATTTTGTCAAAGGAAACCACATAACCGACAAAGAAGCTGCTTCCAAGCTCGTGCCATCCGCGATTAAATTGAAACAATTGAACACTTTTTCCTGTACTGCCGCGGTTTTTGTTTCATTCGGAAACGGTATCTAGCCGCACTAATTCAACGTATTGGCCTTCCTCTGTCGATGCCGGTGCTTCTTTCGTTCGGGGCCACATCCCTGGGGTTTTGTCATAAAGGGATTATTGCGGCCATTCACGCGTACATATCAGAGACCAGACGCATGTCCTGCAAACCCGGTCAAAATGTTTTTAGCCTTTTCTACCAAAAATGACATCATTCACTGTTTCTTCTTTAGATCTATTATATAATTCGGTAAGCGTTTCCCCAATTCCTACTGGCTGATTATATAGGGCCATGAGGTGGGAATTTTAGCCTAAAAAAGCAACCCCGTTTCTTGACCAATCCCCCACGTGGGTATGTGCCACTAGAAGAGGAACAACAACAACAAATCCATTTCGTCCCGCTGCTCCTCGGAGTCCTTGCAACCGGCTTCTGTTTTTCTCCCGCGCATGAGGTCACGCTTCTTCAACGGTGAGCAAAGCAACACGCAGTTATTGCGCTGTCTATTCGGAGAGAGTGCTCTGGGTGTGTTCTCGCTTCTGGGCGCGATAGGCAAGCTAAATGCACCAAGCCTTATGATGGCCGCCAACTAGCAAATGTTAAGAAACCATAACTTCAGTGGGTATTTTATTTGGCAATCCACTGAGGCACGCGTTAGTGGTTATTTGAAATTTGAGTTGAAGGAGTTTGTGGTATGGGGAAGCGTTTGCTTATCGATTAGAGCAGGCCTTTTGCTCGCGCCGCATGTGCACAGCTCCAAGCCCTACCTTGTTGTATGTTTTAGTCTTCCTTTTATCGTATTCTGGCCTCCGAGAATTTTGTATCGCGACAGAAGTACAGCGGCTTTCATCCTAACCACAGCGTCATTAAAGCTCAGTCATTTATCCTTCGGCTTCCGCTTCCCTTATTCGGCCTGCGGTGGTGGCTCCGTTAATTAAGGCCAGGAGCACATCTGCCAAGGTGCACAATTTCTTGCGTGCTTAATCAGTGCGGTGCTGATCTGTTTATCCAGCCATCTCATCGTGATGCTGTCCGCCTCCATTGCGCCTCCCCTTGTCCCATTGTGCGTTTCGCTGCGTATCCATGCGTTGCGCAGCCCCGAAATTTTCTGCTCATCGTTGCGCGCTGAGAAATTGCCGTAGACATTGCCGTCGCAAGGACAAAGCACGCAAAGAAAGAAATTTTGCAGCGAAGCCTGTTCTCGCAGCGCAACTTGTGAACAGTAAGCAGAAGTGTATTATATAAAATAAGAGGAAAGACCAAGACCCGAGACGTCCCGGTGATGTGAAGCCGGTTCTATTTACACCGATGGCGATTAGAGGAAGACGAAGCGGCTCGATAAAGAGCTCCTCCCCCAAATACGTGCACCGATGATGATGTCATCGGTGCAGCGATGATGATGATCTATAAAGTTTTAACGTATAACAACCGTCTACCAACCTTGTCTGTCGCGTAATTTTGGTCCCTGATATACGAGTCATTTTGCTACGCCGTTCGAGGGGCCTATCACTACAGTCGAACCGCGTTATAGCGAACACAGATATAGCAAATATGGGGGTATAGCGAACTAAATACCAAGTTTGCTTGGTCACGCTTCGTTTCGATGACACCAATTCTTTTTATAACAAAACCGAAACGTCAAGAGCCGCGCGATATCGGCTATAACGAAGAAACATTTGGTTCCCGCGAGGCTCAAAACTCGACAGCTAGCAGACCAAAAGCAAAATCTAAAAAACGTGAGCCAAAACAAGGTTTTTTTTTTATACCTTAAGGCCCTTTATTGCGTGGACAGTGAGAAAAACTTCATTCCGCTCAGGCTGTGAGAAACCACCAGGTGAACGAAAGACACATCCTCCTTCAAGTAAATAAGAAGGCCGGCCTGTTTTGCCGAACGAACTTTGTTCTGTTGCGATTTCACGTTCTCACGTTACGGTCTGTTTAGTTTGAAATGCCACAAGGACAGAGATAAGAGCTACCTCGTTTATAGTGGATCCGAAGCCTAGAACAATGCGTTTTTCACCTACGACTGTTGCAAGAAAGAAATTGCCGATTTATTAGAGCCGCTTTTTACCTCTATGGTTATACCGAATATCGGATATAACGAATTACTTTCCTGCCACTATACTACTTCATATTAACGAGGTTCGCCTGTATTAGAATTCCTGGTGTCCTTTTTTTCCTCCAGGCCCAGGAACGTCGCAAAAAAATGCTTTAACGTAATTTTCCGCAGTAGCCTGTCGGGGATAATTATATCGATAATACTTCCTCAGTAAAATTTACGGGAATAGAATCTGAAATCTGTTTTATGGGATATATTGGTACGTCTGTTGTTTTTGCTCCACTGTTGCTGTCATTGTGCATTAACAAAAGGTCTCATCGAAGTCCCAGAATTCGGGACCTATTTCTGCAATATCAATAATCATGAACTGTACCATATTAACGTGTTACCACAAACTGAAACTGATTTCGCATTTGATAGTACCTTCCGCGCTTGTACGGCCGCAAACGATGCTGTATGCATTACGATGGAACAGCGCGTGGTTGGTGAAAGGCAGAGAAGACAAATTCCTTCTTCTTCCAGTGAAGTTCGCCCTGTTACATCATTATGAAGTGTTACAGAGCTGGCGCAGTTGTCCATTCTGATGCTAACTGACAAAGAATGTTAATAATTAAAGACAGATTCTCTATTTTCCCATCGCCTCCCATTTTTCGCCACGTCAGCTATCATGTAGTGGAGACGAGCACTGGTAACCGGTATGGTTGGTGCAGTATCGAAACGCTCGAATCCTACAGGAATCAAACTAAAGTACAAACGGGCAATTCAAGAAAGCGTTTGTTTCAGCGGGTCTTCCTAAATAGAAAAATGATATAAGTCTGGTGCCCGTCCTCCGCTCCGTTTAAATATTAGCGGGCAGAGTATTTTGTTATAATTTGTGGCACAGTTAAACCTAGATACAACGAAGTTGGCAAAATTTCGCAATTTTTTTTATGCAGGTTTCGTTACATGAAGGTTTCGAGTGAAGGATCGCGTGAATGAAGCATAAACGAAAAACGAAAATGCTAAACATCAGTGATGGGGAAGTCACCCTTAAAGGATTTATTGCACAGTGAAGAACTGCGTTATTTGTGCCTGCTGCTTTCCCACGAGCTTAGTCACTACACGGCACACTCAAAAAGCAAGGTCTCTTACCTATGTATTCACAATGTAACTTATTTACTTATATTACCCTTTGACACTTTTCGGTGCCTTAACCAGTTTGAAGAATCCAAACTTATGCAGAAAGGGCGTCTTTTCGCGATGTCGATGCTCTTTGCTGCACTCAAAAAGTGTTGAGAGGCTGCTCGCTCGGATGCTGTACCGGCCGGTGACGTTCTTCTTTCTGGCCGGCGGAGATGGCATTTAAAATTTCAAGCTTGTCTTGAAAAGACAAACCTTTTTCGTTTTCTGGCAGCAGAACGTGTCACAGACGAAATGACACCTCAGATGGCAGTGGACACGCGCGACTCGCGGACAGGCAGGCCTTGCACCTAATCGACACCTCACGCAATACTGGAAATCCATGGTATTGCGCAGTGCGGGCGAAGTTCGCGAAATAAGGGCATCTCTCCAGTCGATTTCTCACAAAAAGGGCAAAAACAATAGCTCATAGCGTAGCAAGTTCGTTACATCAAAGTTAACCATCGCAACGCCTTCGTTACATAGAGGTCGCGAACACATGGGTTTCAAGGGGGCTGGTAATGGGGAACTGAAAAACTTCGTTAAATCCAGGAATTCCTTGCATAGAGGTTCGTTACATCCAGGTTTAACTGCAATCGTTTCGTTGAACATTTTAAAAGTACTTGACGAAAAAATGACGTCTAGGGCCACTGTTCGCGCCAGTAGTTCGAGGTCGAGGCGGGCAGTTGGCCCCAAGCTGCGCTTCCAGACGGCGTGGTGCGCTGCGCCGGTCATTACAGAGTATTAGCGCTCCCTATGATCCGTCTGTTCCGTAGTTATCGTGTTGACCGGGACCCGACGGCACCTGCGCGCACGAGAAGGGTGTGGAGGCACACCAGGCTGTGAGGAATGAGCGGGCATTGCGAGGGCCGGCCCGCGAAACTAATCCACCCCACCGCGAAGAATGCGCAATTGCCCAGGCGGGTACCGGTCAGTACGGTACGCATGTACAACACAGAGCATACGGAGTGCTAAAATTCTATTGTAGTTCGATTTGCAATACGTCTACGTCTCAGTTTTCGTTCATGACCAAGATTCTTCACACAGCAGTTGTTATTGCTACAAAACGGATATGCATCAAATTTCAAGCGCATCGTGTTCTTTGCGCAGATATATGGGAGCAGTTTAATTTCTTTAATTTCATCTGCACCATTCAATTTCACAAGTGGCCCGTAGTGCGTCATTGCTTTATGCTCTTGGTCAGACCGTTCCTCGGTTATTTTTATATAGCTTGAGTGAAGTTTGCATTGAAGGAGGTGTGACTGTTATTCCAACGAAGCAGTCTTTCGAGTAAACGAATCATGTTGTGTCATCATGGTGCTTTTAATATAAACGCTTCATAACCTAACCGGCTTTTTATGGTGGGGTTTATTTTTAACCATTTTTAGCCAGACCGAACGTAACCTTAGTTACCCCAGCATCACCCAAGCCTTCCGAAAGTGACACTGCGCGGTTTGTGTCAGTTGATCGCAATATAAAGGGAGGAAACTGTAGTTGCAAATAACGTCACAAAAGGCTCAAGTATAAACCCAATGCCAAAAATTCAGTATCATTCCACGCTGTGAAGGTGGATGACGCGGGAGCTGCTGCGCAATTTAGTAAGGGAGTGAGGTCCCCGAGAAACCACAATAACTCACACACCAAACTATTGCCGCCCAATTGCTTGGCCACAGTGACGCTAAAACCGCGATATCGCGCGGAGAATCCTTAGGCGGTATTAGAGAGCTTTAGGATAGCGGCTAGCGAACTCTAAAGGTACGTGTACTCTAGCGTCAACCTTGGCGTGTCGCCCTGTCGTCGGCCGCCAGCGGCGTCGCCCGCGCTGCGGGTGAAGGCTGCGGCGCGACGCCGCTGCCGGCCGTCGGCAGGGCGGCACGGCAAGGTTGACGCTAGTGTGCACGTAGCTTAACGCTACGGCAAAGGGATACCGGGGCCCGAACCCGACCGCGCAGGCGGGCGCGGCGACGGAGAAAGGCCGGCGCTCAGCCGAAAAATACGCGGGGCGTGGGCGCACGTCCTCAGGAACGAATGCCCACCTGCTTAGTCCGCCCGGCACCCTTAGTCGTAGTGCTAGCGTACGCGAGCCGCTACGCTGCAACAATACAATACGCTTTATTGCAGCCACGGCAAAGTCTTGCGTTTTTCCCCGGGTGGTATTTGCGGGCTCGACAGAAATCGCAATTAAGCTTGACGGTCGCGGAGCGTTCGTCATCGCTGGTCTCCATCAGCACGCGGTAACGGCGCTGGGAGCTGTAGGACGTCACGGTAAAGAAATACACACAGCGATGCCGCAGCGGCGCACAAATGGCGAGAGAGCACAGGAGGCCACAGGGAGCCGAAGGGTGCAGAAGTGAGGAAGAGATCAGAGAGCGGTGTATAACCCGTAACATTCGGCCTAAACAACACATTGAAAGAACGCGTGCGTTCAGCCACCGCACGTGCAGAGAGCACAGAATGCGAGGAAGCCATGGCTTACAAGGCGCGCTATGTGCACGAAAAAAAAAGAACCCAAGGGTTAGCCTATATAACTGTGCGGCTGCAAAATATGTACAGAATACGGTTCAAGTTGAAATAGGGCTATCGTTTTTAAATGAATATCGCCACGACCACACGGAAACCGATGCGAGCAGTCTTGAAGCTCACCACCCGCAGGTGGCGGGCTTGAAGCTGTCAGCTGGTTGGGCGCATCAACAGCTTCGGGCGGCGTCAGGCCGCATTTGACCACCCATCTGGCCGGGTAACATTGCTTAAACCTGCTTTATTTTTTGCTCCTCGCTATAAAACGAACGTTAACAGAGCGTGTTGCGTAAAAATCGCTCCTAGAACTCACTCATCCTCCGTTACGTTGGCGCCTGTCTTAAAGCGCAGATCCCAACGGGCGCCCGCTCCAGCAGTTTCCCGTCGTCCATCGCCGTCGGTCACGTTGTAACTGAGCGAACAAAGATGATGATGCGGAAGGTAGACGAGATAGAGGAGCTGGAAAGCCAGAGGAGGAAAGAACAGCGAATGTGTGAGGGGAGAGCGGTATGACAAGGCCACGCGAAACATGCCGGATTACGCCACAGTAGAGCGCGCCGTCCTGCCTTCGCTGGTGATGCGCTCACCTCCTGAGACGCACTGGCTATGCACCCTCACCGAGAAGACTACAAGTTGCACTGCGGTCTAATTTCGCGTCAGGGGGTATTGTAATTATCAGCGATATTTTTCGAGAACGGAAAAGAAATTCAACAGTCATAACTATGCACGATCATACTCATTTAGCGGTTTTCTTCTTTAACGTGAAACTTCCCGGTAAGTACTCAAAATTTCTAGATATATTCCCTGTTGCACCCGGCACCCAGACCTCTTTTTATAGCTTCTATTATTTTCACGCTATGTTATCACGATCCTAGGTTCCATACACAGTTTCGCTCATGCTCCACACGTGGCCAGTTGTGTACGCTTTCTGAGCAACGCTTTGCTATCTTACAATCCGCTGTATAGACTTACAACCTTACATTGTGTCTAACAATTCGGTGTCTTACAATCCGCAGGCCAGCAGAGAGCGACCGCTTATGAAAGTGCAGTCGGGCAAAGGCACGTTCGGGTGGCTGGGAGCACTCACAAATCGCGTAGAAATTTTCCTGTGGGTCTTCGTTGCACACAGTTAGTTGTGTTTTTCCCATTCAGATTTTTACAGAGCAGTGCGTTCCAGTCTTTTCCCCACGCAAGATGGCGTTATCTTAACAAATTTATTATTTTGCGACAATTCCAATCTACCCTTGGAAAACTCGAGGCCACAATGGGCTGTGTGACACCTTCATGCCGTTAAGTGTGAAAGCGGTATATTAAGAGTAAAGATTTTTAGCAAATCGTAAATTTTAGTGTGCGCATATAAAAAAATAACAAGATCTTGCTGAGCGCGAACGTGAGCGCGGGCCTCGCCGCGACCACCGGAGAGTCACAAAACCAAGAAAATGTATAGCGCTCATGTGTGCGCGCCCCGCGAGGACCAACCCGTGTCCCCTGAGCACGTTTGTCAAGGCAAGCATACCCAATTAGGGAGACTGGCCAAAAGTGCGGCCACCGCCCGGCGTTAAAAAAAAAAACAAGAAAATTCCGAACGCACGTGTGAGCGTGCCCCGTGACAACCGCCCGGCGTCCCTGCGCAAGTTTGTCAAGCCAAGCAATTTAACTAGAGAGATTGGCCCAGATTGGCCACAAAAAAAGCTCTACCGTTTTCCGTAATTGTGTCAACACTTGCCCTACAGGAGAAAGTCACGTCATAGCATACGCACTCGAAGGTGATATCCAATGATTATAACTTTTTCAAAGATTAGGGAAGCTCACACTTAGAGCAAAAGTGATGGAGTAAAGGTCGCAGCGGCAGCGAAAAAGAAGTAAATCGGCTGCAATCCTGGACTGAAACCGTCGGGATGGCGTGACGGTAGCGTAAAGCCTCGGCTATCTCCAAGGCTTACGCGTTAGTGTACGTGAGTTTCCTTTAGTTTTTCAAATTCGCTTCCTTCCAAGATGTCAAGCCGGCAAAATAGAGAGTCTGCATTGCTAACAGCGACAAGTGGAATTACGGCTAAGCAGTTCTTTAACATTTCATGCGAACTCCTTCTCTCCTTGTGTATAAGCTCGAATGCATATATTGTCACTACAGAACATTGAAGGTTGTGGTCAAGGTACGAATTCAAGCCTTAATGATTATCCGACAGGTACACTGAATAACTTGTCGAAAACAGTGGCAAGACACTGCAGAAAACTAGTTCACGTTGCTGACAAACTCTAGCTTGGTGTAAAACAGGGAAATCTTATAACCCTGCGGGATGAGAAAAAATCTGGGCCAGGGCTGAAAGCCCAAGCCCAATTTTCTTGTTTTGCTGTACATTTGTAATAATGTTTACCTTTTCAGGTTGAATCCCAAACGGTACCTGATCGAAGACCGCGTGACACCGGGATAAAAGCTTACGGCTTCGCATATACGTCTGCTCCTTCGTTCACATCTGACTCTGCAGCATCATGGGTAAGTGCGTAAAAGGGGCCCTGAAACCGGTTTTACCGATGCATGAATGTTCACATTTTCAAGTGAATCAATGTCCTAGTAATCACCTGCTTCAAGAATGTTGTTAAAGTTACGAGTATTAGTGGAGTTATTGCAAATGAAATTATCGCATTTTCGCCCGCGCCACCATTCTCCCTTGTTTCGTCCACGTCCTTACACCGCGCGATCGGGAAGGCCCATGGGGCCTCGCTTCTCGGTTACGTCTGGAAGAACATCCGGTTGCACGCACGTCTGCGGCGATATCCTGCGCCGCAGGTTCGCTTTGGGAAGGGGCTGTCTGTCTTTCTGCGTTTCGTTTGCGCCGCTTTTTATCATTCTATGAATCCTGCACTCCGCTCACGACTGGAGAAGCTGACGGACGGAATGGGGCAGGCCTTTTACGCCTCCATACCGCGCAGAAAAATCAGGCAAACAGAGAATGACCCTGTTAGCGATGACTTGTCTTGGTACATATTAGAGTGTAAAATATGTGAGCAAGTGACTAATCAATCGCCTCACAATTTGCTAGAATGAGCACGTACATGCGTTCCTAAGCGACGTCGGTTTATATACAGCCTAATTGGCCGCTCGTTTACGCAAATGTCGTGGTTGGTCGTATTGTGGGGACGCCATGAACGCGCGTGCACAGGCGGCTGTGGGAAGCCATTCCGTTATTCAATCGGTTACCGTTTAGAACATAACAAAAATCTAACCGTTTGGTGGAGCGCGGTACGGCACAGGGACTTCTTTAGAGTGCGTTGTGCGTTGTGCATTCGAATTAAGGACGGAAAGTTGGCTAATTGGTTAGATTAGACTGGGTATATTTTACTTGCGCAAAGTACAGACCACAAGATTAAGAAAATCACAGGTCGAACACTAGACATCAACTTAATTTATTAGAGAATACACATACACACTATGCCAACGGCGCGCGCGCCGAAAAAAAGCGGGAGAGAGAAAAAGGCCGCTTATTCATCAACACGTATGCGGGTTAATATTTCTCCAGGAACCTCATTTCATTAGTGGACAATGCCACTTGTTTGTGGATAAGCGTCCGTTTTCTCTCTCCCCTTTTTTCGGCTCGTGTGCCTTGGCATAGTGTGTATGTGTATTTTATAACAAATTCAGTTGATGTCAAGCATTCGTCCTGTGATTTTCTTACTCTTGCTGCCCGTCTTTCGCGCTAGTAAAATGTACCCACTTTTGTGCATGCTATTTCCCCTTCCGAACACCCCCGCCCCCTTACTTTCCGGGAAACCCCTACGCAAAACTGTCTATCAACTACTGGACAAGTGCACCGTACACGCAGACATAGCGAGCGGTCTCGGAAGAATAGTGTGATTTTTGGGGTCGTGCGCGCCTGCCTCTTTGTTCCACTATGCTTGCTTTGCTTTGCGTTGAGGTTATTTGGGGGTGCGAAGGAAGGAGGAAAGGGGCCCGAAACTGTCTGACTGGGGGGTTGTCAAGAAATGCCGATAACACAAAGCAAGTATTCCACTTCCCCTTTCTCTCCTCATTGCCTGATGCCCCTTTCCTCTCTATAAAGGCTGCTCGTTAATTTTTTTACTTGGTCAGTGCTCCCCATTGACCTATGTGGATGGTTTGCTTGCCGCCGCGGCCCTATATTCCACCCTCCCGCTTCAAGCCTACGTCGTGTCTTGTTTAAGGGGATGGGAGGAAACTATTCTTACTCTTTATAAACACGTACCACCTTTGCAAGTACACACATCAGTATTTCGTCCTCTGAAAGTGCAATTGCCTCCCTATATATACAAAGCACGAGTTTAAAATTGAACAGATCGCGCCTATGACTTAGACGATACATTGACGTTTTATACAGAAGTTCCACAGTTCAACCAAAAAGTTTTGATTAAGATGCACGCATACGGTTCACTAACCATGACATTTAGATGGCAGAAAAAAAAGAAGCAGAACTATGCCGGGATTCCAACGCGTGAATTATAAGGCGCTTGCGCGAGGCGTTAGACCACTGGGCAATGGCGCAATGGGTGAAACGATGGAAATAGCCTGGGCACTGTACTGCATAGCAGATATCCAGTAAGAGCAATGTTTTGGCTTGGGGTCCGATTTCCCCCTGCGGGAACAGTCACCTCCGCGCTTTTGTTTTACGCTTTCCTCTTGAAAGTTCGGTCGATATTGATTTCTTATTTCCCTAATAAACCTTCCTTAATTCTTCTGCTCTTAGGTGAGCTTATATTTTCTACAATCATTGCTGGTCGCTACGAATAAGCAGTTTGCAGCTCTGTGAAACGAATTCGTCGCCACTGCAAACGGCTCAACATTCGTAATCCGAATTAGGGATTATATTAGCGGCAGTGTTGAGTTGTATTAACTTCGGGGATCTTACTATGGTTATTACACTCTCAGAACTAACTGAACATAGTCGCATTCATTATAGCACGAGTGTTGTCGGGGTGTGGTTTTCGCTTCTCGATTGCTTCACGACGATCGTTGGGCCGATCAGTACTGTGGCCGTCTTAGGTCGGTGAGCGAGACACACCACTTAACAAGTAATATTGCACCACGTGGAATTTTGATAGGCCGACGTGTTCGTGTCACCGACGGCACCGTATGATAAGGTGCTCGTCGAACTCGGAAGTCGCAGTCGCCGTCGTGTGGGCCTAGCCAAATGGTCGTAACAAGAAGCGTGGTAATAGAGTAAAATATATAAATGTGGACGAACACAGTACTGTTAAGCGTGCTGCAGGGAGCGCTAATTAACCAAAAGCGCTCCCGCGACCCGTCTACGCTGAGCAGGCGACGCTTCTCTTCTCCGGAAGTGAGAAAAAAAGCCATCCAATTTCAAGAGTTGTGCCTCGAGACGCGCATGGGGGTATCGGTAAAGTACACAGTGGAAGATTGCGGAGTCTAAAAAGATGCAGGAAAGGGTGGGAACGCGGCAAGAAACTTTGTGACAAAAGTCTGAGCTTTCCCTGCACGTAAATATGATATACTTGGCACACCCAACCTAAACGATTGCACTAGTTCCTTTGGTGTGCCAAAAACGCCTTTCAGGACCCCTTAAATTTAACCTTGTCTTCTTATTATCATTTAGTCGCATTAATCTACCGTAGATTATTCGACTACCGAAATTTTTCCATCTTGTTTTTTTTAAAGCGCTGCACGCTCACATCGTACCCAATACATCTTAGTGCAAGGTACTGTTTTTTTTTTCAGGTGGTGCTGACGATTTCGACAGTCTATTGCTGCCAGCTTCCCGCATCACCCGAAGGACTCGGATGATGCACGGTGCGTAGAGTAAGCCCTCCAGCAACTTATCTTTTCCTTCTTGTCTCCTTAGTCCCTTCCGCCTGGTTAGCTCATCAAATATCTACGGCGTTGATGAGCTCCCGCTATTTAGCCGCCGAGATTTTAAAGGAGCCATGAAGACAAAATACAAGTTTGTTTTGTTCGTAAGATTTCGTGTTTTTTTTGTCCCCTGCGCTTGCGCGGCAGCAAATGATGCCGTATTCACTAAGAAATTAATCAATTTAGGCTAAAAATTTGATTCTCCCGCCAAATCGTGTGTTTTGGTGACGTCTACAATGATCTTCGATGGGAATCAGCTTGAATAAAACAAACACAAAGGAAAAGGGAGATACATGACAGACAGCTGATGTGTCGTGTATCTCCCTCCTCCTTTGTGTTCGTTTTCTTGAAGCTGATTCTCTTCGAAGATGTACCAACTAGCACAGACCAGAGCCATTCTGTCTACAATGAAGTCATAACGGCGCGTATACAAACGAACTTCCACTGCGCCATTCGGCTCTGCAGCCTTGCTTGCCGTCAAACCTCTCAGATGGCGATAGCATACTCAGCACTCCGCTGTTGCTTTGTTTTTGACCGCATTTGCACCTGGCTTGTTTTTGTTACGGCAGAAAGTAATCGCTTCGTGAAACATGGGGCATGCTTGACAAACAGGTTCACGTAAGGCAACGTCGCTTACGCCACTCGGCCAGCGTCGTATAAGACAACTCCAAAGCGTCGGACTGCTGTGCAGGTGAAAGCAAGCATAGTGCGCCAAGTACCAACAGCAGTGCGGATCGGTGCTTCTGTGTTTACGTGTATTTTCGTTACTTTTGTTGTTTATCGCACGATTCATCCCGCTGTAAAATGGATATGCATTACATTTAGGCGCATATAGCTCGTTCGGCAAGCTTTAGGCTCTGCCTAATTTGTGTTTGCTTTTGCCGGCCTCCGCCAATCGCAGAGCAGGCTGGTATGACATCATAGGTTCTCGTTGCGGGAAATGAGCTAGTGGGTCGCATATGGCCATTCCCTTTTCCTAATTAAACAGCTTATTTGAGTGAAGTTTAAGTTAAAAGTGGTGTCAGTATTATTCTGACGAAACAATCTTTTGAATGAACCAAACTTGTGTTTTGTCTTCATGGCTCCTTTAAGGTTGCTGTTGATGTCATGTGGCCTCCTTTGCAACCAGTTAACTTCTCAAGCTAATTTTGTGAGCGCAAGACAAAATATAAAAAATATCGGAGGATCTTTCAGAATGCGTGGACAACCTCCCTCTGCCCCCTAGCGACGTCCATGCTCCGCCTTCCTATTTTGTCGCCCTGAGAAGAGGCACGTGGCGAGCCGCGCTTCGACTTGGCGCAAGCCTGACAGTGTTGCTAGCGTCGCCAAGACCTCTTTATGCCCGCGCTCTCACCACTCTCCCCTTCTGCGTGCCTCTCTATCTTTCTTTGTCGCTGTGTGTAGACATCACGCGAAAATCTTGCCGCCATGCGTCATCTCGCAATAAAGTCGTGGAGCCAAGCGGCGAAACGCAAAGATGATTTCGCATTCAAATTATCCCCATCGTCAGCCGAAGACTGCGGAACTCTTCCTTTGCTTCCTTAGTTGGACGTTATCGTCGCCTTTTGTGCTTGCTCTCGTTCATGCTGCTGACCAAATAAGGAAGCCGGCAGTGGATGCCTCTTTTGTCTCGGGGGTGCAGGTCTTCAGCGGAATCTCGTTGATCAGTTTTCCCCGGGAACCGGAAAATGAAACGTATTATCCGAAAATCTTATATCCAAACATGTTAAAAAAGAAGAAAAATATGCATGCTCCGTCAGCAACTCACTTTTATGGAACAACATTGAAGTAAGTGTGAATTTGTGCGACCCTTTCTTGTTTTGAATGTACAGGAGTAAATTCTTTTAAAACGTAAAACTAAAAGCTGCCGGTATTTGTTGCTTTGGCAGACACTGCCTTGTACGACAATCCGTGTCGTGCCGTAAATCGGTGAAGGCAGCCTCTGAATGCTTGAAAGTTTTGAATACCCAAGGAGAGCGCGACGTTGTCAACTGTTTGCGTAGGACTGCCCGTGAAAGTTCACTCCTCTCGCTCTAACTTCCTGAACCATGTAAGCAGATGTTCTCCTTTTACACATGCTTCGTACCTCGCGTTTGTTTTACACCAGGTCCAAAAACTTGCAGCTTCTTTAGAGGTTACTCTTGCTGACTGCCAATGGTGTTGAGCGTTGACACTGGCAACGCGAGCTCGCTTGCCCATTCTACAAACTTCCTGTTCGGGTTCTCTTCGAATTGGCGTACAATTTCCACTTGTGCCTTGCACTTCTTTGACTTTGCCAAAAGCCTGAAAACACAGCCCCGCATAGCAGCAAGGCAAAAAGGGAACAAATCACTGCGGGGGAAGCACAGTCATGCGAGAAGTCCGAAGGGAAGTCGCGCTTGCCAAGAACATTGCGCGCCTTCTTTCTTGATAATGATATACGATTTCCAACATGGCGGGGTGCATCGCCTGACCTATCGTCAGCCTTGCACGGAACGGCCATGCATTGCAGTAATGTTGTTGCTGCGGAAACGGCCCTACCGCTCTATGGGTGTCTCTGCAACGTGCATGTTGTAGCTGATTGGAATGCGGTTTGAGCGAGTGTACCGAAGAATAGGTGTAAGATTACTAAAAATGTCTTTCTAGGTCCACTTTCGCGATAGTATTATTCAATTTGCGCCAAAAATGGGATCGTAATAAACGCAGGAAAATTCATTATTTCTAAGGTACGTTGGCCGGGAAGGAAAAGAAAAACGTATTTAGGCCGAAAAACGTAATATGCCGAATTGTATCAATGAAATTTCACTGTGCTTCGATCGGGCACCATTCTCTGTGCCCTTCTACCTGGAGCTCCGCTCAGGTCGGTGGTGGGGCATCACTGGCTCTACAGTGTTGCGAGATGCCCTTTCCTTCCCAACAGCTGCCGCAACTCGTTCGCCTCCAATTTGGACTTCGAGCAGCCGCCAGCGTGACCCCCAGGTCTTTGTTGGTCTCCGCGGGGATGTTTGGCTGGACAACTACAACATTACCAGCGCATTCAAGAGGCGGCGTACATCGTTGAGGCTGCCTAACGCTGTTTTATGTCTTACCTACGTGGCCAAAACAGGGTTATCTAAATCACCGAAAATGACTTTCCCGGATTGGCCGACTCTCACGCGCACCTGTTCTAAATTTTCAGTGCGGCGGCTATAAGTGTTTGAGGGTGCCAAGAAAAAGCTGGGTGGGCGCCAGCAGCATTCATGCGAGATGTAAACTTCGTACATAGGAGACGTTCTTGCTCTTTGCCGCCGTGGAAATAAAAATATGTTAGAACAGGGCTGGGTGCAACATCTCATGAAAGGCATTGACTCTGCGTCCAACGCCTTCCCCATTCATATTCCATCGACCGCGCAAGATGCGACACCGATTTTCCAAATGCTTGACGACCTCCGCCGCATGCGCCTTCCGAAACAATTCTTGTAAAGTTGTGTTCCTGCCGCTGGAGGCCTTCGGGTGTTCATCTTAAGAATAATTCGGGAATAATTACTCCGTCAGCCGGCCGCGAGTCTCCCGAGCCCCGCTGAGTTACTTGGAGTTTCAGAGCAGCGAGGCACGGTGAAAAAAAGGCGATGGTAATTGCTGCCGTTGCTCGCAATAAATAGGCACCCCACAACAACCACATTTGCCAAGATGGCTGTTCAGGCTCCGTACTAGTGGCATATGCCTACCTGTGACCCTAGTGACACCAATTTCCACTCCGTATAGCCACGTAGCGTCCTTTAGCCGAGTGCTTAAAACCACGCTTTTAAATGCAGAGCATTTCAGTAACTCACGATGTCACCCGCGTTGACGTTCGTAGTCGTAGTCCGCACGCTCACTGCGCATGCGCGTCGAGTCGAGGCGATAGCGAACACTCTCTCGCGAGGGGCATTGGATTGGATTCGAACACTCTCTCGCGAGGGGCATTGGATTGGATTGACTTGGCTTGGATTGGATTGGCTTGGCTTGGATTGGATTGGCTTGGCTTGGATTTGGATTGGATTGGATTGAATTAAAGTGGATTGTGTTGGATTGTGTTGCGTCATAGCCGCGGCACGTTGCGTCATAGCCGCAGCAGACGCGCTGGGGCCGGCGCATGTGCAGTACTCTCTCCCTTCCGCGGTTTCCTTCCTTCGGGCGCGCTGCGCATATAACGGTGTGCCGTTCTCCGGCGAAGCAACATCCGCGCTTGGCTCAAACACCTTGAGTCCACGCCGCTTTACAAGTACGCCAACGTCGTCGACTGGGACCGGCTTACGCAGTCCCCTCAACGTATACAAGCGGCGGAGCGCGCGTTCGGATTTCAGTCAAGAGCGTCTTTGCTTGGCTTTCGCTTGACGTGACGCTTTGCTTGACTCGAGTAGATGCGACGCATTTACTCGAGTTCCCCCCGTGGGAAGATGCGGGCGGCTTTTTTATCTCCCCCGGCGTCCGACACATCCCATCTGCTATTGCTGAAGGATCAGGGGCCATACTTCCCGTGTTTCCCGACACAGTCAATGAGATAAATAGCAGGGACGATTGCATTCGGACACTACGCCTTCCCTGCAGTTTAATGCCCACCGTCAGAATGCGTACCGCTCACCAACCCGTTGGTCTTCACCCGACCTGACCGTGCAGTCTCATTTACACGTGACCAGTCGTCGAGACGTCGATCTCCTTCGCCATACCAATGCTCCGTAGTATCCCTTAATCGTCGGGCATCCCATGTTCCTGACAACCGCACGGACACCCAGCGCCTGCAGGTCTCGTAGGTGCAACTGCGGCGCCCGGAAACTTAACACGACCTGCTCATCACGTGCTTAGTGTTTTATCCGTGTTTTTAGCAGAGATATAGATGCTCTCGTGGAATATGAGGCGGGTGTTTCCTTTACTCAAAAAAATTACGCCCACCTCCCCTCGCGGGAATCCTGGTGTGATGCGACGCTGAAGGGGGTTCCATTGTGCGTTTCCGTTGGGTCGATTACTCGAATTGCGTGAGCAATCGTCGGGTAATGCGACGGAGAGAGAGAGAGACAGATAGAGAGAGAGAGAGCAGGCCTAGCGCGGACGACCGTCGACTGAAAGACCGGCCGGAGCGCGGTATTCAGCTTATATGCGCAGCGCGCCCGAAGGATGAGGAGACCGCGGAGAGAGAGGGCGCAGCACATGCGCAAAGCGCGCTTGCGCCGCGCGCAGCGCTGCCCACCAGCGGAGTGAGAGAGTGCGCCGCACTGCGCGCGCCACACATGTTGGGGGAGAGGCGCGCTATCACGGCGAGAAGAGGAGGGGCACAGCGGTGCGGACAACAACGGCGGACGCACGCAGGAAGGACAGGGCCGCCGACAAGAGATGCTCTCAGCGTCAAATCTAAAAATTGAGTGTTTTTGCCTCCGCAAGGTATCAAGCACGCACCCTGGTGGCTCATTGTGTAATGCTTCCTGCTGCAACACTGTAGACAGTGTAGGGTGCGCGTTTTCATCGTTAAACGGCTTCACCACAATCCCTGTGAAGTGCTCGACTCTTGTACTTAGAACCCATTCTGCGATGGGACTGTGTTTTAGCCGTCAACTGCTAATTCCTGCTATTTACCGGCGGTGACCTGGCGCCTGCAGACTTATAAAGCGGTTCTGATGTGCAGGCGTTTTATGTTGTTGTGTAGAAAATGATCATGCCATGGGGCGATCAAGTCGGTTCGTCCACACGGGATTCAAGATGGCGATATTTTAGCAATTCCTGAAGCAACTTTCTTTCCAAAATACTTGCGATGCCCAACGGCCTCGTCCGATTTTAGAATGAGTCTGCAATACTTCGTGCAACAAAACCAGTTCCGAGCCTATTTTGCTGTCAGAAGGTGCTACTTTTGCCGCCGCTGCTTACAGCCAGTCCATGTCTGTTAGATCTCTTTACTCGGCGTCACCAGGCCCACGCTCTTCGGATCCTGCATGTTCATCCTCTGCACTAGCCACAACCATCAGTCCTCACCTCCATCGTAAAGAGGCAGTCTGTACGCTGTTTGCTTCACAAACACGAAGATCTTTTGACTTTATTGGACGAAGCCTGGGCAGGCATCTGCACCCGCGCACCACATTGAAACTGCTGCGTCTCTTATCAGCCGCCGCTGGCCGTATTGTGTATATCGTCGTATTGACGAGAGATCATCGAAGACCTTGTTTCGGACGTGCTTGAGCGCAACATTATTCGCCTTTGGGTTAGTCCTTTGTCATTCCCCGTTGTTCTGGGTGGTAGAAATGGCTCCGTGCTGTTCCAGGTTGATAATCGTGCAGTGAAAAAATCTCACTTCAATGATGAATACCATATAGCCTGAGTGAATGATGCTTTGAAGTGCATACATGGTGTGGAATATTTTGTAGGCTTCATTTTCACTCGGGCTTGTTGGAAGAATATATGGCAGATCACACAGAAAACCCCCCATTTTCTCTTTCGCAGGGCTTGTATGAATTTAAGTTTGTGGCTTTTGGACTTTTCAGCGCTCCAGCTACTTTTGTTGGCCTGATATAGGCCGCGTTGCGCAGGCTGAAATCGAAGACGTGTTTCTGTTATTTGGATGAATCATTATCGTATCATCCGAGTTTTCTCAATATCTTAGGCATCTGAAATAAGTGCATACATGTCTTGCGAGGGCTTTCTTTAGCTTAACACTATGCCGTATTTCCGGCATAACACATCAAAGACATCCGGAATGTGGTTAGTAAAGAAGGGCCGCAACCACGCACCGGCAAAATTACAGCTTGCAGAACATTCCGGTCCGCTGCAACAAAATCCCTCAACAGTTTCCTTGGCATGGAGTCCTACTTTTGAGTATAAAAGCTGCACGTAAAACTCAGGACAAGCGCAAAGTGGGCAGGACGGACCCATCTCCTCGGTCTTGGTCCTGTCTTTTGCGCGCAGGTTTTCTACTTTAAGATGCGACACCGACAAGCCAGCCACATCCTGTACTGGAGCGCTACATTCACCGCTTTTTCCCAGTTTCGCCGATCTCGCTTCAACACACTTCTTGAATCTAACGTTCCTGCCTTCTGGTACGACCTTTAATTAACAGCTACTGCAGTTTGCGAAGGTGTCCCCTCACTTCACATCAAGTCTGGTAGCACTTCCATAAAATAAGACATACTGTTTTTGACACTGTGTCAAGGGTGGACAGAATTGACACTATCCTCCTACAAAGTGAGCATACGTCAAGAAAGCGGTCTATTGCTTATGCCAGTCACTGTCTCACTCTCATTGAGAAAAATTACCCCACCTTCGCGCGAGGGGAACCCTGTGTAGATGCGACGCATCTTGGGGTTCAATTGGTGTTTCCGTTGGGTTGATTCTCTAATTGCGTGAAACGTGTGAGGAACGCGTATGATGTATTCTTTATTTCTTTGGCCGGTGCTGGAATGAACGCGGCTATGACGCAACGTGGCACGGCTATGACGCAACCCAATCCAACACAATCCACTTTAATCCAATCCAATCCAAATCCAACCCAATCCAATCCAGTCCAATCCAAGCCAAGCCAAGTCAAGCCAAGTTAAGCCAAGCCAACCCAATCGAATCCAATCTAATGCCCCTCGCGAGAGAGTGTTCGCTACCGGAGAGTAGAGGGGGTGAGTGGCTGAGAGCACAGCTAGCGCGGCGAGGAGATTGGGGGAGGGGTGTGGATCGACAACAACAACGCCGAATGGAGGGACAAGGCGAGTGAATGAGATGCAGTAGCATCTAAAACTACAAAATCACAGAGCAAGATGCGTGGTTATCGTTTGGGGTGTACACACATTTCTGCCATTCAAATACAGCCGCCACATCACGATCGTATCAGGCACTCTGCTGCAGGGTTTTGACTCTAAGGAACCTCTGTTGACGCCTCGGCCACTAGATTACTCGTCAAGGAAGAATGCGCATTCGCTGTCACATATAAATGTAAGGCAAAGCACAGTTTGAAGCGGGCGCCCTATGGCGTTGCCCACTGTTCCCTTCCCATGCCGCTTTCCTAAATCCACCAGCAAACGTTTTCCACTCACGCCCGTGGGCTTTTTTGCGATCGAAGAACGCCCTGGAATTGACAAGATACACCGATAGCACAAATATATGAAGAGAATAGTGGACTGAATGAACGGATAAAACCTCCAAACAGTCGCTTAAGTGCCCAGCAAACAAAATGTCTGCCTTCATATAAAGTGTTGCATCGGCGCTATTACCACGCTTTTGAAGAAAAGTGCATCCCTGTTGCCACCGCGAGTACTGCAGGGGCGAATTTTAGCCGCCTTCCACGACGATGACCCACTGGCCCTCTCGAATAACGGAGAACTTCATAACCGCATTCCGGAACGTTTTGTTTCGCTACAACTGTATCTAAGTATGTCGTGTGTTGTAACTCGTGCCAGCCACGAAAGCACCATTAATCACTTTCTGATGGCCGGATAAGGCCAGTGAAGTGTCCCGCTGACCTATGGAAGTTGTCAGAAATATTTTTTAAGAACCTTTACCTAAAAGTTCTACCGGCTACCGCTGGACAGTGACAGCTGTGAACCATCTGACACGCTACGCTGGAACAACTCCCTTGTGCACTGGTTGTGCTGAAGAGGTGACCAGGCTCTTTTTGCATACCCTCCTCGTGCGCACGGCGCACATCGTGTTCTTCTAAGTTTCTCTCGAACATCGCAGATGTTCTGAATGCCTCTCGAAGTATTTACAGACTAAGCGCCGCATATCGCCCTCAGACGAACAGATACACTGAGAGACTTTCAACTTACGCTTTTAGGCATTATTGGTATGTAAATCGCGTCAGATTACAGTAACTGGGACCACATGCTTCCGTTCGTGGCAGTTGCTTACACTATAGCAGCCCCAAATCACAACTAGTAATTCTCGCGGTCCCTCGTGTACGGCCGCCAATCGTATTTTCGCCTCGACAACCTGTGTCTTAATCACTCTTGCGTCAAAATATGCCCCTAGCACTGACCAGTTCATCGCCCGCCTCTAGTACCGCATGCCAGCTTGTCCGGGAACATACTACTGAATGGCAACAGAAACGCAAGCAGCGTTGCATCCCATCTCAACGCACTGTTGATTTCCTCACCGGCGGTGAAGTCCTGGGCTCCCATCCGTGTTCCTGGACTTTGCGAAGCGCTTCTTCATTTTTATTGGATCGTACACCACCCTGAAAAAAAACATCAGCGAACTTAGGCGCACCCCCTTAACTGCACCTGCGGACAGCGCCTGTCGACTCACCGATACTGTCCATATCTGTCGGCCAGAGTTGTTAAATCGTCGCTCTTCCCATTCAATGCGGCAAGGACGCCGCGTTCTCCAGCGAATGGAATTAGTGTGGGTATGAAGTGGTGAAGCGCGATGATTAATTTATTTCACCTTTAAATTATCTGTGTCGTCCGCCTAGGACACTGAAAACTTTGCCTGCTACCTGAGCTGAAGGCCATGACGATGATGATGATTATGATGATGATGATAATGTTCTTTATCATCATGGCTTGCGGCTCCTCTTGTTCCTGCTGGTCACCAAATAAGCCGGGCGCTGCTGCCTTTTGCTTGTGAATATAAAAGCCCTGCCGTCTTTCCAGGGTATAGCGACACGAGGCAGAATATTCCATTGCACTATGATACAAACTAAAGGACGCTTTAGGCTAGCCCTACAACGTTTAAAAAGATTTGCTCACAGGTATCATCACCTCTGGATACGGAAACGCACATGGTGGTGTTTTTTTATTTATCCCAGCTTTCCGCTTACATTGCTTATCGCTGGAACAAATGTTTTTTTTGGGGGGGGGGAATGCAACTCTCCCCCTTGAAGAAAGCTTTTCCGAAATCTTGTGCCAGTTTGATGGTCTTGTAGAATAGCTAGCTTCTTGTTATGCCAAACATTTCTTCAATACCTTAAAAAAATGTCAATAGTTCTAGTCGTGAAAGCTTCATATCCCAATGTCCGTTACTGGCTGTACACGTTGTGAAAATGCAATGGCTCATACGGCCAAGGAGTCACCAGAGTGTGGGACTTTCTAACGCAGTTTTTGCTGTACCGTCCCACAGGAAGTGCGTACGGCGGGCCCAGCCCACTATCAGGTAAGAAGTTCATTACTGTGTTTGCGCGACAACAAGGGGTTTACCTCACTGTCGAAACAGAAGCAAATAATGGAACTAGCCTTTTACCTATTGGTAAGCTCAGTAGGGCGGCAAAATGGCAGTGTAATTGACATTAGCGCTTTTCAACTTCTCATTTCGCACTGCCATGGGATGCTCAGCTCCTTATTTTTCAAGGCGAAAGTTTTAGGGGCCTTATTCGCCGGAAAAACTTAGTTGGTGTTGCCGCCGCTGTAAAGAGGACAGAAAAATCCCGGTGAACTTAAGTCTGCTTATGTATTTTGAAGTCAGGAGCCTAGCATTTATGAAAGACTTTTTCTGGCTGGATCAGGACATAACAGCAAATCAGCGGTCTTGCGCTTCTTTCTTTTTTAAAAGCAGAGTGGTTTAAGCCTTCAATTCCTCCTATAGCGTTACTCCGGAAAATACCAAGAAAAAAGTACAATCGCACGTGAGTATGGCGTCGTGAGGAGCGGTCAGCATCGGCGAGGCATGCGCGCAAGCTGTCACGACGTGTGGAGCTCGCAAAAAAATTACCAAGGAAAAAATTGGAGTACTTTACCGCAGTGCTGCAAGGCTGCAGAAACAGTAGAGCTGGCGGCACGCATCCCTTGGTCTGACACCCGGGTGTTCTTCCTCACATGTATATTTCCGAACTTGCCGCTGAAAGTTCTCCATGAAGGGCAGGCCCGAATCGCTTTGTCCGCGGCCTATCAGATCTCCCCCAACGTGTACCGCGTTAGCACGCGCCAGAACCCGCGCCAGGCGGCATCGCAATCTCGGCGTCTGTACTCTTACTGGATATAGACAGTTGCGAAACTCCCCATAGGCCCCATGTATCGAAAGCCGGTCTTCGGTTGCCCCCCTGCGCCGGGGCAAGCACGGGGCAAGTTGACTAGCTTGTCGTCTGTCGGCAGGACGTTGAAGCAGTACTCAAGTGCTTGCGGCTGCTGCCGTAAGTCATAAAAAGAAAAGCCGCAAAAACACAAGTAAATTTTACGTAATAATTGTGTTTTAATTTGAAAAGCAATCTTTATTTTACAGAAGAATTTTGAATAATAATTGTTTAGCGAAGTTCCGTTTTCATCTCCTAGGTGCCGCGCGCGTCGACTTGCCCCTCAGCTTCCACGGAGTGGGGGGGCTAGCGCCGCCCGGATTCTGAAGCGGAGTTTCGCAACTGTCTATATATTGAGTAACTCTGTGTACTCCCCACTTGATGCGCGAACGCACGTGCACAGGCGAATAAAAGAGCACGTAAGAGATCGCGCCATGAATGCTGGGCAGAGTGTTCTCGAAGGTCGAGCTGGGTGACGCCGGATTCTGACCAGGCACACTGTCACGTGGTCTTGGTCTCTTTTTTTCTTGGTATTTTTTGGAGTAATGCTCGATGGCGGGACTAAAAGCGCAGCACAGGAACTCTGCTGTTAAAATACTGACCACACGTGAGCTTGCGCCTGTTGTACTCACGTGCCACCAAGCTGAGTTACGCGTCACGTACTATTCAAGTTTTACATTTAGAATTTATATTTTAAAAATTTTGTGATACGGGCACATTGCCTCTCAAAGCTCCCGATTTCCTAGCCAATCCCCCAAGTGGGTATGTGCCACGAAAGAAGCGGTGGCGTGTGTTACTCGCGATGGAAGCTCTGGCGTGTGATTCGCCCAGTTTTCGCTTTGGATTCACCCCCGCCGCCAGAGCGCTCGAATTACACAGCTGCAAAAGAGACAGAAACTTCGCACGTAATCTAAGAATTGATTGCACGTTCCTGATGTGCATACAGGCGATTGGAAAGAGATGATAATAAATATTGCCACTATACCTCTAAAACATATTTTAATGAGGCACTCTCTCACAAATGGATTATGTAGCTCAGCACTCCGTTCGGTATCCATTTACGGAAACCGGCCTCAAGGTATATGAAGGAGGCACAAAATAGGGTTCCTCTCAGGAATTTCAGATCCTCTAAATCCGTCCGCCGAGCCAATTGGCCTGGATGTGCATTTGAAGTGAATGGCGTTGAGAAATGCAGTGGAGTTGCTAAATATTTGTATTTGAGTCGAACGACCGGCTTGGAGTCATTTGTCACGCCAGTACAACACGGGCACAGGAGTTTATGTACACTTGCGTGTATTTTCTGTGTGGAGCTACTGGCAACAGTGAGGTTTAAGGAAACTGGAACACGCTTTTGCACTGGCTACATATATATCTTATTTTCTTTTTACTTATTTTCTAATTCTTCACATTTTCTTATTTGTTACATTTGCTTATATTAACGACATTGCTTGTTATGAGGTGGAAAGAATTTTGGTGCTCGTGGATTTCCCCATTGTCTCCCAGAGTTTCTCAATGCACAGCACTTGTGAGCTCCCGATTGAGAGCATGTATCGAATTCCAGTCCGCGGTCGGCTCCCTGCGCGGCGGGCAAGCAGGGTCAATTGCGGGATCAATGGATAAGTGAATGGATGGATGAGAAAATGCCGCAAGTTAATTAGCCTGCCGTCTGTCTACAGAAAGTTGAAGCAGCATTGAAGTGCTTGCGCTGCTGCCTTAAGTCATAGAAGAAAAGCCGCACAAACTTAAGTAAACATTACCTATTTAAATGTTCTTTTATTTCAAAAGCGAGCTTTATTTTTCTACGTTCTTAAGTAAATTGTTTGCAAAATTCAGTATTTGTCCTATAAGTACTGCGCCAATACACCCACCTCTCTGCTGAAGCAGAGTTTTGCAAATGATGTATATTAGAGACCTTCCTACCTTGAAACAATTAGGGTTAAAATTGACGCTCTCAACCCTATCGCTTGCGGGTGTCTTCGCCCATCCTTAGTGCAGACACCATAGGCGGGGAGTGTAAAGAAGTAAAGAAGCCACTTGGTGTGTTTGCTTCATCTCGAAGTGAGTCGCGGCACTTCGCATTCGTGGTCATGGGTTTGGCAGCTTTTTTTTCGCTTTGTGTTCACCTCATGACCTTTGTGACGGTTAGTAGTTTATGCCGGCCTTTCAGTATTTTACGCGCACATGGCCTTTAAGTTGAGTACTTTGGGAATCTTCGCCCATTTTCCTTCGTTATCTCCCCCAACAGGAGGTGTCGTGTAAGTATTCCTTACATTCTTGATGCGTACCAAATAACACGAAACTTATTGCAATGTAATGGCAGTAAAAAACCTTCTTATTACACGGTGTGCGAAAAATGAAAGTACATTTTAAGATGTGAAGGTATTTGGGATGTAGAGGCCATATTGTCGCTTTTTAATTTTTTTCACGGTAGTCTGACGGGAACAACTTCCTTAGTCATGGTAGTTGCTCATTTCAAAGAACTCTGCATCGTATTAGTGCCTGGTAATGACTGGTAGAAGGTGTTCTAGGAACTCGTGTTGGAGTACGGTGCCTACAGCGAGAATTAAATCATAGGTTGCTATACTGTTGGCTGGATCTAGGACCACAAAAATATCTTTAAACGGTGCAACGTAAGCAGGAGCGTTTTCTACTTGATAAATGTGATGTTTTGTTGCTATCCGCACACCACTTCGGGAGTTTAGAAATGCACAATCTGTGTCAAAAGTTTCCAGCCACCCGCAAACTTTCCAGGAGCAGCCCCATTACGCTTTGAAGGCACAACTGCCAACGCCACTGTAAACGCACGCTGGTTGAATGGACAAATATGGAAGACAAAGAATGCTTTTGATTTCGGAGATTATTTTTGCTAATAAGTGATTTGAAGTGGGGGAGCGGGTTGGGTCGTTGTCGCTTTTTAGGCTACATTCGTTTTCTTACTCGCGAAGCAACACTAGCGCCACATATGCGCCTTAGATAACAGCTCGTCGAGACGAAAGCAAACTCAGTCTAAACTAGCGCCACTGCTAGATTCGCCAGTACACACCAACATTGTTATAACTTTCCACGGAGCGTAGGGCAAGTTTAAGGAAAAGCTGAGGTAAGCAGATGAACGTTACCATGCTCTTTTAATTAAAACCACTTATTCATTTCTTGTAAAGTAAATAAGCGAGAACAGTTTATCCAGAGCGTTGGCACAGGGGACGGTGGTGACTTGCACCGGGGGGATCGTCATATGGTCGGTATGGCAGACTGGGAGCTGCTAACAAAAGAAGTCCGCTGAAAATTAACTAGGAATCCCGGAGGTGCAGCCAATGTCGGCGCCCCGACGTAATTACCTGAAAAAAAAGATAAAGGAACAGCGCTGTGTGCGCTGTGTGACTCAAGCATGTCGTCAAATTGCGGTTAGATGAAACAGCAAAATAACAAAGAAAGCAAAGCAACTTCCTCAGGATTTATAGAGCGGTATTAAACACACACACACACACGCGCAAAAAAACAAAAACAGAACTGTTTTCTGCCAGCGCCAATAGCGGCGTTCGACTCTTGTAAAGGGACACTGCAACACTTTTTTCAGCCATTTTTGAAATCTTAAATGCTTGCAGAACGAGTCACCGCACACACCCAGTTCTTAGATTAGGGGGACGCAAAGGACCTCAGCCAAAATTACTGCTCTATGCCCATCAGATAACTTGTAAACTCGCTCAAAAGATTTTCCTCTCTTTCTAGGTGTTGACGTTCTTCGACGGCTCGAATTACGTCACTAAGGCCATGTTGCGGCTGTTGGCCGGTGTTCCTTCAGTTGCAGCAAGGAGCGCTTTTCGATAGCAACTTTGAAGAAAAGCTACACAAACAACCAGACATGGAAGGCGTTTCTGGTGCCACGAGCAAATCACGCAGTACCGCTCCGTGCTGGGGATAACTATAGCTTTCGCAGTGGTTCCAGACGCGAAGCAAAGATGAAACCGCTTTTCTAAAGGGTTTTAGCGTCCCTTTAAGTTGGATAGATCATATTACGCTGTCCGGTAACCGGAAAGGAAACTGCGCCGAAGATGACTTGATGTTGATGCTGTGGATTACCTGGCAATTCACCAATACAGAGATTTCATCCAAAGTTTTTTACGGTTGTGATATTGACATGCTGTAATAGTAGTTGCATTTTAAAGAATTTCTTTTCACGTGCGTATTGCAATAGACACAGTAACGTTACGTTACAGCAAAACATTGCGAAATCCATGAATACACCAATAGCATCAGAAGAGTTACCAGACTGTCTATGTAAACTGCAGAGAGAAATCGTCTCAGATTTCTAACAGGGCGTGTCCTTCGCTTCCAAAATCGATCCTTTGCCCCCAAAAGTTCTTATTTTGTCCCTCCATTGAGCTGATGAACTTCCCCTTCTAGACTCGTCTCTCAATAGCAACTGCATCACCTTCGTCATCTACCTGTTGTCACCTCGTCTGACTAGTGACGTGGCCAGTCCAAGTCCGTTACTTTTTTATTTGAAATCTTGAAACCAAGTTAGTTCTCTGATCCGAGACGATCGTTTCCTATCCGTAAGCAATATTACCAGAATCTATCGTTCAGTTTTCCTTTGCGTGAACCTAGGCTTTCTTTGCAGTTGTTTAGTTTGGGCTCCCCGCGGTAGTAACAGGTGGTATGTGTTTGTTGATCTTCTAAAGACAAAGCTAGCCTCGTGCTTTTATAGTGCTGAGCGAGTGCCCTCTGGATTCACACCAGTTGTACGCCAAACTTTTTCTCGTAAATAGACGAACACATTTGGGGCACAGGATACGTGCTGGTCCTGTAGCCTTTCGTGTGTTCGTCCATTTTAGCTCTAAAATCATGTCGTAAGCCTTCTAGTAGTTTTCTGAGTATAGTTTCTGAGGTATTCGTGAGCACGCAATCTCATAACACACTGCTGACGATAATGTAACCCATAAATATCACGTTGCTCAAATATAAGCCTCTACGAGTAACCCCGAGTTCTCCCCTTCAATCTTCCTGAAATGTCCTGTTGGGGATTTGTAATGTACCGCCAACACGGTGATGAGGATAGAGGCGCCGAAAAGGAAGTGGCACGTTTGCACGCACAAGGACTGCGAGGGGCACGCGCATGAGTTTGTAACGCTGCGTTTGGACCCACGTGCATAGCTTAGCGTCGCCCTGCGCCAATCAACCCTGAAGTCTTTTCTTTTCGTATCATTGGTGCGTAATCCTGGGAAAGATTTGTGCGCAGGCTGCGCAGACTTTTGAACAGACACATTCCTACTGTCCAATGTCTTTTCCGACCGTAACGTTCTCACTTAACTGGCCCACACACTGCTTGCATATGGCGTCCAAAAGTGTTGTGCATATTCCCATCTGTTTTTGTGGTCTTCCAGTTTTGCCGTAGTGCGTACTCGATGGAATGGTGTTTTGTAGTATTCAAATGTACTTTAAAAGGATTGTTTACTTCTCTCTGATTGTACTATTCCCTCATGGGTGACATTAATGGGGTCTGTGGTTGAGCAGCCCTTTCTCCATCCTAGACTGTTCTCTCAGGAATTTAGAGTTGGAATTTCTACCTTTGCAAGCAGCTTTTGGAACTAAGCGTAGGCTAATAGTTTTGTGTGTTTTAAACTTTCCAACATTACCTGATTAGGTCATCACCGAACGTTTTCAACTCTATTCGGTTTGCCTTTAGAGCACAACATGGATGGAGGGTAATAAAATATGTGGGTTTCTGGGTATAATAAACACGACGCTCCGTCTCTTCAGAGGAACGAAGTCAACGGCCAGATTTTCTCGATAATTTACCTGTACATCATTCAGGCTGATTGCTTGCCTGTCTCTCATTTAATAAAATGCCCTGTAGTTTTACTTATGCCAGTTTAAACCGGCATATTTGCAGGGCAAGACGCGAGGGCTTTACTATCTGCGTGGGAACCTGTCTCGGCTTTACCGCCCTAGTGGTCTTAGGATTGCTTGCCTTCCTGATAAGCGGCAGCTTCACTGCAGGTGAGGAAGAAAAGAATACCTGCGCAATGCATACGGCGGCTAACTTCTGTAAATAGGGGACACGCTGATTCACATTACTAAGGTGCTTTCAAGACGCTGTGAATACAACATAAATGATTGGGTGATTAAAAAGACTCCTTTGTTCACCTAGCAGATACCACTTTTAGCGCACACTTCAAATAAATATTCGAGATATTAAAGACAACAGATATAGCAGTTGCCGCTCTCTAGCCACCTTCCACCGACCTAATTATGACGTCCCAGACTCTTGCTTCTACGATCGGCTGCCGCCAGCCGAGGCTGCCGCCAAAAACCACGACAGGCCTATTATAGTGGGGCCGGTAGTGTTGTTTTGAGTGGATCACTTGGGTGCCGACGTAGAATTATACACTCATAATAGTTCTGACGGCTTTCCTATATTGGGTTACTGCGGCCCACAATCCGCCAGTGTAGCCCGCAACAAAATTTTCAATATTTATCATGTTTTTTGTTAAAGAATTTTATCCTGTATTATCGTGAACATTCCATGCGTTATAGGATTTGCCCTTTATTAATTGTTTGTATTTTTCTTATTTTTTAGTTTTTCACAGTTTCGTCTAACCATTTAACTCCATTGACGTTATTATAACGATTACATTTAAAACTTTCCCGAAATATGCAATATTGTTGAAATTCAGAGCGTTACATTTCTCTTCAGTTTTCCTAATTGTTTTAAAATTGTTATTTTTTGCTTTCAAAATACTATTCGACCGTTCATCTCCATTTACGCTATTGCAGCGATTACTCCTAAAACTTTTGCGAAATCTGCAATATTGTAGAAATGCCATGCGTTGAATGTTTTGCCACTTTCCGGATTTTTAAATATTTTTGCTATTTTTCGGTTTTTTCGAAATTTATTCCGACAAATTGCCTCATAATTCTTTTATATTTTTTTATTTTATTATTTTCACGATATTTCGGTAGCAGTTTATCTCTATTTACGCTATCATGAAGATTACAGGTAAAACTTTCGCGAAACCTGCATTATTGTGGAAATGGCAATGGTCATACTTTTCGGCATTTTTAGTAATGTTTCTAACAGTTTTCTTATTTTCAATTTTTCAAAGTTTCGTCTGACCAATCATCTCAATTCACGTTACTAAAACGATCACATTTGGAACTTTCGCGAAATTCGCATTATTGTGGAAATGCAGGGCATTAGACAGTTCACTATTTTCCGTAATTATTTTATATTTTTTCTACTTTTTCTAATTTGTCAAAAATTTCTTTGACCAATTACCTCCATTTACGCTGTTACGATGCAGGGGGAACTTTCACCAACTCTGCATTATTGTGGAAATGCCATGGATTACATTTTTTTTTTCAAACTTTTGTCGCGCAATTATCTCCATTTACGTTTTTATAACGATTAGGCTTGACACTTTCGCGAAATATGCATAATTTTAGAAATGCAGGACGCTACGCTTTCGGCCACTCTCAGTAATTGTTTTATATATATATATTTCTTTAGTTTTTCAAAATTTTCTTCGAAGAATTATCTCCCGGTTATGCTATTATAACGATTACAGGTGGAACATTCGCGACTACTGCATTATTGTTTAAATGACATGCCGTTATACGTTTTGCCATGTTCCATAGTTTTTTTAATATTTTCCTGACTTTTAGTTTTTCGAAATTTAGTCCGACCAATTATATCTCTTTACGTTATTAAACGATTTACTTGTAGAACTTTCACGGCAATCTCATTATTGTGGAAATGCCGGGCGTCCACACCGCTCGCCATTTTTCATAATTTCTTTTATACTCTTCATGGTTTTTAGTCTTTCAAAATGTGGTGCGACCAGTTATTTCTACTTACGCATTATAGCGATTATAGGTAGAACTTCCGTGAAATGTGCATTTTTGTTCAACCGCAGGGCGCTACACCACCCTGGCTTGTGGCGGTACTCAGAAAAAGAAATGTCGTTTCAAATCGCGCGCCATCAGCCGCAAAGGGGTTCGCACAACATCCGATAGATGGCGACGAGTGTACTGGCCAGTAGGAAGACGCAGTGAAACATCCCCCTCGCGAGGGGGCACGATCAAATGCAGGGCATTTCCGGGGGCGCACGACGTAAGTAGTTTGGCGTTACGTTAATGTTGTTGCACTTGTGGCAACTGCTGACGAAGAGAGCGCTCGTCAGCAGTAATTTGAATGAGTCAACGATATAAGGCGCGTTCTTCGCGTCCCATCCTGTGTCGGCTTGTGGCGCAGTGGTTAGAGCACCATGTACATTGCGTTCCGACCGCATGGTCGAGGGATCGAAACCGGGCACCAGATAGTATTTCTTTTTTATATAGTGGGGACAACGACGGCGCGTACTACGGACGTCAAACGCGGGTGATATCGTGAGTTACTGAAATGCTCTGCATTTAAAAATGCTACGCATTAACATTGTGAAAATGGACCAACCATTGCAAGCCCTTCAGTTTGCACAAGAAAAGCAGAAGCGGGGGTAAACAGGTTTACTCTCTGTAGTGACGCAAACGGAGTAGTTTGCTCTAATACAATAAAAAATACAAAAAATTAGGCAACCTTTTATGTTAAGGTGAGTTAATCAAACAAAAGTGTATTGCTATAAAGGTATCCACATGCAAAATTTTAGTGCCGCACAAAGTACAGGTCTCTCGGTGACGGTGCGTAGCTGCTGCGTCTCAGAAAGTGCTCGCCTAATCAGCCAACGCAAGAAGGGCGCTTGCTACTTTGGTGTTATCTCGAAGCGCAATCGCTCTGCCGAGCAGGTTGTAAATTCGGTTAAAATCACCCGCCGGAAATGTTACGTGGTTCGGATGAGCCACAGAAATAAGCGGATTACGAAGGACAGATTTGCGTGCAGCACGCAGGGCGTGCTGGAATTTGGTACTTCATGTGAACTTTTTCTGAAAGAGCGAGGCGCTTGCTTCTCGGGAAGACTGGTTTTGCGATCGACTGCTTTCTCAGGGGGCCACTAGACGCCTTGACTTTGCTTTCCCACATATGTCTCACGCGGCCTCGGCCATGGCCTCCTGTATTTTTACAATGCCAAACGCAATCAGCCCGGACCGGCCAACCAAGCCCTCTCCTTCTACTCCGGCCACTCTCCCCTAATCGGTAGCCTTCCCAGCGCTTTATTCACGTGACCGGTTCTCTTGGTATGACACGTTGTGGAAAGCGGCAACCTTGGCAAAACGTGCTCCACCGCGGCTCTGAGTTCTGTAACGCTGGCGCGAGCGCCATTACCTGCGCAACATCAAACATTGATTGCCTTGGCAACCAGGCAAAAACCTCGCTCGAATTCAGTTACGGTTGGGTGAATCCCGGTTCAGATCGGGGCCCCACCTGACGACATCTGGGCACTGCAGGCGTACCACGCACTCCCATTTGGAAGCGCGCGATGCGTTTGGAAGTGCAAAATACAGGAGGGCGATGCATCGGCCTACTGCCGTGCCCTTCGCAAGTTTCCATGCTTTCTTCCCCGCTTTCCTACTCGGTTTATCTTGTCCATCTGCGGTTTTCCCTTGGTTCGCGGGGTTAGAACGAGGCCGACGTCGAGAGACGACCCGAAACTACAGGAGCGGGCGCTTAAAATCTGAGTTCCAAAAACGTAGATCCTGTGGACTATACATTTCAAAAATACGAGAGAAAGCATTGCGGGTTAGAAGGACTGATAGATGTTTCATAAAACTAGAAAAACTCTCAAAACGGATCAACAGTCTAACACGCGAATGAGCGCATGTAAAATTTAAACTAGCGCAAACGAAGAGAATTCGCAGGGAAATTTAACAAAACAGAAAATTACGAGATAGACAATATCTGATACTGCAGAAGGTAAATCCAACAAAAAAGGCTATACATCACATCTATCACCCCCAAGAAACACAGAAAAAGTTAAAAAGGACATCCCGGACAAGAACGACGGAAGTACAATTAAGAAATCTTGAATGTTACGGCCAATGTTTCCGAGGATTTAGCTTCCTTTTTTGTGTGCCACGACATGCACGGGAGCCTTTCCGACTCATGTTGGTCGGTGCGAAGGCGCAACTACTAAGGACTGCTTTCACCCAGGTGACGAAGATGACCCTGACGATGAAGAAGGACCTTCCGATTACGACACCAGTAAAGAGCATAAGCATGTGGAGGGGACCACCGGCTTCCCGGCTGTCATAGAAACCACACTCGCGGATAATCCTGACCGTGTTCCACAGACTAAGGGAACGCCTGGTACGTGCACTTCCCTTTGCTGTTACCCGCATTCACGCGGCACGCGGGACTTCTTTCGCAGAAGGGCATGGCAAGCCACGACATGATTCATACAGCAGGAGAATGAGACGTGCAGTTTGTCCACACGATCTCAGAGTGCGGCTGCCTGACGGGCCTTCCGCTAACGATTCACTCAAAGTGCAACGAGCGCTGTGTTCGTGGGGTTGCCTACAGCGTTGACAGCGTTGTAGGCACTGAGGGAGGGCGCACGAAGGCGTACATGAAGGTCAATTATGGAGAAGTTGTATGAAAATGGGGCAGGGAATGCTATGGCTATTTCATAAAAGTGAGCTAGTTGTCTTGCATATAGGCATCTAACGGGACCTAGCAGAGCAACATATTCGAATCCGAAAGATGGCGTATCTTATCCGAAAGATAGCGTATCTTATATGATTCATTTTGCAAGTTAAATGGGCCAAGTTAAAATGGAGCCAAAAAAGTGAAAGACCTGGTCACTCCTTGCCTCCTTTAACCTACTGTTCACCCGCCCTGCTTTCCTTTCGCCAGCCTCTCTCCAACTCAATCTCTATCTATAAACAAAAAGTGTGCCAAAGATGTTCCCTGATGGCTTGAAAAAGTTGAAAAAGAGAAGTCACCTTGTCAAGATCAAGACAGTGACAGCGCACTGAGGTCGCTTCCTTTCCATATATATATATAATATATATATATATATATATATATATATATATATATATATATATATATATATATATATATATATATATATATATATCTTCAAGCGTCAGCTACACTTCTAGTAAATATAAATAGCTCAGAAAGTGAAGGAGAACACAGTCGCCCGGATAGCCGAATTGGTGAGGCATTCGACATGTAATCGAAAGGCGTGGGTTCGGTCCCCACTCTGGGCGCGTGGTTTTCTTTCTTTCTTCTGTATAAAAAAAAATGTTTACTTAATTAACCGTAGTGAAAAAGAAAAGAGCCTAACCACACCCCTATGCCTCCTTTGGCGTTGTAGACTGCTGACCTATCTTTCCGTATATATATATATATATATATATATCAGCAGCAGCAGCAGCCTATCTACGCCCAATGCATGGCAACGTCCTCTCCGACAAACCTCCAAATATTCCGGTCCTTTGCTAACTGCGACCAATTATCCCCGCAAACTTCATCTCAACTGCCAATCTAATTTCTCTCGCCCCACGCCACGCTTGCCTTCTCTAGGAATCCACTCTGTTACCCTTAATGACCAGCAGTTATCTTGCCTTCGCCTTAATGCCCTCCCCGCGCCTATTCCTTCTCCTTCGTTTCTACTAATACACTTCAACACGGGTTTGTTCCCGGTCCAACTCGGCTCTATTCTTGTCCCTTAATGTTACACCTATCATCTTCCGCTCCATTTCCCACTGAGTCGTCCTCAATTTAAGTTGGTCCCTTCTAGTGAGCCTCCAAGTTTCTTCCCTGTAGGTGAGCACCGGCAAGATGCAGCTGTCATAAACTTTCTTCTTTAGGGACAATGGTCGGCTGCCATTCATTATCTCAATGCCTGCCGAATGCACTCCATGCCATTAGCATTCTTCTAATTATGTCTGCCACAGGGTTGCGATCCCGGGACACAACTTGGCCTAAATATACGTATTCGCTTACGACTTCCACTGTCTCGCCATTTATCTCAAACTGCTGGGCTCTCCGGAGGTTATTAAGTGCGAATGCACTTTATAAGCGACCCTGAATTCCGTTGACCGCCGTCCGTCCACATAGCAACAGCTGCGGGTGCGCGCGCTCCTCGTCTTCCTTGGCAAGGAGGGGAGATGGCACATACCCACGTGGGGGATTGGCCAGGAATCTCCTCGTCTTCCTTGGCAACGGGGGGAGATGGGCGCGCGCTGCCTGGCCGCTGACATGGCACATACCCACGTGGGGGATTGGCCAAGAATCGGGCGTGAGAAGGGCTAATGCACCCGCTTAAAGGAGTACTGACACGAAATTTCAAAGCTGAGATCCGCTCTAGCAATCAAGTACAACGACAACACAAATAGGTGTCTGTGCATGGCACATACCCACGTGGGGGATTGGCCAGGAATCGGGCGTGAGAAGGGCTAATGCACCCGCTTAAAGGAGTACTGACACGAAATTTCAAAGCTGAGATCCGCTCTAGCAATCAAGTACAACGACAACACAAATAGGTGTCTGTGAATAAATGCATCTTTCTTTCTTTGTAGTTGTGTGTGTGTGTGTGTGATCTCTCTTTCGCGAACATTACCGAACCGCGCAAATTCAACTCGTGCATTCGCACTTTCACATTCTTCCCCTCGGGGAAATGCGGGGAAAATATTTTAAGCATTTCTTAAGCTTTCTCCATAGTGATTCTACTCTGCTGGCCCGGGCCGGTAATCATGCTTCGTAATTCGTCCCCCGAGTTAGTTAGCAAGGCAACGTCATCAGCAAATTTGAGGTTGTGGAGGTATTCTCCATTAACCATTACGCCCACTTGTTCCAAATCTAATGCTCTGAGAACATTTTGTAAACATGCTGTCAATAACATTGGAGAGATTATATCTCCTTGTCTGACGCGCTTCCTTATACGCCTCGAGCTTTGCGATCGCTGCGCCGCCTGCCGCCGCTTCTCCTCGGCGTTGACGGGATTAGCGCTGCTCGGATGATAGGGGCTCATGCAGTGTTTTGGTTCTCTTTCGCTTCTTTTTGCCCTTCCGCGCCCTAAAAAAACTGTAAATGACGTGTGTAAGTAAATAGCACGTTTAGAGCACTTCAAAAGCCGCTGTGTCTTGGCAGGGCGGTTCTGCGCCCTTCTTAGCCGCTGGTACGGGCGTCGGTGACGGAAGCAGCATACCACCGCTGTCACCTCCGAATACGTCCCGCACAAGTGAATTTTATTGTCGCCTCGTTTAGACCTCATACTGGCGCAGTGAAAGGTGTGTTTTGCTTTGCAGCGCGGACAACAAATGCGGCCTCGTTTCGAAGAAATACGTCGAAGAAAAATATATTTCGGCGATGTGATTACCCAAACCCTGATAATACGTTTTGCCTTTTATGAGAATATACCGCGCGAAAATGTAATAATATTCCAAGGCTCTGCCTCGTGAAAGATGTGCACTCATGCCTTATAGCAAGAGCCAAGAAAAGTAAATGAAACCACGAAAAAATAAATGGTCTGCAAGTCCGGAAGAAACATAATAGCTCGTACAGAAAAAAAAAAAAAAACCAGTGCAGCTTCTGAAATGCCAAAGACGTTCCGCTAAACTTAAGACGGGTAGGACTCACGAGACTAACTAGTGTGCGAAATGCACTGCTATTTCGCGAGACATGGGGACGGGGGGCGGGGGGGACAGAGAGGGATGCTTAACTACCGTTGTGTACGAATGCGGAGCGAAATCGAGGAATGAACGCTTGCGTAATCAGACACACAAGGTAAGCGTTCACCTTACTGTAGTTTTTAGACTCAAAGAACCGCCGATCACAAACTTGTATACATTTTTCGAAGTATACAAGTTTACAACTCATAAAAGGTGCCGTTAGAAGAGTGGGACATCTGATAAGGCCCTCTGATTTCCGGTTGTGCTAGATTCTGCAGGCTCCCTGCGTAATGTGACTATGCTTCGAAGAAATGTTTAGTCGCGGACGCGCATTACTTTAGCAGCCCTTCTCCGCGCTGCTCGCGGAGGATATGTGTAGCATATATGCATGTTTGCGGGCGCTTCGGCTCACGACAAGACACACCAGCAATTTCTTCTCGTACGCTGATCCTAGGTATAATTTTGGACTTATTTCGTAGAATGTTTGTGAAATTTATGTCCAGGGTAGTGATGAATATCTGACGTAAGATATTGGCAAGCATAACTGACATGCGGTCATGTATGAGTGATCCGCAAGGTATGTAAGCGCACAAAAACTGATTTACATCGTAGTGTATAGCCATATCATGACCATCTGAGGGACGTATGGGGGTTTCCCGGGTGACCCCTGTTTTTTGTAAATTTCACGGGCGTTTTTTTTGGCCATCAAAAAGCGCCCCGCGTCCGGAATACCCGGTTTCAAGCGACGCCTTACCACTGAGCCACCTGGCGGGTTGCACAAAAACCGAAAGTTTCCAGAGTAAGCCCCGTACAGACCCCTTGGAAACTTCTTCGGGGACACTGTTGCCACATTTCGAACAGAGGAACTCACCCATAAACCCGGTTTAACGCCCACCCAAGAACTGGAATTCTCAGACCGTGTACCAGGTGACCGCGTAAGACGCGGTGACACTAAGACATTTGGAAAAGGGGAAATCCCACATAACATGATTTCCAACGGCCCAACGGGAATCTTTAGTGGCGGCCCCCCTCACAAAAGGGACCCCCCGCTTTGGAGGGGGTTTTTAAGGCATTTTTTACTGCTTTTCTTACTGAGGACGATGGTAGCTGTGGACCCATTGTAGATATCCTCTAGAATTCTCACGTAATTCTCGTCGCCAGCCTAATTCCGCAATGCTTAAATGACCGGTGAGGTTTCGACAGAGTCAACTGCTTTCCCATAATCTATGAAAGCTATATAGAAGTGGTTGAGTATACTCCGCGGATTTTTCTATCACCTGATCGATTGTGTGAATTATATATATATAATATAATATATATATATATATATATATATATATTATATATATATATATATATTATTATATATATTATATATATATATATATATATATATATATATATTATATAATATATATTATATATAGCACCGCACGCGTTATGCGGAGGTTGTGGGTTCGATTCCCGCTTCCGGAAAAAACGGCGCATTTTTTCTCGACTTGAATTATCAATTATTTATTCCTGCATTAAAAAAAGGCAATCATACCTCATTCGGCACTATAAAACACTTTTAAAACGCCAAACAGCACTGGTAATAAGGACTGCAACTTTATATATATATATATATATATAATATATATATATATATATATATATATATATATATATATATATATATATATATATATATTGTGAGCGCGGTCTTCACATTGATTGCTTGAGTGGTCATTCTCCTTATTGTGTCGAAACACACTATCATCAGCATCGTCTCGCCCACGCATCGTTTGGTGTCATCATCGTATCGCTGGGCTCGCGCGATCCTAATCATCATCGGAGTTCATTGGTTTTGGCTGGCTGTTGAGTAACGACCGCCGGAATAAACACCGCCCTGCATTAGGCCTGCTTGCCTGCTTTCCTCTCTCAAGTGGTGGAGTTGCTTGTCGGCCCCGTCCTCTGCCGCTCCCAGCTACACCCCTGGAGCTCCGTTCGGGTCGACGTCTCCTCCACGAGCCAACGATGCAACGAGAAAGCGCGTCGGAACACAGCGCTCCACCGTCCTCGGCATGGGTGATCACAGGCCACCAGCGCGACCCTCCCTCCTTCGCTGGTCTTCGGGGGGAAGATGTCGAAGATTGGCTCGACCAGTATAATCGCGTCAGCCAATTTAACCGGTGGGATGATGCTTTTAAACTGCGCGATGTTCCATTCCACCTAGACCTGGTCGCAAAGACATGGTACTTCAACAACGAGGCAACCTTCGAGAACTGGACCGATTTTACTCAGCGTCTACGCAAAGCATTCGGCACCCCGTCAGCTCGCGTCGATGGCGCCAAGAAAGATCTGGGTTCTCGCGTCCAACGTCCCGACGAAACATATGCGGCTTACATCGAGGACGTCCTCGCCCTCTGCCGCCGGGTGGACGAAAGCATGCCAGAGGCCGATAAGGTGCGGCACATCTTGAAGGGCATTGCTTCATTTGCCTTTAACGCCCTCGCTATCCAGAATCCCCTGACAGTCAGCGATGTGCGGAAGACCTGCCAACGCCTCGATCAGTTGCATTCACTTCGCCTTCAGCCTGAGCCAGCTCCTCTGGATGGGAACACAGATCTGCGTACTCTGATACGCGCAATCATTCGTGAGGAGCTAGGCACCCGTACCTCACCGTGTCTTCAGCGTGATCACTGCCACCATAGCCCATCTCCGCTGCGGGATTTAATCAAGGAGGAACTCGCATCCATGACAGCGTACCCACCGGCAAATTCGACTCCTCCTGCCCCTTACATGACGACATACGCAGAGGCCGCTTCAAAACACCCCTTGTTCGTGGAATCGCCTCCGCTTTCGACTGCTCCCGGACATTTGACGGCCATTGCCCCCTCTCGGGGTGCCCAGGCGTACTACGCGCACGTGCGCCCCGACCGCCAGCTTTTCCCTCGGGACCGCCCGGTTTGCTACTACTGTGGAATTCGGGGCCACATTTCCCGCTTTTGCCGAAGACGCCAGCAGGTTGAACACCGAGGGTACGCTCCTGATGAGCGGGATTGGGAAATCGGAAAACAAACAAAGGCTGTAAACAAGTGACAGCGGTCAACTCAAACCCCTTTGTGGTAAAAATGAAAGCCACCAAAGCTGTAGCTATGGTTCGTTTTGCTGTGGTGGAGTTTTGTGCAAGGAAATTTGTATATTCTACTACACTAGGTAAAACTTGGGGCGGCGATGATGGCGGATGCACATTCTGCGGCTGCGGCGGCTTTTCGGTGTTTCCGTGCTTCTGGGGACGTAGACACTCGTTCAGTCTCTGCTCTTCTTCATCCCAGCGAGCTACACGCATACGTCTTATAGCGAGTTAATAATGTAATTGCTGAAAACAGCCCTAGCGCTGTTTTCAGCCAGTGGCGTAAATTGTGCAAGAGATGTCGGTGTTGGCGAGGGGTATACAACCTGTGAAAAAGGCATCCGTGGCAGCGAAGTGTAACGGAGAAGCGGCGCCGATTAAATCGTCCGCTCACAAAAGAAACCCACGATGCTAGCTATATATAGCTGGGTTGTAAAAGGCGGATAAAAAGATTTTCAACACTCGCGTAGGCGTGGATATAAATTGAGAAACGGGGAATTGAAAACACATAAATTGTGCTCTTTGAAACGATACGCACGATACCAACAATCACGATAATCCTTCATGAGTAGAGTAAAGCGTGTATATTCTTAAACGACGTCAGAGAAAGAGGCGTCATCTCTCCAAAATCTTTTACAGCGTTGCAAAATGTTGCAACTTTAATGATTAATTTTATTCAGAGAAAGGAGTAACACGGCTATACTTTGTACACTTAAGAGTTTCTTTTTATAATGCATGTACAGTGAGTTTGGGAATGCTGCCAAAAAGTTTTTCCGGAACTGCACTCAGTACGTCCCATCAAGGCGTTAAAAATAGGCCCTGCTAATAACCCTTACCTCATCTTAAAAGGGAGGTGTAGTTTTGCCGGCATTCAATGCAGCGCCCTGAGGACTGGCGGAGGGTCCAGGTAACACTATTCCTATCAAGAAAAGGGAACAGAAGTGCGCGTAAACTGATATCAACCTATAGTACTGTGATAACAAAATCACGGTCAGAGAATGCATGCGGACAGCGCAGGAAAAGTACGCTAGCAGAGCCCTTAACCTGCAGCAAAATTATGGCGGCATTCATAACGGAGAATTCCCTTGCGCAGCAAAAAATCAGCCGGGTGTGTCGGGTACCCCCCCAAACCACCCAATGACGCCCCGAAAGCCGACGACGACCCCAAAGCAGACGACGGTCCCGAAGCCGGCAACGAATCCACCGCCAACGATGACCCCATGACATAGTAAGTCTACCTTCCTTATCGTTGGCATAAATGGGTGATTATTGGTGCCATCAAAATTTCAAAGAAGTAACAATAATTGAGTATTCCAAGCCCTGTAGAGACCAACCACTCGCGTGGAAGGTACCGCCAGTCAAAGACCCAGAGCGCTACCCAGAGCAGTCATGCTTTTTTGTTCGCTGCGATCGAACGACACATGAATAATGGTGATAGTACACGGCGTGCCCCTGACTGCTACCCCGTCTTTTTCCTTTTCAACATCTCCACGCGGGTTCACAATTTTCAGGCGGAAAATTCAAAGCATGTACAGTTTTTGAACTTAAATATTGCACATGAAATTTGTCATGCAGCGGTGACAATTGTCAGGGTCTCCATAGCAATTGCGGTGCATTGTAGCCGCGACCACGGCAGCGATGTCCTGCAGCCCCATCTGTTCTTTTCGATGTCGTCTTTCAAATTGCGCTTGTCGATAAAGCCTGTCTGTTGATCTCAGTGGTGTCCATTGAATTAGGGAGCGCAGCTTCGGCGCTGTCTTTCGAGTGACTTTAATAACTAATCATTTTCGAGTCCTTGTTTCCGGTTATCTCGTTCTCAGGTTTTTGTAATCGTCTGGGTGCCCTTGCCTCTCCTGGCCCTCGTATAAGTAAAGTGTTCGATACATTTTCTTCTTATTGCACTAGGTGGGAGACTAGACTGAGCCTTCCTCCCAGCCTTTTAGTTTTGTGTAGTTTTACTTCAACATCTTCCTTACTTTGCTTGAGGCGAGAGCCTCCCGGTTACATGCCACCGTATCAATTTTTCTGCAGCCACCCGAAAACTGATAATTCGGCTTCGGTGACACAAGAGCCTGTGCGCGCTCTTGGGTGGTCTCCGTTTGCTTTGAGAAACCGCGTATAGACTGTATGATCTGGATTTGGTTTCGTTCGCTGTGCTTCCCAAGCGGAGTTTTTTGACGTTCTCCATTAGCACACTCTTTCGGTTTTCTGAACGCGCCGAACGTCTTTCCCTCCCTTTTAGCTGGACTTCGCCAACTCACCTGCTTGAGCATACCTTTATGGTCCCCTCTTTCGGTACTGCGCTCGGGTTCTGCATTGGATCCTTCGGTCATATTCTTTCGAGGCCATTTCGCAGATCGAATTTTCTTGCGTTGGTTCATTGGCTATTACCCCACTAGTTATCCAACTCTTCTTCGGTGCTTCGCTTCTGCACCACCTACACGTCAATGGCAATCGCGTTTCTTGACGTTCGCGTGTTGCGTTTTCAGCGGTGTTCTTGCATTATTGTTTGCATTATGCGGAGTTTAAAGTGGGTATCTTCTGGGCAGGTTCCTGCTTCGGCGTACGCTGGGTAGAGCTACCGGTTCCTTTTGCCTCTTTCTCCACCATGACGTCTTCATCTCCATTGCGTTTGGTTCTGAATTCCTTACAAGTGCTCGGATAGGCATCAGGAAATTCGGTTTTGACCGATGAACTGGAACAGCTGCTCCACCGGCACATGATGAATGCGCCGAAGTACAAGTGGCGTCGTGTGCCAACCGAGAGGATCATGTCGCTAGTAAATTTACAAGCCCGAGATCCAAGTGTTTCTTAAATCCTCCAACCTAGAGCTGTGTCTGCAGCTGTGAGGTTGCATTGATCCGGTATATTTTGCCCGTGGCCACCTTCTTGTAAGCGTCCAAACCAACCAGTAGGCCAAATTCATCCTCTTCCAATGAATTCGGCTGGAAGGCGTCGGCAATGTCGTACCTTTTTCCACTGATGATACTGACTTCTGCGCTTTCGAGTTGCGGACTCGTAACCAAGAAAAGTTTAGGGACCTAGTAGGCTTCCAAAGTAATCCGGTCTCCACCAGCATGCCCCGTGCGTCACCTCCACTCGCCGGGAGCGTAAAATCTTGCGAGGCTTTGTCCTGCCGCACGTGACCAATGCCAGCAATTTTGTGCCGAGCACTGAACGTGAGGGTTTTAGACAGATCTTGATTAATGAACGTACGTTGTCTTCCGGTGAATAGAAGCACTTGCACTCTACAACGTGGCCGTGCACCCTATGCCTACGTTCGGACCTTCTGCAGTAATATGGACCGCGGAGAGTCCGCTCAGAGCCTTCACTACAGTGGGCGGTGCAATCTGCGGCGTTTACCTGGAGGCGGTGTGGCCAGCCGGTCGGAGCACGTCACATAGCATGATGAGCGGCGGATGCCAGTTGGAAGTACTGCAGGTCAGGTTGCGCGACGTTCTGCCCTGACGAGCCTTATGGTTGCGTCTGCTGCATAGGAAGCAGCAGCGAGCGCACGAAGTAGCGTCGCCTTCTCGGCCACTTACTGGTGCACCCCATAGCCCTCCACCTCATGACCAAGGCTGTCACACAAAGGACACGCCGGTATGGCTGAGGACTAGGACTCTGCAGTCAAAGCCAATGCTCAGGGCACAGGGGTCTCCGATTTTCCTGGCAGGCTCAAGTGGTTGTCTTCGACGGATCGACAAGCTGCGCTTTATAGAGGTTGCCCTTGCATATTTTCCTCGCGAATGTCAATTTGGATTCTCAAGAATTCTAACTTCTTCACCTGTCAAACTTGCCCTTGGCTCATCGCGGATTCCACCACGGATTCAGTCCTTGATCCTTTGCCCAATTTCTTAGCCCTCGGCCGGTACATCAAGGTTATGCAATCCGGCAGGCATCGCAGGAGCCCACGGTTACGAACCACGGGATATTCCCCTCGCGGATCCCGCAAGTCTTCCAGGGGGCTGACGCGGAAATTTACCTTATCATATAACTTGCCGACCCTCTCTAACTCACAGAAGAAATGACAGCAGTTCGTCTGTATGCTCGTTAATGAGCAACTCTAGACGGCCAAAGCGTTGAAATGCTATTTGTGACGTACAGCTGCCCCAAAAATTAAGCGGAGCACGGGTTGGAGATTTTGAGGGGATTTCTTTATCATGGGCCTATCCAGGAACCTCTAAAAAACTTTTCAAGAAAGTCCCTTTAAGATGAAATTGGGCCGCACATATTCTATTTATGCTGACAGTATCATAAAATTGAAGTTATTGTAATTTCACGAAACCGTGCTTCATTTACTTTTCGGACCCCCTCTACATAGTAGGGCAAGTAAACGCAGTCGTCCTGTGTTCTTCCTTTCTTGTCTACGATAGAAGTTCCATTCTTTTGGCACCACTTTGTTTGGATCATCGTCCAAATCCCTACGAAACAGGGTGGGCCACAAATGATCTTCGAGTATGCAGACGCATGTGTATCGTACACGTGCCTTTGGCCATATTACCCGGAAGCCTTCAGTCTAGGCCCCTAATTTTCCCATCAGTGAGGTCACCACCATCCCCTCCAAGTAGGAACCTAGCGACATCGATGACGCTAAGCCCCTGATAAGTTTCAACCTTCCAAAGAAAAAAACGCATGCTGCATTCAATCCCTCCTTATCGACCTCACTTCCGAGCTAAATAGGTGAAAAGGCTAGTAATCCAGCGCCAAAATATGCAGGTGCACAGATCATATATATAACGAACATCTTCGCACGGCTCTGGGGGGCCTTCGCGGTTACAGCCACTAATTGCCATCGTGTACGGAAAGCTAGCCTGCGCCATGTCAGGGACAACGATAAGTTCAACAATGTAGGCCGCGTTGACAAGTAATGTTACCCCCATTTTGTGACTCAGAAAGATTCAACTTTGTGCTGCCGGACTAACATGCACCGCGGGGACGATTTACGTATTGAGGGTGGGAAAGTGCACCAATGCCTAGTTATGTTTCGTGGATTCGTTCGTTCGTTCGTCGACGAAGAAATTACATCAATGATGCTTTGTCCTCATTCTCGGAAATGGGTTACACGGGTCCACGGATACGAAAATGGATACGGTATTTTTTATATACCCAGCCTTCCGCTAGGTATATAAAACACTGAAAATAAGAGTAAGCTTAAGAGCAACTAAGAAGTTAGCTATAAGTAAGGGCAGAATGTCCTCACTCAAAGACGAGCAGGGCAGTATTACACACATCATTGAAGAGATAGTCAAAGTAGCTAAACCACTCACAAATAGGCTATTTGCCAGCGACGCTACACCAGAGCAATCAACTAAGTGTACAGGCCTAGCTCACGAATCCCACTTTTACCAAAAGACGAAGTTGAAAAGGTTATTAAAGGACAGGAAAGAGGTAAAGCTACAGGTTACGACGCCGTAACAATTCATTTTTGAAAGAACGGGGAGATGTTGTAATAGAAAAGCTCACTGTAATATTTTCAGAATATGCAGACTCTAACAGCGCATATAGCCAGGTGTACGCTAAAATAATTATGGTTTACAAGAAGGGGGACACCATGACCCTAAGATTAATAACCTATCAGCCTGCTCTCCATTAAGCTTACAAAAGTAATAGTTAACCAAATAAGTAACAGCCTGGATTCTCTCGGCCCGGTGAACAGGACGGGATTAGGAAAGGATACTCAAAAATGGATCACATTCACGTCGTCAATCAAGTCATAGAAAAGTCCGCAGAGTATAATAAACCATTTTGCATAGCCTTTATAGGCAACGAAAAAGCGTTTGACTCAGTGAGTCAAACCACCGCACTGCATTGGAAATATTGAGAGTTGAGGAGGAGACACACAAAAGATTCCTAGATGACAGATATAATGGCTGTACAGGCGTGAAACCCCTTCACAAGCCAAGTGACAAATTCCCGATTCGTGAGGAGGTCTTGCCTGGTCTTTATATTTTCAGTCTTTTGTTTCTTTTTCAGCCTCACGTCCACAAGCGGCCCCCGCTCTATAAGGACTACAAAGGGCCAGAGGAGAGCGCCTGCTCGGGATCGACGGCCATCAACAGAAAAGAAAAGAACAAATCAAAAGGAGGGAAAGCGTTGTTTCGGGGACTGGGGTCGAATCCTTCGCATAAAAAACTCGGACCTGTGTGGGGTGTGAATAATTGCTGTAGGACGAGAGAAAAACAAAGAGCATTTGTTGCATATGGGAGAGAAAAGTACGCAGTTGATGCTTTTAGATAATCGTTGCACAGTTGCATCACTGACAACTAAGGCGGGGCGAGAGCTGTCGTGCCTCACTTAGCAGCCTGCTCTGGTTTCATTGCGCTGTAGTTGCACACCATGTTCTCACTTCCTTCAAACTCGTTGCCACGTCGAAGTCGGCGGCCTTTGTAAGGCGCACCGCGCGCGATCCCGTCACTACGAGCAGCGGTACACCACAATATTTTGAAAAGCTCCCTTTCTAACCGTTCCACGGCGCTAGGCCGTCGAGATTTGGTTTGGGCTAACCACTCTCAAGCAATGCGCGCTGCACAGTGTCACCCCAGCCAGACGGCACGCAGGGACGAGCACTCGCGGATGGCCCAATGCCTCTAGTGTCAGTGTTTCTTATTGCAAAAACTGAGTAACACTGACAGACGAGGGTGGTGGTGGTGGCCCATAAAATGGGGCATACCCACTCAGGGGGATTGGCCAAGAAGATTTTTTTAATTATTAAAAAGAACCAGATAGGCAAAAAAGTGCAGTCGAAGAAAGAATTTAGTATATAGGTTGAAGACAGAAATAGAAAAAGAAAGAGGAGTGAGAGAGCCTGATCAGAATCATTTTAGCAAGGCAGCCGAGCCGTCTCTGAAATAAAGGAATGAATGGCGTGACAGACATCCTCATGGCAGTGGCCTAGCTTCGTGCCTCCAAAAGACAAAAGCACTGGCAAGGTTAGTGGCATTCCAAGACTCCGTAGGGGAGCCTCCAGCAGCCTTCTTCGGTGATGCGAGAATCGGCGGCAAAAAAGGAAGAAATGCTCATCCGATTCAATTTCATGGCAGTAGTGGCATCAAAACTCTAAACAGACACTTCTGCTTCTTCTTCTTTTTCTTCTACTTTTTCTGGTTCTTCTTCTTTCTTTTTTTTTTGTTTCCGTCACTCATCTGTGTGCAGCGGTCGTAACCTCTTCAAGTGTCCGCCCTCTTCCCAAAAATATGCATCCCACTTTGCACTCCGGTCGTCGACACGCCCGTAGCCAAGCCCAAGAACAAATCTACGGAAAAAATCCTAACGTTTTGTACACAGATGCCAGCCCTTACTCCAATCCATCCCATTACTTAGCCGTAGCAACCACTAAATACAAGATCATCACCTGCGCTTCAATCAAGACCACATCTACCTGCGCCGCGGAAGAATTTGCTGTGGCCCTCGCTATCACTCAAACACCCGCCACAATTTAATTACGGACTGTCAAGCCGTCTGCCACAGATTTTTATCAGGTTACGTGGCCTCAACTACGTGGAACCTCCTGGCTCAACACGCCCCCAACAGGAAGATCGACATTGTGTGGACCCCGCGACACTATTCACTAACTGTCAATTATTTTGCCCATAGACAAGCCTGCGAACTCTCCTCCCAGGCCTCTGAGGAACCACCAAGTCTCGTTCCCCTGCTCACATTTCAATACATCACCCAACATTACCGCACATCAAGACAATATTTTCCCCCTCCTCACCCGCATCTTACTAAAAAAGAAGAAGTAATACTCCGGAGGCTTCAAACAAACACCTTTCCTCACTAAACTTGGCTACATCGAATGAACCCAACCCAATACTCTGCCACATGTAAATTCTGCCTTAACCCGTGTAGCCTGATACACATGATCTTGGGGTGCGCACACAACCCAGTCCTCCCTCCTTTACCCACTTCCCTTCCCCTTCCTGAGCTGTAGGAGAACCTGATGACCAGCGCCGGCTTGGATGCACAGCAACTCCTAATGTCCAGGGCTGAGGCAGCAAGGTTGTCCCATGGTCCCCTGTACTGAGGAGCCACTCCCACATCACCAGGCTCACAATAAAGTTTTTCCTCCTCCTCCTCGTCCTCGCGTCAACATTTGAAATCACTCTCGCAAACCACAGTTCGGCTAAATCTTCTGTTCATGCTTCAGTTAGGAAGGGCTTTCCCAGTATTCCGAATCCTCCATCCACTCGACCCTTTGATGGGGCAGATCCTCGACAGGCATTTCGCCAAGTGAAGGCATTGCGGTATCCCACATTTGGTTGAGCCGAAGTAACACAGAGTGTCCTTGGAGGATGGACTCAGATTAGGCGGAAAATAGCCGGAGGAAGTAGACTAGCGGGCCTAAGGACATCTTGAAATCTGTCACGCACCCTATTGCACGAGAGATAAGTCACATGGTTGACTGTAATATTGCGCTAAGTCGCTTTATTCTTTATTGAACCCAAAACTCTTTGTCGGTGGTTGTCAGCACGGATCGTAAAGGCAAAAGTTGATCTTGCTGCAGTCTCGCATGCGGCCGATTCGCCCTGGCCGCCCACCATGATATCTCACAACGTTCCGTCGACCTTGTACTTCCAACAGTATTCGCTGTCCCTGAAAACGATGCAGCTGTTTCCCTCAGTCGTTTCGTCCGCGGCTGCAAAAAAATAATGCAAGACAAGGAAAGGTTATGCACTATAATGCTCCACAATAAAACGACTGGAGCTGCTGCTACTTCTGATATAAGCGTGAGAGGTTGTAGCATACGCCAAGGAAAAGTTTTTGAAAGCTCCGTAATGAACCTATCTTCTGGTGGAAACACGCTTTGGGGTGTGACGTAAGTTGCCATCACAGCTGGTGATCGTGTCTGCCGGGCATGCTACAATTGAATGGGCATAGAGCAAAGTTTTCCGGGAAGCCGCAGCGCCTGCAGAAAACGCCTGTCCTTTCTTTCGCATCCGACGTTGTACCATTGTCCTCCTCCAAACCTGAGTTGCCTGTCTGAGATCTGAGGAAACGGACGGGTAACCTGTCTTCATTTTTGCTGAAAACAGAAAAGGTATTAATTTTACGAAATTATCTCACAAGATCAAATATATGAATCTTGTACATCTCCCCCAAAGAGCGACGGAAAAACAAAAATACCCGCAAACTAAAGTTTGAAATACCAATACAAATATAGCGTAAATAAGCAGACCGTGTAACACCGTGCCTTTCAATAAAAGTGCGCAACTGGTGGAAGTAACACTTTTATTTCTTGTATTGCGTAAATTGAGATAGTTTCATTTCGAACAGTTTTGAGAAACTAAAAAGACGAAAAGTACAAAAAAATCAAGTTTGCAAAAATTACCTGGCGAAATCACAAATCTGCATAATATACATGTCCTCCAAAACACGAAGGCTAAACCAAAACAGCCCGGAAAAGAACGTTCATGATACGATTAAAAAATTCCGAAAAAGGGCAAACCCTGCAGTAAGCCTTGTATCAGCGTAGAAATACATGATTGGAAAGGTAATGTCTCAGTGCCTACAATGGTATTAATTTGCATTGTAGGCAAGTAGGAAGGAAAACTTAGTTATTCGTAGCCAAATATGGTTTTCATAACTGGTATTCTGGACAAGAAGTACAAGAATGCTGTCTTATAGTAGTGAATTCCTTGAATTTGAACAACTATTTTGGGGGCGCACGCTTTGCCCTTGTGGAAACACATTCTGAAAGTTGGTGCGTTTTTGGCGAAACGGTTTGGGTTTCGGGATTCGAAGACATTTGCACCCGAGAAAAAAAGCTTCGCGCTTCAACCATATTTCACTTCAGCTACCATCATCATCATCGACATAGAAAGTTGGCTTTTCTGCATTGCCTTTTGCGGCACCGTCGCAATAAGTAATGCTTAGCTATAAAAATTGTAGGATTAACCGATTCATATTCAATTCGATAGCATTTACCGCCTCTTTCCGTTCAGCTGTGGCGTCTGTCGTCGGGGTGACCTAAAGAAAATAAGATTATGCAAATTTGGCTCTGGAATTTGAACTCAGGACCGGGTGCTGGGTCCAATACGCATCCACTCCCCATTACCTGCCCTTCACTTATACTAACAAAAGGCAGGTCAAGTGACGCCGCCATAGCCCCGAAGTTAGAAACGGGCTGAAAAAACATGTATTGAGCCATACGGGGGTACTATGAACATGTTAATTACAGAAATATCCCATCCCGGTTACGCTAATTCATTTACGTTAATAGGACTTATAAAGGCAAAGAAAAAGAAAACAACCGAAAATGAAATAATTCCCCTCCTTGGGAGCACACTACGCACTCATCATCATCATCATCAAGAAAGGAGTGCAAAAGGAAAAGTAGCTTCAGAATAGTAATAGCGGGACACAAGTGCACCATGAACTCGAGGCTGACACAAGCATTTCGGGGGTGCTTAGTACAGAGCAAAGGCGCCATGCAGTGTTATAAACAGGGTTGGATAAGGCTCACAGAAAGAGGAACGACGAGGAAAAAAATTACACCATCTTCCCACGTGAAAACCGTGAGGGGATGCAAAACCGTGGAGTAGTAGCGTGTTAATTGGTTGTTAGTGTAAAGACAGGTGTAGTAGCGTATTAAATGTCTTCTTTATTTATCGCAGGGGAACGTTTTGCGGCTTCTCGTTCTCGAAGCGAGGAATCCGCTGTTCGACGCAGGCGTTTCAAAGCGTTGTCACGTTGCGGAGCGCCATCTGGATCAGCTACTCGCCGCTGGCGTTCCAAAGCGGCTTCTCGTTCTCGAAGGGAGGAATCCGCTCCTGGACGCTGCCGTTTACGTTCGGCGTCACCAGCTCTCCTCTGTGTAGGGTTGTCTTCGGAGGCACGAGAGGAGCCGAGCGGCGAGGAGGAGCGGCGAGGAGGCGAGCGGCGTTATCACAGCTGGCGTGGAGAGGGGGACGTGGAGGAGAGGTGGGGACGCCTGACGCCGGAGGGGGGACAAAGAGATGCTTTGCATCTAAAAGCGACACAATGGGGAATGAATGGCGATGGCAATGAGAGGACACAGTTGCACCACAGGACATGTTTCTGTCTGTGCTGTGTCCACTGCGATGTTCTTTACCATGGGGTCAATGCGCTGTGAAGTTGTCGTGGTATCCAATGGCTCGGGTGATGGCGGTGAGTTCAATGCCTGCTCTGGTCATGTTGGCGCTAAAGTGACTACGTCATTGGCAGCTGTTAAACGTGCCGCCCATGCAAGTACACCTAAGACGTTGGCGTATGGGAAGAAAAATATCACACAGCGAGCACAATTTATGAGGCCCTTCTTCTAATGGCAAAGATGGTCGAAATGCGAAGCTTGCTTCCTGCGGAAACCGAGTCGAATCAAAGCCCAATCTCGTGAGGTATTCCTTGGATCGGCGTCCCAATTCTGACTTTCATTATGATGATGATGATGATGTCTTTGAAGGGTTTGGACCTACCCACATGTGAAAATTGGCCAGGGATAAAGGGTTGACTGTGCACCTGAGCCTTTTGTGGGAAGTCGTGCTTCAAGTTGATATTCCTGCCGTGCTTTTTGAAGCGACATTGAACACCATCATTGAGGCAAAGACAGGTAGGTTTAAATTGCCAGCGCCAGCTGCAGCTTCAACCACTACGATCAGACACCACCGAAATCGTTATTGCGCGGACATTACACGCGAGGCCTTTATTCCTCTATTCAGGAATACATAGACGCAACTGAAAAATTACATTTCCACAGCAGACCTTGCAATAGGGAATAAGGATAGCATAGCTTTGATTTAATACGGTATTTCGCAATTCCAAACATACGAAACATGCAGTGTTTTTCTGAATATTTTGCTCACTTCTTAAAAGGAACGTTCGCTTTTTCCTTTCTACCAGCTTTTGAGGTGCAAGATGCTGTTGCTGTTCCCTGGGTAAATGCACTGCTGAGAACCCGGCACTGCCTGTTCGCCCCCCTCAGGGGGCGAGGACGCACCAGGGCGCCAGACAACTGCAATGCGTACAGGATCACTGGATAGCATTCGTCTCCGCTATTGCCCTCGCTGCCGCCACCACGGTGCCTCTGTGTTTGTTGCTGGCATCTAAAAAGCGTGTGGGCCCCGAACGCAGAAGGAGATCTTGCTCGAAAGCGTTCCTTGAGAATCCAGCAGGCCTGCAAGAGGTGTCACGCGGATAGAGAGATAAAAAAAAACATTTAGAACCAAAGGCGGTTTCGACAACTTCGACTACATGCCGTCTTCAGTCAATGCTCAATTAAGCACTAGGGCGCTTTTGATGTACCGTACTAGAGCAAGCTGATCCTCAAAAGTGCATATGGATGCGAGAGTCAGGCCGGAATGGGGGGTTCAATGTGTTATGACAGCTACGTCGGTGTGCGTAAGTAAAGAATGATGCTTGGAGCACTGTAAGGACATTCCCAAGGACACGTTGCTGATTGGAATATCCACCTTAGTGTTTGAATGCACTTTCTTTAGAGAAAAGATGTCGTCTAGCTGAGGTGCATGTACTGTTAGGTCTGTGCTTGTCTCAGTAATACTGATTGCTGCCTTGTCAAGTTGGGGTGAGGAAGATGTACTTCCATTCTGTGCAAGTTTAAGGTCTCTTAGTTGATATTTCATGATGTCACTACGGTTGGACCTCTCCGGGGAGATGTTCGGTGCCCTGATTCGTAACTCACGGGCGAGCGTGTCTGGCCGAACGTCGCCAAACATCTCCGCGTGGCCAGGTGTCCAAATGATATTCGTAGTGATGATGACAGCGACTATTAAATAAGTATGTTGTATCCGTATTCATGTCGTTCAGTGTAATTTTCCTGATTGCTTCTTGAAAATCTGTGAAAATGATCTCCGGGAGTTCTGTACCTTTTGGTCAGATGCGTGTGAAGGTGTCGTGGTGTCCAATGGCTGTGGTGATGGCTGTGGTGATGGCGTGGAGTTCAATGCCTGCTGTGTTGATGTTGGCGCGAAAGTATGCGAATGCTAGCTACTGCCGCATGAATGTCCCTGTATGAATGTCCCTGTGGTGCCTGTACAGGAACTAATATACTGCGGGAGCTAATATCTAAATAGTATATTGCTTGGTTTGCTGGAAATCTTTTCGCTAGTTTCGCTAACAAAATTAACCCTTTGCGGCCTTTTGTCCTCATTCCTTTGGGGGTCCATACTCCTGGGTAAAGGGGCAACTTTGAGCTGGTCGCAAGTTCGGCTGTCGAGAAATGGGCCCTTGAATTCCTGTGGCTCCAAATTGCTAAAGTGTTCCCACCGACGCCCCAGAACAGAGGCTTACGGTGCCTGTTCAAAGACGCAGTGGCCGCCGGATGCCAAGGCCAGTGTCAAGGTCATAGGAAAAGGAAAGGAGATTTTTTCGGTTTTTTGGTGGCTTCGGCTGCTAGAACCTTGCGAACAGCTAGATCTCCTGTCAGGAAGACTTCGAGTGTCGACGGAACTAACGGGGCAGCGCTTCCTTCGGCCTCTCCGTTCAGCTGACAGTCAAAATCATGGCGGAGAGAGGTGTTCCTTGAGCATGGCTGCAGGCGGTTTTCCAAAATAAACATAAATACAGCTAGATTACGTTAGGCAGTCTTGGCGCTTAGCTGATGGGACATCTGGTCCAACCGGAATAAAATGGTAGAGTTAAAACAGTGTTGTTCCCTGCAAAAAAAACGGCCGTTGTATCTTTCTGCTGCAAGCCTCTGAAGAACGCCAAACTTTTCTCCCTTGCATAAAAACGTGCAGTGCCTTTTAAAGCACTCTCTACGGTCTTTGCGCGGTTCATGCTAATTCGTTTTTGTTCATTTGATATAACTTACGTCAAAAGCAAGTTGGAGAGAACCGGGAAGCAGAAAGAAAGTGTTAGGTTTTTCCCAACACGTATATTTTTTGTAATTTCAGTTTCGCGGAGAGCACTCTTTCGCGCAAGCGTTGTTTGGCCTGACGCAGCGTAGTGCCACGTGAGAAGTTTCCGAGCTGCGTCTCCTTCTCTTCGTGAGGCTTTTAAACCGGTCACTCCTCTTAACGCCGATAGCAATCGTGGTGGCACAAGAAGGGAACAGAAGAAAAAAAGCAAATTGGACTTCATATTCTGTAATGCGATAAAGTATGAGCGCACTTCGACAAAACCTTTAGGATAAGACAAAGGATGCCGATTGCTTTCTGGCATTCCTGTATTCCCGTCGGGCAGCAGCCTTCTACGCCATATCCTTCCTGTCGGGCTAGCTACCTTCCTAAAGCATCTGTGATATATTTCAATATCACTGAAAGAAGAACGCAAAATCAGTAATCTTTGGTGTTATAGAAAGGCGGTGAGAATACATTTTCTTGCTACAAGGTGCAGTAGTCTAAGTACGTGGTGTTGAGCGGTGCTGTGGTGAGCGGGATACGCTAATATCGACTGATTCTGACGGCCGAGAAGTGACGACCGATGGAGGACAAATTAGGCGCAATTGTAGCAAGCGGAAGCAAGGAAATCGAGGATAGCCACAGGAGAGCGCCCGAATCAGATCTACAACAGATCAATTTCTTTTTGTGTCACCTAAAATGTTATCGAGCCCATAGAGTTTCATGCTAATATATCCTAGAGGGAAATAGAGGGCTTGTCCCCTTGGCGTGTCCTAGCTGCACAACAGTATGACATTTCCGGTTTGTCAGACACGACACAGGAAGATTAGCGTAAGCGACATTGTCTTACGTGACCCTGTTCGTCGAGTATAGCCCATGTTTCACAGCACGAGGACTTTCTATGCTAATAAAAACAAGCCAGGCGCGAATACGGTCACAAACAAAGCAAAGGCGGGGAAATGTGAGCCATGGTATGGTAGCGCCATCTGGGAGGATTGACGTTAAACAAGGCTCTGTAGTTCGCTGGATACGCAGTGCCGCATTCGCGTTCACTTCAAGGCCTGCTTTTCTGACGTCATCGAAGACGGCCTCACGGAACACAGGATTTGGCGGGAGAACCAAAATTTTAACGTAAATTGTTTAATTTCTTAGTGAACGAACTATCGTTTGCTGTGGATAAGCGCTGGGGGCAACATAAAACACCAAATCTTTCGAATAAAACAAACTGGTACTTTGTCTTCATGGCTCCTTTAAGCGGTTGAAACCCGGTAATTTTGGTCTGTATGACTGTCCCTCAATTGAGCAACGTGTCCAAAAGATGAAAAATTTGTAACGAGAAGTTTTTATAAGCAAATCCTTTCCACGTCGCTCAATCTGGTGCAATACCTCATACTGGTCAACCATGTTATGCAAAAAGAAAACGTAAGATGCAATCGAGGCAAACCATCAGTACATAAATGGTACTACGCATTGTTGTTTTAAATGGAAATAGATGTGGCATTGAGAAATGAGATATTAAATCGGACATTACTCGTTGAAAGCAACATCTTGTTCCCAAAATACAAAAACATTTAGCGCCCGGGCCTAGATCTTGTGGCAGCATTGCAAATCCAACGGTAACGAAAAGTTCCTATAAATGGCGCCGAAGCAGTGCGAATGCAGGAAAATCGTATTGACTTGAAAAACGTCCGCCGTGTTAAGTGTGTGATTGTGGAAGGAGCGAAACGGGAGGCGTGTATGCGTTTCCTAGTCAGAACACCCAGCCTTAATCTGGGCTGGCTATGGGGCTTATGTCACAGCATAAACGTACCTAAAGCATAAAAAACCACCCAAACAGGGGGTTGTGTCACAGCATAAACGTACCTAAAGCATGAAAAACCACCCAAACAGAAATAAATAACAGGCAAAACTAACTTACAATGGTTGAAAACCACAGCGTTCAAAAATATTCCTCAGAAATAGCCGAAAGAGAACTAAAAGGGGCAAACCCACAAAAACATACAAGAAGCACTAGCTGAAACTGACCAAAAGGCAACCAAAATACCCTAAATCCCAGTTATAGTGCATAAAGATGCCATAGATAGATTACATGCGTGATAAGAAATGTTAATACTCAAATATCACAAACCCTTGGAAATGAAAAAGAAAGAAACCGGAACGGGATTGGAACCGTGGTTAGGATGTTTGCTTTGCAGGAGCGGAACCACTACACTACGAGAGCAAGCGGTTCGGCGCGGTTAAATTGAGGGCCACAAGCGCGTGCATATAGCTGCAAACATGCCCTTATAGATGGCACCATGCGTCGCTTGGCGGTGCTTACTAGGAAACGCCTGTACGTAAACGGGAGCGTACAAGTGTTAGGAAGACCGGAGGAGATAAGAAAGACAATTACATTCAGGAGCAGGAGGAGGGCGTCGCCTTTCGAGGACAATGGTAGTTACGTGAGGAGATATGTGCAGGAATTAGGTAATACAGACATATATCGAGCGTATTTTGTTTGGTCTTCGTGCTTGTAGGAAAGGGACATTTTGGGGATCATCTTTATTTGCATTCTAGTGTTCGTTATTGCACCGTGACGCAAATGGGGAGGTACAAACTTAAAATAAATAAACATATTGTTACGTAAAAATGCCGAGTTTTCTTTTTTTTGTAAAAAATCTATGCAGGTTGCCAACGTTGCAAGCCTAACTTCATATCCGAGCTGTGTTCGCTTCACTAACTTAAACCCGACAATCGCCACGTAAGTCACTGCGATCCATATATTCTGCGTACATATACGGCAGTAGGAATCTGAAGACGAAATTGATTGATTGTGTGCTTTAACGCGTCGACGCAACGCAGGCGATGAGGCGCGCCGTTGCGGAAGGCTCAGGATTAATTTTTACCTCCTGGGAATTTTTAACGTGCGCCGAAATGCCGTACACATGGGCACTTTTGCTATTCGCCTACAACAGAAAAGCAGCCGCCGCGGCGGGGAATCGAACCCGCGTCCTCGTGTTCAGCAGCCCAGTGCCTTAGCCACTGAGCGACCACGGCGGGTTAAAGACCAAACCAAGCGCAAAGTGGCGTATATGAGTGCTTCATTTGTATACGCCTCGAGCGTTGTCTGTAGGCGCGACACTGAAATCCCCCTAGCGGCCCGTTACAAAAGCAGCCGCGGGAATCTCCGGCCCGCTCCTCGCTGCCGCCGCTGGTTTTACGGCGCGTTCACGGCTGAGATTTACAGCTTTTATGCGTTGGAAATACATATTGATGGGGAGCAGTCGCTCTGTTCGAAAGAGTGGTGTATTTACGTGTGTGCAAACATTTCTGGCGCGATAATAGTGTGGTCCACTAGGTCTGCATAAACACCATGAACCGGCACATGAATGGAGCTGATTCTGATTACACTGTCCTGAAATTCGCTAACAGTGCCTCTGTGAGCAGGGTTTTCTCGGGTGGTCATGCTACGGCCATACACTGCGATGTAAATTTGGTTTGTGTGATTGCATAATCTGGAGGAGCACTCACGCCTGACAGCACGCCAGTTACACTTGTCTCACATATTCATGGCTACCGTGGACAATGTAATGTGGCATACATTTCACAAACATTCTACACACGAAGTACGACGTATAATGCAAAATTATACTCGGGAAACAGCACTCAACAAAAGATTTTATGCTCGGTCGTCTCGTCGCGAGGTGAGCGGTCGCAACTATTCATCTGCTACATATCTCCTCCACGAGCAGCGCGGAAACGGGTTTACAGAGTAATCCGCGTCCGCGACTAAATGCTTCATCCAAACATCGTCATATGCTAAGGCAGCCTGCAGAATCTAGCACTAACTGAAATAAGAGGGCCTTGCGAGACCCCACACTCTTCCAACTACACCTTTTCCCGATTGTGAACTGCCTACCCCGTATATCTAAAAAAACTGCGTCCGCTGAGCGATCAGCTGTTCCTTGAAGTTGATAAACAAAAGGAAAGTGAACGCGCAGGTTGTGTGTGCTTACAACAGCTTTCATTCGTTGATTTCGCTCCGCATTTGTACAGAACAATTGTTAAGCGTCCACCTATCTCTCCCCCCACTCCTGATTTCTTGCGAAATAGCAATGCATTTCTCATGTAGTTGATCTGGTGAGTCCTACCTGGTTTAGGTTTAGACCCTATAGGATTTCTGAAGCTGCTGTGGGTTTTGCCTTTGCCGTAGGGGCTATTCTGTGTCTTCCGTACTTGGCAGACCATTTATTCGTCCGTGGTTTCATCAACTTTACTTGGGCCTTGCTATAAGGCGTGAGTGGTCACATATTTAACGAAGTGCAGCCATGGAATATTCTTAATATTTTCGCGTGGCTTATATTCCCATAAAAGGCAGACGTGTTTGTCAGGGATTCGGTAATCACATCCCCGAAACATACTTTTCTACGGCGTATACATATCAAAACAATGCCGAATTGGTTGTCCGCGCTGCCGAACGAAACCAACTTCGCACTGTGCCAATAGGAGGTCTAACTGAAGCGGCAACAGATTTCACATGTTCCTGGCGTATTAGTAAGTGATCGCGATAATAAGCAGTTGCCGTCTCCGACGCCCGTAAGAGCGGCCTAGAAGCCCGCCGAACCGACTCCTCGGATAGCTCTTGTTGGCGTTCGAGCACTCTACCAAGACGCAGCTGTTTTTTGAAGTGCCGTGAACGTACCATTTGCTTGCCGACATTACCATAACAAGTTGTTTAGGGCGCGGCAAAAATGAGCTAGAAAGAACCACAACATTGCATGAGCCCTAATGAGCCACGCAGCGCTGCTCTCGTAAGCGCCGTGGGGAAGCGGCGGCAGGCGGCGTAGCATTCGCGAAGCTCGAGGCGCATACTGCCCTCTTCATCTAAACACCGTATAGCGCAGTAGGCAAGACACAGGACGAAGGGGACACAGACGAGCGCTAACTTACAACTGAATTTTATTAACAACACGAAAACATATAAATAGGAAAGATTATCACGCTCATGTGATCACGAAAGGTTGCGAAGCCACCTCGTCATGCAGGCATAATCAGCAGCGTCCATCCAAGAAAGCCAGCTCCTTCGAGGTCAAAGATATGGACGTCGTGCTTACGCAGTCACCAATCTTCTGCATTTCCGCTGCTTCGATAATCTCCCGCGTGCGCTGATCAGAGTCTCGAAATAGCACAGTGCAGGCATCGAACAAGGGTTCACACTCGCCGCATTCGTGGCAATGAATTGCCAGATTGCCCTCCTTTCCTTTCTGCACTTTGTTGTGGTGCTCCCGCAGGCGCAGGCGATCTCTACCTACCCTCAACACCGCACGAAGACCATCCGGACTACGCTGGCCCGCCGAACCTCGCCCTTGACCGAGACATCGAGGAGTGGGAAGTCAGGCAGGCCACGCAGTCCCTGAACTGTCGATCGGCCGCTGGCCCCGACAGGGTGACCAACAAGGCGCTGCGTAACTTGAACGACGCGGCCATCTCGTCGCTGACCCGGTACTATAACGAGTGCTGGCGAAGCGGAAACCTACCGAAGCAATGGAAGACGGCAAAGACCATCCTGCTGCCAGATAAGCGCTGGGGGCAACATAAAACACCAAATCTTTCGAATAAAACAAACTGGTACTTTGTCTTCATGGCTCCTTTAAGCGGTTGAAACCCGGTAATTTTGGTCTGTATGACTGTCCCTCAATTGAGCAACGTGTCCAAAAGATGAAAAATTTGTAACGAGAAGTTTTTATAAGCAAATCCTTTCCACGTCGCTCAATCTGGTGCAATACCTCATACTGGTCAACCATGTTATGCAAAAAGAAAACGTAAGATGCAATCGAGGCAAACCATCAGTACATAAATGGTACTACGCATTGTTGTTTTAAATGGAAATAGATGTGGCATTGAGAAATGAGATATTAAATCGGACATTACTCGTTGAAAGCAACATCTTGTTCCCAAAATACAAAAACATTTAGCGCCCGGGCCTAGATCTCGTGGCGGCATTGCAAATCCAACGGTAACGAAAAGTTCCTATAAATGGCGCCGAAGCAGTGCGAATGCAGGAAAATCGTATTGACTTGAAAAACGTCCGCCGTGTTAATTATGTGATTGTGGAAGGAGCGAAACGGGAGGCGTGTATGCGTTTCCTAGTCAGAACACTCAGCCTTCATCTGAGCTTGCTATGGGGCTTATGTCACAGCATAAACGTACCTAAAGCATAAAAAAACCCCCCAAACAGGGGGTTGTGTCACAGCATAAACGTACCTAAAGCATGAAAAACCACCCAAACAGAAATAAATAACAGGCAAAACTAACTTACAATGGTTGAAAACCACAGCGTTGAAAAAAATTCCTCAGAAATAGCCGAAAGCGACCTAAAAGGGGCAAACCCACAAAAACATACAAGAAGCACTAGCTGAAACTGACCAAAAGGCAACCAAAATACCCTAAATCCCAGTTATATTTCATAAAGATGCCATAGATAGATTACATGCGTGATAAGAAATGTTAAAGGGTCCTGAAATACCTTCCGCCGATGCGTGGATGTCATGTAACCAAATAAAGCAATGTATTAGCAATCTCCTCCCGCAAGAATTTTGTTGAAGCGATGAGTATTAGATGAGAAATCGGAAATCAAAAACCGGCATTATCGTCGCGCCGCGTTTCCTCCTCCTTTCAACTTACTCTCCGCTGTTGACGGCGAGCGAGCCTTCCCTCCCATGATGCTGCGCTCCCCGGCGGTGACGTACTTCCGCTATTGCGCTGCTCACACAGCCGTCTGCTACGGGCAAGCTTTGTTGACACCATGAATCTCGCCTCCGCTCAAGGCTGGAAAAGCGAACGAAAAAAACTGGCCCCATGTGTGCGGCGGCCTGGCCTTGCCCTTTCGCGGTGTACGTTGCTGCAGAACTTTGCTATCGGCGGCACGCGACTTTTATCGGCGGCGAACTCGCAGCCGCACGGGGAGGATCCTGCGCTCGCTCCCTTGGATGCACAGCGCACTGTTTATCCAAAAGCGCCGTATCAGATGTGGCCCCGCATGTGCCGGGTCTTATTTTGCGGCGGTGGTAATTCCTGCCGGCGGCATGTGAAAAAGACATTTTAAACCGATGCAGAACCCGTGCACAAAACGCCAGTTCAGCTTGGGGCGACGCGTGGTGGAGAGCGGCAACGTTGGCAAAACATGCTCCGGCGCGGCTCTGAGCTTTCTAGCGCTGGAGCGAGCACCATTTCTTTGACAATATTAAACATCGGTTGCCTTGGCAACAAGGCACAAACCGCTCTACAAGTCAGTTACGGTTGCGTGATCCCGGTTCAGCTTGGGGCCCCACCTCGCGGCATATGGGCACTGCAGGCATACTACTCACTCCATTTGGAAGTGCGAGATGCGTTTGGCATTACAGGAGGCGATGGTGTGTGTGTTGTGGACGCCTTTGTTTCGCGATGAAATGCGACGTTGTGCTTCTGCGGGTGGATAGTGCTTCCCATGGTCTGGATTATCTTTCTCAAGCGGCGTACGACTCAACCTCGCATGGGGTATGTGCAGTGTGCGTGGCTAAAAGCCATCTCGCTTGTGCGCCAGAGTTAAGTGACTTGCTGTTCGTCCCCGCAAACCGCGCGCGAGGTGAGTGCCGAATTTACGAGGGGCAGGAGGAGGCAACCCATCGTCTGTCAATCGCGGTTCGGACTTGCAACGCATGTTGTGACGTTGTGTTCGTTCGAAACGCATCTCTGGATTGTTTGGAAGTTGAATAAAATGTATGCGTCAAACCCGGGCATTCGGCTCAGGGCGTTCTCTGCGATTGCAAGAAAGAAGTGCCACGGGGCTTCAACGCTTTCTTTATGGAACGTACTCAAGTAAGAGAATATTCATGTCGTGTTATGGCCCTGTTGCATTAATACAAACGGTTAAGCGTTTGTTTACACTTGTTTCGTTTGTCGTAAAATGTCCAAGCACTCCGGCACTCCGCTGGCAGATCAGCCGGCGAGCCGACGCTGAGCAGACGACTCATCTCTTTGCCGGAAGTGCGTGAAAAAGCCGCCCAATAGCAGGATGTCTAGCTCATGACGAACATCTGGGAATCGATGATGTAGACATGTGAAGATGGCGGCCTCCAAAAACACGAAGGAAAGGGTGAGAAAAAAGCGACAAACTTTGCAACAAAAGTGTGAGCTTTCCGCTGCGCGTAAAAGAGTAATACTTGGCACAGATGATGTTGACGACCCAATCTAACGATTGCGCTAGTCAATTTAGTGTGCTCAAAACGCCTTTCAGGGCCCCTTTAATACTCAAATATCACAAACCCTTAGAAATGAAAAAGAAAGAAACCGGAACGGGATTGGCACCGTGGTTAGGATATTTGCTTTGCAGGAGCGGAACCACTACACTACGAGAGCAAGCGGTTCGGCGCGGTTAAATTGAGGGCCACAAGCGCGTGCATATAGCTGCAAACATGCCCTTATAGATGGCACCATGCGTCGCTTGGCGGTGCTTACTAGGAAACGCCTGTACGTAAACAGGAGCGTACAAGTGTTAGGAAGACCGGAGGAGATAAGAAAGACAATTACATTCAGGAACAAGAGGAGGCCGTCACCTTTCGAGGACAATGGTAGTTACGTGAGGAGATATGTGCAGGAATTAGGTAATACAGACATATATCGAGCGTATTTTGTTTGGTCTTCGTGCTTGTAGGAAAGGGACATTTTGGGGATCATCTTTATTTGCATTCTAGTGTTCGTTATTGCACCGTGACGCAAATGGGGAGGTACAAACTTAAAATAAATAAACATATTGTTACGTAAAAATGCCGAGTTTTCTTTTTTTTGTAAAAAATCTATGCAGGTTGCACAACGTTGCAAGCCTAACTTCATATCCGAGCTGTGTTCGCTTCACTAACTTAAACACGACAATCGCCATGTAAGTTACTGCGATCCATATATTCTGCGTATATATACGGCAGTAGGAAGCTGAAGACGAAATTGATTGATTGTGTGCTTCAACGCGCCGACGCAACGCAGGCGATGAGGCGCGCCCTTGCGGAAGGCTCCGGATTAATTTTTACCTCCTGGGAATTTTTAACGTGCGCCGAAATGCCGTACACATGGGCACTTTTGCTATTCGCCTACAACAGAAAAGCAGCCGCCGCGGCGGGGAATCGAACCCGCGTCCTCGTGTTCAGCAGCACAACGCCTTAGCCACTGAGCGACCACGGCGGGTTAAAGACCAAACCAAGCCCAAAGTGGCGTATATGAGTGCTTTATTTGTATACGCCTCGAGCGTTATCCGTAGGGGCGACACTGAAATCGTCCTAGCGGCCCGTTACAAAAGCAGCCGCGGGAATCTCCGGCCAGCTCCTCGCTGCCGCCGCTGGTTTTGCGGCGCGTTCACGGCTGAGATTTACAGCTTTTATGCGTTGGAAATACATATTGATGGGGAGCAGTCGCACTGTTCGAAAGAGTGGTGTATTTACGTGTGTGCAAACATTTCTGGCGCGATAATAGTGTGGTCCACTAGGTCTGCATAAACACCATGAACCGGCACATGAATGGAGCTGATTGTGATTACACTGTCCTGAAATTCGCTAACAGTGCCTCTGTGAGCAGGGTTTTCTCGGCTGGTCATGCTAAGGCCATACACTGCGATGTAAATTTGGTTTGTGTGATTGCATAATCTGGAGGAGCACTCACGCCTGACAGCACGCCAGTTACACTTGCCTCACATATTCATCGCTACCGTGGACAATGTAATGTGGCATAAATTTCACAAACATTCTACGCACGAAGTACGACGTATAATGCAAAATTATACTCGGGAAACAGCACTCAACAAAAGATTTTATGCTCGGTCGTCTCGTCGCGAGGTGAGCGGTCGCAACTATTCATCTGCTACATATCTCCTCCACGAGCAGCGCGGAAACGGGTTTACAGAGTAATCCGCGTCCGCGACTAAATGCTTCATCCAAACATCGCGATATGCTAAGGCAGCCTGCAGAATCTAGCACTAACTGAAATAAGAGGGCCTTGCGAGACCCCACACTCTTCAAACTACACCTTTTCCCGCTTGTGAACTGCCTACCCCGTATATCTAAAAAAACTGCGTCCGCTGAGCGATCAGCTGTTCCTTGAAGTTGATAAACAAAAGGAAAGTGAACGCACAGGTTGTGTGTGCTTACAACAGCTTTCATTCGTTGATTTCGCTCCGCATTTGCACAGAACAATTGTTAAGCGTTCACCTATCTCTCCCCCCACTCCTCATTTCTTGTGAAATAGCAATGCATTTCTCATGCAGTTGATCTGGTGAGTCCTACCTGGTTTAGGTTTAGACCCTATAGCATTTCTGAAGCTGCTGTGGGTTTTTCCTTTGCCGTAGAGGCTATTCTGTGTCTTCCGTACTTGGCAGACCAATTATTCGTCCGTGGTTTCATCAACTTCACTTGGGCCTTGCTATAAGGCGTGAGTGGTCACATATTTAACGAAGTGCAGCCATGGAATATTCTTAATATTTTCGCGTGGCTTATATTCCATAAAAGGCAGAAGTTATTGTCAGGGATTCGGTAATCACATCCCCGAAACATACTTTTCTACGGCGTATATATATCAAAACAATGCCGAATTGGTTGTCCGCGCTGCCGAACGAAACCAACCTCGCACTGTGCCAGTAGGAGGTCTAACTGAAGCGACAACAGATTTCACATGTGCCTGGCGTATTAGTAAGTGATCGCGATAATAAGCTGTTGCCGTCTCCGACGCCCGTAAGAACGGCCTAGAAGCCCGCCGAACCGACTCCCCGGATAGCTCTTGTTGGCGTTCGAGCACTCTACCAAGACGCAGCTGTTTTTTGAAGTGCCGTGAACGTACCATTTGCTTGCCGACATTACCATAACAAGTTGTTTAGGGCGCGGCAAAAATGAGCTAGAAAGAACCAAAACACTGTATGAGCCCCAATGAGCCACGCAGCGCTGCTCTGGTAAGAGCCGTGTGGAAGCGGCGGCAGGCGGCGTAGCATTCGCGAAGCTCGAGGCGCATACTGCCCTCTTCAGTCCTGGTACACTTCAACGTCCGCCGCCGCAAAGGCTTCGTCTGGTGCTCCCCCGCCGTTGAAGGCCTGCACTACTACTCGTTCTTCTTCTTATTTTGTTTGGGAGATTAACTTCTGCTGAGCCCGACCTCTAGGTCCAAGACTTCTCGCTGGAACTGGTGTTTCATGCCTGCCAGGGATCGTCGGAAGTGACGCTGGAAGTTTTCCATGACTAAGTAGGCGTGGTCGCTTTGTCGGCGACGCTGTTTGCTCAAAAGCACACTTGCGCGCACCCCTTCGGGGTGCTCGGCTCTTCATGACCGGTTACATTGTCGCTTGGCAGCGTGGTGGGTTTTTGGGGCGCCCGGATCTTGATTGGTCACCCTGTGCCCCATCGGCGCGGCACAGCGTAGGGAGTGTTCTGCCGACGCCAAATGTCACACGAAAGACCTTTTTTTCTTGTTGAAGGAGCTTCTTTTAAAGCGAAGCTGCAAGCAGAAAATCTACACTGAAGAAATCCACGTAGCTAAGCAAGCCGAGCGAGCCGCATTTTACACACAGGGATCGGCTTGGCAGCGGTACCAACTAGCGAAGTCTCTTCTCTGCATTATTAGTGCGGCATGTGGCTTCAAGAGCAAACGACAGGTGACGCGCGCGTGTCTGTTCATTGATACGCAACCAATTCTAGTTTGTAGTTATAAGCTATTTCTTTGTCGAAATGGGTGAGTTTTTTATTTACAGTTTTGCGTTGCGGTTACGCCCGATTCCTGACCAATCCGCCATCTGGGTGGCCCCGATGCCACAAGTAAGATCACGAGACGCGCGCTCACGTGCACTCGGCTATTTCTTGGTATTTTTCTGTTCATTGACGTCGCAACCAAGGCTGAAACAGCTGTGCTTTTAAAAATGCTAACTGATTCTCGGATGAACATTTCATTTTTAAGAGCCTTGGTACGTTTGCCAGTTACAATTACTAAAAGCAGCTTGGAGAGTTGGATTTGTTACACTCTTCCTCAGATTATGCTTCGCCACTGCCGTTGGTTTTCAGCCGCAGCGGCATCGAAAAGGCGGGCGCATGCGCTCGTGCAGTTGCGAAGAAAACGAAGTGGGAGACAGCGCTTGCGACAGGACGCCCTAACCAACCAACCTATCCAACCAGCCGTTCAAGCGTGAGTACTTAGGCGTGTAACGAGTTGCTTTTCGTCAGACCCATGATCCCAAGCTCACTCGCTTTCCGATGACATCCTTTTCTGGAATGCGCACGAAGACGATTTTCAACAGTCACCTTTTGGGTTGAAGGGCGTTGGAAGGCTTCTAAATATGTTTTGGGGGGCGCTGGGGCTCGTCTTTAGCGCATATCACGGAGCTGTATAAGTGACTTTTGGCAATAGGGAATGTTAGCACAACATGTGTTGCCATTGTGTACGAAAAACTGTAAATTTGTGCGTCACGCTACGTAAACACCGCGAGCTGAGTTTTAAGTGCAGAGCACTTTAGACGCCCGCATTGTCGTCCGAGCTCGCTCGCTCGACCCAAGTATATAAAGCACCAAGGCGGCGTCCCGAGGTAACGCTGTTGTTCGCGGCGTAACCCAGAGGCTTCGAAAGCCAAGCGGTTTATATAGTCATAAGCGTTCGAAACTCGTGAAACGCTGGCGCTTGTCATACATCTTCCCCTTGTTTGGCGTAAAGAAAATTATAGTACATTTGAGGAAAAATATAACGTACTTAACCGGCAGCGCCCGCGTTCCCATAGTGGGTTGGTGTTTACGATAGTAAACGCTAAATGTGGCAGTGCAACGCTGGCACGTGTGGGGCGAAAAACACAAAGAGAAGTGAAATCCTACTGGCTCGATTTCAGGCAGGCGGCGCGCGAGCATTCTGAAGGCGGGAAATTTGATTTGCATGGGCTGGTAGCAGTAAGTGGATAACGGCGGTACAGCCCATTATGGCGAATCACTGCTGTGCACTTCCGACAGGTTTCACATTGAGTGGGACGGCTTTAATTTTTTAGTAGAGCGTCTCACCAGTTTTTCGTAGCGACACGCTAATGCTTAAGGCGCCATGGGTCGAATGTTTTCCGAAATGACTCGCCGGCGGATCTTCCAGTGGAGTGCCGGAAGGCCTGAACATTTTACGACTGCCCAAACAAGCGCAAACAAACGCTTACACGTTAGTAATAAATGCAACACGTCCATAATATGGTATGAATATTCTCACACCTGAGTACGCTCCGTAAAGAAAGCGTAGAAGCCTTGTGGCACTTCTTTCGTGCAATCGCACCAAATGCCCTGAAACGAATGTCCGCGTTTGAGGCATACATTTTATTACGCTTCAAAACATTACAGATATCCATTTTTAACGGACATAACGTCACGACAGGCGTTACAAGTGTGAGCGGCGATTAACAGGCGATCGGTTTGCCTCGTCCTGCCTGTCGTAAATTCGGCACTCACCTCTCGCGGTTTGGGCGACGAACAGCAGGTCAGTTCACTCTGGCGCGCTAGCCGAGAAGGCTTTTATCCACACACGCTGGGCATACTCGATGCCTGGTTCAGTCGCACGTCGTTCGAGAAAGATAGTCCCGAGCATAGGAGGGACTGTCCGCCCACAAAAACACAACGTCCCATTTCATCGCGAAGCGAACCGTCCACAATACACCACGACCAACTTTAGTAAGTTGCTCGTGCAATACACACACGGAGCTTCTGTCGCTGGCCTGGCAATGAAGCCTCGTGCGGGCAGTCAGCGATGTAACGACGATCTAGAGCTGCGCGAGGGTGACGTTCCAATTAATCGACGTATTTAAAAAATTCCCCCGCATTTCCCCGAGGGGGAGAATGTGAAAGTGCGAATGCACGGTTGTCGGCCCGCTTGCGGCGCTTGCGCTCGGCCCCCGCAGCCCACCGCCTCGCCGCCTTCTCTTCCATCTCTTCCATCGGGTTTGTAGTATCACGTGTACACCACGCAGTTATCAAGCCGCTATAACGCCGCTGAGTCGCCAACGCACGCCGCTGACGACGTAGTTTGAATGCGTTAAAGATATCAGGCGCGTTACTAACACTGATATCACCGTCGCGTCCGTGGCTTGATCGGTAGAGCGTCGCGCTGCGGCCGCAAAGTCCGCGGATCGAAACCTGGCGCCGGATGCTGTTTCTTTATAGAGGAGCACTGCGGACGCCGACGCCGCCGCCGGCGGTGGATGGTTTGGGGTCGCTTATAAAGTGTATTCACACTTAAAACACAGGAGCAGTAAACTTGGTCCATCGGAAGCAAATTACGGTCCATAGAAGGGCGGAACCGTGGATGGTTGTCGCGTTACTTGCCGCCGTGTTGGAACGCAAGCAGCCTCGCGTACGGACGCTGTTTTGCTGAAATAGCCGAGAGTTTTTGACTAACGTATCAGCTGTACACAAACAGTTCGCGAACGCTCTTTTGTTGCGCCGTTCCTACTGTGAATGCGCCGTACGCTAAGCCGGTTCTGCGTTTAGCCGATGAAAGACGAGCGGACGTTTTTTCAGCAAAATAGCGTGCGTACGTAAGGCCGCTTGCGCTTCCAACATGGCGGCAAGTAGCGCGACAACCATTCACGGTTCTGTTTCTTCTGTGGACAGCAATTTGCTTCCGATGGACCTAGTTCTCTGCTCTCAAGTTATTAAATACGTCGCGTAGTTAGCACGTCGCCCTCACGCAGCTCTGCATCGCCGCGACAGGGCTGGCTGTCCGAACGCAGCTTTATAGCCAGGCCAGCAGCCGAAGCTAGTGTGTGTTGCGTACGCGTTCGCTTATGAAATGCGACGTTCTGCTTCTACGGGTGGACAGTGCTTCCCATGCCCGTGGTTAGCTTTCTCGAGCGACGTACGACTCATCCTCACATCGGCTATGTACAGTGTGCGTGGCTAAAAGCCTTCTTTGCTTGCGCGCCAGAGTTAAGTGACGTGGTATTCGATCCCCCAAACCGCGAGAGGTGAGTGCCAAATTTACGACGGGCAGGAGGAGGCCAACGATTGCCTGTCAATCGCGGTGCATACTTGCAAGACACGTCGTGACGTTGTGTTCGTTCGAAATGCATCTTTGGCTTGATTTGGAGTTGAATAAAATGTATGCGTCAAACCCAGGCATTTGGTTCAGGGCGTTCTCTGCGATTGCACGAAACAAGTGCCACAGGGCTTCAACGTTTTCTTTATTTAACGTACTCAGTTAAGAGAATATTCATATGTTATGGACGTGCTGCGTTCAATGCTAACGGGAAATGGTTTATTGGTACTTGTTTGGCTGGTCGTAAAGTGCCTAGGCACTTCGGCACTCCGCTGGCAGATCAGCCGGCGAGTCATTTCGCAAAACATTCCATAGATGGCGCCATAGGCATTAGCGTGTCGCTACGCAAAACTGATGAAACGCACTACTGAAACTTTCCGTGCGGTGTTTACGTAGCGTGACACAAAAATTTAGCTTTCAGCGTAAGCAAAGGCAACAAACGCGGTACTGGCTGTACTAAAACTCCCTAGCGTCCGCTCGTCGTTTCTACGCCAAATTCAGAACGGGCTTAGCGTACGGCGCATGCGTAGTGCGAATGACGCAAAAAAAGCGCCTCGGCTAACGCTTTGTGTACGGCTCCATGCGTTATCCTAACACTTTCAAATATTTCGTATTTAATTCCATCCTGGGGATAACATTTGTATTTCTATTATTGACTTTGGCTGATTCTTTACGCATGGTGCCTTGGAATCTTACCTGAATGGCTATACACAAGACACAGTTATTTTGGGAAATATTGATAGCATTTTTATGCACAATGCGTTTCTTGCAACTTAAAAGGCACCACCTCATCCCCAGCTTCACCAAATAATGGCCATAATATACTGTGTACCTTAAATGGCTAATATCGTCTTGCTCTATAAATAAACTTATACCAAGCATAAACTACGGGTATATACAAGTTAAGTAATTACACTGAAGAACGAGTTCCCGAAGTGCACTGGAGAGCTTTATCTGCGCTTTGCCGATGGCGACCTAAAACTGGGTGCCCCATTCCAGCTAAGAAAAATAAGGCCTAGAAATATAACAAACTTCGGGAGAACCTTTATAAGCTACCCTTCAGAAACTTTTAAAGAACTGGGATTTTAACCCATAGACTTTGCAGAAAAGTCGAAGGGGGTACCTTGACCGCCTAAAGTCGAGCATAGACTTTTTCCTGGCCGGTCCTGGTGAATATACAGTATTACCTTGTTAACTCGAACTCGCATATATCGAAAAATCGGCTAAGCCGAAATATTCCGCGGCACCGAACCATTTCCTATACGTCTCATGTTTTTCTTGCCCTTTATTTTGAAGTTTTTTTGGGCCAAACTGCGGATATCTCGCAATCTTGACTTGGAGTGGAACCGAAATTTCGTCGATTCTGAGGAGGAGAATGTGAGGAACTCTTCCAAGAGGTGATAAAGGTTACCAATAACGGTCCATCGAAAGCGACGTTACCTTTCTGGAGTACGCGCTATGCGAGCATGATGTGCCCGTCACAGCAGAACTTACGGACGCCGCAATCGTTAAAATGGCCACAAAATGGGGACGGCGAAGACAAGGGCGACGACGACGAACCTCCTCAAGAGGGGCCAATATCTGCCTTAACGTGGAATTGGTGCGCTTGCTGCGAAATAAGGTTGAGGGCAGGGGTGGGGAAGATGGGCTCATGCATGCGTCAAGTAACTAGAGGACTCCTTACTAGGCCCGCGTGGGACCGAAAAGCAGACCAGCATTACGCAGTTCTTTTCTGCCAAGTAGGATTGCAGTGCTGCAAAGCCCAGCTGCTGAACGTGTCATGTTTTTTTTTTTTTTTTCCTCTTTCAAAACTTTATGAAAAGCAACATTGGAAGTTGCTGTTGGAGAGCTCGTCAGCAGCTGCGCCTTTTTTGCAACAAACTCGATATTCCATTGCAATTCGCGCAATTTTGCTTATCTCGAAATCTGCTTATCTCGATATATTTCCCTCTTTTTACTACTTAGAGTTAACGATGTAATACTGTACGCGGTCGTGGCCATGGCGATTGCCGGCAGGCTGCAGGATGGATAGTCTTATTAATTATTGAGTGTTCACAAATTGTTCAAGTTGGTAGTCAAAAGCGTTTCAGCAATGACGTGTGGAGCTCACATTTGTTTTTTTGCCCACTAGCTGCCGCTCTTAAACAATCGATTCTACTTCGAGCATTCCGCTGAAAAGACACCTCGGCGGAACGTTTGTAACGTGCAGTAAAATCAACTTCTGATAAATGAAGGTTTCCTAAGTCGCTCATAGTAACATTAGAAGAAATGTTCATGGGCGCTTTACTGCGTTTTTTTATGTTATCATCTCCGTCTCAGCTCGTTTTACAACAAACCCATTACTAGATTTTAAATGTGGCAGCGCACATGCCACGAAGGTTTAGCTTACGGTTGAGATATTAAAAATCAGTGGGGGGAAATTAAGTAAATCGGATGGAAATAGACTAGATTGATTGATTGATTGATTGATTGATTGATTGATTGATTGATTGATTGATTGATTGATTGATTGATTGATTGATTGATTGATTGATTGATTGATTGATTGATTGATTGATTGATTGATTGATTGATTGATTGATTGATTGATTGATTTTAAACGCACCGAAGCTTCACAGGCGATGAGCGCGACGTAGTAGAGGGCTCCGGATTTATTTTGACTACCTGGGGATGTTTAACGTGCGCCGAAATGTCGTACACACGGGCGTTTTAGTTTTTTGCCTTCCTCAGAAAAGCGGCTGCCACGGTCGGGAATAGAAATAAAGTGGATCCCAGGTTATATGAACGCGGGTATTCCTACCCGGGTTGTATGACGGGCTATACTAGTACCGGCAAAGTTCCCGTAGAAACCATCCATTTCAAACTTTAGTTATTCTAGTAATATGTTGCTAGACGCGCGTAATCCGACGGTCCCACGCGAAGCACGCGGCCGAAAAGCAGACGAAAAAAGTGCTGCGGGCGTGTTCCGCGGACCTTAAGAGGGCCATGAAGACCAAACAAAAGTTTGATTCATTCAAAAAATTGCTTAGTTGGAATCACACTGACCTCCTTTTTAACGTAAACTTCGCTCAAATAAGCTATATAATTAGGAAAAATGGGAATGGCCATGTGACCCACCCGCTCATTTCCCGCAACAGGACCTATGATGTTATACCAGCCAGCTCTGCAATTGGCAGAAGCCGGCAAAAGCATACTAAGTATCAGGCAGAGCTTATAAGCTTGCCGAATGAGCCTTTCGTGGTTACATTTAGGGCGCATTCTTTTTTAAGGGAAGTGAAGCGCTTTCCAAAAAAATTGAGTTAGAGGCACGTTTATATATTTTCTTGCGCGCTGAATCCGAATATCACATTAAATTTTATCCCACATCAGCCCAACCAGCATTTATTTTGCAAAACGCGGGGTCCCGTTTGAAAGACGCGCGCTTTTCGTCTTTGGACGCCTCTGATTGGTTGCGCCTTTATGACGTCAAAGGAGGACACCCATCGGCCGCGTGGGTTGTCGGAGGCAATTGCCTTTTCGGCAATTTAGCTTGCAGTTTATTCTTTGCACATGACTGCAAGTTTTTTTTATAACTTCCCGTGATGTTGGTTAAAGTATCTTGGAGCTTAAATTTGCTTTACACGACCGAGAACCGCAAAGCAGTGGCTGTGGCGTCGGCTAGAGGGTTCCGTAAAAATATTTATGAATTAGGCAACCGGCATAGGGTGTTTGTTTTCCTTATGTTTATATTAGGTACTGCCTGAACTGTTTGTTACTATATACGAAACCATTTATGCCGAAGATTAAGCGGCGTTTTATAAACAATCTACCAGCAAAAAGCACGTACGTGCACTGCGCGAAAAAATAGCGTACATGCGCTGTAAACGTAAATGTTAGACATGTGTTGCCGGTACACGCATAAACCAACAAGCGGACTCTGCTTCCGAATTTCCTTTGTTCGTTGTCGCCCACCCCAGTCCCGTTACTCATCCCCATACACAGACCCACATGCGCGCGTGCGCGCGCGCCTTTTGGGCAGTGGCGCTAAGGCACCTCCGCGATCGCTGGCTGCACTTCGATAAGTGGCGTCTTACTGGTTGAGTTGCATTTATTCTGAAAACATTGTAGCATACTGGGGCCTCCGCAGCATTATAGGCTTGGGTTTTTGAACACTGTTCTAAGCCCATAGGGAAAGAAAACCAACGCGTTTAACGAAGCAGGTATTTCCTGAACAAATGTGACTTTGTTTCTGGAACTGAACGAAACAGAAAACATCCCGCGCGAAAGTACAGCAGTATTCACCACCCTTCCTAAATCTAGCATCTAATTTGAACATTCACGTCCGTCGCATAAAAAAAGAGAAGAAGAAAATAAGAAAAACGCACTGGAGCGTTTTACAAAGTACATAACGTAGTGTAGTATAGTCTCTGTCATCAAGCACAGCCATCTCGGTTGTCGCTTCCGTGTGTTATCAGACGTCCCGGCGTGGCATTATCCTGCTTAGGAATACGGCATGGTAACGTATGCCTCGTTTGGCGTTCGTGCATACTTTTTGAACACAAAAGTTGTACAAATAAGTGCTATCAACCCCAACAACAAGTATCATTCGCAAGGAAACATGGCGAAAAGAGCATGGCAGAGGCTGCCGATCCGGCCTGAAGTCCAGGTATGACGTTTTTCAGCCGGTTTTAGTCCGCGCTCTTCGGTCTTCCGGCATCGCGCGGCGAGATGGGGGGCGGGGGACATCGGGCCACTTTTGTTTGCGTATTGCGCCGCTTCTATTGCATTCATTGCGGAAATATTTCGTACACGGAACTATTCAATGTGTACTTGCTGCTAGTCAACTTTTCTTTTAATTCTAAAGCCGCTTCACCTTTCTTTTAAAGCAGCTACAATGACGAACAGTGGAAGTTACGAAAGCACACGTAAACATAGAAGTACTGATGCGGACTGCTGTTGGTACTGCGCGCACTATCCTTGGTTTAACGGCACAATACTGCGGGCCTTTGAGGTTGTCTCGGGCGACACTAGCCAATTGACGCAAGCAACGGTGTCTCACATGACCATATTTGTCGAGCGATTACTATGCTTCACAAAAGGAGTATTTTCTCCTAAACAAAAACAAGCCAGGTTCAAATACGCTCAAACACAAACCAAACGCAGAAAACGGCTACCCACAGTATGGTGGCGCCATCTGGGTTCACTAAAGATAAACAAGGCTAGGAAACCGCTTTATAGATGTCGGTTCCCGTGATGTCATTGCAGACCATGAAAACACGATATTCCGGTAAAATAAAAATTTTAACGGAAATTGGGTAATTTCTCAGTAAATAAAACATCGTTTGTATCCGGACAAGCGCTGGAGATGCTATAAAACACGAGATCTTTCGAATAAACCAAACTTGTATTTGGTCTTCATGGCCCCTTTAAAAGGACCATGAAGACGTAAAATACGAGTTTTATTCGAAAGGGTAGGTATTTATATTGCCCCCAGCGCTTTTCCGAGAAGAAACGGTGCTTTATTAACTGAGAAATTGCCCAATTTAAGCCAAAATTTTAAGGCTTACGTTAACTCGTGCGTTTCGTGACGACAGCGATGACGTATAATGGAGACGTATTTGAAACGGCTTTAAAGTATGCTCACTAGGGTTTCGGCGGACGACAAAACGTCCTTCTGTGCTTCGTTTGCCGTCCATCATCTAAATGGCACCGAAGTACAGCTTGGGCCATCTGGGCTTGGGCTTGGGACCCACTGTCCACACTCACATCATTTTTACACGAATTTGCACCCGGCTCATTTTTGTTATGGTTCGCAGTAATAATTTTGTAAAACATTGGGTATGCTGGCCATACAAGGTCCCGTAAGGCAATATCGCCTGTGCCAATCGGCCAGTTTAGTAAAATACAACCTAAAAGCGCAGCACTGCTGTACACCTATAACATGCATAGTGCACGCAGTAAGCGTTGACCCTTCTGTGTTTACATATGCGTTGTGCACGCAGTAAGCATTGACCCTTCTGTGTTTAAATATGCGTTCATATATTCCATTGCGTACCCCACCATTACTTACTGCTATAAAAAGAAGATTCGTTAAATTGAAGGACATATAACTCGTCATGAAAGCTTATAGGCCCTCCCTAATTTGCGTTTGCTTTTGCAGGCATTAGCGAGTCGCACATCCGCCCACGAGGTAACAGTGTTGTCAGAGTGATTCTAACGAGGCAGACTTTCTAACAAAGCAAACTTGATTCTTTGGAATGTACCAATACAGCGTGATTTGTATTTCACTGTGTTACTCTTTTCGCATTTACTTTTTTAGTGATTTTGGTTTTCGAGCCCTCAAATCATCCGTTTGTAGTTTACATTGAAGGTTCTAGCTAATCCGTCGCGCGGAACTGCATTTATAGTCGTAAGTTGTTGTTCAGATTTTACAACTTCCGAATTGTACACTTTTTGACTGCTCTGAGAAAGTCATAGCGTGGTAACTGTGTTTACAATGTTACTACAGGAAAATTACGGAGGGCACTTGACATAATATAAAGTTGAAACCAGGTAAAAGAGGAGAGCGTTTGAGAAACGTTTTTGAAAAAATTTTTCTCCTTACTCGCCCCTCCGCGGAACCCGATGTAATGAAAGGCCGAATTTTCTCCGTCCATACTACGTGTTTTTGACATTCAGCACTTTCCCATTCCACAGACTGTGCGAGCTGGTCATGGCGAAGTCCTTGAGCAACGCTGTGGGATACTTGGCGGTGGACGTCTACGACCAGCTTAGGCGCGCCAGGACAAAAAAGCACTCTAACGTAATTTGTTCGCCCCTAAGTCTGGCAGCGGCCCTTGCCATGACCCTCGGTGGAGCCCGTGCAAAAACTGCTGAGGAACTTTATGCAGTGCTGAGGGCTAAGGAAGGACGGACACACCAGTTCTTCGCATCCTTCATGCTCAAGCTGACCAGCCAGGACGCAAGCCCGGACATCAACATTGTCAACCGAATATACAGCGACGAGCGTCTGGTCATACAGGCAAGCTACAAGGAGTTCCTGAACACCCACTACGGCTCGGAAATAATACCAGTGGACTTCGCGAACAAGTATGAAAGCGTCCATGCCGAGATAAACCAATGGGTTAAAATCATGACCGATCAACTGATGAAAAATTTTCTCCCACGCGACAGCATAAGTCCTTCAACCAGTGTCCTCCTCGTCAGCGCCATGCACTTCTCGGGCACCTGGGAGTCGCCATTCCTGGCCAGGTCCACATCGCGTCAAGACTTCCACTTCAGCACCAAGCACAAAGTCAAGGTGGACATGATGTACCAGAAGCAGGACTTCGCTGTCTCCCACAGTGCCGTACTGAAAGCCAGGGCCATCGAGCTCCCCTACCGGGGTCGTAAGAGCTCCATGATCATTCTTCTGCCGGATGACATCGAGGGACTCCACCACTTGGAACGCCATCTGTCCATGCCCGCACTACTCGATCTCCTGGGAGGTTTGAACGACTTGTCCGATGTGAAGCTCAGCGTGCCCAAGTTGGTCGTGCATCAATGTCAAAGCTATAAGAGCGTTCTCACGACCATGGGAATCACCGAGCTCTTCTCGGACAGCTGCGACCTCTCAGGCATTTTCACGGAGGCCAAGCCGAAAATTTCGGACGTGGTGCACAAGGCGTTTCTAAGGATCGACGAAGAAGGCACGGAGGGGGCGTCTGCGACGGCCGCCATGATCTGCCCTACTACAGGCCTGGCAAGGGGACCACCCGTAGACTTCGTCGTTGACCATCCTTTCATGCTGTTGGTCGTGCACACCAAGCCAGACGTTGTCTTGTTTGTAGGTTCCGTGCGCAAACCGGAACAGATCGAGAATGTTTGTTGATCCTTCTGGCTTTACTTAAGTTTCAGGGTCTTTTATGTTTCTTCGATAAATGGTGAGACAGGAATAAATGGGGTTGTATTGCTGGCCCGCCCAAGCGTCTGTTTCAGACACCTGCACGCACGGGGAGAGGCACTATTATTATTCAAGTATTCGTCAGTCTTTTTCCTGAGGTATAACCTGCTCATCACTTAGGACATTACGATAGCAATGGCATACTTGATTAATTCGCAAAGCGGGATGCTGGGCGATATTTGGGCTAAATTTGAAAATATAACGCGGTTTAACGTGGTTAAATTTACATGCGTGTTTTATTTAACGAAATTCCATTTCAGGTTACGGGATATCTTCGCATTCTGACTTTTCCTGAGGACTTTTCTTGAGTCAAGGAAGGGTGACTGTACCGAATTTCTTGAGATATAACAAAGTGTGGGCTCTCTAGAGGCCTTTTTTATCGTATATGTACGTGCATTTTTAACCCAACGATAACCTTGCTACAAACCGGTCTGCTTGTTTACTAATCCTTCATCTTTCTTACACGGAGAGACAACCAATTTTTGCCGAACATATGTTCTCTATACCAATAAATAGGGTATTCCTTAAAAAACCTTAACACAAAATGGTCTGGCTGGTTGTTATTAGGCCATTTTAAATCAAAAGTTTTATATCTACGAGCCGTAGGTGTGCTCCCAAAAGTAATGCTACACTACCCCAGCAACGTATACTTTTGTCTGTATGCTGAAGGAAAAGCGGTATTATAAATTCTTGTGCCCAGCTAAAAAATTCCCCGCATTTCCCCGAGGGGAAGAATGTGAAAGTGCGAATGCACGAGTTGAATTTGCGCGGTTCGGTAATGTTCGCGAAAGAGAGATCACACGTACACACCCACACAACTACAAAGAAAGAAAGATGCATTTATTCACAGACACCTATTTGTGTTGTCGTTGTACTTGATTGCTAGAGCGGATCTCAGCTTTGACATTTCGTGTCAGTACTCCTTTAAGCGGGTGCATTAGCCCTTCTCACGCCCGATTCCTGGCCAATCCCCCACGTGGGTATGTGTCATGTCAGCGGCCAGGCAGCGCGCGCCCATCTCCCCCCGTTGCCAAGAAAGACGAGGAGATTCCTGGCCAATCCCCCACGTGGGTATGTGCCATGTCAGCATTCGCACGAGCGCGGACATCGCCGGTGGACGCAGGTTCAGGGTCGCTTAAGAAGTGCATTCGCACTTAAAACGAATTGTGAATTGCGGGCTACCTTATACCGTTATCTGTTTTTAATCACTACAAGTAGCCAGCTGTATGTATTGTGGCGTAGCATGACACTATTTTGCACGGAGGCGCCGTCTGTTGGGATGGGGAGTGCTCAACCTGCCCCTCCGGAGATGCTCTCTGTGATGGACACGCTAACAGACCTCAAGAAATTTAACCGCTTTCTGTGAGCAAGGTTCTGGCTAGCAGTTTTTACTGTTATTGTGTTTTTGTTTGGTTGAAGTGCTCTGTAAAAATGTCCATAAGAAAAGTCTGTGAGGATGGACGAGAGGTAGAATGCTGGCTTCATGTTGTGGATGTCGGCACTTCGATTCTCCGCGGGCACGTCCTTTAATTTGCCGCTGGCGTTTTTGGAAACCGAAAACGAATATTTTGGCCGAAGAAATGCCTCTGATTCAGGTATAAAGGTGAAACAACGTCCAACACAAGACGGAAGCGCCTTTTCTGGGTATGTTTACTGAACGCTGCCACTGATTCTGCCGGGCATGGAGGTTCCGTTAGCCACTCTGTCAGCAACCCAGCGGCGACGCGACGGCGGGGGGCGTGTTTTTAAAATTTTCGAAAGAATGTTTAAAATACCTATACTACTTGTGTTAATAGGTTTTCGATTTAAACACGTGAACAATCAGGGAAAAAAAATTGAACCCGTGTCCGCAAAGCTGTAGGCTCTTCCAACTGTGTTATTTCCTCACGCGAAAAGCGTAGAACACACGACGTCGCTGCCGTTGTTACTTTTTTCATGGAACGGGCAGATTTCAGGTATTAGCCAGGAATCCGGAGTTTTAAGGGGAAATGCGCCCACGTTACAAAATTTATACAATTGTGAATAGGCAACGTACATGTTCCGAATGCGGCATGGCGCGTAACCCCTCAACCTGACAAGTGCTCACGGGCCGCGCATAACCCCGATTGTATGGAAGTTGTGGAGTGTGCCTTTGCGTTTGCTGGCCAAGTTTATGCAGTACGCCGAAAACACTAAGCGGTAGCCACGCGTACAGGGATAGGAGTAAGGAAGCCCGCCGAAGCGCCAATAGACAAAGAAACAAAAAAAAATTGGCCGCATATCTGCTCCTTTCGTTGCAAATGTCGTCAAAAGACGATAGCCTTTATCGACTTTTGCCAAATAAATGCCTCTCTTTGCTTTCCCGCTCACGTCTCATTTTGTTCCTCTTGCGTCGCGCTCCTCCCAAGGTAAACATGCCAAAGATTTGCTTAAATCATTTTAAATTTTCCGCATTCCTGCGCTCCAAACCGGGTGTCTCGATGCCAACGCTGCCGTACGGCAAAGACACGTATGTATCGAGGCGCCCTACTTCATCGTTTATAGAACCGCGTTTCCCTAGTCCACGTGCATTCCAAGCAGAACGTGGAACCTATCTACTTGAACCTTTCGTAACTCTTGCCACTTGATTTCTTGAAATGCCGCCAGAAGCTATATGGCGCGGGCGACAGCAGGCGACAGCGGAGTGATATTTTTTTTCTTCAGTTGATGAAGTATTTATCTCGCCAAAATCAAACTTGTACGATTTTTATAAAGGAACGCTGCAAATATCATTTCAGCATAAATTTGTTGTCTTATATATGCGTAAAGTCTTGTTCATCTTCAACAATATTGACAAGTATGAACAATACACCGGACTTAGATGGGTACTTTAGCTGTGACTATATAAGCCTATTGCGCAGGCATTGTTTTACATTGGCTGGGTGGCTAAATCGAGTCGCAGACAGGCAGACGGACAGACATACAGACAGACAGACCAAAATTTCTGGGTTTAAGTAGCCCAAGAAAGACTATCGTCTTTAAAACGAAGAAAGAGGCGGAAATACGAGGCAGCAGCGAATGGGCTGTCATCTAGAAACATGTCTTCAAAGCACGTAGGTGGACTAAAATGCTTGACGATCTTTTTGTTTGCTTTTTCAAAGACGATAGCCTTTCTTGGGCTACTTAAACCCAGGAATATTGGTCTGTCTATCTGTCCGTATGTCTGTCTCTGACTCGATTCAGCCACCCGGCCAAACTAAACCAATGCCTGCGCAATAGTCTTATATAGTCACAGCTAAATCTACCCGTCTAAGTACGGTGAAATGTTCATACCTGTCAACATTGTTGAAGAGGAACAAGCATTACGCAAATATAAGACAACATATTAATACAGAAGTGATGTTTGCAGTGTTCCTTTATAAAAAATCACACATGCTTGACTTTGGCCAAATTAAATACTTCTTCAACTCCAGAAAAAAAAAAAATCACTCCGCCGTCGCCTGGTGTCGCCCGCGCCACTATAGCTTCTGGCAGCATTTAAAGAAATCAACTGGCAACAGTTACGAAAGGCTCCACTAGATAGGTTCCACGTTCTGCTTGGAACGCACGCGGAGTAGGGAAACGCGGTTCTATAAACGTTAAAGTAGGGCGCCTCGATTCACGAGAGTCTTCGCCGTACTGCCGCGTTGCCATCGAGACACCCGGTTTGGAGCAGTGGAACGCGGGAAATTTAAAATGATTTGGCGTCTTTACCTTCGGAGGAGCGCGACGCAAGACGAACAACATGAGAGGTGAGCGGGAAAGCTAAGGGAGGCATTTACTTTGAAAAATTCGATAAAGACTATCGTCTTTTGACGGCATTTCCAACGAAAGAAGCCGATACGCGTCCAATTTATTTTTTGGGGGGGGAACGATTATAACTAGGGCGGTGTTATTAGTCCTGTTGAGTGTGTGGTAAAGTATTGACTGCCTAAACAGACGGAACACAAAAAGAAATAATTTATCTTTAGATAAACCTGCGTTGAACTCTCGTTGAACCTGCGTTGAACATTGTAAAAACAATCCGTAATTTTACAGAAAAATTACGAACCAGTTGGCCGTAATAAAGCCGAGCCATGTTCCGTTTGATGCAGAACAAAGAAAACACCCGTAAGTTAACGGAAGTGCGCTCCGTCCCTCAGTATACGGATGCTCTCTCCGTTACACGTCAAACGGAATCTTTTTCTCCTTTGCAAAATACGGGCGTTTCCTCTGTATGATGCCGAACAGATCAGTTTATTATTAACTGCAAGAAATATATTGTCGTGTCGATCGTCATGAATCGATCGAGAAGCGAGAACTGCGCCCCGACAACATTCGTGGCCTAATGAATGCGGCTCTGTTTCGTTAGTGCCTAAAGTGTAGTAAACTTAGTGAGGACCATGAGGCCCATACCGCTCAACATGAGCGCTGTATTTTGTCCTTACGACGCTCCGGCGACGTCGCTGCCACGGACCTGCAAACTGCACTTGCGTGTGTGACAGCCACACTTGTAGAAAATATAAGGTCATTTGGGTGCAGGAGCAGAGTGGCGGAAGGTAATTTAGTTCTTAAGGAATCACTAACGGACGAAGTATTTAGCCTAAAGCTTAAAACCAAAGGACCGCAAGCACTACTCATGGAAGTGCGAAATCGCAATCGCAGCAAGTCACGCACATTTTTGAGAGCGCTTTCTCGAAACAGTGGAGTTGATGGCGATCAACTATTGTGGGGGCTTCGCGGAACCTTACTGCGCAAGCACTATTTAAGAAATCGCCCTTTATCAGCCAGGAAGTCTGTAAGCCAGCTAGTAAACACCGATGTATGGCACACGCAGGGTGGGCATCCATGTAGTATACCGGTTGTTCGGCACAACTGCAGCGTTCGTGTGGTGGTGCAGTGGTCTCGAGCGTCGTGCCCATTCGATCAACGTCGCGGGTTCGATTCTTCCTTAAAGTATTTGTTTTTCTTTTCTGACGGTTCTATGAAATACGGAAAGACGTGCTTTTTGAAACTTAGTGTTTGTTTTGTTACGGTTTTTCCGTACTACGGAATGTCCGTTCTTAAAATTATTTCCGTTGTCTAAATTAGGGAAATCTGTCCGGCAACATTTTACCAGCAGCTTTCTTCGTAAAATTGGCCATTTTTTTACAGTGCAGTTCAATTGCTTTTTCGGTGCAACATAAGTTTCCTTGAGAATATACATGAGAGAAAAACGGATCTTCAACCCCGATGTACCATCGCAATTGCTGATGAGTAAAGTGTTCCATTAGCTTCGATGTTAGCTGATATATTGTCTGTTAGCGGCAGAGAAATTAGCTCAAGTTACACAGACACGAAGCACACAATGCTTGTTCTGATAGGTAAACAATAAACATTCCGTTGAAATAAAAAACCTAATTATGTTCCGGGTTAGTATTTTCTTTCTTTTTGGGCGTAACTACAACGGGGATATTGTTCTCCAGAGCTAGGTCTGCGACTGTTCCTACGTTACTGAGAAATTTCAACTTCGCAAAACACAACTAAAATAATCTTAGTTTCACCTTTATTTAAGACAACGAGTTGGCAGAATAGCCAGTGGGTGTTTGCAAGCTCTCCCTAGAAGACATAAGCATCGGAACTCAGTGTAACAGAGACATATCGGGAGGGTTTACCTAGTTGGGCCAAGTCAGCCATGGTAGGCATCCCAAGATTCCGCATTAACGATCAGTTACATAGCACGCGCTTTGAATTGATTGGGTGCAATGCTTACCCTGCCCCACACCACACATACAATGAGCATCAACAGATGGTCTCATCGTTTCTGATGTACGCAGTATTATGACTTACGTTAAGCCTACTACAGCTGGACATTATATAGCTATCTCTCCGTATCTTCTTTGCGTCCTAACAAAACTCCCGAGAACCAAAGGAGTAATGCTAGAAATTCCCCCCAATACAACAAAACTTCGCCCTCTGCGAGAATCCGCTCCCTTGTTGGTGCTAGGCGGGCATTTCTTGTGCGCATACAGCGCCATGTTACGCTTCGCTTGGAATACGGGTGTATTCTTTTGTATGACTGCTGAAAGAGCTCCGAAAAGGGAGAGAGAGAGAATAAACACAATTGTTAGCAAAAGGGTTGCGATGGAGCTATTTTAGCTATTTCGGAGTGGTTCCTTATTCGCAGGTTCCCATGTGCTTTCCGAGCCTCGTGGCACCGGCGGAAGAGCCGAAGTTGGTCTTCCAGGGCGACGATCTGACGAAGCAGGCTAGGAATAAAAATTTGGGGCTTTAAATTGAACGTCCCTCGTTCGAGCGCTAGAAATCACTCTATTTTTCCAAGGGCCATGATGTTATTTTTTCTAAACTTTTTTAGCTCAATTATATGCACTTTTATAGTAAATAAAATTGTTTTCGTGTCCTTCGGACCGGTTTGAAAGGCCTGAGCGGCATATACACAAGTTCAGATGACGTTTTGAAACATAAACGGACGTACTGGGGAAAACAATATCTTGTAACATAATACCCCACGTGCTCCACGAGGAGGCCCAGCATACCACTGAGGAATATGCTGACACATGTCGAAGTAAGATAAAATATTACACCGTCTTCCCGTAGGGGAACCCTGAGTAGTATGCGAAGCAGGCATGCGGTCGATTCAAGTGCCCATTAGTTTTCAGTTAGTCGTTTCCGTGAGGTTGAGGTACGTAGCTACCGTTATATTTACCCTTTGGTTTCCGTGGTAACTACCACACTTTTCACTTAACGGAACTATGGGAAATTGCGTTGACCCCATGCCTGTTTTGCATACCACTTAGGGTTTCCCTACGGGAAGATGTAATTTTATTGGGGGGTGGGGGGGGGGGGTGTTAGAGTGGCGAGGCATTAAAGAGAGAGAGAGAGAGAGAGAGAGAGAGAGAGAGAGAGAGAGAGAGAGAGAGAGAGAGAGAGAGAGAGAGACATTGTACGTGGTACGAGTTTGTCTTTATTTAAGTATTATAATCATCATGTTCAACGTAGGTGACGTCGAGCTGTGGTTGGCGTTCCGCTTTTATTATGACCGCCTTATGGTCTCTGCAATGTAAAGTCAAGGGCTGTTGTAGTGGATGAACCCTGAAGTTGGTGAAGATGAGGTCGATGCACGTTTCCCGGGTGGTTTCGGACTGCTTGTAATCCCCGCCCGCCGAGACTCGCCGGCGCACGCCGCTGCCGACGACGATGAAACGTCGAAGGCGCGTGAAGCGTGCTCGTCTCATGCCGGCCTAGGAAGACACCGGCAACACTGTCGCTCCAGGAGCCCTTAAAGGGGAAGCGTGCTCGTCTCGTGCCGGACCAAGAGGACACCGGCAACACTGTCGCTCCAGGAGACATAGAAGTGACCGGGCGTTCAGCAAGCCGAGCATGCTCATTGGGGGGTGGACGGTGCAACAACGACAACAACAAGGGACAGGTGGGGAGGAGGAAAAGAAGGAAAAGAAACGGAGCTTGACGTTTGCTAGCCAAATCAGCCAAGATAAGACCTGTTTGCTGCCGCAACGATGTGATGTGCGTGGATCGTCGTGCCTGTCCGGACATGGAACGGATACGTTGCTAAATTTGAGTTGTATGCAGTGTTACAGTGAGAGAGGTATAGTAGGACAGCCAGTTTGATGTTTGAAGAGTGCGCGCATATTCTAGAGCCTCGATTGTGAGGGCACCGATGCATGCTTTGAGGGAGCGATTGCGGTAATTCCGCGTCCATCGGCGCAGAAGCGCTTGGCGCTGATCCCAAAGGCGCAAAAGATGTGCATCAGCAGCCGGACGTGTGTGGGAGAGAGCAATAAGCTGGGTGCGGTGTCAGGAGGCATCAAGAATTTCACAATTCCAAGTACTTGAATCCGATATTGTAGCCGTACGAATTTAGTCCCGGAAACCACTCCACTTAGTGACGCGAGCACTTCGCTGTGGCGGAATTGAAGCATCATTCAAGGGTACAGTTGTGTGAATGATGTGATGATGACTGCCTAGAGAATTAACTTGGAGCAGAAGATAAGCCTATTGCCCAAGTGAGATCGGCTACCGCATCTCTTTGGCCACTATTGCCTGGTCGTGTGGCCCTGGTTAGGTCATTAAGCAGAGAAAATGGAGTTGCTGAGTGACCCGTCAACTCTTAAGTTGAGCAGATTATGAGGTGTAGGTGTAGACCCAATAGGGAAGTGGTACGTTAAAATGCCCTGACCAAACAACAGCATGATCCCCGTGGGAGCGGAGAAGCCTACCACCCCCACAACCCCCAAGCGGTTATCGCCTTAGGAAGGCAAAACGTATTCATGACAACTAGTGGTGTAGAGCATCCAGGACATTGAGTGAGAGTAAGGACTGATTCCGACGTGGTAGAGTTGTATGCGGAAATATCTACCTGGTGAGTTGGTAATGTGCAGAGGACATATGTCACGACATAGGTACGAGGATTCGGATCGCGGTGACAAGGCATACTGGGCTGTATGTAGGAATCGTACCCTGCAATATTCTATTTGCATACACCGTGGGTTTCCGGAAGGAGAAAGATAGATGGAGGGCGTGGGAGGGATTGAATGTAAGGCCCAAAAGCGGAGATTTTACGGCGGAGTTCCCGATCATTCGATTGTACTAAAGTGCCGGAGCCATGTCCAGTGCACAGTATTTGTCGAGTGCGTAGGTTCATCGGTGGTCGCGTACCCAGTTCCTGATAGTCGCACGTACACCAGGTTGGAATATATGTCAGGTGGCAGGTTTAAGGCTGCGCAACTAAGCGCGGGACGCGACAAGCCGCTGAAGGAGTTCATGCTGACGTTGGAATTGTTGCTCCTGTGTTTGGTAGTGCTTTTCTTGCGCTTGAAGCAGGGGTTGAAACAGTTGGTGAAGCAGCTATGCCTGGCCCATTGGCTGTATGGTTTCCGTATACATGAATACTGCTTTGCATGTAGGCTCCCGGCGTACGGCTGTTCCCGCCGTGCAGCACGGAGTCGCTCGACGAGGGTAGAATGCCGCTCTTCCGTTTCTTCAATTCGTCGTCAATTCGTCGTCGTTCAATTCGTCGTTCCGTCTGCTTCTCGCGAGCCTTGCCAACGCGGCTTGAATAGTGGCTTCCTCTTGCGAATACCCTTCAGTAGAGGTTGCTTCTTTGTGGCACTAGTTGATGTCTTTGCAGTCTCTTCGAGCTGGCTGGGTGTTGTGGCCGCTGGGAGTGGGAGACGTCCCGTTTTCGCTCAACATGTGCCAGTTGCAAGTTGCTCGAACGTTGCTGCTGTCTGTGCGCTCCGCCTTTGCTGACGATGGCAGCGCTGTAGTGGTAAGGTTTGCGAAGCATGATCTGTTAACTCTGCATCGCATTGCCCGGGTGTTCTGCTGCAGCTCAGTGATCGAAGGCGTCCGTATCTATTCCCTCGGGTCTGTGACCACGGTCGGTGTTTGGCGGCTACTTTACCACCAGCCTTAATTTCAGTTGGTCATTTTGGGTCGGTAGCCATATTACCCTGGTTCCGGCAGTTGTGGCAGGTTACTATAGTTGTTTTTTTAGATGTAGTAGTGGCAGCGCTATCGTTTACATGGTTGATGCCGTAAGTGTCGCATACTGCATTGTGAGGGCATGTCTTTCTTGTGGCTGAGCCGGTGACAGTGACTGCAGACGACAGATTTCATTTTTGTAGAGCGTGACTTGACAAATTCGGCCGTAATAAACCAAAGACCTAGGTGGGCGTGGACCCTCAAACGTCAACAGCCATGCTCCGGGGCTGCCCATTGCACCTGCGTCAAGCATTCTTTCACGGTTGGAAGAAAACGCAGCCTTGAGATCAGCCTTGCTTTCTCTACAGTCTATGTTATGGGTCACTCCACGGCACATATCTCGTCCGGTAGCCTGGCAGACTTGCACAGCGGTCTGCTTACGCCGAATATCCAGGTTCGTCAATTTGAGTATGGCATTGGATTGTTTTTGTCATGGACGAGCACCGTGCTTCTTTTCGAGACACGATGAACTCTGTGCGTCAATGATTTTGTAATTTTCTCTGCCGGCACAGCGGAGATGAGGACGAGGTGGATGTATATTGTTGGTATAATGCTGAGATTCTGGTGGGCGCGCGGGAGTATGACAAGGACATACGTTTCCACAGGAGCTTTAGAATTGGGATTTAGTTTACCTGTACGTCGTTGTTAAACCTGTTAGGCACCTATGGTGTCAACACCGTCTTCTTCGCACTCATTAAAATCGGTTGCAGACCAGTCGGCTATGATGATTTGGTGAGCACAGCGTTGTTGGGAGGTACACTAGGGATTGTCATGATTGAGTCAGGTGCTGTAACCTCACGGCCGCAGTCCTCGGAGTGCTCATTGGTTATGGATGTTCCCATGCCGTCTTTGTCGCTTGACATGGGCAATTCTTTTTCTTGAGCCCAATGCGTCAAGAAGTCGCCGCGCGTTTTTTTCTTTTTTTTGACGTTGTACTGCTGTCTGAGGGGCTCGAAGAGCGTCGCCTGTCGTGGAAGTTGCGGCAAGCTCTGCGGCTCTTCCCATATCGTTGCTTCGTTCTCCTCGAGCGCTTCCGTCGATGCTGGTGGTTGGTGGCTTTTTCCATCGGAGGCCCTTCGCAGCAAGCTTAAAGCTCACCCCAAGAGTTTCGAGCTCGTCACGTGCTTGCCGTTCTTGTTGCTGGAGTAACTGCGCTTGCAATTTTGCTGGAATCTGCGTCGCCTGTTGTGGTCTATACTCATAAGATGGCAGTGGTGTCGGCGCCACCTGGCCGGTGGTCACCCCCGGCGGTTCCATGGTGTAGGCTTAGTGAAGCTGTCGCCGGCGGTGACAGGATGGCCGTAAAACGGCCTTCAAACACGGTATCTTGTCGAGTGTCACTTAGATCGGCTCCTGGTGGAATGGCGAAAAGGATAACCCTTAGAACATGGAGCAGATACGTGAAGCAGAGACTCTTGACGGGCGATGGAAAGCAGCGTGTCGTGACATGCGTTCATTAAAAAAAGCGTACTGAGGACTGACAGCTAATGCGCAATTCCTGTTCATACGTATCTACACATAAGCCACGCACTCACGAGCATTTTACACAACCAACGCACTTATTACACTAGGTAGATCTTATGTTTGTACCCTGAAATCAATGCGCGGAAAGAAAGACAGACGAGGAGAACAGCTAAGCACATCTTAAGATTTTTGAATGTATAAGCCTTACACGTCCATCGATTGACTGAGACACTTTGCTTCTACCCCAGTTCTCGAATGACTTCGTCGTCGTGCCGTTTGAGGCAATTTGCTTCGCGATCCTGTCCGCCTCGCCGTGCCAAAGACATTTGAGAACAAGGCGAATGCGGATGGCGAAGGCGAGAGAGAATATTTTCCACGTAGTACTGCTGAATTCCCTGTGACATTCCAGGCCCCTCTTGCAACTCATTACAATACGGAAAAATGAGGGCCGACCATTTGCAAATGATCGTTTACTGCCATCAAGAAGTTACATATAAGTTTCACCTCGTGAATGCATGTTAGGCTGAAGACCGTCGAGACCTTAAAGAATGCATTCATTAGAGCGTCCGGCCCAGCGAACCACAGAGTATCGCGTGCGTGTACGACCGCAAGGGTTCGTGTGGAGACACTACGCACATGACTATTCAGTTTATAAAGTATTGTACAACATTGCTGTTTACACATATAATGACAACCCAAGTAGTATGCATTGCAACCCTGTGAGTAGAACAACTGCCATTTTCCGGTACGCCGTGGCCCTTTTGTATTCCCATCATTGGGCATTTTGATTTGTTAAAGAGCACATGCGTCTACTTTCTCCGTGCCTGCTCGTCAAAACAAAAAACAACTATTCTTTTTAAGACTGGTGTTTTCTTCGCGGAAAAAGCTCAACGGGACTATGGAAGCGGGAGTCATTGAAGAGACATACCCTGGATGTGGTGGCCCGTGACTCCAAAGTCTTGTTCTCGGAATCAACGTTCTTGATATATTCCTTGCCAAATTTGCATGACTTAAAATTGGTAAGAGCCTTGTGTGAGACATTTTGGGAGCAGAGAAAGTATATACTGCTGATGCGAATGATGATTACCAGAAAATAAAGAAAGAGGAATAGAGTTCACTGTTGCATCTTGGTTTCTATCAGTTCACTCCACAATTCCGGATTTGTGTTAATGTATATGTATGTGCTGTACGTGGGTACGTGCTGTATGTGTATCTCAGTATCTTGTGTGTGCTATGTTGCTGGGCTTCAGAGGACGATCACAAAATGAAAAGAATTGGCCCTGAACGATGGAGCAGCACTGGAGACCAGAGGTCTCAGCGAGGAGCAGGTCATCCTCGTTCGGCAGGAACGCAACACAGCAGAGGGCTTTAGAGTCCTGGACCAAGGATCCCACCTCTGCTGAATCACGCTGGGAGCTTGTCACACAATTGTGCGAGGTAATTTAGGGGCCGATGTCCCGGACGGGAGCAGCGACAAACTCCCCCTACGTGCGAATTCGAGAACGGGGCGGACCTGCTAACCGGTGATAGGTCCACGCCTGATTGGCCGCTGGCGTGAGACACAAGACGGGGCACGAACACATACCGCATGGTGCACGGAAGGAGGCTGATATTGAAACCCGTGCATTCCAGTTAGAGAAGCGACAACAGATAAGACGAGTAGAAAGAGTCCGAAGAAGGGTGGAGAAGGGGAAGACATGTTAGCTGCGGTCCGGCTGATGGTTTCGCCGGAGTGACGAAGGCTGTCGGTCGTCTGTGGTGGGGCGCCGCTCATCAGCAACGCAATTTGGGTGAACTTCTGCCGCACACTTTCACCTCCTTGAGGAACGCTTCGGAGGCCCGGAGTTCACCGCCGTCGTCACTTGGCCTCCCTAGCACAGCCCCCAAGGCCGACGCCGCATCCAGTCCGTCCGGCCGGGCGGCCGGCCACCGCCAGTTCTCAGACAATTCTCACCGCAAACCCCGCGCTGCACCGTACACACAGGTCCCTCGGGCCGCGCGTCTTCCGAGAATCCGCGGGACGTAGGCTTGCGCTGTCCGGGGCACTCTCGCCTACCTCTCTCCCCGAAACACATGACCAGCCGACCCGGGTGCGACAATGGAGGCGAAAACACTCCCTCGATAGGCTGTACGCCTCCTCTCGGCCCAAAAATGGCGAGCGGCAAGAAAACCCGTGAAGGAGGGACGTGAATTTCGTGATAGAGCTGTAGCATCGCAGCACAAGACACCAGAGTAATAGCCCGCATTCCTGCAAAATCGAGCAACAAGGAATGTTTTTGTAGTCCAAACAATAGGCCCAGATTTCCTCTAGCCCACTCTGTGACTGCGTGTGGTGGCAGTAATCGACTGATTTATTGATTGTTTGTTGCCAGCACAAGCAAAGTCCGTAAGCGTGCGTGGCACCAGGGTAGGTTATGTCATTCTTTTTCACTAAGGTTTCTCAATACCCAACAGTGGAGAATGTAAATTTGCGCGGGTGACCAACAATTCTGCTAGTAATTAATCGCATTCATAATATGGGGCTTAACGCGCTGAAGCGCCACATGGATTGAGTGCCCCGATGCCAGCGTTCTGAATCGAGGCAACATAACTTTACCTCGCCTATCAGGTACGCGTAGTGGAACACTCCGCAATAATTCTGAGCACCAAAGGAGCTTTAAAGTGCGCCTAAATACTAAACAGACTTTGCAGTTTCGCTTTTCGCCTTCAGCTTCAAAGCAGCCGCTGCCGGCGGGATCAAGCCCGCGTCCTTGGGCTCAGCCACACAATGCCTTAGCAACTCGCCACCTTCGCGGGGAAATATAAAGTAGCAACTGTGGGGTGTGTGTTAGATCGTTGCAGATTAGGCCTGACATTTTGCTGTGAGTTTCAATGATGTCAACCGTTACGCACGGGAGAGTATGTTGAGTAAAAGCCAAAGTTTTTGCAATAGATAGGGGTTGACCGCGTTAATCCTCGAACGAAGACGTTCGGCTTAAGTTGTATTATTATGTTTACCACGGGAATAATCTGAACTCTAGTCTCAAGACATACCCAGGAGCGTTGTACTAATTGAAAGTATAGCTTAGGGCACCGCTTTACAACTTTAGCTTTCCAACCATGAGCCTAATGCGTATTTCCAAACGCTTCGCTTCACAACGCCCCATGTGAAATGTGTCTTCGCGCAATATAGAACGTTAATCAAACGTGGTCAAAGGGTGCGTCCCGACCCTAAAGCGACCTAAGACGTACCGAATCACCATTTACAGGAAAAACAACACAAAGAATTGGATTCCACCACAATAAAACAAAGAATTGAGTATACCAAAAAAATTTCAGCGAAATAGTTAGGGTACATGTGCTGAGAGAGCGAGAGAACTCTTTAATGTGGGCTGGAGAGGTCAGCTCTGCTAGCGGCACTGCTTGCTACGCCAGATGGGGATGATTACAATGCAGTGAAGTGAATGTGAGAGATCGGAAAGCAGCAATAGAGAGAAAACAAAAGTTAAATAAAAATGGCACGGAATGTAGTGGAAGGAAAAAACTCGAAATAAAGTTAAGGAAAAGAAGAAAAAATTGAGCGAATGGAGCCCAGGAAGCACAGAGCACCTAACAGGAAAAAGGAGTCAAAGCATACATGACGACGCAAACGCGTACAGACGTAGCCATGCGCACAATGGAAGAATTACAAAGTTTCGTCTAGTCCTGAATCTCGCAAAAAAACGCAGAAGAATTTTCGTCTCTAAATAAGAGTCATTGCTGTTGTCCCAGGGTCCAAGAAAGTGACACAACTGAAGGCTTGCTCCACGTCGAACACGAGACAGGCAGCTCACCGCTGTAACTCGCGCAGCGGAAAATCGCGCGCATATACACAACAAGTGCTCGGTAGTCTCACGAACAGCACACGTGGGGCACAGTGGTCAATCCTCCCACCCTATTTTGAACTTGAAGCTTCGGGTGTAAGCCACGTTGAGACGCAAACGATGCAGTGCACCTTCAGGGGCTTTGCTTAGGTCGGGTGGAACACGGAATTTGCAGAAAGGGTCAATTCCATGTAGAGGTGGATATCCGCTGCGAGCGTGCTGCCACTTCAAGATTTGCTCTCTCCAACCAGTTCGATAGAAAAGGGCAAAACCATCCTCTCGAGAGAAAGGAAGCTGTGTCGTGTTACGCAAAGAGTAGCCAGCGCTGGCGGCTGCATCAGATATTATATTTCCTTCTATTCCCAAATGATCAGGAAGCCATTGAAGCACGATGTGATGGCCCGCGCGGACTACCGTTGTGTGGATTTCACTGATTTCACACACAAGCTGACTGCAGTGGTTGGACAGCCTTCTTAGAGCTTGCAAAGCACCCCGTGAGTCTAAGAAGATCACCCATCGTCGAGCTTGATGTGACCAATGAAATGAATGGCAGCCCTTACAGCCGCTAGCTCAGTAGCGGTGGATCGATGTTTTATGGCTCAGTTTTTCCCTGATTGTGCCCTGGACCGACGGAATCCACACGCCAATGGCAGATAATTCTGCGGTCACTGAGCCATCCGCATAAACGTGGGTGTGGCTTGCGTACGCGGTAAATAAATACTCACGTGTGAAAAACTTCAGTGCAGCTGCGGGCATGGGCGACTTCTTGCTTATTCCGGGAATTGTCGTTATTTTATTCCATGGTGCAAGTATCCACAGTGGGAATGCTGGCTTCACAGGTCGCTGGAAATTTGCTGGGGCCCGAACCGAGGCCCTCAGTGCAAGTACCCAAAACTCTACCTTGACGCTACAGAGCCCGAACGGACAGATGGTTTTAGCAGGCAGCTCAATAGAATAGCTAACCCAGTGGCACCACACAGGCCACTTGGGGCGCTCTGCAGCAAATTGTTTGGAAACACGCGACCCTAACGCCTGTCTCGCCCCTCTCTCCACTACGTGTGATACTGTGGGGTAGTGCCGTGTAAACTGGTAACGACGGGAGGCTTGAGATGCAGTCCCGCTTATTTCACAAATGACTCGATAAGCTGACACTTTAAGATATATTTCTCATGGTGATCTTTATTTACACGTTCGCTGATGTGGCTGTCTTGTCGATTTGTAGGCCGAACATGCGAGCACAAAGTACGTTTCTTTAGGCATATGAGAAGCTTTCTTTTCCAAAAGAGTCAATGCAAGCTGAACATAATTTGCCAAACAAGCGAAAATTTGCGACCGGACGTAAATACGACGCTGTCAAAGCTATGATATGATATCTTTTACATGTAAGCTAGGCGAACATAGCTCTGGCAGCGATGCATTTGCGTCCATTATGACAGTTCTGTTTGTTTCTGAATTCTGTTCAGGTGGATTTCACTCATCTCAAAAAAAGCTCCTTATATATGTTTATCGGAATTCCTTACAATCGAGTAATCACAGAACAACAATTTTTGGATCAACGGGGTTGCATAGTGCGGGTAGCACAGGTTACAAGCGAAGAAAAGTAACAACAAAAAATGGGTTCAGCGTGAATAATTTAAAAATTAACCGCTCATTTACTTTATTTTTACTGCACATACAAGAAACAAACTGTATAAGTGCGCGCGCTTCTTTCACGTTCTGTTTTCATTGATCTGATGCCAAGACCCAACCGATTCGTCCCAACCGATTCTGTAGTCAGCTGATATCAGAGACACCTTCTTTGCGTGATGCTTTTTTGCGAAAGTTCAACTTTGCGGATATAAGAGATGGGCAGCTCGGCTTTTGTTTAGAACACCTTCACGTGTGCTTCTCTCTTCACGACGTTCCAAACAGTCTCACACACTTGTGGGACTCCATTTCACACCTCTGACCGGAGCTACTAAGAAACGTTACTTCACAGCACTATAAATATTGCCGTATGGCTCGTTGGTACTGATTATGCCCTCGGTTGTACTTTCCTGCCCATCCGTACTCTCCATGACTTCACTTTCAGTACTGTCGGTCTTATGCGGGCTGTAGCCACGGTACTTCATTAGTTTCCGCTGGCTCTCATTTCTTGTTCCAGATACCAGAGGAAAACGGTCGTTGAAATCACTGACATTCTTCTCAGGTAATAGCGCGCTCGCTCTCGTTGGCCTGTAAGTGGCGGGCCTGTCCCCTTTGGCGCTGAAAATGTATATTGCGAGCATAAGAGCTCCGGTGATCAGCACGAGCAATGCGCCGAGACACATCAACTTGGCGAAAGCAAATGTCTCTACATTACCCTCCACTGCAACAGGACGATCGGCCATGGATAGGAGAGGCAGATGTGCCAAATGGCCTGCATTAGATGAATAGCGCTTCTTGAACTTTGACGACCGTATGGTAGGACTTGAGGAGCCGACCACCGGAATACAACCCGGCCCACCACAGGGTACGGGCTTTTCAAATGGTTCGAACCTTCCTGCTGGGGATATGGCCTTAGGCCGAAGGTCAGCCAGTAGGTCGCTTTTAGGCATTCGTGCGGGTGGTGGTATATTAACAGCCATGGGGCCTACGACATTCTTGAGTCCATCGCGGGCTTCCACAAAGCCTGAATGCGGCTTCACTTTCACGAGGTCTTCCTTTTGAGCCAGAAATGAGACTCCCTTTGCACGTTGAGCCATTGGAGCAATCAGCATGGCCGACTTACGTTCACGTGAGATTACCCCAGGGTTGCCAACAGGGGCGAAGCCGGCTTGAGCCTGTGGCAAGAGGGTATTCGTGTTTTGCGGAGGCGAATATTTTCGAGGCTTTTCCACCAGATTTTGGGGTACTTTTAGATCGTTCTTCGAATCTTTACGTAATCGATATTTTTCGGCTTGTGGGAATGGTGGCTGTTCAGGCTGTTTCAACCGGGCCACATCTGCTTCTTTGGAGGGCTGCACAGCACTTGGTAGGGCACTTTTACCTTCGGTAGCTGCCTTTGATTTAGCGGGGTTTTGTGGTGCGAACTCGGATAACGGAGGACAATGCATTACCTCGGGCTTCGGACAGTGTCCTGCGTACACGTCAGCAACTTTAGCTGGCACGTTTGCTCGTGCAGCGGTAGATGCCTGTTGCGGCCTCAAAGCAGCCATTACTTTCGCTGGTTTCCTGCTTGACCGATTGGGATAAGGAGTACTTCGAACACTACCCGTTGGGGAATGTTGCAGGTCTTCGTTGACTGCCTTAATGGGAGAGGAACAGGAACACTACAAAAGTTTTTTTAGCAGCCGTCGGTGTTTTTGGCTGTTGGTGCTCTGCATCTTTGGTAGCCTTAGTCTTCAACACAGCAAATGCTTCCTACCTGTGGCTGTTGCATGTTTCCCATGGTGAAATGGGGTCTCCTCTTTGGTACGCTTCACCTCCGGAGGTAGCCGTAGTCCTTGTAGGTAAGCTTAAGGATTGTAGGTTTCTATTCGTCTTCTCCTTGCACACGGTGCGCTTGTGGTGGCACTAACTGGACAGTGTTTAGCGCAGACCGTCTACTCGGGCTCAAACACGTAGGGCCCTCAGCGCCCCTGCTTACGAAGCGGTTCCGAAATGCCACTGGCTTCTTCTTCCAAACCGGACGAAAATAAACCAAGAGATTGCCCATGGTTACATGCAAGACTTGATGTTGATTAAAACTGCATAGATAGAAAGTCACAATTACAAAGCTTTTCGCGATGACAACGTTCCTGAAGAAATATTGCTTATCCCGGAAGGAATATTTTCACGTTGTGTGCGCAAAATTTTAAGGCTAAAACTCAGAAACATCGTTTTTTCTCGTTTAATGATGAGGAGTAATACGGCTCCGTTATTGCCGCAGTGTGTGGCTTTGGCGCAGTGTGTGGCTTCGATTGCAAATTCCACAGTATTTTTGAAACGACTCTTGCGCAAGTCCCACCTGCATGCCTAGACCATGGTCTGGTCGAGAACAGCACTTTTGTTTCTACGGAATTAAAACAAGCGCCATTGAAGACCTTCGGTTCTTGATCACCCCTTGGAAACAAGGAGTGTACTCCTTGCTCTCAGACACTTCTCCGCAGACAGTACTATTACGGAAGTTGAATAGATTGCCATTGTTTGTGGCAAGGTGTTTTATGATTATTAAGGCATCTTCTAGACAATATTCTTTCAGAAATACTGCAGGGTATTGCTGGTTGAGCATTTCTGTTCTAGCCTGGCAAGTACCCTCTTGTGGGTACAGGTCGCACTAGCCGGGCAGAGGAGCTTCATCGTCATTCTTGTCATCATCATTCCAAGTAGATGTTAGAACGCTGCTAGATACTACAGGCTTTATATTTTTGCAAGCCCCCGTGAACAGGCGTGAGAGCTACAGGGAAAACCTAAAATGTCGCTCGCTAAGGCAGCTCTCTACGCGCAGCGCCGGTAAGCCCACGCTCATCATCAGCGTCGACTCACTGCAGAGGGTGCTACTAGTGTTCAGCCGTGTGGTCGTCGTGACCTCCTTCTGTGTCGTAACCCTTTACTGCTTCAGTGACAAACAATGCAAGGCAAATGCGCGACCTGAGCGCATTGTTCACAGACGAAATGAGGGACTTGAGCTAAAGGATCTAAATTGAGTATAAATTCTGAAGGGGAGTTAACATGGTGACCTAACCTACTTATTTTACCTAATATCACAATTTTTACGGTTATCGCAAACTTTGTATTGGTATTTGCGAAGTTCTTTTACACGCTTTTTAAATAAGTCTTCGTTTGTCCGAGGGCAGCCCAAGATCTATATTTCTGATTTTTTTCAGTTAATTTTGGGTAACATTTCAACTCTTCTTGTCTTAGAATTTTTGAGTTCTCGAAATTCAGGCAGTCCAATTATCTCCTTTTAGGTTATAAAAGAAGGACTGTGGTTATTCTAACGATTTATTCTCTTGATTCCAGCGGTTTACATTTCTAGAAATGCATGAGGGTACATGGTTTGGTCAATTTCGCTATTTTTGTTGGTACTGCTGATTATTTTTACTTCTTTTATTCTTAGCATTCTGGATGTTTGCATATTTTTTATTTCTTGAGACGATTACTGTAAACATTTGATTCCTCTGTTTTTTTGTTATCTCGGTTTCCAAATTCCTGTTCGACCAATTTTCTCTTTTATTTTAATTATAAGGATTAAATGTGCCCCTTCCGCCGAATATACACTTATATGGAAATGCAAGATGAATGCGGTTTGCCCATTTTAACCATTTTTGATTTCCATTTGCAACGTTCTTTCTCGAGGTTTTTAGTTATTCTTCGGTGTTCAGAAGGTATGACTAAAATGCATAGTTTTGATTTCTTTTCTTTGTTCCCGTAAAATATTAGTGTTTATATGTTTATATAATATTTTTATACTTCATAACCAATTCTCAGCAGCTATGCAATTATAACAAATAAATGGGTCACTTCCTGTTTGCTGATGTTCGGCGATTCTATTATTCATGTTGGCAATAATATTTTCCGACATCCGTGTTCCTTACTTGTTTTAGTTGTGGAGGAAATGTCTCAAATTTCTTTTATTTCTTGGACTTTATTCATTTACCTTGTTATAACGATCAGATGTGTCACTTCCGCCAGATAATAAATTTTGTGGGAATGCACAGCGTTACACGTTTTCACATTTTCAAAATTTTTATTCGTATTTTCAATATCGTATCCGGGATTTCAGATATAGCATTGTTTTTAAGAGGAGTTTTAAACTATGCATATTTTTGATTTTGGCAGTTCGTTTCGTAACTTTTTTTTCATTTTTGGTTTTTAATTCGCCTCCAAAAAATTGTCTCCTTTATGGTATTATAAAAGTTAAATGCGTCACTTCCGCCACCTATGCCTTTGTGTGAAAACTACGGGGGCTACACGTTTTTAGCTTTGGGCGTACACCGGTAAAAAGAAATATACGCAATAAAACAACAGAAGCCCAAACATATTTTTTCAGAGAGGACTTGAAACACCACCCTAAAACAAGTACAGTTCAACGAGTATCGTGTTCGTAAAAATGTTTTTTTTATCTTAACAGTCCTTGTGTTCGAGAAATGATCGACTACACTTCTGTTCAAACGACAACGATGGGGGAAAACCACGCTTTCCAAAATCAATTCCAACACCAAAGGAACCAACCGAGAAGTGAGCGGATCCCATTGGTTGCAAGTATGGCGTTTCAATGTGCGCTGTCTATGCGAGCCCCTGTTTATTATCGGGGCTGTTTACTGCACTGCGATTGTGTTTGCTTGTGCTTTACTCAAATGGGCTATTCTATGGATTTCCCAAGCATTCCACGATTGACGTATTCAGACTGAGGGGTGCGTTTTCTGCCTAATTTTGCACGTCCAAGCCCCCTTGTCCGAATACAAACTGCTTCCAGCGGGCGGCAATGTCCCAGTAGGATTGGCGGCGGCTTCATAACGCGAGCGACCCAGGTGCGATTCCTACACGGGAAGCGTTATAATTTTTTGCACATCGCCCACCATCATCATCAGCATCGCCAGACCAATTTGGCTGTCCTGCATTGCGCTTTTGCTGGCTACAGACAATATTAATGAGGGTCTGAAAGCGTGGATTTTAAAAGAAACGCAATAGGCCATCGTCTTTTCTTGTCGAAAACTGCAGCCGCTTTTTCTCACTTTCTTAGCACACATAAGAATTGGTTTTAAAAAACACTAACGACATTGATGTCTCAGTAGAATTCTCATACTTTGGTTGGATATCTAAATACGATTTATATATTTTTAATTCTGTTTAACCTCTATTTCTGAATTCCTGTATGTGTACTCATTTAAGGCATGCAGGTGTACACGCTCCCTGGGTCCTGGTAGTTTAGTGGCGTTCATATTGTTTTTGTTATATGGCAGTCAACTGTAGTCATTTGCAACAGTGAGATGGGGAACACTCATGCCATCCGCCCTACTCCCCGTGTCCTCGACACTTTTTTTTCACCAAAAGGCTGCGGCCATCATTATTAGCACGTGCTGGTACAGTGCAGCTAGCACGCAGTATAACAACATCGCCCGTGAAGGTAGCTTAAGAGAATCATTCCAGGTGTCTTGTTGGACCGGCTGGATAGGCCTGTTTAGGGCGCAGAAAGTCTTATATATGCTTGCAAAAACTGATGTGGCTATAGGAAGGCAGGTTTTTGCGTGGCAAGTGGTCGCTTTTTTTATCGGGGGTGCCCCAAGCTCCAATAAAAGTTTTGTGCAACCGGCTTTCGTTCTTAGACTGAGCAGAGGCACACGTAACATCACTTTTTCGGTGCTTATTTGGCATTTCGCGATCTAGGGGATCACAATAAGGCCGCACAAAACCAACAACGAAAGAATGTCACACGGGAGACCTGCCTAATGCTAGCCTGATTGATTTCGCCACAACAGCAGAGCGGGATAGGCCCAAACACCAGTACGAATCCTTTGCTTCCCTGTAATGACCAGTATTCGCGGAACAAATGCCGTGGCTGTTACCAGAATGTCATGATTAATAAAGTTGTTCGCCATCCCGCCCTGCGAAAGTGGATGTCCCGCGAAGCTGTTGCACACCACTGCCAATGGTGACGGAGGAGAGCATGAAATGCTATTGGTCTTCCACGCGGGCTTTGTCGCTTGCGCTGCTAGTGTCACCAGATAAGAGTAGATAAGAGTTCAAAATTGTGTATGATTGAAGTGCTAGTCTTCTTCCCCTTCTGTTCTGTTGAACAAATGTATTACACGTGTTAGCTTGCAACCATGTCACTAACGCATACTGCTCGTTTTTTTTTTGCGCAGTGTTTTTTTATCTGTACATGGCAACGTCAGATTTTTTTTCGCACTTCCTTGGCAATGCCCGTAGTGTACTTTGTTGTGTTTTTCATTAGACTAACATATCCGGTTTTATTGTATACTCATGTAGGCATTTCATTTATAACGAGAATTACTGCTGCTTTGCGAATTGTGGGCCGTGTACTGCTTGCGTGCGCTTGTTTGTCGTAACACTGTGTAAGCTTACTGCATTATTGCTTCCTTGTGAACCCCGGGCCGTGTTACTGGTGGCGTTAAACTCTGTGTTCGTACTCTGCACTGTGCCACTTCTGCTTTGGCTGCCAAAGGTCGGCTGGCAGTATTGAATAACTAAATAAACAAAAAGTAAAAAAAGTATCCGCACTCTTTTCTCCTGCCGTTCGTTGCCGTCACATGATAATTTGGTCACTTCGCATCACGTGGCCATTTGTTTACACTGCGACGGTTCATGAGCGCCTCCATTTTATTGTTTATGCGTCGTAGTCGGTCAACCCTAGTAGGTGTAGCTTGTCCTCTCTGCTCTGCGGCTGTGCGCGACTGACGTGTTTACGAATGCGAAACCCAGATTACGCGCCTAACCGCATTTCAGCAGCATAAGTGTTTTCAAAGATGGCGTTTTGCTGCTTCTCCGTTAGTGTTGTAAACAAACGACCCGGTCGAAGTTTGCGGCAAGGCCGTAGATGCGCCATTTCGCAACGTGCGACAAAACGGCTTCCGTTGCTGACTTTCATGCCTCAGTGGCGGTACCTGATACCTTATGTACTAAAACTACGCTCGGATTCTTCGGATACGCTCGGATACGCTCGGATTCCGACAGATTAGAAGGCTCGGAAAAAACGTTTGATGTTTAAATACGAAATATCAATGAGCAAACCCTGTAACGGCCTGGATTTGCGCTAAAAAGGATAATTTGCGGAAGTTAACATTTAATAATTTTTACATTACAATTTTTAACATTTAATAATTCAACATTTAATAATAATAATAATAATAATAATAATTTTCAGAGCAGAAGACGGACCGGCGTGAAAGAAAATGCGCTGTAGTCCCGTACGTCCTTAAAATGGCGCACGGTTATAAGAACGTGGGGTCCCGATACGGCGTAATGGTGTTGTTCTCGGCAAAAACAAAAGTGTGAAGTCTCTGCCGCATTGTTTACAACAAGGACCGGCCTAAGAAAAAGAGGAACGAGTGTGGCATAACCCATACGCAGCCTTTTGTTCGTTGTATGATTGGCGTCGTTTACAGAATCCCATTATCATGCCAATCTGTGTATGTGGGCCAAACTGGACTCTGTCTAAACATTCGTTTGAATGAGCATGCATCAACTGTGAAAAATTCAACAGGCGCCAATTTGCCTGCTCATTGCAAGAAGTGTAGAGATGCTCTACAGGCATAATGATCAAACTGTCAGAGAATTGGTAGAGGCATACTTTATCAAGGAGCATAATGACAAGTGTATAAGCAAATCATCCATTACTCTTCAAGGGAAGGAACACGCTCTAATCGGCACAATGTTTGCTTAATCTGTTTGGTGTTCATGTATAAATTCGTGTTTTTTATAGAACCAATAGTTGCGAGTAAGCGCGTGTGTGTGTCCCTCCTCTTTGACCCTGTTTTTTTGTGCGCTTTGAAGTTTTTCGATATCATGCACCAACTAGCCCAACTTGCGGTATTGCTACACTAGGTGAGCCAACCGGTTTGTTATCATACGTATTCCTTCGTCCGTATGGATCTTTGGTTGTGTCCGCTGTTGTTGTCACGGCGGTGTCCATCCATTGCTCGATGTCTCTAATATCGGGTAACTCGTCTGGAGGGCCCGCCGAAACGCGTCCCAGTACGTGGTGCGGTGCGTTCGTGTGCCGGTGCTGCGGTGGTCCGAGAGTGCTACGGCTACTTCCAGGATGTAGTGCTCGTTGCCGAGGTCATTTCCCGTGTTCCGCGATATAGCGTCGCGCGAGTTCGCGCTGGTCTTGATAAAGGTGAGGTCCGGGGTGGTGTCCCGTGTAACCGATGTGCCGATCTTGGTGGGGAAGGTTCGGTCCGTGATAAGGTGACACCCCACGTCCGTGGCGTCTTGTGTCAGCTCTCTTCCCTTGACTGTCATTCTGTGGTAGCCCCATTCTTGGTTCGGGGCGTTGAAGTCCCTGCATAACATCAGGGTGCTGTTCCCGGCGGTCCTGCCTGCCTTGTGAAGGAATGTCCGAAACGTTTGCTGTCCGTGTTCCGGATTGCTGTAAACGTTCATAATGAATATGCTTCCTTTCCCCTTCCTGCCTGTGATTACTTCCACTGTGCAGCGTTCGATGGCGCTGTTGGCGATCAGGGCATGCTCGACGAAGGTGATCCCCGTGCGGACGAAGATGCAAACTCCCCTGCCCTTGTCTTTACACGTTACTCGTGCACTCGGTGGACCGAAGTACATGTGGTACCCCAGGAGTTTCAGTGTCGCTTCGCTGTGTGTTTTTTGAAGCATGACATCTGGCTTCCGGGTGAGTTGCTGTAAGTGTTGTTGTAGTACCGCACTCTTGTTTGTTAATCCCTTGCAGTTCCAGTGTCAGACCAAAAGGTCTCTCACTGGCAGGGGGGTAACTGCTTTACGGGTTGTGCTTTCGATGACTGGTGCAACTTGGTGGTGATCTGGGCCTCCATATCTGTGTAGTTGCGCCTGTAGTTGCGTTTGCATCTGCGGAATATATGGTCCGGATGCTCTGCATGGTCGTTGGCATCCGCTGGACCGTTTCCTCGAGTGTGGTAAAGCGGTCGTTTGTTACTTTGGCGGATGCCTCCATCCGGTCGAGTCGGTCGTTTTGTTTGCCCATTCACACAGCCAGCTTACGGTCCTTGGCTGCCTCAATGGCCCGTCTCTTGGGAGCTTGCTTCATCATTCTGGGGGCGCGGGGATCCGTCTCGGTATCTGGTTCGTCCTCGGTCATCTCCTCTTTTTCCTCTCTCGTGCGGGCTGTGGCAGTTGTTGCGGCAGCTGTTGCGGCAGCTGTTGGTGAAACAGAAGTTGTTGCGACAGCTGTTGCTGCATTGCTAGCAGCGTCGTGAGCTCCTCGTTGATGCCTTTAACGGTCGCGTCTTGTTCGGCTAGTCTCTGTTTAAACTTCTCGTTCTCAGCCCTCAGAGCCGTCACCACTTTATTCTCGTCGTGGGGTTTAGTCGGGGTGGTATGCGCCGGTTGTTGCCTCATAGTGGCCATGGGCGTTTTGACTGCATCAGCCCAGGCGACGCGTCCTCGTGACTGCGATGGTTGTCGGCTGCGGCTGGCCCTCCTTCTTCTCTTGCTACTGTCTCTCTGGCGACTGCTATTGCGTTGTGGCGACCCCCCGCGGGGCCCATTGACCGACGGCCTGCGCAGCGGTGGGAAGCACTCTGGGTGCGGTTGTTCCTGCTGTTGTAAGGCCTCCATCTTGCGCTTCCATTGCCGCTTCTTTCCAAGTACGGTATCTTGTATCTGTTCTTGCATTCCCTCGTGCCAGTCGGGTGTTGCCCCCCGCAGAGTTTGCACTGGGGTTTGCAGTCTCGTTCATGATAGGCGCTGGGGTTCGCGGCGCTGCAGGCAAAGCATACTCTAGTGTGGGGTTCGGGCAGACATCACTTCTACGCCCGACGTTGCCGCATTGTCTACACACCTCAAAATGTTTGCGGTAGAGCCCGCATCGTGCAAGTAGAGCCGCACTTGACGTAGCTGGGTACGTTCTGCACTGCGAAGAGGACTACCACCGTCGTCGTGTTTCGAATTCTTTACGCTTACACCGCAAGGGGGTTGTACGGGTTCGCGATGTTCTCATTATTCTCCGCGGGGGTGCCCTCAACCGCGATGCCACGGATGAACCCCTTGACCGTGCCTCCGGTGCCGTGCGGTAGGCGCTGACTTCGAACGTGTTGCCCCAACTAAGGCGGCTTTGATTTTAAAGTGTTGCAGGGCGCGCCGTTCATCCGTGGTGCTGACCGGAATGATTTTCTGCGCCCCGTTCGTACAGTTGGTGTCTTCCTTGGCTTCTTCCTTCGCTACTCGAGCCGCCGTCATGAAGACCAACTTAATTATTGAGACCTCCATTCTCGCTACGTTGAGGCCGCCGCGTGGCCGCATGACAATCTTGATATCCTCCTTCGGCATAGTCGAAGGCATTCGTGCCGCTTTAGTAACCGAGGCAGCCACACGCTTTGCGAAGATTGCCCTATGTTTAGGTCGAGACTGACGAGTGACGGCAGTGGACTCACCGAAGTCTCTGCCGCTGGTGATCTACTTGGCACGCCTGCCGGAGGCCATCCAGCCCTCGGCGTCATCGGGTGTAATTTCTTCTCCTAAAAAGTCTATACACGTACGCCCTCCGAAGCTGGCGATGCTCAGCGCTGGCGTCTTGTCGTCCTCCGTTTACATGCCCACGTCCATTGCGGTCGCCATCTTGGTCATACTCATCGTGGGGTTAGGCCTAGCTCCCGGCCCTGGCACTCCCGAAAGCCGTACTCGCGGTAGGCCTACGTTGAGCTTAGAGAAATGTCCACGTTGCACTAGAGAAAAGTGTCCGAAAAACGAGAACGGCACGCACCAATTGCTCACAACTAGTATCGGTTGATGCCTCGTAACTTAGCGCACACTTTGGTACCAAATATGCCGCGGTAACTGCACATTATGGCTGCGTTAATTGGCATTAGAGCAGGAGTTCATGAGGGACACGTCCGCTCCCATCGGCGACTGCAGCGGCCACGGGATTTGCAACGGGGAAAGAATACGGAGGCAAAACCGGAAAGCGGTAGCGAGTTAGAACTTCAGCACATGGGAACTCAAGCGCTTCCAAAGGGCTACCAGACCCTCCATCTCAGGATTCCAAAAGTATCGCCGTCTCACCGGAAAGAAATGATCTCGTATCAATACTCGTCTGCCGGAGTCCATGTTGTTCCACTCATCATACAAGATGATAATCAAGCCCAAGTTCAACTTCGACATGTCCAGGCTCCCTAATCGCATAATTTAGTGTACATTGGACGCCTACGTTCATGTAAGTGAATTCAAGCGTTTTGCCTTACACCGCCCCACGAACACCATTTCCTCCTAGGTGCATAATATGGACGATGTTATCTCTGCAAACAATGGAAGTATCTAAAGATGTGACAGTACCGGTGCAGGCCTACCTCTCTTCAGGAGCAGATCTTCGACGGTACGTTGTTTCTGGCGTGGATACTGGAAAAGACCAGGCCACCTTTTTACAACACCTGAAGTGCCTTACGCATCGCGTGACTCCTGCCCGTTACCTTGGAAAATGGCACTCTTTTCTTTTAACACTAAGTGGACCCTCCGATCCACCTCCTCGCACGCACTAGTATGGATGCGTCCTTCGCGTTCGCCAGTACTGTCCATCTGCTGTGCACTGTTAGAAATGCCTCCGCCGCGGACATGTGAAGGTTTCATGCCAATACACTGCTGCAGAGGTGGCGGAGACAACGACATCGCAGTTCACTTGTGGACTTTGCAAGACAAACTGTCATCACATTACCTTTCCGCGGTGCCCCGCCAAGCAGAAGGCTTCAGAGCAGACGCGACAACGCTACACTTTACAACTCGCTAGATCACGTCACCAACAGAATCTCACCACAGTTGAAGTATGAAATCGTTACGCAGCGCTGTCGACAGACCTTACAGAAGAAAAACCGCACAAAATTGACGAACCTGACCCACAGTTAAACCGACTTAGTGAAATACCCTCGTTCTAAGAGTAGCGCTTCACGCACCCGTATAGGCGCGATCCTGATCGAAGAGACAAACACCGGACGCGTTCGATCAACGCCTGGCAAAATTGGAGGCCGAAATTCAGCGCATCAGGAGAAGACGTGCTATACCATCTCAGCGACAAAACCAGCAGCGCCCACCGACTGAACTGGACCATCCATCGTCTTTCACGAGTTCAGCTGCCAGACCACCCTTTTCTCGGTGTACACAATGGAGGCACCGATGACACCACAGCAGCTCCTCATGTTCGTGTCCGACCCGCTATAGCATTTGGCTTCGGATCACGCAAATAATCTCTCGCGATGACTACCACCACAGGCCTATACAACTGTCCTGTGTGCTCCAGTGGAACTGTAGGAGCTCAAGGGATTAAACTCGGTGAACTGAAATACCGCATCCGCATTGGTGATATCTTCATGAGCCCTCCGGCTACAAGAAACGAACTGTGGTCCGCAAATATCGGAGTTCAGTGTACATACGCCGCCAAGCATTCGTTACCGCTGGAGTGTGTGTCCGGGCATTCCTCCTGGAAAAGCAATTCTATAAGTACTTCCCCACTTGCCACAAGCCCAGTTCCCTCTACTCGCGTGGTGCACCACTTGGCAAGAGGTGGTCAGTGTGCGAGTTCGCCAAACCCACTAAGTTATTCTTGTATCTTATTATGCTCGACATGGCAATGGTCATGCAAGTCCAATTCGGTTAGGCTTGCTTTCACATTTCCGCCACAACTTCTCAGGAGTCCCGATTCTGGTGTGTGGAGATAATAATTCACCACATGGATCCTGGAGTTTCCCGAGGAACAGCTCTAGAGGGCGGCTGGTTTAAGACACATTTAGGGGGCGAACGTTCAGCTCCTAAATGATGTTCTTAGCACCACTAGTCGGCAAACACACCCTCGCACACCATCTTACTATCCGGACCTTACTTGGCGGCTTGGGCCAGGAGCGCTCTAATGGCTTTTGGAGCTGGACGGCTGGGCGAGTGGTCACCATTCTATTTATATTAGGCTTGCTGGAGGACCGGTGGCGCGACTTCGTCGACGCTGCCAAGTCATCGATTGGGGTGAGTTCAGATCGCAAATCTCCCTAATCGAACAAGAGACTGATGACCCGATTTCTACCCTACAAAGTGTGCTGCACACATCAACGCACATCTCTTGGGTATATGAAACCGGACCGACGCCTGACCTTCAACTGCTCCGATTGTGGGCCCGCTACCATCATGTTCCAAGATCCACCTTAATCTCGTGAAGACCTGAACGACGCCTTTACAGGGCTCGCTTGATGGACTGGTGTGCTTCACTCGGACCCTCAACTAATATAGCCGCAATATAGCGCACGTTTCAGGCAAGAAAACGAGGCCGCAAGGCGCAAAATAACTTCTACAATGCCTACCTTCCATCGGTTCTCTCCTTGCAAGAATTTGAGGACAAGGCCATGAAGACTTTTTCACCATTATGTCACGCCCTATTTCACTTTTTTTGGACCTTCACCCTTCCCCCTGGCGCAGGCCGACCCTTTACTATGGAAGAGGCAACTGGTCTTGTTTCCTCCTTCATCAAGGCGGAACTGGTAGCGGCTATCGGCTCAGCAGAAACACATAAGGCAACGGGCCGCGATGGCATAGTTCGAAGTGTATACGAACTGCACAGAGCAGTCCCTTACGGTCATACTGGAAACTCTAAACGAAGCTTCGGCCACTGGATGCGTACTCTTTTTCTGGAAGTACGCAGAAATCATAGGCGTCCAGAAAGCATGAAAACCACCTCATACGCTCAGCAATCTACTGCCGATGGCTCTGACTTGACCCCTATGCAAGCTCTAGGAGGAGCATATACTTTATAAACGGCATCATAATGAGGTTTCGGGCACTCAGTTCAAGACCTCATTGGAGATAACTGCCGCCACGGCCCTTTCCATGAGGCTAAGCTTGGAATCTAGACCGGAGGTGGGCTGCTCCTTCTCGCAGTGCTCAGGGGAAGCGTTGGCGATTCCTTAATATTTGGGGTTTGCCGACCACTCTCCATATAGTACAGCGTGCCCAGGGTAGCGCAAAATTTGTATAGTGGGAAGTACTGCGTTCGATGAAGCAAGTCTAAGTGTATGCTAGCGGCAAGGTACACATGGTGGCTTGAGGGCATCGGTTGGCACCATCCCTCTCAGATCGGTCTTTGGCCTGACATCAGCGCAGAGGATGGCCTTAAAGCATTCTCTACTTCCGTACTCACAGGAGGACACACTTATCGTATTCGTTTCATTGTTGCCCAAGAAGTGAAGAAAACGTACGACAAGGTGAGCGATCAAGCAATCCTACAGATGCTATGCTGGCTTGGGTGTCCAACGCCTTTGGTGTCCTTTATAGAGCCATTTTTAACACACTACACATTTCAAAATACAGTTTAAGGACAGGTCGTCGGCTCCTTTTCAACACGCCGAGGGGTACACGCCGAGGGGTACAGCAAGGCTTGGTCCTGGCACCCATTGTGTTCAACCTTGCCCTTCTACCACTCACGTGGACAGTAGGGGCATTGAAAGATCTGAAATGCCACATTCATGATGATTGCATCACGCTCTGGTCGATACTTCAAAACATTGCGGATCAAGACCAAGCTCTTCAAGACCAAGCGGATCAAGACCAAGCCCTTTAAATGCGGTCGACACGAGGGGCAAACAGCTCGAGCTCATGCTATCCCGAGATAAGATCGTGTTACTTATCGTCGGCAATCGAAGGGCTCGACAAAAACTGCAAAACAACCACATTTACTAAATCCTGATGGCGAACCATCACCGCATCTCTGGCCAGGAGTGATGCGGCCTCCGGCTCGACTACGCCAATGCTCCAGGAAGCTTGCCGGCCCGCCCTTGAACTGCTACATCTAGCTGGCCATATTTCCATGAAATCGGGAGGAGCTCGCACAAAAGACGGCTCGGCTTCTCGTACGTGCAATCCTCCAGCAACGTATCACGTACCAGCTCAGTTGCAGCACATGACAACGGCGGAGTGGGATCGTCTAGAGCCCATTAATATAGAAGCGGAGACGACTATTACCTGCATTCCTCGTAGAGCACTCATCTCTACCCTACAGGAAGATGCTCGCCTTAACACGACAGACCAGTTGTTTCACCACCGGCGACAGACACGATCTCTTAACGCACCAGTGAAGACATGTGTGGCTGCTTGAAGGTGGTATACAGGCTCCAAAATAACACACCAACAGATCCCCCTCCAAAACGCACTCCTTGGACCCAAATATGAATTACTGACTGCAAGCCCATCGGTCAGTCAAGCTGTGTTGCACCGCAACTCCCATCCAGTGCTGGCGGAGGTCAGTTTTACGTCGACGCCAGTATTTCAGGAAGCCTTATTACAACAGCCATCGTAAATCCAGCCTTGCAATTTTGTCAAACCGGCCATCACTACTACGCCACTCATAGGCCCCCGTCAACACTTGATGAGACCAAAGTGATTTCCGACCCCTTGACGACTAAATAGCTGCTGAGGCAAGACCAAACACAACGTGTCAACAGTTTTACTAATTCAATGCAAGCCGTGCGACACCTCTGGAAGGTATTTCATCAAGTGCCCATATCATAAACCATCCACCCGAAGGCTTCGAAAATTACCGTTGGAGTGACGATTACTTTTCCCAAGGGACGTTGACCCCTGGACAGAAGCACGCGGATGCGGCGAATCGTATTCCCCCCACGACGCATCCACTGCCGTTATTTACAGTCGACGCGCTTTTAAAGTTCGTCACCGACAAAGAAGACCTTCGGTTCTCCACACGCGCACATATTCCACCGTGTGGATCAAACCTCCCTGGTGGGCTCACCCGCCGCGAGGAGGTGGTGCTATGAAGGATTTGCGTCGGGGCTGCTCTTACACTAGCTGTCACCCACACCGCGCCCCGGATCGATGGGCTCCGTTTGGCCGGACATATCCATTTTGCTCAACGTTGGCATTCACCGCAGACATTCACCATCTGTTTTGGACAGCCGTAGTCCCCAACGTTCCCGAAAGCAACTACTAAATAGTGTGGTACTCAACCCACGCCGGCCGGCCGACTACAGACGCTGGCTCTTCGGGCAGTATCACCGGAGTCCTTCAGACTTTCTCAATGAAAACTTCCTGTTTGCGTACATTTAGACTCACCCGCCCCACATTTTTGTGCTGCAGAGCAAACTGTCCCAATTGAAAAAATTAAAGCCGTACCACTCAATGTGAATGCTGTCGGAAGTGCACAGCAGTGATTCGCCATAATGGCCTGGACCGCCGTTATCCGATTACTACTACCACACCATGCAATTTAAATATCCCGCCTTCGCAACGCTCGAGCACCCCCTGCCTGAAACTGCGCCAGCGGGACTTTTTCAGTGAAAAAGTCCTGTTTGCGTATATTTAGAATCACTCGCTTCTACCATTTTATGCTGCAGAGCAATCTTTAGCAATCAAAAAAATGTACGGCGCAAAGTCGTCTTACGGGATTAGCAAGCGGAACGAGGTGCCGCGTCGATTGGCTGCTCTGCACCTTGTTATTCTATGGGATTATAGCAAGGCGTAATAGTACGGCGAAACAACCGGAATTCTATGCCGAGTTCCTTGGAAGTTCGGCACCGTGACGTTCTACGCGATTAGCAACGCCTCAACACTACGCCGACAAAACCTTAACGTGGTGCCAACTTGGTTGGAAGTTAGGCACAGTGTTGTTCTATACGTGGTTACCAACTGCGCAATAATGCTGCACAAAAACCTGTACCTGGTGCGCAGATGGTCGGAACATTTGCAATGTTATTTTATGGGATTAGCAACACCGGAATATACAGCCAAAAACGAGAACGCTACGCTGAGTTAGAAACTGGGCAGCATGTTCTTCTGCGTATTTAGGGATAGCGCAGTAATACGGTAAAAAAACATAAACGGGGTGCTGAGTTGGTTGTTAGATCGGAGCTGTGTAATTCTGCGTGGTTAGCAACGGCGCAAATATACCGTGAAAAAAAAAGAACGTGCTGGCCAGTGTGGTGGAAGTTCAGCTCTGTGTTGCTCTACGTGATTAGCAACTCAGCGATATTACAGGAAAAAAACCGGACGTGACTCTCAGTCATTTGGAAGTTTGGCACGTTGTTTTTAATGGGATTAGAAAGACCACGAAAATACCGCAAGAAAACGAGACGGGTATTGCGAGTTTTGGGTTGTTGGGCGCAATTTGTTTCGACGTGATTAACAACAGCGCGATAATACGGCTAAAAAACCAAAACGAGAAGACGAGTTTGTTCAAAGCTCGGCGCCCGGTGGTTCTATGTGATTAGGTATGGCACAACAATACTTCGAAAACCAGAAGAAGGTGTCGAGTTGATTTCAAGTATCGTACAGTGTTGTCTTGCATGATTAGCAACCGGAAGACGGTGTGGTGTAGACTGCAAGCTCGGCAGAGTGTCATGCTATGGGATTAGCAACGGTACAACTATACGGTAAGAAAACGCGAACTGTGTGCCAAGTTGGTTCGAAGTTCGGCACTGGGTGGTCTCACACGATTAGCAACAGCGCAAATATATGGCAAAAAAACCACATAGTGTCGACTTGAATTCAAAGTATAGCACAATGTTGTCTTACACGATTAGCAACGGGAACACGGTGCCACCTCGATTTCAGGCTCGGAAAGTGTTATTTGATAGGATTAGCAACGGAACAACAAAACGGCGACTAAACATTAACGGGTTCTCGAGTTGGTTGGAAGTTCGGCACCGCGTGCGCCGACTAAAAATTAACGGGTTGTCGAGTTCGTTGGAAGTTCGGCACCGTGTGGTTCTACGTGATTACCAACGGCGCTATAAAGCAGCCAAAAAAACGAAGTGGTGTCTAAATAATATGAAGTATAGCACAATGTCTTTCATGATTAGCAACCGCAAAACGGTGCCGTGGCGATTGGAAGCTTGACACCGTGTTATTCTATGGAATTAGCAACGGCATAATACCACGAGGAAACCTCAACTGTGTGCTGAGTTGGTTGGAAGCTGGGCAGTGGTCGTTTTTATGCCATTAGCAACGGCACAATCAATATTACCAGGAAAAAAATTAGCTGGCTATTACGATGCGTAATGCGTAATGTGGGCGCAGCAATACTGAGCTGAAGCTGCATTCACTCTCTGTGGTTCTCTCGACAGTAGCCATGACGACCTCTGCTTCGGCTGCGCGAAGTGTGTCTCACTAAAAGACCGCGAATTGCATTTTAAGAGAACGCACTTAGATGTCACATGCAAGCCCCGCTCAGGTTGTCGCCAACCGTCACGCCGTCAAGGGCCTTGTGCAGGCGCAGCATACTGCCTCCACCCTTCCACCACTGCAGATTTTCGGAGAACGCTGGCTCGCGCTCTCATGGCGAACCTCCCTCCCCTCCCAATTTCGCGACACTCGCCTCCTTCGCTTTCTTTCATCGTTCGCTCTTCCTTTCACTCCTTCATCTTTCCATCTGTCGTCCTGTTGCGCCGACAACCCGGCTTAGCCCAGAGACTGCCGCGAAAGGGGTGCGCCCTAAAAACCAGAACATGGTGTCGAGTTGATGTGAAGTATGGTACAATGTTATCTTACGGGATTAGTCACCAGAACACAGTTCCGCATAGGTTACAAGCTCGCACGGTGTTATTCTTTGGGATTGGCAACGGCACAATATACAGTGAGGAAACCTTAAGGGAATGTCGAGGTGGTTGAAATTCTACACCATGTGGTTCTACTTTATTAGGAACGGCGCAATAATACCGACGAAAAAACAAGAACGTGGTGTCGAGTTGATTTGAAGTACAGTTGAACGTCGTTAAAACGAACACTCATATAGCAAAGTATCGGCTATAGCGAACTAAATAGGAACTTTGGTTGGTCACGCTGTATTTCAATGACACTTGCTTTTTATAACCAAACTGAAATCGTTAGAGACGCGCGTGATCTCGTATGTAATGAAGAAATATTTGACGAGGATGCACAGAAGCTACTTGGAAAAACACTCCGACATCCGAAACTGCAGAAGTATAAGGGCCCTATTGTTCGTGGACATGGTGGAAAACTCCACCCTGATCAGTGCTGTGAGTAGCCACAAGATGAAGATCACATGGTTCATCAAATAAAAATGATGCAGCCCTGTTTTGTCATGTGAACCTTGCTATGTTGTATTTTCACGTTTCGATGTTCAGGTTAAACGACCTTGAAATGACACATGGGGAAAGGTAAGGGCTACCTTATTTGTAGTGGGTTCGAAGCCTTAAAATATACATTTTTGTATAAAGTACTTTTGCGCAAGCGAGATGGGCGATTTGTTAGATCCGATTTTTACCTGCACTGTTACAAGTAATATCTGATAATTCAAAGTAATTTGCTGCCCCCATTCTAGTACGCCAGTGTGCTAAAGCCTCTGGCTTCCAGTTTTCACGTAAAAACTCTCAGCTCCTTGTCGTCCGCCCTCACGCCAAACGACACGTCAAGGAGCACATTCAAATACTCCTTGATGGCCAGGCCATTGCTCGAAGCCCCAGCATCAAGATGATGGGCCTAGATCTTCAGGCCAACACAAAGAGTGACGGATCCTTGCAGCGCTTCAAACACAGTATGAATAAAATCATAGACATCATCAGGCGAGTTGCGATCAACAAGCAAGGCCTAAAGGAATGAGATACCTTTTGATTAGTGAAAGATTTTGTCCTCTCGACAATCACTTACGTCAACTCCCTGTCTTCTTTCCGGCAATGAGGACATAAAGATGCTTTATTTAATGATTATAAAGGCGGTTGAGCAAGCCATCGGTCTTCCCATTGGTCTTCCCATTAGAACTGCGGCCGGTCGCCGCATCCTTATCCAGATTGGCTGGGCAGCACAGAATGTCACTCCGCTTAATGTACTGCTGGACTATTGGCGACAAAAGGATACTTCATTTGATTAGAAATATGAAACCTAACACGACAAGGTTTGCCGACAAGCACGGGTTCAACCGCGCAACACCACCCTCGGTAGTGATCTTGCAATTATCCACACAGACACCTCCCAGCATCGAGGGCAACAGTACGCCACCATCGTGGCTACCTGCAGAACCAACCTCTTTACTTGTGCCTCACTCAAGACCGAAGACATGGCGGCAGCAGAAGAGGAAGCCATCGCCATGGCTCTCACTCAACCAGGGGTTCGGAAGGTAGTCACCGATACCCATCAAGCCTATCGCAATTACTAGCCGGGTTTGGTGTCCGGACCTGCACTACGTGTGCTAGAAATCCACTCTCCAAATGGTTCCATTCAGTTTATCTGGACACCCGCTCGCGCCTCCATGGAGGGCAAGGAATACGCCCACCAGCAAAGCTGCGCTTTTACCCCCCCTGCTATGGAGCTGCACGAGGACAGTCACCCGCTGGTCTCGTTCAGGGACATAACCCGCCATTATCACCTTCTGAGATAGACCCTACCTTCATCTTACCATGAACTTTCCATACAACAACAAACTACCCTACGGATCATACAATCCGGCTCCTTAATTCCCACACACGACGCGTCTTCACTAAATGGAGCCGAATCGCTACGACGCTGAATGTAAACTTTGCTCAGAAGTAGGAACACTCCGCCACATAATAGGGCTATGCGACTTTAGCCCTGAACACCATCCTCTCTTTCCTTTAACTACCGAACAAGAGCAATAGGAGATGCTGCTGTCCAGACCATCATCTGCCAACCCAGCTTCAGCTGGTGGACAGAGCACAGGCGGCGCAGAATGAGCACGGGAAATAGTGAAGAAGGAACCACTCCCCTGGGCGGCGCTCTAGGCCGTTCACAAATATGAAAAGAAGAATTTCATCCTCCTTCCCCTCCTTCTCCGTCTCTCCCATCGAACTCGTCGCCTCTGTCCGCAACGGCAGAGACAGAGAAGTACGATCGTTCAACACTGGGATTTAGCTTCCTTATATTTTATAAAAGAAGAGTTTTTACTAATGTGCTACACCAATACAAGTCAACCTACCGCCGTTCATGCGTTAATTTAACCTTACCAAGAATATCCCCTTGAAGTAATAGAGGGTGTCGTTAGGTGCATTTTACTTCTCTCTGGTTTCACTATTTGTAGAGCGACGTGAGTGAATTTAAGTGACTTCGCATAGTATTCGTTGTGGCTGCGTTTTACAGATTTCCTTTTCAACCACATTCGCAGGGTTCATTGGCGCTAATTTGTTCCATTAGTGTACCACCATTAACACGTCATCGTCGTTTCTGGGCACTGAAAATGAATTGATTGAATGATTGAGTATTGCTATTCTTAGAAGGCTACAATTGAACAAATGTAACTACTAATTGCAGTTTCATTAACAATTGTGGATAGTTTTTTCTCCTTCAGAATATTAAGTCATCGGAGTGCCAAGTTTTGTAAAATGCAGCACACGGTCAATGACATGCGCTGGAATTTCGCCGCATGTACTGTTTTCCTTCGTATGCCACGCGCTTTGGGTGACAAGAAAATATTTCTATTTCATTCGAATCCATATCAGGTTTTTTCGCCTATTATTGCGCTGTTGCTAATCAAGTAGTACAACCCGGTTCCGAACATCCAACCAACTCGGCTCCTCCTTCGGGTTTTTTCTAATCACGTAACAGAACCAGGTGCAGAACCTCCAGCAAACTCGTCACGGGTTCTTATTTTTGCGCAGTATTATGTTGCCGTTGCTAAACACGTAGAACAACACGGCTCCGAACGGCTAACCTAATTGCCCAACGTTCGGGTATTTTCGCCGTAATATTGCTTCCATTTCTAATCACATAGGAAACAAGGTACCTAACTTTGAGCCAACTCGGCACAGCCGTTCTTGTTGTTTCGCCGTATTACTGCGCTATTTCTAACCACTAAGAACATCTGGTGTGGAATATCCAACTTGGCACCACTTTCCGTTTTTTTTCGCCGTATTCTTGACCCGTTGCTAATCACGTCGAACAACACGGTGACGAGCTTCCAACAAATTCGGCTCCGGGTTTTGTTTCGTTGTTCTTATAGTATGATTTGTCAAGAAATACAACCTACTTGAAATGCCGGCACCTGTCGATGTTCTCAAGGCCTCTTTAAACGGTCGTAATTTTCATGAAAACATGAACCCAGGGCACGGGTCTTGAAATTTTACCACTGCTTCTGGGAACACCGGATACTTATATACCATGCCACGTTTGTATCACTACTACCAGCCATCTACTAGCATCCCTTGCAGAGGTAGAACGGAAGTCAGTAGCAAACGCTACCATCATCACCAGCAGCAGCTTAATAAGGTCCACTGTACGACGAAGGCCTCTCCCCTTGACCTCCAACCACCCCTGTCTAAGCTGCTCGAGTACACAGTTCACCCCAAAATTTCTTGATTTCATCCCTCCATTAAAATAGTGGCCTTCCCTCTGTTCTACACCCACGTCCGGGTACCGATTCGGGTACCTCAATAACCCACCGGTTGTCGGTTCTTTTCACTACATAGCTAGCCAAGCCCATTGATTTTTCTTTGTTTGAGCTATGACATCTTATACTCTAGTTTCCTCTCTTGTCTGGGTAGCTCGTTTCCTGTCGCTGAGTGTTACTCGTAACAATATTCGTTCCATGGCCTCTTCAGAAGACCTGTTTGCTTTGGAGTTGTTTTGAAAGATGCCAAGTTTCGGGTCCATATGTCATAACTGGTCATATGCACTAGTTTTAGACCTTTATTCGAAGTGACAGATGTAGCTTACTTTTCGCTATTTGGAGTGCTTGCAGAGTGCGCCCAAACCCATACCTACTCTGCGTGGAATTTCTCTCTCGTGGTTGGGGTCTGCACTAACCATCTGTCCGAGGTAGTTGTATTCTGTTACTTCTACCGTTTGACTTTCTAAGCAGATCAGGATTTTTTTTTAGAATGATCCCTCATTACTTGAGATGTATTTCTATTCATTGTTAGCCCCACGGCCGTGCTTTCTGATTGTTGCTGCTAAAGCAAAGTTTCCAGGTGTTCTGTATTCTTAATCAGCAATATAAAGTCGTCCACAAACATCGAGTGACTCTGGTATTGCCCGTTTATTCTTAATCCTATGTTTTCCAACCCCCCCCCCTCCAGATATGCTGTGAACAGTTTTGGTGAGATGGTATCTCCACCTCTTACTCCCTTTGGAATCGGGAATCTATGATTTTGCTTGTGGAGGGTTTTCCTAGACGTGCATTAAATATATATGTATTCTAGATGTCTTAGAATGTAACCACAGCAAAAGACAAATACTACCGCAAATGGCAGACCAGAACGTAGTTCAAAAACCCCGCATTCAAACGTTTATTTATAGTGAAATTCTGGGAGTAGTTTTGGTCGATCTGTGTTCAAAATACACGCCTCTAGGGAGGATTTAGTATCACCAAATGCTTCAGCCTTGCGTTGCATGGCGATATCCCCTTAAATGCGCTGATGTCCCCATGTAGGGAAGTTCGGAGAGGGAAAAGTTTGAATTCCTAGTGCAAACACAGCAGGTCGGGATATCGAAGAAATCAGGAGGCTTATATGCAAAGGTTCATTTTATTCACTGACGGAGTCATTAATGCGTGTCGACACAAATCATGACAACCATTTAATGCTACAACACCTCGAAGATTAGTCACGTTATGTCGAAGCGTTGTTTAAGCTTGCGGACTCTGGTGAAGTTATTATTGAGTGGACAGTAGTTCAGCGAGTTGTCAAACTGAATGTTAAATACGACCCAAGAAAACCGGTTGATGATGTCCGGGTTCTTCCAGTCATATAATATTTGTGCCTGTGGAAAGACGTACGCAGTAAATGTATCACGAAAGGAAATTTCAGATATTTCAACCACCAATGCTGTACCCGCGTTACGACTCAAAACACAGTTTCAGCTGTATATGATACCCTTTGAGCCGCAGTAGACGATTCCGTAATAGGTTTGACCACCCTGAGTTCATTACATGCTATGAAATAACAAACCGGCGTTTTTACTTTTCGGCCTCATAAGGGAAGCTGTCGCCGCTGCGATACCAGACTCCGTTGCATCAGTAGCAAACCATTTACCCCCTGAGCGAACAAGGTTTGCTAGAGTAGCCGCTGCGATACCAGACTCCGTTGCATCAGTAGCAAACCATTTACCCCCTGAGCGAACAAGGTTTGTTAGAGTAAATATATTTCTAACGCTTGGTTAGCAATAGTTTTAATAGCTAAGTAAAGATCCATCCCTAGTTGAACACTATTTTGGTTTTGTTACGCACAAATAGGCTTATCCTAATATTTTGCAAGTTTCTAATGTTTATGGACCCGTAAGTACTCTCAGCGGCAAGTTACAAGGTCGCAAGAAAGGTCTCATTGACACCTAGAGTATGGTTTATTCGTGTGCACTCGCGCAAATCACTATGTTCATTTACTATTTGTAAATTTCGCCTTGAGTTGGAGTTGCTTTCTCAGCATACGCTTGAGAGGTATTTAATAGCTCTACATGCCACCCACTAACATGACATCTCCCATCGAAGACTAGTGTACGAATGATGCCCACTTCAGGCAATAGACATTTCTATCTTAGTGAAAGCACCGGAAGGCGCTAAAATACCCCAAGCAAGCAATGACGCTTTACACATGCGCAGCGATCAGCAAAATAATTGAGCTATGATATCGCAAGGTGTCTTCAAACCATGAATGCCTCGCCAGCGCAACCATTCCGCTCAGCTCAAGAAGCGGAAGAGATGGTTCAATGAAAGCCATCGCCCAAACCAAGTACGCGACAACCATTTTGGAAGTAAACGGGACCCCACTCAAAACACTCAGTTCAGGAGAAATAGTGACAGCTCTCACGTGAAAAATACCGCATGGTGTCCGCGTGCTGTTGCATCTATTGACACAATGGTCCCGATTTAGTAGGGTTCTTGGCACATGCATTTCAAACTTTTTCTTTTAATTCGCTGATCCAGTTGGCCCACAAATGTTCCCTCTAGTTTTCACCCACCGTGGTGGCTTCGTAGCGGCAGCATAGCGGTACACGTCATGGGGTTGTAAAAAAATTCCACGGAAGAGGTAGTTCTGTATCTCAGAGAAACGAAAAGGACCAATACATGCGCCTCAAGGACTAAAGGCTCAAAGCTCTCCCAGTAGTGTAAATGTATCTCCTGCAATGGAGTACGCCCTCCTCATAGCCTAGCTCTTCCTTCAGTGCAAGAAAACCCCGATTTCAACCTTTTCCGATTTTAGTAGCTCTTGCTGGCAAAGGAATGTTTCCGGCTACATTCTGCTTACCTTATCTGTTACACTTTGTGCACTCTCCATGGCAAAGACCCGCGTTTTGTCAGTAGGGGAAGCGAATCCAAAGAGCCCGTATGCACTGTCGCCAGTACGGTTGGATTTGCAAACCTAAAGGAAATAAAGGACGATAGCACCACGCTTGCATAACACGAAAGGTAAGTAAAGCTCTTCAGTCTGCGCACCATCTTATGGCCCACACGTACGAGAATACGCGCGCATATTCTCGGCAATCATGGACTTTCATCTTTTTCCATCCTTCTACGCATTGTGAACCATACCAAAAGATTTAGTGCGGTCTAGCGTAAAAATAGACACATTTAGAAACGCGGGAGAAACTTGCAGCCCTATAACATGAATCGCCAAACCCCTCTAACATTCCTGTTACGACCCATTGTAAGCTTTAACCCGCCGCAGAAATTAAGTGGATAAGGCATTGTACTGCTGAACACAAGGACACCGATAAATCTCGGCCACGGTGACTGCTTTAAATCTGGAAGCGAAAAGTGAAACACGCCCGTGCGTCGGGATCTTGTTGCACGTTGAAGATCCCCAGGTAATCAAATTCCATTCGTTGTGCTCCAGTGAAACGCGCCTTACAGCCAAGTGTGCCTTAGTCATGTTAAGCCCAACAATAAACCAATCAAATTAATCGACTGTAACGCTTATCATCAATATTCCCACTCGACAATGTTTCATCGAAGATATACTGCTTACTTCAAAGTTTTTTCTGTTTTGACCCACCCGGGCTAAGAGGCGCACAGTTCCGGAATGCTCTGTATTAAATTTGATAACCTAGGGATCTTAAACGTGGACTTAAATCTCGACACCGGGGCGTTTTTCCGTTTCGCCTAGATCTGAAAAGCAGCTACAGTGACCGGGATGAATTCATCGTCCGTGAATTCAGCACAACTCCTCATTCGCAGAACCACCATGGAAGGACCGGGAGCAGCGTTAGCAACACTAACAACACCTGCGTTAACGTGGCTACTTTTTAGCTCTTGCACATGAAGGCAAGCAAGCAAGCTTTCCCTTGTTGTTGAAAACGTGCACCGGGCATCAACGTTTACCCGGAGCAATCTCGGAAATGAAAGATAATTTCTGCACTTATTGGTAACTGAGCTCCAGGTGTGTATAAGGTTTGTGCGCTCCGATATGCAATGCTTCGGTTACGAAGAAAAATCAAGCGGCTGAACCATTAGACAGTACACAAATTGGCTTCGGTTTTCGAAATCATGTCTCCAAAACTTTTCATTACGGGTGTACAATCTTGATCACAGTTGGGGTGAACACGGGAGCGCGTGTCATTAAGTATATGGGAGCAGCCTGCCGGTGTTACGGGTTACTTCGCTCGCATGGGCAGTTCGTTTGAAACGAGGCAATGTGTTAATCACGCGCATCACGTCACCAAGACGTTCGCTTGTCGTCTGCTCTTTGGTTGTGTCAGCGAAGCAATCCGCTGAGTTGTGAAACTATTGGTAGCGGGCTGTTTTCAACGGCTCGCTGGTTTCATTTTAATAAGCAGTCACACAGTGAATATGCCGCAAAAATAGTTTTATACTCGTAAAAAGTAGTTTTATTTGCTGCGAGAAGGGGAAAACCATCGACCGTTTCGTGGATCTTTTCCCCCCAAGAAAACGGAGTTGTCATTCTTTAGCAAAGGCCGCACGTGTGATTAGTAGCCCGGCATTTCTCCCAAAAAGCTTGGTGAATAAACACAACAAAAAGCACAGCGAAGGCCGCGCTACTAATCAGAAGTGCGACCTTTGGTAAAAAATGAGAACATTTTGTTTTCTTCGGTGGGAAAAGATTCAGGAAAAGGTCGATGGTTTTCTCCTTGCTTGCATCAAATAAACTATTTTTACTGGCATATTCTCTGCATGACAGTTATATACTATGAAACGAGCGAGCCGTTCAAAGCAGCCCGCTACCATTTGTTTCACAAATCAGCGAATTGCTTAGCTTATGCTGCCACAGAGCCGAGAGCAGACGACAATCGGCGTAGCAGACGACAAGCGAGCGTCTTGGTGACGTGACGCGCGCTAAACACATCGCCTCGTTGGGAGCTGCGTATGCTTGCGAAGTTACCCGTAACGCCGGCAGGCTGCAGCTCCCGCGTACGGAATGACACGCGTCCCGTGTTCACTCCAACGGTGATTTATTGCACGGATATTTTTACAGTTTCACACATTTTGCAGAATCTTAGCAAAATATATTGGCGGCTGAGTCCTAAAATTATTATCTTTTTTTTATTTTGCTCGTATCAATATATTCTCCACTAAATATTCTAACAGGCTGATGTGCTCGGTTCTGCGTCAGTAAAATGACACATTGGTCATCGAGATAGCTACAATGGCCACCTACTGGGTGCAGGCAACCCTGGAGAAGCGCGGCGAAAGCGTCGGTACTTTCATTGTGAGCCTCGGAATTTCGATAATCAAAAAGTATGTCTACGTGTACTGGGCAAGGTTGGCAAAATAGCCGCAGGTGAAGTTGTGCAGTATCACTGTAGAAGTGTAAATAGAGGAATGCAATTTGAAGATTAGAAAGCTAATAAAAAATGCTTGTTGGGTTTGCAGTCTATTCTAGAAATCGGTAAGAAAGTTTCGAAACTCCCCTATGATTCAACATATTGTTCTGAGAATATTTGGGCTTAGTTAGAACCGCACGTGTATTCCAAAAGTAATGCGTCTCGATAATGTTATTTTTACCAATAGGTGATACCAATAGCAGTTGCTCCAGGTTTCTGACAAGGCCTGATGGCAAAATAGTTTCGGACCTTAGGTGCACATATTCGGCGATGTTTTTCACACTCCCCTTAGCGTGTTCGTTCGAAGGAAACACAGTTCAAAACTTTGGAATTAGAGTTCAAGGCTTTTATAGTACACGTTGCTCTTCCTGACTACTCACTGTGTGCGCCCAGTTGGAACAAGTTAAAAAAGTGCTTGTTCAATCCCTGAATGGAAAACAGCGTCCTTCGGTGTGGGGGCATGTCCATTTTCCCAGTGCTACTTTTGGCCCCAAATCGCACTCCCTTTATCAAACTTCGTCATGGCGCAGAGCACGTACTGAAAGTCATGCCGTCCGTTGAATAAAATCCAATTTATCTTGACAGCACAGCGACTGTACCAGTGAAGAAGTATTTTCCATTCCATAAGTTTATCGGTATTCGCTTAGTGCTTGCTCACAAAAATGGGATTTACTTATTCGTTTTTACATGACAACTTGACGACCCTTCAGGATCATTTTAAAACTGTTATGTGGAGCAGGCTTCTATTAAAATGTTTTAAAAGCCATCGCCTAGTGCTTAACCCCTGAGGCTGTATCAAACATTAGTCTTTCTTGTCACGGATGTCCTTATCCGTGTTCAGTCATGCGGATCTAGCTATTTTCTAAAGGTGAACATTAAGTAGTGTGTTATCTTTTAGGTGTGAGCATTCTATGTCCTGTAACTAAAATATTTTGAATATTTTTGTAACAGCAGAGCTGTTTAAGCTTTTAGTTCCGCTGCGCTGAAGCGTTGCCCCAAAACTGAATCCTACCGAGTGCGCGAAAGTGCACCGCGTGAAGGGCGCCCGGCATCGTCCAAGGCTTTCGCGTGAGCTTGCGGTGCGTGAGCTTGCGGCACGTGAGCAGGTCACAAAAAATACCAACAAAAAATGGCTGTGGGTAAGCTCAGCTAACCCTGAATATGCAAAGCAAAAGCTTGAATTATAGTGGTATATTTTTGGTTTCACTTGGTGAACCTTTGATTTACCTGTATTTGTTAAAGTATTCGTCCGAAGCCCGGCTTTCTCCACGGTTGTGGTTCAGCTCCCCGCGTTTTCTATGCCTAAGAGTTCGCTCTTCCTCGGCCTTGATTATAAGGTTTAACATGCCGACGCTACATAGGCGATGAGGCTCGCTGTAGTGTAGGTCTCCAGATTAATTTTGACCACGTGGGGATCTTTAACGCGCGCCTAAATCTCGAACACACGGGGGTTTTCGCTATTCGCCTCCTTGAGAGAAGCGGCAGATGCCGCCTTCTCCTACTGTGTCTCCGACAAGAATTGACAGCGCAGATAAATAAAGGACGAAGGGAGGGCCACGAGCGCCACTGTAGGGCTCCCGACCCTGCGCCGCATGCGTGGGCCAGCAGCTTCAAGGCAACGAGTCTGCGGGGGTTGTCGGCTGTCTGTCAGCTGAGCGGCCACTCTCGCCGCATCACTTGACCAAAACTGACTGACAACTGGTCCGTGTGCGCAGTGTGGAATGCGGACCCGGCGGCCCAAGTGATGCGCTGCAAGGAACGCGTCACAGCTGTGCAAAAAGCAAGGGTAACTTGCGGCGGAATGCAAAACTGCTGGAGGAGATTAGTAAAGCTTCGCTTTAAAACATTTAGCCTACATGTGCGCGCGGCTCGTAATGAGCGCCCGGCGTCCTTTAGCTTCGCCACGGGGAACACACTACTCAGCGTTGATGGCAATATCTCTCTCGTTCTGTTCTCCTCACCCCTTGACCTGCCTTCCCACTTTTTGCGAACCGGTTGTCGCGGGTTCTAGCGCGTCCCTACGAGGTTCACTTTGGGAGAGACGTGAAAGGCTGCAGACACAACAATCTGGACCTGTCAGTCACGGTAGAGTTTCATGAATAGTTCGGAAATCCATGTGAGGGGCAGCAGCCGGGTTCAAAAAGACCGGCCGCCAGCCATACAGTTTCTCCAGCCTTGCATCCCTGTGCAAGGTGCGCGAATGTTTATATTTGATTCTATATTCGAAGCGCGGTTTTGGCATTACTCATATTTGGTACTGTTCGATGTCTTAATCATTACACATGGTTGTGTGCCGATTTCTCCTGCACGCTGCCAAGTAGGGCCTGTGGCGACTTAATTAAAAAATATGGACCAAGCAAATTTCTTTGTTCATATCGTCAAGGGACACATGACGAGCATTGTCCCATACGGTCATGGCTTTACACAAGGTGACTATGACGATCAAAAAGTGGTATGTCCTTGTGCACCATATCTTACGGCCGAAATGTACATTATGTAAATACTTCTATCGCATCTCTTTGTTAATAGATCTCCTCCGATCAACCATGGATCGCCTCATCAATTCTGCTGCCACGTAACAAAATTAAAAGGACACTGAAGTGGTTTGTAAACTTTGCGGGATTACTAGCGCAAATTGTAGTCCGAAGTCCCTGGGCCATGTTTCGGCCACTCTGCGTGTGTTTACGCGTATTTATTTAGTAGAAAAATCAATTTGAAAATGCTTTCCTCCTCTCTGCAGCCTCGCTCATTTTCTGTGGCGTTTTTGTGTGACGTCAGGCCGAGATGACTTGGCTTGACTCTGGCAACTGCCCGCCTCACCTACCTTCCGAGAGAGTCAGTCGGGCCAGCGCTTAGCCCGCTGGCCACCGACAGCAGCAATTCGTTCGCTCAGTTGAAACTAAGCCACGACGCGTTTGTGGATGTAAGAATGCTCCTTCCGTCACTTTGTTAGTTTGTACACTGTATCAAGCTCCAAGTCCAAGTCACTCCACAGAAGCGCACATGCGCTGCTTCGCTGACTGGTACGCTAGTAGAAAATCTAAGACACCTTCAAGGCAAGAGAAGAGTCAGCGAAGTCAATATAGGTACTACGAAAATAAAATCAACTGAAACCTTTACAGTAAGGCGTAAAACTAGGGAGCAGGATGCGCTTTTTGTGCAGGGTGAACAAGCACAGCGGTCAGAAGCACGACCACACATCAGCGAACGCTTTTCCGTCTAAGAATTGCAATTGCTATAGGTGAGATATTGTGGAAATTTGGGGGACGCTTACCGCACGAGCGCTATACCACAAATAGTCACCTAAGCTGCAAGAAATGCTAAAACTAAATAAAAGTGTAAACTGATTATACATTATATACATTATATTTCCAACTCTGGCAGCGCTGGCCCGTGGCCGAGTCATTCTACTTCCGGTCACGCTAGCGTTCGGACGTGAGAATCATGAGCTCCAGCGGAGCGGTAATGGCGGCTTGGTCGAGCCGCGGAAACAGGCCTAACGGAAGCGACAGCGAAGATTATCAGGTAATACTGCCACAACTGCGCACCAGACGCATCGTTCTGAACACGTTGTTTTTGCACGGCGACATGAAGGCTAGACCGTTCAAGGTCGAGGATTTCAGGGACGCTCTCACACGGACTGGTTTTCTCTCCGAGGTTGTCGCCTTGGGGGCCTACCAGATCAACCATGTGTGGGCGATAACGTTCAACAGTGCCGAGGCGATGAACAAGATGTTGGCTGTCAACGAGTTTCAAATCAAGGGCCGGCGGTGCCTCGTAATCGACCCGCAAGATCATCAGGTCAGACTCAAGCTGCACTGGCTGTTGCACGGCGTCGCCGACGAAGACATCCGAGCAGCGTTCACAACGTATGGCAAAGTGACTAAGGTGAATAGGGAACGCTGGCGCGTCCAAGGCGTCGCTGACAAAGGGTCCACGACTAGGTCAGTGCTGTTGCAACTGAAAAAGGGCGTCAAGTTGGAGGAGCTCCCGCACCAGACAAGGGTGGCTGGGGAGGTCGCTCTTGTGGTGGCACCTGGCCGGCCCATACAGTGTCTTCGCTGCAATGGCCAAGGCCATGTGCGGCGTAAGCATCAAGTTCCTCGGTGTGCCAAGTGCCGGCGTTTTGGGCATGTCGAGGCGCAACCAGAGGAAGTAGGCCTCAGCCAGTAGGGGGAAAAAGACGAGGTCGCTACAGCAGCCATGGTAACCATGACAGAGACCTTCGAAAAAAGCGCCGAAAATCGCTCTGAAGCCGAGGCGGCGGGAGCATCGTTGGAAAGACAAACAGAAGCAATTGAAAGCAACCGAACTGAGACTGCGACGGGGTCCGCCAAACGCCCACATGTCGATTCGGCAGAAGGAAAAGACAACACAGCTGGAGACGCCAACATCGGAGAGCCACCAGTGAAACCAACGCAGACGCGGCGGACGACGCCGAGGACCCGGCCTAACATACCTCCTGAGCGGCGCCCATCGGAAACGGCGCCCAAGACGCTGAACGCAGGGGACAGCGCAGTGGCGGGCGGGAGCGCCTAGCCGGGCGATACACGCGAAATGAAAGCGCCACGCTCTCGCCTTCTATGTGATTTAAAATGTCTGATGAACCCACACTGAACATAGCTACACTCAACGTTAGGGGTTTCTCGGGGAAAAGGAAGCAAAGCCAAGTGCACCGATTGCTAACGGAGCGTGACGTTGATGTGTTGGCAGTTCAGGAAACTAAAGTTCACGGGGAGGAAGAGACTGAGAGCATGGTGCAGCGTTTCCCGTCGAGGTACTACGCGTGTGTTAGCCATGCAGTCGGTCTTGGGCGGGGTGCGTGCTTCTTGTGCGAAAGGTGCGGGTTTGATCGTCCAAACCGTAACGTCGTGTGTGTCAGGAAGAATGGTGGTTTGCGACATTTCTTTTGGTGGTCACCAGTGGCGAATTGTGTCATTTACGCACCGACTTCAAAAGACGAGCGGGTCAACTTTTTCGCCTATGTACGACAGCACCTTGGTAATGATAGGCAGATAGTATTATTATGAGACTTTATTGCGTATTAGCCGCACGAGACAAGGTAAGCAGCAGGCCTTTTAAGGATGTGAGCACTGAGTTGTTGAGTAGGCAGATTGCGGAATTCGGGTTAGAGGATGTAGCGGAATGCATGGAAGGTGGAAGAAGTGTGCAGTACACTCACTTTCAAGGCACAAGCCATGCCCGACTGGACAGGATATACTTATCGTTAGACATGGTGCCAAAATACCGCAAGTACATAGTTTTGCCACTGTTCTTTACTGATCATTGTCTTGTAGCATGTAGAATAGGGTACAAAAAACGGCGTACCACTTTTGGATGGGAGTTGTGGAAGCTAAACGCGACCATTATTTATGACGAAAATTTCAGCGAAGTAATAAAGGACCACCTTAGCAAAATAGAAAAAGGGAGCCACAATACGTTTTCATAAATATGGGACCTCGGTAAGCAAGCAATTAAAATTAAAGCTATTGAGCGGGCCAGTTGCATAAAGAATAAGCAAAACATGAAGGAAACGACGTTACGAGCGACATTGAACAAGCTGAGGGAGCAAGAAGGCTCAGCACCAGGTGTGTTCAAAGACGACATTAGGCAAATTAAACAAAAACTGGAGGTTATTGACGAGGAACGCAATCACGGAGCACTCGTAAGTGCAAGAGTTGACCAAAGGAAAGTCGGTGAACGGCCTACTAAGAGGGCCTTGGGACTCGAAAAAGCACATGCTAGGCGAAATCATACAGCCGAAATAGAATGAAACGGCATAACATCTGGAGATAACAAGCACATCGAACGTGCTTTCTTCAAGTATTATCAAACGCTCTTTTCTTTTCGGCCTGTCAACAATGAAACCTTTAAGAATTTCTAGACAACATGCCGAGGCTCGAGAATGAGACGAAGGAACGATTGGAGCAGTCAATAACATCAAAACAACTAGAAGAAGCAAGCAACAATCTAAACCCAGGGAAGTCTCCCGGCCCAGATGGTTTAAGTGCGGCATTCTACAAGGCGTTTAAAAGTGAAATAGCGCCGTTGTTAACGGCGGTTTTCAACGAGGCTTATGATTTCAACTCTCTGCCAATGTCCTGTGGATCAGCTCACACAGTTTTAAATCCAAAAACAGAAGATATAGGAAAACTTAAGAAGTCACAGCATATAGACCTATCTCGCTTACAAATGTCGATTATAAAGTATTTATAAAAATTCTCGCCAATATACTTCAAGGTGGGATACATGAAATAGTAGGCCCTCATCAAACATGCGGCGTACGAGGATGGTCCATATGCACTAACATTCATAAGAATAGGTGCGTGCTTGAGTGTAGTGACGCCACGCGAGCGCCTGTCGTTATGCTTCAGCTCGACCTTGAAAGGCATTTGACTGCGTGTCAGATGAATTGTTGTTCAGTATTCTGGATCATATTAATGTTGGTTCTGTTATCAAGGAGGGTTCGGCGCTCGCGTACCGGAATTGCAGTACGCGGTTGATGGTGAACAAGACCTTGGGAGCGCCCATTAACGTGCAACGCTCTGTGCGCCAGGGCTGCCCGCTCAGTCCACTATTGTTCTGCATTTACATTGAGACTTTATGTTTGCGACTTTTAAAAGATGTTGATATACGGGGGTTCCGCCTTCACGAGTCAGAAGTCAAGCTTTTGGCGTATGCAGACGACATCGCTGTTCTCTGCGAAGGCAAGTTCAGTATTATGAGAGTAGTGGACAAACAAAGCAATTTAGTGCCGTAACCGGGAGCTCGGTTAATTGGGGAAAGTGCCTAGGGTTTTGGCACGACGAATGGCAGTCAACCCCCGGCACTTTTGCCAACGTCAGCTGGGTAACGACCCCAGTGAAATACCTCGGTGGCCCTTTGCAGTTCTATAGGGACAGTAAGCCGTATTGGCGTGAAGAAACCCAGGAATTTTCCGCAAAGGCGGATAAGTGGAAGGGGGCTTTTTTGTCAACATTTGCTAGGGCAACGGTGTGCAACTTGTTTTTCATTTGTAAATTGTGGTATGTAATGCAGGTACTGCATTGCTCTCGTGCGAATGTGCAACAGCTGCATCGGGTGTTTGCGGTTTTTGTGTGGGACTCAACCTGGGAGAGGTGCAGCCGCACAAACCTGTTTAGGAGAGTGAAAGATGGGGGACTGGGGCTGGCGCATTTATTTTTGCGCCAGCTGGTCAACAGATTGCTTTCCTTAAGGGATGTAAGAGACCCCTTTTGTCACCACCGAGTACCTGTCGGGGGTATTTTGGGATTTTTGAAAGAAGTAGTTGGGAGTGTGGACGTTTTGAGTGCACGTTTCTCTAAAGATTATTTTAGCAAAGTGAAGCGGAAAACCCTGTACAATGATATTGTGGATGTTGTCTTCTCTATGGCCTTGTACAGAGCTATGTACTGTGGAGGACCCGGCCAAAATGTGCTCAAAAGGGTGAGAAGAATGCAAGTACAGCCTGGAGTAAAGTTTTTTCTTTCGGCTACACACGGGATCATTATTAGTCCGGACTTTTATGGAAGAAAGGGGGCTTTTTGTGCCATAGGAGACAGATTGCTTTAGCTGCAAATCGCCGGAGACGATAGACTACGTTTTATGCATTGTTGGGAGGGCGTATATTTTTGGGATGTTTTTCAGAGCACACTTTGCAAATACTTCCCGCTAAACCCTCATGGCATACGGTATCTCTCGGTAGACAAAGGCGGTGGACTGCCTTATGACTTAGTCATGGCGCTGGGCCTCCACAGCATATGGTGATCACGCACAGCAAGACTGTACAACGACGTAGATGCCCGTTCCGCAAAGCAGTACCTCAGAGAAAGTGTAGGTCGTTATGTGGAGGTAAATAAATCTCAAGAGGTACCGCCTGTGTGGCTGCCAAAGAAAGAGCAGCCTACGTCATTGAAAGAGTTTTAAAGGACATCACTAGGCCTAAGTCGGGCCGCCTCGCCACGTTTTTGTCGTATATCATTTACGCTGTTGATCTGTGATGTGTTGTGAATTGTCAAATCCAGGCAATGACGAAAAAAAGTGCCCGTGGCCGAGTGGTCTCGAGCGCTAGGTATGTTCTTCTACAAGTCACAGGTTCGAATCCCTAAGCTACATTCTTTTTGTTTGCAGCTGGCTTTTTCGTTTTCGGCCGATTTTTTCTATACTAAGTTCACCATTTTTCCGCCGTGACGTCCACTGCTCCATGAACTAGTACACAGAACGCGAGCATGCTGACACTGACGCACTAGCGAGTTCTCATTGGCATGCTGTTGCCAGAAGCACCGACTTCTTGCGGGAAGTGGGCACAGGCCAGAATAAACTTACCCTTGGCCTGGTGCGAACACGCTTTCTACGATACAGCATGAGTGAGGCAAGCTCCAAATATTGTGAGAAAAAGCATGACATTTGAGCGTCTGCGGGGACGTGGATGGCGTTCATCCACTCCGAAGGCCTGGGCTAGTGATTGCTACTATTCTAAGCCGTCCTGGGAGGCCTATTTAGGCATTTTACAGCCGGTAACTTGGCAGAAGCGCGGTACAACGATTACTGAGATATCGAGAATGCCCATCCAACGATGCCGTGTAATGTCAAGCATGTTGTTTTACAGATCCGAAACCGAAACTTCTTTGAATGGTAAGCTTGGACATCATCCAATCAAGGTGCATCTCCTCCCGCCATCGGAGAATTTAGTAGGTGTCGCCGCCGCAGACCGCGCATGTTAGATTTTCTTCGTTCGTGCAATATAAAGAAATTACCGACCTATTAAACAGATAAACGATGAAAAGTGTGTTAATTTGAGCCAGTATACGCAGTGCAAGCACAAATGGAAGCTGGACAAATGCACTTCAGCGTCTCTTTAATACGGGAGCTGTTCTGGGGCTGGCCCTGACGGCCGCCTTTGCTGGTATCGTGTCGCAATCTCTCTGGAAAAGGTTTATCCGACGCGCAACAACCTGTTTACTGTATAGAAAAAAATCATGACTACGAAAAGTTCCTGGGCCTTCATAATTTCATGTATAGCGGCTGATCTTGTCACCCCAAAAATGGCTTCCCAGAAATGAATTTGTGTCAGAAGGTGAAGGCTACGTTGAGTAGATTAGTGGAAGCTTGGTATTTGTCAGCTTTGTTTTCCACATTGTGTGTTCACAGTGTTGTACGGCGATCTAGGGAGGGAGTATTTTTACTGAAAACGGCTCCAAACCTTCTTTGAATAAAGTGCCCAGTCAGAAATCATATGACAACTACCAGCTGATACGACTATAACATTAGGCTACAAAGCTTCAGTACTCACTTGTCGTGACAGAGTGGGAGGGTGCTGATTTCTATTTCACTATGCTATACATTTATTTCATTTCGCCAACGTTCACAACCCCGCCCTCTTAGGGGAAAAGGGCATTGAATTGGACAGAAAGAAGCTAATTAGGCGGCGTACGCCACGCATGTCGCCTCTATACTAACGCTGTGTTGCCTACGGGCAGGCATACGCAAACACGTAGTAAAATATTTTAAGGAGATATAGAATGTTTCCATACATCACAATCAGCTAATTATGGCTAGAGTGTGAATGCCTAACACCGATAAGGATACACGCAAGGGTTTATACCAATGGTGGAAGGTATTTTCGCAAACAAAAGTCAGTAAAACGGCTGTAATGTATATACGTGTGTAACCAAGAGATCAATTTGGCCGTGGGCGCCGACCGCAGTTAGTGAGATTTTAAAAGAAAGCGTATATTACTACGCGTGAGCCATATATTAAATCGCAACAGTAACGGCAACATCAGTTGAAAGGTACTACCGTATCTGGGCTGGTAAGAGTAGCTGCATCGCATTCTTTATCTGTCATGTCCATTGATGGCTGCCACGTCAAGTTGTCCTTGAGATTGTAAACCAACGCTCCCATTTCCAGTGACAACCCAACTATGGCCAACGCGTTCTCATACTGCGTGGCACTCGTTAGGAGCTCCTTGAAGTCTTCCTGCGCAAGAGAAAAAATACGCAAAATAGTTAATCTGAAAGCCACACTATCGCAATGGTAAGAATACCGCCAGGCGAAATGCTACCAAAATAATTGTTCAGTTCACCCCGTAGTAATCGTTACGGAAAGGCCCATTTAACAGGTAAACAACTGAAAGTACAGATTAAGCAGTTTGCGTGTGCACAAGGAAAGCCATAAACAAGCCAACTGAGTTCGTAGCTGCTCCCCTCATTGCACAGTAACGAACGTATAAACGTAGCATTGGCGCACATAATCGGTGGCGATTGCTTTCTTTTGCGTGCGTAATTGAGTGAGCATGCCGGAAACAATGTGCGGTGTCGACGCGGAAGCACCGAGGGACCGAAGAATAGAGGCCAACCAAGTGCATGTGGAGAGGCAGCCCTCAACCATAACCTCGAGGTCGCGTGTGGAAGCAGCCCGACCCTCGAGCCTGTGGCCCAGAGCCGACAGAAGCATCGGCTCCAGTGGTCCTGCGTCCGAAGTTCCTAGAAGGACGCCAAGCCAGGAGACTTCCGACAAGATACTTCAGGAACTGCCGTCTGAAAGCTGATCCGACGGGTGTAGGCTGACCATGTAGAAATTGGACGCAGTTTAAGAAGCACAAAATAACCCTCATCCGTTGCCTAGGGAATCAAATGTTTCCGCCAATGCATAAATATTACCACCTTGGAACTGCTACCGTAGCAGTTCCAACCACCAAAGGTATTTCTGACATATAATTGTTATTGGCAGGGCGGCGGATTTAGCAAGCCCTACTGAATGAATGAATGACCAGTAAGGGGCTTCGGCCACCTAGAAATGGACAATATACATCTCTATTGCCAATAAGGTCTGAGCGTGGCACGTCATTTAATGGCATTAAAAAACAGTTCAGCTCAACAGCTCAACAATGAGTTCAGCTCAACAACCAATGGAGTGAATTGTTACTGAATAACCTCATTCTTAGGGACAGGAAGTGCTCGTCATATGTTAGCGTATAAACTGGTGTTGCAGGCAGCGCAGCCTGAATCAAGAGAAAGTGCACTAAGGATAAAAATTGGATTGAGAAATCTTAGGACCACTGGGCCAACAGGGCAACATAGTGGCTTCTGCTGCACGGTACTACAAGTTGAGGAAACAAGAAACTCAGTGTAGAATGAATTTGGAAAATCTTCTAAAATAATAAACATCACGAGACCAAAACTTCTGGGGACGCATTGTCCTCCAGTGGACCCAAACTCACTGCTTATGGTTATGATGGTTATGATGATGATGATGATGATGATGATGATGATGATGATGATAAGAGTTGTCCTGACCCCTTCCTGCATTTTTTACTCAAAAATGTCAAAATAAAGCATGGGTCAGATTCGATTACGTTCGATCGAACGTCAATAAAGTTGGGGGTTTGGCCGTGGACGCGGCCAACTCTTACAAGTTTGGCCAGGTTGGAGGCATGTACCGAAAAAATATACTTTAACGTTTTCCCTATAGGTCTCCCGTGGCGCAAATGCAGAGATTTTACAAGCCATAGAGGTATATGTTAATATTTAGGCAAGCAAGACGCGATGTTTTCTATAAACGAGCAACGCCACACCAAGCCTCAAACAGGGACTGCTTCCCTCCTTTAACAGGTGGTCGGAGACAACGCGCAGCTGTGTCCGCTAACCCCCCTCGTGAGCTAAGCGCAACATGCACAGCTTACTGGAACACAAAGAATCCGAAGAATAATCTTGACATTATATATGTGTTAAAACGTTTTATGGCAGTAAAAACGAAAGGTAATTTATCTTGCTCTTTCGCATAATACGTTTCAGTCGTGCTCAGTACGTAAGCTTGCATATTGAATTTTTTGAGGCATGCGCATTTCGGTCTTGGAGTAGAAACTTTTGAAAAAGACTGTACGTTCTCTTGATATTATTGGTGATGGTCTTTTTTAGGCTACTTAACCCCCAAAATTTTGGTCTGATAGTCTGGTTAATTGTCTTTCTATTCCTCAATTAGGCGACTCCGTCGAAACGTAACGTAATTCTGAGACGACAAATTTATATAAGCAAAACCATTCGAAAACATTAAATTGGGTAAAACATTTTGCATTTGTCCACATTGATGAGCCAAGAGAAAATATAAGCCATAATCGAGGCAAATGAAGTCGTACTAGGCAGTGTCGTTTTATTGAGAATAGACGTGCACTTGTAAGCAATATTTTCACCCACAAATACGAAAGGAACTTCAGAAGAGTTTAAAACATCCGGGTGGCAGAGACCTTTTAGGTAAAATGGCAGCAGCATACACAGGACAAAACGAAGACGAGAGAAACACTTTTTGAGTGTTTGTCCGTCAAAGACACGAAGTGAGGGTGCGCCCGAGCCCTCACTTCGCCGGGCCATCCGAAGTCCTACAGTAACGAAAGGTTCCAATAGATGGTGCGCTAGGATGGAACACAGGAAAATTGAATTGACTTGAGGAAACTTCCACCGTGTTTATCAAGGGAAGAGAGAGGCGGTAGTGGAAGAGCCTGAGAAGTGAGGGGTGGAGAGAAGACAGGCACTTACAGGGCAAAGGTGGAAGAAGGCTTTCTCCCTTCGACGGCATTTACCGATAGTTGAGTATATACGCTGGTACTTTTCTCTAGATTCCATTTTTTTTCGTCTTTCCCCTCTTTGACTATATAAGTTTGACCCGATGATAGAAAACTGGATCTTGTTGTCCACGCTGCTCTTTCTGGCGGGAAGAATCCCTGTAGACTGCCAACGCGTTTTGAAAGCCCAGCAGCTCCACATAAAATCAACAACAGTGGTTATCAAAGGAGGTTCCGCAAAGCTCTCAACTCTAACTAAAGTTTAATTACCTAGTTTTAATTACTCTCAACTCCATTCTCTCCCTTCTTTTCCCTTTTTTGTCAAACCTCGCTAGCCATACAAAACATAAAGCTGTTCCGCTCAATGTGAAAGCTGCCGGAAGTTCACAGCAGCGATTCGCCATATTGAGTTGTAGCGCCATTATCTCCTCACTGCCAACACGCAATGCAATCCAAATCTGCCACCTTCGCAACGCTCGTGCGCCCCCTACCTGAAATAGTGCCAGCCGGAGTTCTCTTCTCTTTGTGCTTTGTTTTCCTACCGCACCTATCGGCGCTACACTGCTACTTTTTTTCGCTTGCTATCGTAAAAACTAACCCAATGATCGTTCCCAACTAAATGAACGTGGGCGCTTCTGGTTAATCACGTATATTCGACCTCAAATGTACCTACAGTTTTCTTTGCGCTAAACAACCGGGAGAAGTATGAAAAGCGCCAGTGGTTCACGAGTTTCCAACGCCTATGACTATATGAACCGATTAGTTTTCGAAGCCTCTGGGTTACGCGGCGACGTCCGGCGACGTCGTATACGACGAATGTCAAAAAGGAAATGCCATAACGTGGTTCTGAAAGAAAGCAACGACTAGAAATAACAGAGGATTTTAAAACCCGTTGTCACAGTAGGCGTTAAGCATTTATGATCATCGCTCCTGACATGGCGCGACCACACTCATCCCAGGTGTTATGATCTCTGAGAACCGCCGTCAGTTTCCTAACACTATGCCTTCTGTGCTTTCAACAGCAGCAGGTGAACGCTAAGGTACTAGAGGGCCACGGCACATGATATTATGACCACTAGTAGCCTTAACAAGTGCAAACTGTCAGAGTACAATTCAATAAATGCCAAACGTCCTCGAAGAAACTCATTCCACCTTGCAAATTAGCCAAAATTCTGGTCAAATGAACCCATAAAAAATTGGCACCTTATATGGTTGCGTCACCGAAAACGTAGCAAGATAATGGACCTCCGAAAGCCACTGCGGCGTAACAACCCCCAAGCTTTTGTCTTCCCACCACTTACGCTTTTCTCGCTTGCCGCTCCTCCGGTGGCAAATAAAATAGAGGTTTCTCTAGTTTTCTTTCGTGTTTAGAAAAGGTCACTTGACATCTCTCGGTTTTACTCCCACTCCCGTTGGCGGCTATTTTTGCCCAGCAGTAGTCCCCACTTACAAAAACTAAATCCCGTCTTTCTATAGCTCGCCTCTTTTGAACAGTACTTTAAATCCATGTTTATCTCTTTTGTTATTTTAAAATCTTTCCAGCATGCAGTTTTACCTAAAATAGTGCTTGTATTAAAGGCTACGACCTTATATCTTGCTTTACCTATGCCCTAGGCATCATCTGCGGACAGTAATCTTGACATGTAGGAGTTTCCTATGGCTTTGCATATTTATGTATTTCGTTTTCAGGCATTTTTTCGCAAGTCTTCCAGTCATGCGCTTGAATTCAGTGAAAAACAGACATACGGACGTATGGACGGACAGACAGAAAGACAGAGAGACAGACAGACAGACAGACCAACAAACAGACCACAGTATACCCGTTTACATACGCGAATAATGACTACCGTTTTTAAATAGTCTGCTGGCCCGAACTACAGCACTCACTTCCAGGTAGGGTTACAAATGCACGCAAAATTTGAATGGTTGGGTTACACTAACTCAGCATCCCATTTATCTAACAAGAATATGAGTGAAAAATGACCTACTTACAATAGCTGGATACAGGTTACTTAGTGGAGCACGCGTTCCAGTTGGCTGCACCGTACAGTAGCCACGAGCGGGCAACTGATTGGTTGACGTAATGGCGAACACCGTGTAGAAGGAGGAGTCGCTGAAAAAGGTGTGGAAGCACCAATGCCGTTACACATCACAAAATTTGTCACCAAAACCAATCTCTTCAAGGAAGCCCAGAAATAATTCAACAGCTACGATAGCAACTTTGCGCTTATCCGGTTGACCAAGGAGGTTTTGCGTAGGTAGCATCTTTCACGCAGCAGCACAACACTGAAACAGTGTCCTTTCACTTATCCTCCGGTTGTTCCGGCCAAGGTGATATCACATACGTGAATAGCGCCACTCAAACCTATACCCCAAGAATTCGTCAGCCGCAACTAAAACCACCCGTTCTTAACTCTTTTGGTGTTATAAAAGGGAAGCAATATGCACTAGCTCATTTTTCTTGCTATAAACACAACACGGTTTGCGAATGACTTCTACGAGTTTCTACAACTTCTCTATCTGAGAGTAGCAGTTACACAAATGCTGTTGTGATTTTATGTTCCAGAGATATCCACGGGAAAAACACGATAGACATGGAATGATGCACGACTCTAATGGAGATTTTTTTGGTGCTCCCCATACATGCCGCTGCCAACGAAGCAACCATGATGACTCCATGACACGGTATAGCGCTGAGCGCAGTTGGCATGTTGTGCGGGGGCGTGTGAGAAACGTTGCGGTGTGGCCTTGTGAAGCCGGAGCAAGACCGGCGCACACGTCCAGTTTTCAGTTCGTGAGCGAGAGAAACGAGATTCTTCAGCGTTCTCTCCCAGATCTCCAAATACAAGTTACACCATCGTGTTAAAAAAACACTGCTACAGTAGTATTAACAGATGTATAGCGCAAAAAAGACGAAGGACAAAGGATGCACGAGGACGAAGCGCTTCGTCCTCGTGCATCCTTTGTCCTTCGTCTTTTTTGCGCTATACATCTGTTAATAATGACCGACCAACTAGCCCAACAACGTACTTTAATATGCTACAGTAGCTATGCTGTTTCTCTGCCTGTGCCAATGGCTTCATTATTTTCATGCAATATTGTCTCGCATGAACCGTGGCGTCACGAATAGTGGTCGAAGAATTTTTTTCTTAGCTATACTTCGCACTCAGGACCTTTGCTGTAGAAGAAGTGTTGTGCGAAGCCGGGGGTGACCCCATGCAAGATTTCGTAGCAGCGTAAAGAAAAAGTCCTCAATAAAACTCCATTCCGTATTCCCAACGATGCGCTTCTCGCAGAAAAAACCAGCATGCATCAGCACTTCTGTGCACATTTGAAGACATGCGGTCCAAGTGTGTCGCGAATACGCTTGGTATGGCAGAAGCAATTTTGTCCACTACCCTTTGCGCTCGCTGTAGCGCACGTTGATACATGGTAAAAGTCATGGGGTAATTTGAAAACTCACTTTACAACTTTTCTGAAAATTTTCTTGAACATATCCAGCCCATAACCCTCTTTGAATGCGTACAAGCCCAGTCCGATGAAAAGTTTTCTGTCTTCTCCTCTCTTCTGTAATGTTTTCACGTCCTGAAAAAAGATTTTCACTTTATTAGCAAAAACGCGTACCTTACGGGCTAGATTAAAAACTATTGCATCGCTTGGGCGGCCTTCAAAATATATTGCTTAATTTAAAAGCAAGATTTGGGAGTCTGATTGCTATTTGAAAAGGGCCAATCTGATTGAAAAAGGACCAATGGCGGCTAATTGACGTGATATGCACTCGGAGCCCATACACGTCGATGTTTATACTTTCTGTATTGCGACTCTTCACCGCAGCCGTTGTGCACTCATACTCAAAACAATACTAAACACGAGCGGGGCTTTTTAACAGCCATCTTTTCAACAAGCCCGGCTCAGCTGATTTGCTACATGCTGGCCCTCTTCTTTGGGTGTAATTGGTTTACCGGTAAAAATACGAGATCTGAACACGCGAGAAATGCTGCGGGAAAGAGTTTGTTTATTTGTCCCGCAAAAAGCTTCTATGGGCCTCCAGTGACCAAAAATGTCTGCGGAACCAAGACAACTTCCCCTAAACCGATTCTCCTCCCGACTTCCCCTTCTGGCTACCTCTTGGACACTGTTTTTTCTGCTAGGTATTGCTGTCTCATGCTTTCTGCGTTGTTTGACTATCTTACACTGTGGTAATAAGTAGTTTGTGCATGTTAATGCACTGAAAACCTTCGCCATTTCTTTTTTTGCAGTATGTTCCTTTATTTTTCTTTACCGCCACTTTGTTATCCGTAATTTTTGTACCACATACGTGTACAATAAACAGAATATTAATATCGGAATCTCCAAGGGGAGACAAAATAAAATTTCCTGTCAATCCTTGGAAGCGGAAGCTCAGGTTTGACTCCTCGAAACATCTTACCCTGTTTCCTTCCTGCCTACCAGGCAATACCACCCTTCTGAATTTGGCCCCGTATTCGCTCGTACAAACACTTGCAAATGTTCGTTTTTCTCGTAAAAAATGTTTTCTTGCCACTGTGTTTACGTTGTGAAGTCGGCATAGGTTAATTGATCAGCTCTTTCCAATGTAGTAACTTTTCGACTTGCTATTTTTTCTTGATTTTTCTAAAAGATTTCGCTGATATGCTGTGTAATATCTTTGTACTTCTTCTTTGTTCTTAGTAGTATGGCTTGAAGTATTGCATACACAAATATTAAAGTTTCATGCCTTTTCTCTGCTAACCCATATTCAGCTTTCTAATCAATACCGCACGGTTTAATGAAAGCCATATTCCTCACCGCCAAGAAATGTTTTGCGCTATCCACCAAGATTTCAAGGTCGGGGCCCTTGGCGACGATGTCGAGAACGCCGTAGTTTGCAATGTTGTGACCCCTCTGTGCATGATCGTCGATATCACCGGCTTGGATCTGCGCCAGGTTCACGTTCACGTAGCTGCAGCAACGACGAATTGAATAAGACGTTATGCAATGATGAAAAACGGAGAATCTATACATTTCAAGATTTCGGCCACTCGGCCGAACTTTTGCTGTTCATGAGGTACCGAACCCAGCGAATATCAAGTAAAAATGTTCAATACCTGCGCACAAGAAGACAAATGGAGTTGAACGCTTTGCGCTATCTCACGGAAATATATATTTTTTCGTTATTCACTTACTCCAATACTGATGAGCACTGAATGGTAGAAATATAGACAAGGTCAGAAACACGAAAATATTTTCTCACATCTAAATAAAATCAGGAAGGAAAACTTTTCTTGAACGGCACTTTCATGCGTGCGGGCAATGAAACGAAATGTGCATCATGTGTGATCACGTTTAATGTGCCTACTTCTGACCCAATGTTTTCATTTGTTTTTAGTGTTGTTCGGAGCGAAACTCTTCCCAGGGTTTCTTTTACACTCCAACTACTAGGCATCATTCTCTTGTACATGTTGCGACTGCTGTGTTCGTCACCAAGATCGTCCCGATCAATCATAGCATACAAACTCCAGAAAATTGGCAAATGAAAAACAGATTCACCTCCGAAATGAAAACAGGGCATTGCTCGCGGAAAGAAGTTCCCGGCCTATACCAGCATGTGGCAAATGTGGGACGAGGCTAGACTGATTCCGGTCCTTTTGCCTTTTCCTCATATAGGGACATTTTTTGTAAAATTAGCCAATGGTAATTGGAGGTGTCATCCCAAATGAGCAGATAAGCTACTTTGCGTTACCAGCAAGCCGCCAAAATTTGGCCCAATGCGCACATATCAGTCAGGGGGATGGCCAGTGACGGTGATGAATAATGATGAAATGGGCACCTACCAGCTATACAACACGGCGGATTGATCAGTTAGTTCGGCAATTTTATAGGGCAATAGTTGGCTACTAATCGGCGCTTATATGCTTGTCTGTCTGGTCAGGTCTCACAAGTAAACACAAAAATTGTTACGCGAACTCAGGAAGCGAGAAGAGGAGCCACCCATGGAGTTTCATAGAATAATAACTAGGCGGGAAATTGGCGCTAGCAACGCGAACACCGAGACGCCGCTCACTCTTCGATAGTAAATACGGGTAGTTCTCGAAGCGGAGTGCGTAGGATCGAAAGAGGCCTATGGCTGTGCAAATTGTGTTTGTTGACAAAAAACACTTGTTCCTGATTCTTTGTTTGCAATATACATGCAAAACAAGAAAGGTAGTGACAAAAACTAGTCTTGTACGAAATTAAAAGGCGTGATTAAATAAAAAGCAGGTGCTGAGTCGAGGACGTTGGTAAAGCAGGTTTGCCATTTGACGCAAACTTTTTAAGAAAACTTTTTGTAAAAGTCTCCGCGCTTGTAATTTTAAATATGAAGAAAAGTTTTGTTTTGCACTCCTAAAAAAAGACACCGATTATGTTTGAAGAAGGTATTTTTTAAATAGGGACATTGATCAAGCTGCATTTTCATCAGTTACCGAGAATGCTAGTCTACGCCCTAGAAGCTGGCGTTCGCACGAAAAGAGTGCCTATTCCAAGAAACCTTCCTAAGCTTCGAAAATGCATTGATCTGCCGAATGAACAGCGCCGCAACTTCTGATTTGGAAGCAACTACGCCTCATACAGCGCCGTCAATTGTGTTTTCCATGCTCGCTGTACCGGCAAGGAATTTTAGCGCAACCGATTCGCAACCCTGGTCATATACCTTTTCCACTCAGGGCGGCGTCATTTCGCGTGCAGCATTCAGTTAACGGAGAAAAGCATTTTTCACTCTTCTTCCAACGTAGGCTACTACGTTCATGCAAGTCCAAAATGAAAACGAAAGTGGCTGCACAATTCAAATCATATTAAATTCCGCAAGTTATCGAGAGCCAATCCGTATCCAAAACTACCCATCACGCTAATTACCGTGGACGATCGCAGCACTAGATTCCTCTCTATTTATTTTTGTATGAAAGTGTATGCAGCCGCCACCACAGGTGTTTGCCACCGATTGTATTGGACTACGTATCGGGCGGCTTATTCGTAGCCCTGCCCTCACTTGAAAAGTTGTGAGTATGTTTTTATTCTACATCTCTGCAGTATGCCGCTTAACCGTGCACTTGAGAGTGCGCTCGCAAGAAAGGAAAGTAAGCGCATTCAACATTAGCAAATTCTGCACACAGGCCCTAGATGCACTGTACCGTGAGTTGCTCTTGTCGAAATGACGGCCTGTTGTAGCTTGCATGACCGATTTTTTTGTGTAAGTCGATGCTTTTACCATACTTTGCCGCAGTGCCGTAGCCACAAACATTTTAGAGGGTTGGGGGGTCGGGGTATACGCCACTTGGTAAAAATACAAAAAAGGACAAGTTCCTGTTGCCAGGCAATGACTCAGTCGTTTGTCGGTTTTAACAAAGCCAGTGCATTGATACCCCTTTCTGTGTAATATCTACACGAAAAAATGACTGGTCATTACGATACCCCCTAATGGGATATTTGGGTGCGGCTGGTTGAGGAAAGAATTTAAGACGGACATATTTGTATGATTACAGAAAACTTGTATTTCAAGTTCCCGACGGAGCACATGCGTTAGTGTCCTCGCTCGTTCTTCAGCCCTTACTCGGAGTTCTGGCGTCAGCGGTGCTGGGTGTGGGCTCTGGAGGCTCGTTTAGCTGCAGCTGCTGATGAAGCGCGTGGCCCCTTGCCTCGCTCGCAGTTCAGCACTCTCTTCTGATAGCTGCAATGAACTAAATCAGCATTCACTCCTGGGTTCTCTCCCCGGCATTTATGGTGAGCCCCTGCTTCAGCGGCGCGAAGAGCGTCTCGGGAAAGGACCACGATCTGCGTCTTAAGCGAACGCCCATCATCGTCATTTGCACGTCTCCTTCACGTTTTCGCCAAGCCTCACGCAATCGAGCGCCTCGCACGGGCAGAGCATATCGCCCCCACTACCCCATCCCCCCCGGACACTTTAGAATAGAGTGAACTAGAATACTCTACTTAAGAAGAAAGGTTTCACAGCGCCATGGTGAGCCAACCTCCGCTTCAAATTTCCCGACATCCTCTTGCTTTGCTTTCTTTCACTCATCAGTTTTGCCATCGCTTTGACGGTAATGACGACGGCGATTAGGCTAATCCCATGAACGGCCACCAAAGGCCTGCGCCCTAAAAAAAGACTGTTCACCCCCAGTAACGATTTATCAATAGATTGGCATTGTTCTTATCTAAGGCTTTTTGTTTTATTATATCTTTTCGGAATATAAATAGGATGGGCGACAAAATTCTCCGAAAGGGGATAGGAAGGTGCAACGGTCAGAAAATTGCGGGGGTGTTTTGACACTAAAGCGCCCCTCCCCCTACCCCGCCTATGCCAATGCTTGGCCGCACACCCAAATTAGCTTTGCGCTTAGCCTATTCCTAACACAGGTTGCTGCTGTAGAGGTTAACCGTTGACTTTTGCTACTCTTGACGGCCGTTACTTTGAAGGCAACTGATTGTCGATATGCATAATGGCATGTGGGTTAATATGCGCACATTTAAAAGCTGCAAGGGATCGTCTTTCATGTTGAAAACCAAAGAAGTTTCGGTTCAGAATTACGACCCATCAGCTACAGCACTCGGAGTCCCATAAGCACTAAATTGTCGAATAAGCCTCAAACACCAGACGCATGTTTGGTCGCGATGTTTCTGAATGAGCACCTTCTGCTTGCTTTGATTGTTATTGTGCGGTGCTCCATACGCACCGGCCTGCAGGTATCCCCAAAAACTCAGGGAGGGATAGACATCGACCATGCTGAAGCTTATTTCGTTAGCATGTTTCTTGCATGAAGATCTTGTGCTCGCATTGGTTGTTAGTGCACTTAACCACCGCGCAATGACGCTCTAATGAATAGCTTCCGCAAATCACTAATTACACCCAAGGCACGCGGACCGGCAAGCTACGTGTAAAAAAATGCCTAAAAATCTGAGTACAGCACTGGAAAGCTGACAGCATTGCAAAATATGGCCCCTAAGGCCCTGATTTGGATGGGAAAACCACACGGCAAGTTGCATTCGGGGCCGGTTTGTAGCGTGTGCAAACCTGGCGTACACTTAGTTGTGGCTCACCTTGAGCGCACTCTCTAGTGCACTGTTTAGCCGTGAGGGGCTGATACGTCCAGCATAAACGTACTCATAATTTTTCAAATCATATTAGGTGTACGAATAAGCCGTAGGATACCCAGCCAAACGCCACTTGCGAAATGAAGCTAGGGTGGCGAATGCTGTTCCTGCAGTTGCTCCCGCAATAGCCGGCATGTTGGCGCACCGATCGCCGGAAAACGGCCGTGCCCTCATAGGCCTGCAAAAATTTTCGTAAATACGTATTGGCCAAATTTGCACTATGGCCGGATGCTCAGTGCACGCCAGAAATCGTTCTTTTGTTTTCGCGTGGTCAATCATATGCACACTTTTTTTGGAAATATCTCATTTAAAGCAATCGCAGGATACCTGAAAATTGGCACTAGCTCTTTCACGACGGCGCCATAGGCCATCGGAAGCCGGCGTCCGATGATTTTAAATCTCCCGCAAAATCTGAAACCCGCGCTTCACAGACAACTATCGCCATCTGGTGTGTTCATTGGCAACTTCTCTTTCAATTTCGGTTTCGTTTGTTTATGTGTCTCGTGTGGTGGTGGCGTAGCAAGAGAAATTTGAACCGAAGGGGGAGGGGAGGAGGAGGAAAAATGGCGTCGGATTCGCGCCGCGCTCCGCACAGTCGGACTGCTGTAGCAAGCACTTCGGGAGCTCCTGCTGTCGATTTTTCTGATTCCAGCAGCAGTGAGGGGTCAAGCAATGATGTGGGATCTTCAGATTTTAGTTAGGACGACGAAGCTCCGGTTCAGGTGCCTCGCAATTCAACAAGCGCTGGCAGGTAATTTCGTTGTAACTCCGCGCTGTATTTATAAACAAAACGTGCTTCTTATCTGACGACTGCGGTTTTGATTTTGTGTTTAGGGTCTCGACAACGTACGGCCAGGATATTTTGCCAAATGCACCGCGCCATATCGCGCTATCACCTTCAAGATAACCTGGCGCTCGTGTCAGATTAGCGCTGCAGCGTTCAGGTGCGACGCTTGTCGAGAGCGCTGGATTTTTTTTTTCTTGTTTTTTACCACCGAACTGATAAAGACTTTGTGCGAGGACACAAAAGAGTATACCGTAATTAGCCGATTCTAACGCGCACCAGATTTTCCTGACAAAAAGCCGAAAAAACTTGCACCTCCGATTGTAACGCGCTCGCAACTGTGTGAGCAAGAAAAACGAATGCGAGAGAAACGGGTGATTTATACCCCGAATTAATCTCATTCATCTCTCTCCTCGTCGCTCTGCGCTGACCGGAACATCTCGCCCTCGGTGCCGCCAAGCACGTTCGCGATGCCACACTTCTGAACTAACGTTCAACCATGGTCGATGGGATCGTGGCCCACGCCTCACACGCCCATCCCGCGAGCTTCTCCAGAGGCGCACGCTTCAGCCGACCGCTCGTTTTGAACGCCTGAGAGCCGCTGCTGCCATTGCTGTTATCAAGCGCGCAAGTGGAACGATTTGACGATTTGCGTGAACGCCGATAGAAAAGCCTAGGCGCCTATGATTCCTGCGTCCGAAAAATCGTTGCTAAAAGCTTGAGCGCCATCTTGACATGGTGATGGCGATGGGTGGGACGAAATTTCCGCTGTTTCGGTTTCGGTTTCGTATCCGATTTTAACGCGCATGCAATTTTTCGACCTATTTTTCCCGTAAAAAAATTGCGCGTTAGAATCGGGTAAGTACGGTACTTGGATGCGCATTTTACAGAGACTCACTCACCCTTGAGTGCCCTCGCAGCGTGGTACAGCCGTCAGTTGTGCTAGGTTGACGGGCCCTCAAAACTCCAAACCTTGGTGTACACTGTTGATTTATATATTGAATCATAGCCAAGGAACGTAGGAACAATTTGTATATCTTAAAATACCTGAAATAATTTTTATTCTGGGTAAAAGTGCCGATTTGTGTTTTTCGTATACTTTTCTGGGGGGCTTTTTTTCTGATTACTTGACGAATAAACGGTAAGTAATTGTACCTTTAACAAAACTGCTGCTTTGTGTTTGGAAGAGCAATCTATAAGCTACAATTTAATGCATAGCAAGGCTACGTGTGTCCAGTAGCTCAAGAGAAAAAAAACATTTTTGTGGAAGCACCTAAAATCGGCCGTTTTTCCGCCGTAACGAAAGAGCTAGTCCCCTCCTTCTGTCCCCGACTTTTTGTCACGCTTTTTACCATGTCGAAGTGTTTCACCAACTAGCTCAAATTTCTGCGCTGAAAATCAGACTCGGAAGTCCGTTGGACCTTCCTAGAATAACATATTACTTAGCACCGGAACATGCCACGGGTGATCGTAGTACGTCCTCCAACTTTCTTTGAATGTCCATCACACCACGCCCCACGAATGTTTGCTGGACGCCATAGGTTCAATAAGGCATACACAGACGCATTTTTCAACAACCAGCGTACAACTATTCATACATGCCAACCACAAGCTGAAGAATTCGCTGTCCTACCAGTTCAGCGTTTGTAGCAAGTTCTACTGCCAAGCAGTATGCCTCTAACCAGCCAAGGAAATTTTAGTGCCCACGTCAGCAGAAAACTCCCACGCTACCACTCGCAACTGGCTACACCCGTCTACATGAAGCACTGACACCGTCTGTCCTCTTGCCGACGAAGCTACGTCCACAGGTGGACACGGGAAGAGAGACGGTTGTTTGTATTCAGCGTTTTGGAAGGGGGGTGGGGCGATTGGGGGTGCGACACCTGGCACATGAGTGAGTGGGAAGCACTGACAGAGATGACGTCTCAGCAGCGCATGCCGCCCTCCTCCTCACCCTTCCAAAGACGCTCCTCTCCGCTTTCTTTCCCCAGGCGCTGCTGCTTTCGGGACGGTGCCCCGGAGAACCCTAGGTAACAACTAACAGAGTCTCTGGTTTCACTCTTTGTAGAGCTATGTATACGTATTCCAGCCACGTTGCATGGGTAATAGTTGTGCGTGTCGTTTGCCGCTTCGCAGTGCAACTACCCTCAGCATGGATTGGTGCCAATTTTGGCCATTGCTATATTGACCCTATTCGACGCTTGTGAATAACGGATGGACATTTTGCAATAGACCTAATGTGTTCAAAATTACTGAAGTCTAAAAATCGCAATTAAAGAAGCCATGAAGAAAAAAAAACAAGTTTGGTGCGCGAATTGCGCGACCTATGCTTGGTTTAGCTGCACAGGACTGCGGCGTGGGGTATTTTCCGACGACACTGGCTGATTGACGCAAGCAACGCTGTCTTACATGACCATATTTGTCGAAACAGCACTCTGTTTTACGAATAAATATTTTCTCCCTGAACAAAATCAAGTCAGGTTCAAATATGGGCAAAAACAAAGGAGAGGCAGAAAACGGCTCTCCAAGGTATGGTGGCCCCAATTCGGTTGACTAATATTAACCAAGGCTTTCAAATCGGCTGCAGAGCGTTCGGTTCCTGTGATGTCATTGCAGACCACGAAAACACACGATCTTGCGGGAAACTTAACATTTTCACGTAAATTGATAAGGTTATCAGTGGATAAAACATCGTTTCTATCCGGACACGCGTTGGGGACACTATAAAACACGAAATCTTTCGAATAAACCAAACTTGCATTTTATCATCAGGGCTCCTTTAAGTTCTCTTCTATGGTGGCTTCGCTGCTAAAACGGACCCACCAATCAAAAATGGCAGTCAGCCCGGTAACAGACTGAAAATGACATTAAGAGTTTTTAGTATGTCGAAATGATTAGCCTACTGCATTAGTATGAGCGATGCGATGTCAATGTCAATCAGTGCACTAAATTTTATAAACATTCAACGCAACCCCGTTTCTTTCAAACAAAAAGCACATGCTCACAAGGTCCGAATGCGTAAATAAAGCCGGTACCCTGACATCGGTGTTTTAACCACTGCGCGAACGGGCCACTTTCATTAAAATCCACGTTTAAGCAAAAGTGATATAGTTTTCGAGGACGCCACCACCGATTTCGGGGTTGAGTTCGGCTGCAAATCAACTTCACGACCCCTCTGCGTGTGAAAACTTTGTGAATTTTTCGCAGAAAAAAAAAATGAAATAAAATGGCTAGTACGCTCAACACATTTGCCGAGATTTGTGAAAGTAGTTTTTCTTTCAGATGACCGGAATACTACATCAAATTCCTACCCATCCTATAAGTCCTGATGAATTTGAGATCAGGTGAATGATAAGTCTCACTCCACTAGTTTACCTTGTGTATTTGATAGGGGAATAAACTCTAGGCTTTGTAGTACAACAAAACCTCAAAGGAGGCTGCCTAGAAACCGGGTACGTAACTCCTAACAATCCGACAAAGACAGGGAGATTTGAACACAAAGAAACGTAAAAGCGCCCCCCCCCCCCCCCCCCCCGCGAAATCACCAAGTTCCACATTCGTCAATAAATCGAGTTGGATAGCTGTGATAACAGAAAAATTAAAGCTACTCCCAAATAAAGCTGCTACCCAATGTAAATCAAATTTCCAGCGTTCCAAGCGCTCGCGCACCACTGCCTGAAACTGCGCCAGCGGAAGTTGTGTTCTTTTTGTGCTAGCTTTTCCTTCCACCCGTCCGGCGTTGCACAGCCACTTTTTTTCGCTTAGTGTCGTAAAAACCAACCCAGCGAGCGTTCCTATCTAAATTGTCGCGGTTGCTGCCGGTTAATTACGTATATTTTGCCTTCGCGCTAAGCAGCAAGCAAGCCCCACAAGTTGAAGAGTTTAGAACTGTTATGACTACATAAGCCGCTTGGATTTCCAAGCCCTTCGGTTACACCGCGACGACAGCGGCTACGGCGAAAAGCATCTACGTGGGCCCACCGAGCAAGCTACCACGAACAGGCGCGGGCCTAAGATTCTCTGCACTTAATACGGACAACCTCCTCACGCATTGTCCTGCGCGGGCCATTTCCACCACTTCCGTGATTTCCATTGTCAGGATGGAGCAGTGGCGGCACAGAGTATTCGTCTGCAAATCTTGAAAGCGGCGAAAATACCCCTTGACACTAGGAGAATGGGTTAGCAGGCAGTCTGTGTTATTGTCACCGTTAGAGCTAGATGTCTTGGCATAGGTGGCGTTTGCCAAGTTTAGTTATTACAGCGAAGAATTCGTGTTCTAACTGATGGCATGTGTAATTTGAAAACGCGCTGGAGGAAAGCCAATTTCCTCTCATGATGATGATGTGTGATCGCGGGTGAAGAGAAATAAACGCTTCGCGTAGTCGGATTCAAACCTGTGTCCCTCGCGTTATGAAGCCTGCATCTTTCCGATTGGTCTATATTCACATGGTCGAAGCTCAGTGTAAACTCAAACGCTTCGTTTCGTAGTCTGCCTGTCTCTTCCTTTCCTCCTTTCCTTTTATGTACCGAATGTGCCTGCCTGGATGCAGATTACACAAAAACAACTTTAGTTAGCTCTGTCCCCGCCGTTGCTTGTCCTTCGTCTTGCATGTGCTTGTATCCACCGTGAAAACCATGTCTCAACACGCCCTAATCATTCTCCTCTAAACATGCCCTGAACAACACCGGCGTTGTCTCCAAATGTAAATGAGATGAAGGCCAACTCACGTGATGTCAAAAGCCATTCCACCCTGAGTCGAATAATAGGTTCGCATTTCTTTTTTGTATAGGTCCCAGCTCCAGTCGTCACTCACTCCGTGTACCACGCCTCCTTTGTCTATGAAGAGCTTGTAGTAGAACAGGTAGTGACAGAGCCCATCCTCTGGGTACGCGAACGCCTGGGTGGTGTAGGCTCCAATGGTGCACACGAGCTCTTTGACTGTAAGAAATACAAAATTGTTTGGTTTTCAGACCATGACCCACAGTTCGCATTATTACTAACATAATTAAAATGCGCAAGTTTCTTTTTCACTCACTTTGTCCCTATCTATTTTTAAATGGGAATATATTTAAGAGCTATCCAGGGCGGAGATCATTCTTGAACGGAATCAAGAAAGGAACGTTCTCCGCTGTGGCTATGGGGCAAAATAACCTCAACTAGCAATATTACACAAAAAGATGCGGCATGTATAGCGTACGATCCTGTGTACTCTTTAAATACTGAAATACCACACCTATTACATTGGACATCACTTGAACTCCTGGTCACGCAGGAATGTTTGGCAAGGAAGGGGCCCGCTCGCTAGCCCGCCAATAAGCACCCGTAAGCAAGACTTCTCATATTAAAGGTCTTTCCTAACACCCCCGGATAGTCCTGTTCTACTTTGACTCAACCAGAGACCGTACCCCTCTTCACACTCCAGTCGAAGCAGGTGACAGCAATCACTAGAGAGGCAAGCTTTAGAGAAGCTGTTTTCTACCACTAGTTAGGACTCGTACAGTAATTAGAAATCGTGGAGGAATAGAGCAGAGTCCCTTGTCTAGAATCATTGCAGGCGTTTCCCGGACGGCCCTCACCTGCTCTGATGCTGTCCTAAGATCGGAAACACCGTTCCTCACGCTTAAGCCGCACTTACCGCCAACTGCTCAAACTGGCTGTCAGGTCCCGAGCGATTACCCTGTTTTACCGGTTCACGCGTTGCTCACATGCGGCGGGCTACACTACAGGAGACGAAACCTCTACTCTAATACCCGACCCTTACCCGCCGCGGTGGCTCTGTAGCTAAGGCGTTGCACTGCGGAGCATGAATTCCCGGGTTTGATTCCCGGCCGCGGCGGCCGTTTATCTGATAAAGGCAGAAAGCAAAAACGCCCTTGTGTACAAGATTTCGGCGCACGTTCAAGGTCCCCAGGAGGTCAAAATTAATCCGGAGCCTTTCACTATGGCGCGCCTCATCACCTGTGTTGCGTCGGCGCATTAAACCCTACGATCAACCAAATCAACTGTAATTTCCAATAACATTCTCGCTGAGATAAGGTTTATTCACTCCCGTTCCCCTTAAACAAACACAGTAACGTTTGAAAAGCCACACTAACTGTTTCATTTTCTGGTGACTAAAATTTGTTAAAGGGGCGCCCAGATACGCTCATTTCAACTGATATTTGTTTTTCAACTCACTGAAAATTTGCGCAAAAGGACCTGAGAAAACTCTTTCACCTTAAAGCAAATGTTTTTTCGTAACCATGTAAAAATACGCCCTTAAAGCAAAGCAGAAAATGAATGATGTAGATCTTTTGGCAAGCCGATAGCATGTAGCTTAGCATGCTGGGTGCTTTGAAGTGTCAGAGAAGATTTTCGAGGTAGCCCTCCCTCAAACCTTATGTGGGAATTTTCGACGTGTTCTGGAATCCCACGCAAGGGCAGTTCGGTTTTTCTGCTTGTGCTTCTATTAGTTGAGTTGGCCGTACATTTGGGAACGTCTTAGCTACAGAGTAAGAAGAGGCAGACGGGAAGCTATGACTCCACCCCTTCTCCCGCTTGGCCACAAGGACGAGAGCACTGCACTACGGGAATACGCCCATTGGATGAGTTTGCCGGTGGCACCACGCGACACCTTACAGCGGCGATATAGCGGTATTTCCAAAGCTTTGAAGGCCGCTAGCGTCATTATAGAAACCATAAAATGACAACCATTAGGGATACAGGTCTTCCTTGCGATTTCCAATCACCGGAAAACACAAAAAAGCGAAGACTGCCCCATAGACAAGGACAGATGCTGCCGAGATATAGGTGTTTCGGCAGTGTACGGCTGAGAAAAAGTCGACGTCAACAAAAACTGATTTAATGAAGCGATGTGGTTCTCGTGCCTGTCCTAGCCTCGCGTTTCCTTCGTAATATCCCCTCTTCCGTAAAACGCTATTAATTCCAGCGCATCTTTGGAGGTTCCCAAATCACACAGCAACAGTAACTGACCCTTTGTAACACCTGATATCGCAAGGACGTGCATATAACAGCTTCCAAATCTCCCCGCATCACCACATCAGAACAAAGCAGAGCAATGTATGCGCGCTTTTCATCATCGTCATAATTAACAGCAACGACCTCAATTCCACTGCAGGGCGAAGGCTTCTCCCACTGACTTGGAACAACTCCTGTCCTGCACTGTTCCACTCTGTTGTTGGCCCCCGAATTTCCCTATTTCATATCTCCATGGTGTTTTTTGCCTTCCACTTCTTCGAGACCCATCTCTTGGTGTACTCTCTTTTATCCTAATTCTGCACCGGTTTTCGGCTAGTCTCGCTGCATGGGCAGCCCCAGCGATTTCCTTTTCTTTACTTGAACATATCATCTATTCGAGCCTGTTCGTTTATCCAGTAAGCTCTTTTCTGGTCCCCAAGTCTGACCACAAGGTTATTCCATCTATGGACCGTTTAGCCGTCCTATGTATGCTTTCCATTTGTTTCGTAAGGCGCACAGTGTCCGGATACACCCGGCGCGGTGGCTCAGTGGCTAAGGCGTTGCGCTGCTGAGCACGAGGTCGCGGGTTGGATTCCCGGCCGCGGCGGCCGCTTTTCTGATGGAGGCGAAAAGCAAAAACGCCCGTGTGTACGAGATTTAGGTGCACGTTAAAGATCCCCAGGTGGTCAAAATTAATCCGGAGCCCTCCACTACAGCGCGCCTCATCGCCGGCGTTGCGTCGGCGCGTTAAACCCTACAATCAATCAATCAGTATTACCTACGTATTCACTGGCTGCATATTTTTCTTTTGAGTGATAGAGATCGCTTACTTTTCATTATTTAGGACTATTTGCCGAGTGGTCCTCAGCTCACACCTATTTTGCGCCGGATTTCTCTCTCGCGGTTGGGGTGAGCACAAACAATTGAGCTGAGATAATATTTTTTCACGCATTGGAGCATTTAGTTTCATTAGCTGAACAGGGTATTTGGGCACGCTTATTCCTCATTACAGTAAATTTATTCATGATTACTTTGGCTGTGCTTTCTCCTTGTAGTTCCTGAAGCATTTATTCCAGGTTTTATGCAGTCGCGCGGATGGCGCTTTCCTCCCTTGACTTGTTTCTAGACCGATTGCCCCTAAAGATAACTCAAAAACATTCTTGCAACGATGAATACTACCGAGAGCGCCAATTCTGACTTCAAATGTCTGAACGCTTGCAGAAATGAAAGCGTTCTAAATCAGAACTTGTAGCCATACCTATGGCGTGGGTATACGCTGTAGTTTGGGCAAGCAGGAAAAAACGGGCAAACATCGAAGAGTCTTTTGCGTTTGTATTATCTACAACTACCGCTACCCTAAACATAGTCCACCAGATACTCCCACCACTCACATGTATACAGCAGGAGGCAGTGGATGTATTAAAACCGTTGAAATATAAGTTGCAATCGATATTGCGGCCGGAATAGACATGACATCGTAATGCCGAATTCAGCAGGTCCCCTCAAGAAAAATTAGCTTGCTATCGCGTGAACTGTCCTGATATTGTGATGTCCAGTGCTTGTAAGACTCTGCTACTGTCATTTCTAGAGCTGAACGCGACAATATGGCCACACACGTTAGTGATTAGAAATATATGCTTACTAGGTGTTCTTGCTGGGGTGGTTGTTGAGATGGTCGTCGATCGGGCCAAATACACGCCTGCGGAATGAAAATTCATCATCATCTTTTTCTAACCTGCAGAATGAAGCCCTATCTTAATTTCACTGCTGCTCTGCACCCCGAAATCACTCTTGGCCTGGGATTTTCATGTCACTAGTCTTTAGGGCTACCGGTTTACTCCTATTTCTTGCCCCGTTTCTCGTTAGCGATGTTCTTACTTGGGCGGTCCGCCAGGGAGAGCTCCTTGCGGTTATTCGCACTAAAGTCTACTTCTCTCTACATGTGAACTAATATGTTCTATATGGGGCGTATTTATAACCCCATTATGGCACTTAGAATATTTGTTGGAGAACTATAAGACTCACTGCGCTAGGCAGTGCAGACAGCAAATCTTAATTTTCCCAAATATTGTCCCTCACTGGCACACTCTTAAAGCCCTACTATGCTCCCGTTCCGTCACAAACTCGTCGTCACGGAACAAGCTGACATTTTCGCAACCTGTGCGGTCTAGGTAGATGTGCTTTTAGATTTCTCATCGATTCAACTGTAGTTTTTAACCCATCAAAAGGTTTCATGTGGCAAGGACATCCCTGTGCCCCTCACACAAACCCCACTGCTCGCTTTCCGCTATTCTTACATCTGTACGCAGGCGAACCATCACACCTCTTGGACGCAATCTTCAAATAAAAAGTGAGAGCCCCAGAACAGACACTCCTTTAGGAGTCTATTCCTCACGCCGAGAAGTGTCGAAGGTGCAACCGCACATTCACTACGGCGGATCAGTCGCTTCAAACGCTCTTTCGCAATGACTAAAACAATCAGCGCGAACGTTCCTCGGGCCATCCTCTTTGGCTCTATGTATACCGTCTGCCACCACTATAATAGCTACATAGCTTCACTCGAGTCACCACGACCCATACCGTGTAGCCCGGAGTATGTCTTCCGTGGAATATATTACGCTGCCGCTGACGTCTTCGACGGACCTTATCCTCAACGGGGGTCATAATACTCATGTGGAGTGCCTGAAACCATACTCTGTGCCACTGATTTTGTCATGGCTTCTGTCATCGGGAGGGGGGGGGGGCATTTTTCTACCCGAGGGTCAGCAGGAACAGGGAACAGTAGCCACCATCGAAAGTAATCTTACTCGCGCAGCCAAATAATAGCGAAGTCGACGAAACTGTCGGCGGAGCAGATTTCATTCGCGCGGACCGGATCGTGACCATTGCGACACACAAGAACTCTACAATCAGTTACGCAAAATCAGGGACGCCACTCAATCATGTTTTAACTCTCTCTCTCAATTCGGACTCAATTCGGAGCCCTCTTCGTGAATGTGTGTTCTCTGTCCCGGGTTACCTCGTGAAAGTAGAGGTGACTATTCCGCCATTTTGGTTCTGCGCTTCCCACATAGCACATCACTCGCTAGCTTCCATAGGATCACCGTAGCGTTTCCTCCCTGTTTGCGTGCTTTTCAGCCATCTGTGGTGAGTACGTAGGTGTTTGTACGCACTCAATTTCCTATCTTGTATGTCAAGGCCTTTAGGGGACGTCGATGGCTCGTGGGCACCAACGCAGACATGGCGGGCTGTTGATATCGTGTGGACAGACTGCGGGTTTTTTTTCTCCTGCTCGAGGACTTTTGGAATAGATTGTGATGAATTGCTTGGGATAATCTCCGACAAGCAATAACCTGCATTTACCCCGGACTGTGAGCAACAGCAAGAGGAAAGTGCATTGAACTAGGCGTCGCGTTACGCGTTGGGACGGCTATGGGAGTCGATAGGAAAACTTACTTGGGTAGGCATCGTCGGGAACGCCCGGACCGCCCGGACCGCCCGGACCGCCACCCTCATAGTCCAAGTCGTCGTCAGCTGCGTGCAATCAGTTCCGCAATCCAGGCTTATTCTAACCGGTCAGCATGCAACGGCGAAACTTAAATGCAAATTCACACCCCGGAAAACAAGAATATTTAAAAAAATACGAAGTCCTTCAACCATTGTAAAGATGGAAAACCCGCGGAAGGGTATTGGTGTAAAACTATATTGACTAATGTATGGCGAAGTATATTGATCAAAAAGGGGCATATACGCGTAACCTAAATTATGAATTTAAAATAATCAAACATGTTTATCAGGATATTTCTGATAAAAGAACGCTAAGAGCCATTTTGTCCCTCTTCCACAGTAGACCGGCATGCTTCCAAAGAATACGTGAATTCTCCCATACTTGAAACTATACTGTTAACTGATCCAGACAACTAACTCAAAGTCACCGTATGAGACAGTCGTCTTTGCGGCCATTTTTAGTTTACCTTTTCCCAAGATACCTGTATTACATTCCTAGCTACATAGAATTTTATCCTAGTTATGCAGCCAGCGTGTGCGATTCTTTGTCGACGCGACTAGGCAGACGCGCGCAGTTTTGGATAGAACCAAGCGCAAGACAGTTTCGCTCTGAGAGCTCATTGCCCTTCTCCTCTCTGGAAGTGGGTAACCATAGGAGCTGTTTGTAGGTGATTGCTTGACCACACACCCACGCTCAACCCGCGCCGTCAAGCCAAGGAAAGCATTCAGCCGTATTGTGGCCACACCAGTTTTTATCTTTTCTCGTCGCGCAATTCCGGGTCTGGATGGCATCGACCTTAGATTTGCCATGTAGAAAAATACAAATACAAGATTTCATGTTTTATAGCTACCCCGCGCTTGTCCAAAAGCAAAAGTTGATTTACTCACAGTGAAATAAATCAAGTTCATGCAAAATTTTATTTCTACCGCCAAATCGTAAGTTCTCGGTTTGTCTGCAATAACATCACAAGAGCCGCTCTGCAGCTGATTCCAAAGCCTTGTTTACCTTTAGTCAACCAATATGGCCTCACCGTGCCGCGAAGGGCTGTTTTTGGCCTTGGCTTTGTTTTCGATCATATTTGTCCCTGGCTTGTTTTTTTAGTGTAGATAATATTCGTTTCGTGAAACACGGTGTTCGCTCGAAAAATATGGTCACGTGACAAACTTTCGCTCGAACCAATCGTGCAGTGTCGTCTGAAACAACCTCAAAGCGCCGCAGGGCTGTGCAGCTAAAACGAGCACAGTACGCGCAGTACCAACACAGTACGAATCGGTACTTGTATGTTTACGTGTACTTTCCTAAATTCCACTGTTTACCCCACCATAGCTCATTCAGCAATAGCTCATTCAGCAAACTTGCAAGCCCTGCCTATTTTGTGTTTGTTTTGGCGGTCTCAGCCAATGGCAGAGCTGTCGCGTATGACATCATAGGTTCTCGTATGAGAAATGAGCTTCTGAGTCGCCTTACCGTTCCCTTTTTTCCCTATAATTGAGTAGCGTATTTGACCAAAGTTTACGTTAAATGTGGTGTCAGACAGATTGTAACCAGGCAGTCTTTCGAATGAACTAAACTTGCGTTTCGTCTGCATGTACCATTTAAGCGTGCTGCCAACGGCTCTATTGTTGTCAGCGGTCCCATTCCGCCGCCATCGCGCACATTGCCGCCATTTTTTTCTTAATTTGTAGTCTTCACTTTTCAGCGCACAACAAGGGAAAGGCAGCTTCTAAATACGAATGAATTACCAGGAAGACTTTGCTCTCAGGTACAATATACGAATCTAATACCAAAACAGAGGGCATTGGATGAGAACAGGTGGTCCAAGAAAGAGGGTAGGCCAAAATTAGGAGGACGATGGCAGCCTTTACTATGGCTCTGCATGCAGAAAATTCAGAGACCCTAGCCTATAACAGCTCTGCTGTAGGAAAGAGGTAAGGGGGTTAGGAAGACTTTGGTCGCAACATGGCAGAATTAAGGAGGCGATACGGGGCTTCTGTTGCTGGAGGCGTGTTTGCTTGTCCTTGTGAGTAGTAGTCGTTCAGTGACAATTTTGCTATTATCTGTTGTATATCTAGAAAGTCTAGCGCTGAGCATCTGAAATACGGAAAGTACTCCGGCCCTCTAAAATGGCGTTTTATTATGACGCCCAGCGTATACTAAATGTTTGAGACTTAAGTGTGCATAGTAATGTAACACTACCAGATTAATACGCAGAAAGTTGAGTTCACCCCGGGCTCCTGGTGATATAATTGCAACATAACCTCGTTTAAATGCACTCATGCGAATGGCTTACGGAAATCTCGACACAGTGCTAAGAAATGTGCACGAAAAAAGTGCAGATATTCAGACAATGGTCTACTAATTCGTAGAACTGTTGCGCTTTTTGTCTTTATCGTGTAATTTTTCAAGCCAGATCTGAAATGAGTAGCCATCTACGTTGGGATACTTTCATGCTTTTACAGTTTTCCCTTTTTTTTGCCTGTGATGTACAGTATTGCCAAAATTTTTCTAGGCCATACAAAATAATTGCCGTCCATTAATAAATCAAAGCGTAATCTTAAAGTTTAGATCTGACCACACGAAAATTATGACAGTCAGAAGGAAAGCCGTTTTCTCAGGCTTTCCGAATAAAACGCGTCTTGATTATCCGCGAAAGTACTTTTGCCATGGCATAGAAAATTTTAACAAAGGCTGCTCATTTACACATATAACAGTCGGGGTGTTTATTCGGCTAGTACGCATTTTTGTGCAAATCCTTGACGTTACACGATTGAACTGTTTTCCCCAATTTTACCTGTACCTCCCTTGTTTCTGATAACATAGTTGTACTGCATGTACATTCGTACTAACTGGTGCTTTTCCCGTCTACCTCACATACGTACATGTCATGCTCGGAGCATCAGATATTCGTCCTGATTGCCTACACCTTTCTAAGACGCCAGTTTGAATTTTACCGTTCAGCTTGAACTTATTTTAAGCCCACGAAAGGGCACAAGGCTTAGGCTTGTGATGTGAAGGAAAAGAGAGCAAAAACGTGTTAACTATACGAAGAAATAAAGGGCATGATCTGTTTATAAACAGCAAGAACTAAGCATTTACTATCGCAATATATTCTGTTGCACTGCCTCGCCTGTTACTGCACATCGGCGTACTATACCTGTTTAACCGTGGTAGTGCCACGGCTGATTAACCGACTTGCTCCGCCGATTCAACAATAAATCTCATAAAAATTGACTGATATAAACGCCTTTTTAACCGGAGCAACAAAGTATAGAATGCTATCCCAATGGCAACCAGGAAGTGTGCAACAGCTTGAAGACTTGCGTCTCGGAGGAGAGGTGGAGACTCGTGTAGAAATGCTGGCCCAGGCCGTAACATATTTTTTGTTGTTAAAGGAGCCATTAAACAAAAAACAATTTTCTACAGTTTCAAAGAACTACCCCCTGAAATCACACTAAACTTTTTTACACCCTTTTTGGCCCAAAAGGGTGTAGACATCTTGTCCCATGGCTAACACCCTAAAAGGTGTTTTGGCAAAAAAAGGGCGTACAGATGAAAAAAGGGGGTGTTGAGCTCAACACCCTTAAAAAAGGGTGTTGATGATGTTCAACACCCTAAAAAAAGGATGTTGAGTCTCACATTCTTTTTTCGAGGTCATGTCTTGCGCAGTGGCAATGTCAAACGGCGAAGCACGCAGCATTCAACACAAACAGCCAATACGCACAGGTGGAACACGGGATGCAGGGGTACAGGGAGTTCACACTTACTTAGCAATACATGTGCTGTTCTTGCTCTTATATTCAGCAGAGGAAAGCGCCCCGATGGAGTCGGTGGGCTTGTCGCAAAAAACTCATATTTTAGCGCTAATTCTTGAAGTCAGGATTTTATTTTGGGAATATACAAATCAACACGCGGATTTGCAAAACCTTTTTAATTACGCGGTAGTTTTTGTGATCCATAACTTATAGAATTTTATTAAATACCATACTAATCTTCCCCGCCACCTCAACACCCTTCAAAAAGGGTGTTCTTAATTTCAACACCCTTTATCCCAGAAGGGTGTAAAGCTACAAATTAGGGTGTTCGAATATAAGAAAAAGAGCGTAAAGAAAAAGGGTGTAAGAAAAAGGGTATAAGAAGAAATTGCCAACTAGGAAAAAACTGAGGCACCTGTAAAGAGTGCACCACCCCAGATAGGGTATTATAACAGTGAAGTCGTCGTTCGAGCTTATTAGAGTGTGAGCACAAGGGGCGTATGCGTATCCGCACCTCTAACTGTACCATTTCAAAGGTAGTTGTTTTTTATTCTAAAAGGCAAAAAAATTGCCGCAGGTTGCAATAGTATTGCAAGAATGGAGAAATAGCATAGCTGGGGTCCGACAAGGCTTGTTTCTCCCTTGGAGCCCTGGACGTTGGAGGGGGGAGAAGGGGGGCACACTGGAACAGCCTTGTAAAATCCGGTTAGACTTGGCCTCACCCCTCAGGGGTCATCCTAGCTTAGCAAGAACATTGTAAAGCTTAGCAAACATAACAAACTTAGCAACAGCGGAAGAAACTGGGTCTACCCCCAGCTCCGCTATTTTTTTTTTTTTTTTTGCAACTGCACACCTATTTCACACGGTTTCAAAAACCTACAGAAAGCCGAGCGTGTTGCAGTCGGTAAATATCCTTTTTGCCACACGACTACAGTATTTTTAAGTTTGAAGGTTCAAATTGGTGTTTCACGTGCCAAAGCTAAACTTGGGGCATGTGGTGCACCGAATACGGAAGCGAGCGATCGTTGCATATCAGATATTATTTTTTTTGCGTTTGGAAATTTCTTGCGAGTGGAGGAGTATTTGAGGGGATGTCTTATTCTTCATAGCGTTATTATGCATCCAAACACGGCCTTATTCAATGAACAGCTGAACACCTTTTCCACACCATTTGAACACCTCAAGAAAAACCAAGGGTGTTGAAGTTTATCTACACCAGTTTTTTCAAACAAAAAGGGGGTATAGCTAGGAAAAGGGTGTTGAGACTCAAGAAAAGGGTGTAAAGGCCTCCCAACACCCTTTTTCCACTTATGCTACACCCTTTTTGGCTAAGAGGGTGTAAAAAAGTTTAGTGTGTAATTCACTCAGCCCCATAACACAAGCCAACGGCCTTGTTTTAACGAAAAAACGCAATCAATATAACGAAATTTTCAAATTTAGTACTACAGTGCCGTATTCAGGGCAAGAATGACGTTATACGGGCATGCAAAAAACACAGCTGTGAGTGTGAAACGTGCACGTTAGTATTCAAATGATACAAAGCAAACGGGAATACATGCCACTCTAGAATCGTACAGCGATGTTCATCCATGGTTACATTAGTCGGCTGCCGCAAATCACATGAACCAGATGACGGGCTATCATAGGTTTCATATGTCAAGGTCAACCCCCGACAGGGGATGCATCAAAACCTGCAAAACGGATAAAAAAGAACACAGGAACGGAAGTTTGAATTGCGCGCCAGGAGCGCATCAATGAGCGAACCCCAGTGCCTAAACACCGAGGAATCGTGAAATACGGCAGCGCGCTGGTGAGCCAAGTAGACAACGCCGAGCAGGAGACCAGTGGCTAGATGACCATATATAGGCAGCAAAATGCAAGAAGCCGATGAGAGTGCTTCACGAGAGAGCCCAGAGGGGTTAAAAGTGGGGCGCACAAAGAGAAGAGGGAGGCAAGAAACAGGGAGGCAAGAAACCATGGGCCGGCAGGAGCACGTGAGCTTCATGGAATGAGCCAAGGGGACGTGGCCAGGCCAGCGACTATGCCTACCAAGCCCGGGCGGGAGCGGGCCGACTTCGCATCGGCTGCGGCATACTAGGCGCACCACGCACCTGTGTCTTCGTGGGCCCAGCAGCGGCGGTCGGGCACCTCCGGCCAACGTCCACGCTCCGTCGTTTCGACGGTCCCGAAAGGCTGCGTTCGTGCCGAGACTACCTGGGACCTCCAGCGGCAGTGGCTTTCAGGCGTAGGCACAGAGAACGCCATGTAAGGAACGACCACGCGCATCGAGCGCCGACATCAAGGATCTCCAGTGACAGCGGCTACTAGGCGGTAGCCACCAAGGAAACAAATCAGGAAGCGCGGAGCTCACGCCAGTCCAAGGAGTGACCGCGTGCATCGATCGCCGGCGCCGAAGCTAGACGAGAACGGCTACCACCGAGTCGCGGCCTCACAACGGGTGTGACACGTTAGCGCTGACGACACAGGGGTAGGCCAGTCCATTAGCAACACAGATGTAGGATACAACTGGCGAGTTGTGGTAGGAAGGACAATAACTAGGGCTCGATTTAATGATTTATATCAACTAATTGTGTAGAACTTTATGTAAATACTTTTAGGTTTTGCGTTAAATTGTATTTCTGGATATTCAATTTGAGGTGTGATTCTTATCGGGGGTGTGCAATTGACTCCTTTAGTGGTTTGCTCAAGGGTTTTTTACGGGTTCATTATTTGTGTGTTTTCTCAAACCCGTCATTGGCTTTCCTGCTTCCACCTCTCTGAGCTGGTAAAGATAACCCCACAATCCATTCACGTGACAATAAAAACAACTGGGGAGCTTGCCAGGATAGATTTATCCTCCACAAGAATATTCCCATCGGGCCCAATCACACATCTGACAAGCTACAAGAATGGCTTCTGTACGGTTGTTGAAGTTGCTTCAAACGCGAGGTTTGAAGAAAGAGCAGTTTTATTAATTGCTCGATGAAGAGTGCCGCAAAGTGCATGAGAAATCGGGTGCAGATATAGAATAATTGCAAAACAAGATAGAACTAGAAAAAAATCAATGTGGCGCCACAAGGAAAATAGTTTTTTATGAACAAGGAAAGAGCGTTGAAGCTGCCGCACGTGACAGTCAAGGCACGCGCTTAGCAAACATAATAGAAAAAGAAAAGGGGCTCTCGCGACAGAGCGCCCAGGAGAAAACACGCCAAGGTAGCGGTGAACGCGCCACCTGTGAGATGGAAGGCACGCGGAGCATCGATAGCGATGAGTCACGTGAGAAAAAAGAACGCAGGTCGCCGTTCAGGATGAAGCCGAGAGTAAAAAGGAACACAAAGAAAATAATTGTTTGTTTGGACAGCCCGCTGAGAAAAAAGGCGCGTTCGAAGAGCTAGACAGTTAAAGTGCCGGGTGTGGCTCAACCACAGGCCGAGGGTGTGAAGATGAGCTTGCTGCGAACAGGCTAGTCGAGGACAGCTTGGTGCCGCCTCGTATAGCTCAAAGGAATTAGTGGGTGTCACGGTGGCCCAAAGATTAATGATTGATATCGAGGTGCCTGCCGGTTCGTGCACTGGCAGTAACTGAATCAGGCAAGAAGGCTTCATTGCCAGTGGGGTAGAAATGCCTATGACTCTTGAGAATATAGTTCTCCCGAAAAAAAAACGGTGCATATTTTTTAGACAGCTCAGCGGACATCTCAGCGTATATGATTGTCAACGGGGTCACCAATTCGCAGCCAAGGCATTGCAGAGAAGCTAGGACAGCTCCCTGAGACCGAGCTGCTTGTTTTTGATCGAGTCCCGTCTCGAGCAATCTGGGCTAAGCACAGGACAGGGGTTGGTCCCTAGTGAAAAGCAATCCCAGCACACCGTAACATTGCTGAGATGTAATTGCGCGAGAAAAAAATGTCCGTGTTGTAGAAATGGTGGGAAGCAGTGGAGGAAAAGGAGTTTCCATCTTAAGAAGGTTAGAGCGCGTGACCCGAGAGGTGCGAAAAAAGATAAGGTAGTGGCAAAGCTGGTCCACTTATTCCAGGCTACCAAGATGGCATGCAGACGACAGGCTAAAACCCGTAAGAGGAAATAATCAACATCCAGACAAGGTCGCGGGGGCCACGAGATAGGCATTGATTTTTCCGGGAGTAGCCAGCGTACTAACTTCAGAGGAGAGCGGAAGTGCAGACGGCAAAATAAGGCAAAAGAAAGATACCGTGCGATTTTCGTAAAATCCAGAGAACGTTTGCAATAGCAAGGACTGGAGACAGGGCTCGGGTCATACGTCTGGGAGACAAATGAATTCTGATGAGTGTCAAAGCCGAGCTGACACCATAGCCAAGGGTGCTGAATGGAAGAGGCGGAAAAAAGGTGAAGATGAAGCCGTAGGTCAATAAACATAATGGACAACACTGTCCTGACTTGGACAGAAAGGGGACGCACAAATATGACGAATAGGTTTAGCAATAAGGTAAGGCATCAACATGGTATGGCGCAAACGCTAAGGTCTTGTAAGTGTATGAAGCGTACATGGGAGTGGTGTAGTTGAGAAGCGTGTATTGAGTAAGAGCGTTTCCTAATTTGAGATTTAGTAAAGTGCTTGATTTCGATAATGTGTTTGATCACAGAGTGTATGGGTAGGTTGGTGTAAGTGCATGAAGTGCAGATATATAAGAAGCAGTTGCAAAGTGTGGCTTGAGGAGCTGGAGGTCCCAGGTAGTCTCAGCACGAACGTAGTCTTTCGGGGCCGTCGAAACGACGGAGCGTAGACGTTGGCCGAGGGTGCCCGACCGCCCCCGTTGGTGCCACGACGACACAGGTTCGTGGGGCGCCTAGGATGCCGCAGCCGATTCGAAGTCGGCCCGCTACCGCCCAGGCTTGGTAGGCTAGTCGTTGGCCTGGCCACGTCCCCCTCGCTCGTTCCTTGAAGCTCACGTGTTCCTGCCTCCCCATGGTTTCTTGCCTCCCCGTTTATTGTCTCCCTCTTCTCTTTGTGTGCCCCGTTTTTAACGCCTCTGGGCTCTCTCGTGAAGCACTCTCATTGGCTCCTTGCCTTTTCATGCCCATATATGGGCGTCAAGCCACTGGTCTATTGCTCGGATTTCTCTAATTGGCTAATCAGCGCGCTGCCATATCTTGGGGTGGTCTCGACGCTGGCGTTCGCTCAATAATTGCGCTGCTGGCGTGCACTTCAAATTTCCATTCCTTTGTTCTTTTTTCCCGCTTTGGAGGGTTTTGATGCATCCCGTCTCGGGGGCTGGCCTTGACACATGACAATAGCAAGGTTGGCAAAATGTAGCTTTGGCGTCGCCACTGCTTTGTATGTTTTCTTTCTATCTTGATCCTAGTTAAGAGCATCCGATGAAATTCTGGACAGAGCAATCCTATTAATGACCCTAACTTGCATAGTTGGTCTACATGGCCCAATAAAGCAGCTTAGGAATATCAATTAGCGTTCCAGTGTTTGAGACTGCTTTAGCCTCGAGCTGGAGTAGTGAAAATAAGTAAAAAATGAGTGCCTCCTCACCCTCGTGGAAGGAGCCACTTAGAGAGTAGACAAGCAAGACGATGGCGCCTATCAAGGCGAGGCAGATGACAATTCCCACAAAAGCACGGCGGCCTTGGTTCGGTTCCCTGTAAATTATCTAGTTTAGAATGGTATCCGAAGATGTACAGTTCGTTTTCAAAGCTATCAGTGAAACACAAACAATAAAATCGTAATTTTTGCGACCTGAAAGGCATAAAGGCCGAACATTGGAGAAGTGAGGTGTCTTCATTTCAAGCCTTTGAAGATAGGACATTGCTTCACTAGGACTCCCATCCACCTACATTCTTCTATTACCTTTTTTTTCAATTTCCAGTTACACATATGCACAGTCTACACTGGAAAACATTTTGTAATTACCAAAGAGGGTTTTGTCTAAAAGCTCAAGAAATACATATCCATCAGCGTACACTCCCTGTCCCTACAAGTTGCCTAGTATGGTATTATTAACGCCATTATATTTCGAACAAATGATAGGACAGGCTGCATTTAGGAAATTCTAATCAACAACATATTATGCTCATGTGATCCATCAGGTAAGAATTAATAAACGTGCGGAGAAGTAGGACAAAGACCGAAAATGCAATTCCTTCTATAGACACGGCCGCAACATCTCCTTCCTCTTGCTTCCTCACAATTGGCGCGAGTACATTCTACGCCGATGCTGCGAGAGTGTAGGCACGTGAAAAGTGCGGGTTACTCCGAGGGGCAAGACCCAGACATTTCCACTATTGCTCCTAGCTCTCCCTCACTCAGTTCTTTTTTCCTCGTCTGCAGACTGATACAACCGGAGGGTCTTCTTGGGAACGGGCTAATGTACAGTCGTCATATACACAGCTTCGTTGTAACATAGGGCCTTTCTGATCTCCACATAAATAACACAGTTACTTGGATCAACACCATTCCGTTTTTAAATGCAGAGCATTTCAGTAACTCACGATGTCACCCGCGTTGACGTCCGTAGTCGTAGTCCGCACCCCTCCCCCTACACTATATAAAAAAAAATACTATCCGGCGCCTGGTTTCGATCCCTCGACCCTGCGGGCGGAACCAACTGTACATGGTGCTCTACCCACTGCGCCACAAAGCCGACACAGAATGGGAGGCTACGAACGCGCCTTATATTCTTGACTCATTTAAACTACGTCAAGAAGCTGCTGATACAACGCATTCACTACCACCAACTCCCGAAACACTAAACGTTAACGCAATACACCCAGCCCCTATGCGACGCATTTACTCGAGTCCCCCTTGTGGGGAGGTGGGCCCAATTTTTTTTGTTGTTTCACTCAGCGTTCTGAGAATAGCCTTTCAGTAGCCGTTGGCTGAAATCATAAGGGCTTTACTTGCGCGTATTAAAGGTAGAGGGAATACTTACCCTTCGTCTGCGGGGTTGGAAAAAATGGTAAATAGTTGGGTACTCATAACTTCCAAAGCGGGCTACTATTACCCCGTGCACAACTACTGTCCTTGGAACCCAAAAGCAAAAAGACATCCATTCAATTCCCTGTAGCTTCTTTTTTTACGGTTCATCTTGATTCAGTGCTCGTTAATTAGAACTGAAACAATTATTTTCTACGAAACCAAGTGATCATCAATACAGAAACCCTGTTAATTACAATTCCATTGCTATTATTGGTCCTCTGGACAACACACCAGTCCACATCAACAGCAAATTCATTACTTTCTTAACAGTTCTGAATGCGGAAGCATTTACATCCAACTGAACGCCCCAACACCCTACAGATATGCCTGTAATGCGGGTGCCGCCATTTTACAGGAGCGTCCACAGCGCAAGCAGTGCGGAGTGCCCCGTCTGCCCTGAGATAAGTGCGCCGCTGGATGGGGTAGGTGCTGAAACTAAACCGGTCTACCCAGTTTGAGGAGGAGGACAGCCGATATCTCCGATTTACCCCGCGACTGTGCGTGTACCGAGCCGTTTTCTATCAGCGCACGTTCATTTTATTGCGTTTTTTTCCTTCAGCTGCGCTGTATACAACACGTCACTCTCATTTGAAAATTGAGGGGCTTGCTTCATACTCCGTGACCGATTTCACATCACGTCTAGACCAACTCAGAAGAATGGACACGGGAGAATCGTTGGCACGTTTGCCCCAGCACACATTTATTATGCACAACTCCAACCCCTAAGCAAAAAAACTACAACAAAAACAAAGAACTCAACCAAACAAATGCCTAAATACTAATCCCTAACAAAAACCCAAACCAAACGTCGCTCCACTGAAGTCCCTAATAAAGCAAGCCGTCCTAGTTCCATTCTATATAACGTCCATGTTAACAATCCTAGCAACAATAGTCATATGATACCCAAGTCCCTAGCGGACGGGCCTACAACTGTGTCCGTTGCTGACGTGTCGTACCCGTTGCGTGGCCGTGATACGCTGGTAGTCGTAGTTGTCCGCTGCCGCGGTGCCGGTGGTGTTGGTACCGACGTAGTTGCGCGTAGTAGTCACACGGTGGACCACTTTTCAGCTACCCCTCGTGGTAGCCGTCGTAGCAGGACGCAACCCCTGGCCTCAGGGCCGTCGCCGTGGTAGCAGGTAGCATCGGGGAGCTCCGAGAACGTCGCCGTGTGGGGACCGCCAAGGCCTTAGTTGACGGTGCGTGCTCGCAGTACGCAGGCGCCCGACCGTCGCCGCTGGTGCCACCAAAGCACAGGTTGGTGGTACGACGCGGAAGTAGAGCCGATGCCACGTCGGTCCACTCCGGCCCAGGCTGGCGTGGCTCTGGTCGATGGCGTGGCCTCGTGCCCCTGGCTTGTTCCTCGGACTCGTGCCACATGACCTTCCTGCTGTGGCGTTCTTCTGATCTCTCCCTCTCTCCCGGCCTGTGCCCCGGGTATAAATAGTCTTTGCCCGGCAGTCGCGGCACTCTTGCATTCGCTGCGCCCGTGTCCGCCGCACGGGTCACCACCACATTGGTGATTTCTCCCCATGCCTCCATCGCGTCACCTCGTCATTCGTCCGCCCTCTTCGCGGGAAATTTGCTTTCTCTTTCGTCGTCTTCATCTTCGTTGGCCTCTGGCTCCGCTTTGACACGTCGTCTTTATTACCACGGGGTATTGCCCCCTGAATCATGGCAATGGGCCCCCTCCAAGAGTTTTTTCCCAAAAAACTGCTCACTTGTCATCGATGTAACTTCTGCCCACCACCACTGTTCACTTCTCACACACAACACACCTCATTACACACCCCCGTTCACTTGTTCATCACTCTACAGTTAACTTTATCCTACACACCATATTATACATTCCGTCCGCATACCCTTCATAACTTTATAACCCCCCAAGTAATCATGTCTCACACAAATCCACTCACGCAGTCCGCTGTTCACCACCCCTGCTCACTTCTTAAGTCGTACTTTTCACTACACACTTCACTTTCATTTCTTTAACAATTGTCTTGTGTTCACACAATTTTCACCACTTCCATTGCCAACACCACACTTTCTCCACCCTTATCTATAGTTCACTCATGTCTACACGATACACACATTGGTGCACACCACGTTTCCGTTCTATCAACAATACATCACTTTCTCAAACACCGATCTACTCCAACATTCCTTTCTAACACATCATAAAAAAATAAAACACATCAATAATCTCTTATTCAACCACACTCCTCCCCAATTCACACAAATTAACGTTTTTCCTCCTTATACCCCTCAATCCGCACTTTACAACCACTAATTCTACATCGACAGTTCATACACTTACACCAACCTACTCATACCGTCTGCCCTAACATCACAAAAATCAAACACTTCAATAAATCCCACATTTGACACCAATTGTCAAATCCTCACTCCACCACTAACCCATTCATACCTCTCTGATCCACATTTACACCAACCTTGCCCTTTCACTATACTTCATGTATGCTCTACCACAACACGTAATCATACGTCACCGTAATGGGTCCTATTCCTTTCCGAGTCACCTCCGTGGTTTCCATCAGGTACGTTGAGCTATGGCTTCATCTTAACCTTCTTCCTCCTCTTCCATTCAGCACCCTTAACTACTCGGTCGGCTAGGCTTTGACAGCCCACTTTGCTAATGTTACTCGCGCGCCTCGGGGACGTAGCCTGGCTGACTGTTTGCTTTAGGCCCCCTAGCCTTGCAAGATCACCTCCTACTATGCAACAGAGTGCATTTCTTTGACTACTATATCGCAAGCCTCTTAGCGCCTGACCTCTTCGCGGCCCCGAGCTACCTGGTCTTCCGTGCTCAGTGTGGGCGTTTTTCTCACGCTGTCTCATCTTTGTGCTCCGTCTACTCATTCGTCCCTCCCCGAGCCTTATCTGAGCAATTTTTTGGGACAGACCACCTTTTGATCTGGTATTTCTCGCATTTTGCACCCGGGCTACCGCTGGAAGACTCTGCTTTCCTGCGCCGGTTTCTGTTTTGATTATTTGCAGGCTATTTCTTACAGCAGTGTGCCTCCGCTACCTTATTCAAAGCTTTCAACGGCTTTTTGCCGGAGATCACTCGCCCCTGCACTGCCTTAATGTCCCATTGCTCTAGTTGTAGCTCTTCATCAACAGCACATAGCTCGGACTGAGGGTGATGTTGTCGTTGGTATGACACCACGGTACTCGGCTGCGCCCTAATGACCGCGTAGCCAATCTCAGACGCTGAGCTGCCCGCTTCACTGTCTAACAGCGTCGTACTGGCCTTTTCGAGAATTAAGGTACTCTCACTAGACGTAGGCATTTTCCACGGACCAGGATTTCACCCTTCTGGGCGGATGCAATGCCTGACCGTGCATCAGGTAGCTCAGTCTCAATCATTAATGGTTCAGGATCCTTGAAATAAACTGTCAGATCTACTAGGCAGCAGGAAGCTGCCCTCACCTGGCGCTTTCTCAGTGCGCTCATCTTCAAGTGCCTGGCCTGTGGTGGAGCCACGCCCAGCCATTTCACTGCCTCTCCCTTCGAACGCGCCTTTCTCCTCGGCGAGCTGTCCAAACAACAATTGTTTTCTTTGCCTTCGTTATTACTTGCGACCTCGTGGTTGTCTGCGACCTGGGTTCTTTCTATCTCACGTGCCCCATCGTAATCTGCGACCTGTGTTCTCTCTATCGCACGTGACTCATCGCGGTCGGTGATCCTGCGTGCCTTCTGTCTCACGTGCGGCGCGGCGCGTTCAGCGCTCTCTTTGCGTGTCCCTTCTTCAAGCCACTGCTTTATGCAGCATGTGCTCTCTGTAACTCTGCCCGTTTTAATTCGACATCTTTTTCTCCTCAATCCTTCTTTTCTCCTCCTCAATGCTTCTTTTCTCCGTCTCAATCCTCCTTTTCTCTGCCCCAAAATTTCGTTCCTCTGCCAAAAACCTTATTTCCTCCACCTCTGACCTTTCGTTTTCTTTTTTAGATTCTTCAATCTTCCACCCAATCTCTCATGCGCTTTGAGGCTCTCTTCATCTAACAATTAAAAAAACTGATCTTTGTTCAAACCGCGCGTTTGAAACAACGCCAACAACCTTTCCCAATCCATTCTCCAAGCTGGTCAGACACGTGACTGGGCCCGAAAGAAATATCCTCGGTGAGGATAAATCTATCCTGGCAGGCTCGCCAAATATTTGTCACGTTTTGTGGTACGTCTTGACCAACTCAGAAGAATGGACACGGCAGAATCGTTGGCACATTTACCCCAGTACACATTCATTATGCACAACCCCAACGCCCAAGCGAAATAAACAACAAAGCAAACAAAGAACTCAACCAAACCAATACCTAAATATTAATCCTTAACAAAAAACCAAACCAAAAGTCGGTACACTGAAGTCCCTAATAAAGCAAACCATCCTAGTTCTATTCTATACAACGTCTATGTTAACAATCCTAGCAACAATAGTCATATGCTACCAAGCCCCTAGCGGACGGGCCTAAAGCTGTATCCGGTGCTGACGTGTCCTACCCGTAGCGTTGCCGTGACACGTTGGTAGTCGTAGTTGTCTGCTGAGGCGGTGCAGGTGCTGGTGCTTCCGACGTAGTTGTGCATGGTAGTCACATGGTGGACCACTTTTCAGCTACCCCTCATGATAGCCATCGTAGAAGGAAGCAATCCCTGGCCTCGGGGCCGTCGCCGTGGTAGCAAGTAGCATCGGGGAGCTCCGGGAACGTCGACGCGTGGGGACCGCCAAGGGGTTAGTTGACGGTGCGTGCTCGCAGTACGCAGGCGCCCGGCAGGCGCCCGACTCCGGCCCAGGCTGACGTGGCTCTGGTCGATGGCGTGGCCTCGTACCCACGGCTTGTTCCTCGGACTTGTGCCACCTGACCTTCCTGTTGTGGCGTTCTTCTGATCTCTCCCTCTCTCCCGGCCTGTTCCCCTAGATTAAATAGCCTTTGCGCGGCCGTCGCGGCACTCTTGCATTCGCTGTGCCCGTGTCCGCCGCACGGGTCACCACCACATTGGTGATTTCTCCACGTGCCTCCATCGCGTTACCTCGGCATTCGTCCGCCCTCTTCGCGGGAAATTTGCATTCTCTTTCTTCGTCTTCATCTTCGTCTGCCTTTGGCTCCGCTATGACACGCCATCTTTATTCCCACGGGAGGATTGCTCCCTGAATCATGGTAACCGACAACACCAGTTTTTTCGGTCAATGGGCCTTTTATTTCCTTCGCAATAAACCAAGGTGATTGCGTTGACTCCGAACTTTGCCTGAAGGAATCCAGCTCTGGTTTTGAATGCTGGAACTTTCATCCAGCAGACAAAACCACAATGGGAAAATGCGCCCTTTAATCACAGGCCTGGCCCTGCGGCCAACATATCTTAGCCAGCGTAAAGCTCTCGTGAAGAAACGAACGTAGCAAAAAAACGAAAGAACAGCAAAGAGCTACAAACCGCCACACATAGCTTGTGGTGAAAAAAAAAAACACAATCTGCAGGAAATCAGAGAATTCTCTTCTAATGCGTTGCATTCTTATTTCGCTCGCCTAGATTGTGAGTTTTTCTACACCCAAGTATGACTACAACTAGCAAAAAGCGTCATATTTATTCTTTTAAATGTTTTTCCTTATTTTTCGCTTGGGACGTAAATTTATATCATTATAGCGATTAAGCGCCTTTGTTTCGTTTTTTCTGTTTCATTTTTTCCGAGAGATTCAAGACATACTGCAGAGTAGGTCCGTTCGCGCTGTTTTTTATTCGTATTTCAAACATTCTTTTTTGGGCTTTTTTTGTTGATCCTTCGGCTTTAGGGGCGAAGCACGTTAGGGGCCCGACCGTCGGCGTCTCATGCTGTCGTGTCATGTCGTATTCTAGTTTAGTGACGGTAATAAAACACCGGCATGCTCGCTTTCCAACCCCTCGCGCTAGAACGTTTAATCTCTATGGGCAAAAACGCGCACTAAAAGAACACACCAGGACACTCTATTTCCGTTCCCACTTGCTTGCTTGCTTCTTTTTCGCTCCGTACTCGCTTTAACTTTAAAAATTTGAGTTGTCTCTTAGGAATTTCCCTTCTCCTCCGTCGCCGTAATTGGGACGTCGCCTATATCTGCGCGCGCCACGTGACAAGAAAAGACTTACACTTTTCAATGAACCTACACACTGCGTGCTTCGCTCCTCCCCAGGTTAAACGTTAGTGTAGATGGTCCGTATTTTGAGGGGAAGATGCGCAATATACATATTTTTTATTTTATCAGGTTAATTTTGGTAAAATGTTTTTCATTTTTCTTATTTCCTGGTTTTTCAAAATTCTATCAGACCAACTACATCCCTCTACGCTTTTATAATGATTAACGGTGTAATTTCCGCAAAATATACATTTTGGCGGAAATGTATGGCTTTACAGTTTTTGCCTATTTTGCCATTCTTATTTCGTAGTTTGAAGGCGCTTTTGCCCACTTTTTTTTGTCTTTTCAAGAGTTTGGGGAGATCTAGAGGATGCATATTCTTGATTTTGAGATCGATTTTGCTAATATTTGATTCATTTACTTTTCCTTTTTGGGGGTTTTAAACTCCTCTCCGACAAATTAGCCCCATTTGCGTAATTATAACATATAAAAGTTGGAGTACCGCTAAATTTGCGTTTCTGTGGGAACGCAGGACGTTACACGTTTCGCAATTTTGCCAAATTTTCGTATTTTGAGCGTTCTCTTGCGACTTATTTGTTGTTTTTGTTACTTTTGTTGTTTTTTGTTATTTTTTCTAACTTCTTTTTTTCGAAATTGTGTCCACCACTTATCTGCATATACGCTATTATAACGATTAAAGGTGGAAGCTCTGTTCTGTCCTGTCAGTCCTATCAAGGGGTCAGTCAGCCAGGGTGTCCAGTCACTGCAGGGCATCATTCAGCAAGGTTTCGATGCAGTCACTAGTTATCGCAACAGGGTATGCCTGTTTCCTGAACCTGAAAAATCCCAATTGCTTTTTGCGATTACTCGCTAGGAATGCCAACACAACCGCCTCGTCTCTCGGTAGGCCATCCCATCCCTCGCGTACTATCCTGTCGAATTCTTGGACTACATATCTATGAGTCATGTAATCACCCGATGTGGTTAATAATGAACACTTTTGCTATCACCTTCGCATCTACTGCGCCGCATTGTGAACAAGCACGCGGGGCTGCACGAGGGTCAAGTAAGCCAACGTGTTATATGCCTTAGCTCTGACCAAAAATTGTTAAGAGAATTCTTTATATTATTGCTCTGACTTGTCACCTAAAGACTTCAGAGTGAGGTTGCCCTTCGTACACTGTATAAGGCCGCCCTCAACGCTCCGGTAAATACGTCCACTCAGTGCCTATACAGTACGGGGCTGTTCTTGCCCCTGGGAGATCTCATACACCAACATAAAAAGCGGCAAATGGCACGTCTTTCCAACACGAAACAAGGACACTGGATCCATCACCAAGTTTCTCTCAAACCTATTCACCTCCCTATCATCACAGCCTCCGGAACCGTCGCATATAACTTAACGATAGCGTCCATGTCAAAAAACGTTGCAGCTGATACCAATCCAGAGAAACGTTCTGCTCGCATTGTCAATCATATACATCCTATTGATTCTTCGATCGTCTCCACAGATGCATCACGGACGCACATCAGAGAAGCCGCCTATTCAATCGCGAAGGGGCAATGAAGTAGTCACACACACCCTTAGTCCCTCCACTAATCTACCTATAGCGACTCTAGAAACTACTCAATAATCGCCAGTATTGAGAACCTCTCTTTAGTACCTTAAGAATATACCATACACACTAATTCAATGCAAGCTATCCGCATCATTCACATGGGGAGGCTTCCTGAAGAACTTCAGCACGATCAACGCGAAGCCTTAACAAGACTACATGCCCAAACTGTCTCAGTTATTCCTGGTCACACTGTAATTCCCTTCAATAAGGTAGTGCATATCCTCAGCCGCGAACATGTGCATCGGGCGTCTAGGATTCCCTGGCCTCCTATACCGACGTGGAACACTACTCCCTACTACAAACAAGAAATAAAGCCTCACTATAAGAACATCAGAGAAACGAAACTCTTTGTACACTTTTTGTTCCAGACAAGTCTCTCAACACAACGCAAATACGCAATATTCGACGTATACATTTAAATCCTCCTTACTTCTGTCCGTTCCTTTCTCTACGGTATCTGACACTCCCCGACATGTCCCAATTGTCCCGAAGCAAAGGCTAATTTAGAACACTGCTTTTTCTCCTGCCCCATTGCAATTCGATTCTCCTGTTAAATCTCCCGCTGGCTATGCGCCAATCATCATAATCATCATACACGTGTAGACCGTGTTAGTAAAGGATCGTCCCCGCTAAGGGCAGCCATGGCCCAGGTCTCGCTCCCCTCGTTCTTCCGTTAATATTTTCTGGTGCCGTTAAACCCGGAAGAATGACCGCACGCAACGACGACGGAGACCACCTACGTCCCCTCCGGCTTGAGGTTCCTAGAACCCCACGATCTCGACTGTTGTCCGCTGATCAGCTCCGCCCTCAGCCGGAGGTCGGCATGGCTGGCCGTGACCAGCTACCTACGACTGACTGGAATCTTCAACGGGACGCAGATACTCCCCGTCACGTACAGGGTACCATGCTTGGGAGCAACTGTACATCCCCCGAGACCTCGACGCCCTGCGTTCGTTGAGAAAGGTTCCTCGAGCTGCAGTTACGAGGCTGCTTAAGGCAGCGACCGCGCTCCGGCAAGCTCCCTCACCATCTGCGTTGGCCTTGGAGTTGGCTATCAACGAGCTCGAACAGAAGGACGCCGAACTCAACTAAGCTGAACGATATAGTAGGTGAGTTGCTGGAAGAGACGAGTTCGAAATGTGATTGCTACGACATTTTTGCGCTACCAGGAGAGGATATGCGGAGCCCTCAGTAGGCTGCAATCGACTTTGAATGATCTGCGGGCAGCCGGAATTACGTTTACCGGAAAGGGAACTTCACCCCGTCCACACGGCACTCCCACGTCAGCTCGCACACGTCGACTTCGCCAGTTGTCCTGCCGATGCTTCAGGTTTCGACTTTCAACGGTGACCCACGTGGGTGCAACGGGTTTTGGTGCAGTGTCGAGGCAACGGACCACAGCCACCCGAACTTTCCAGATATTGACTAAGTGGAAGCCTGCGAGGTTGCGTCGCGCGTCCCAGCGAAAGTCAAGCGTGAAGAACCCGAGGCTACGTCTGCCAGCCGAGAAGGACGACTCAGCTGCTCCTGTCCAAATAAATGACAGAACTCGTGAAGTAAATGGCGTGAACGAAACGATAGAGCAACTATCGTGTGAGCTTCAGTTCGAGTACATCTTTTACCCAACTTAATGAAGGGTGAACCGTTGCCGGACCTTTGTGAAGGCCAGCTAGCACCAAACGTTGCAGCAGTGCGCGAGGTCAGCACCCATCCAGGAGTCTGAGCCATTCCATCCACCTGAAGGCCTAGAAGCGGAATCACACAGGCTGATCGCTTAGGCTGCGTATGAAGAAACCGTAAATCCGTATTCTGACCGGAGCCCAAAGCACGAAAATAAGCATGGCGGAATCGCAAACTATTGAAAAGCGAATCCGAGCCAGGAACAAGAGCCATTTGGGAACACCGCTAGACTCGCTGCTGAGGGGTGACCGCAACACCGAAAAATGGATAATTTCCAGACACCGCTCCCTTTACACTTTCTACGGATGACCTGCTGGATTCGAAACGTTTCAGCGAGCTGGACGCCTAGTTTTGGCGCCGTCCGCTTCGGCTTGGCGACTCCAGGCGCTGCTGAAAGTTGTACGACGGCAGATGCACCGTTGAAACGCAAGAGGGGAGAGAACGACACGACAGCTTTACACGGATTCAAGTTGCGAAACGAACCCCGAAACAGTTAGGATTGTGGACTTCGTGTTCATCCTCCCAGCAATTTTATCGCGATCGGAGGAAGAGGTATGATCGGCCGTTTTGAGCCCACGAAGAATTCGGCGAGAGTTGGGCACCATTATGATCGTGTGAGCCTGCGCCTCCAAACCAAGCATGCGTCCTCTGCAGGTCCACGACACAGCGAATGGAAAAGTTCCCCTTGAGCCACACTCCGACCATCAAGACTTTCTAGGGAGTCCGCTGGAAGTTGACAAGCAAAAGGAGACATAAAAGGAGACTCGAAAACTGGCAAGTGTAGATTGGCGACACAGCGTGGAAAAGTCGAAAATATGTCAGGACTGGAACAACAGCGCATGTCTCTGCAAGGAGCCCGAGGATCCACTCAAGCTTTTAAATGGATGGAAAGACTCAGTTCGCGCATTGATCGAAAAGAAATGTCAGAAAGAACCACGACGGAATTTGGTTGAGACGCAGTAACGGTGCCACCTGTAGCAGCCAGGGACTAGACAGCAAGATCCATGTGTGGTACAGCGTTTGTACAGCGGCGGACACGAACGTTTCGCACGCGGGAGGATGTTAAATCTCCCGCTGGCTATGCGCCAGTCGTAATAATCATCATAATCGTGTAGACCGTGTAAGTAACGGATTGTCACCGCTAAGAGCAGTTATCGCCCAGGTCTCGCTTCTCTCGTTCTTACATTAATACCCCCCATTGACCACATCCTGGTTCAACGTGGCGGACTTTGCTAGCCAAGGACAAGCCCACGGTCCAGTTGGCGTTGGTGAATGTAGCCCGGGAATTCTCAACACCTAATGTTGCCTTTAAATAATGTTTTTTCCTGCTCCTCTGTCAATTCTGCGCTTTTGTGGAAATCGAGGTTGTTAAACGGTCCGGGCTGTTGGGGTACACAGCAAAGACTGCTACGCATCAAACTTTGTGCCCTTCCATTCTGTGAAGATTGATTCCCTGTTAAACTGGACGCGGTTGAATGAGTGCACGAAAGAAATCATGTTTCTTTATAATTTTCTATTCAGCACACTCCCGCCATTTAGTGGAATGAAACATGGGGCTGTCTGTTTTACTCTTGCGTGGTAGGCGTCTTAGTACCTGTGTAACACACAAACCAATGCGCTCGACCACTGAAGACACCAGATCGGTTGCATTCGGCTGTTTGACGTCCACGTGTATACCCCTCCCGTCAGCACAACAGACACGTAAGCAGTGAGGGCATGAAACCTATAACTTCGCATGCACTCCTCCCTTCCTCCCTCCGATACCCACAAGTGCACGCACGTGAACGTCACGGGCTCATAACAGTTGAAAAAGAGGGGTTGGCGGTGGCCAAAAGAAAAGCCTGAGCGCCATCTAGTGAGGCGGCTTTCACCAGAATGCTAACTTCGGATGGGGAGAAGGCGGGCGACTTATATCTACCTCATGATCAAACATACGTACCTGAGACATATGCACTTCATAACCAACCAATAACACCGATGCTCCCTGCCCTTCTCACACCGTCCCCCGACTCGCCAAAGGAGCCGTATACGCACGCGATGGGCAATAGAAGCCTCTCTGGAGCATAACGTTATAATGACAAAGAGTGAAGACATAAGACACCGGAGCAGAATGTTTACGCCCTAAAAGAACCATGAACAAAGAACACAACTTCGTTAACCTTGGAAGAACACTTCATCATCATCACGACAGCCTTCGCCAACTCCAACGGATTAATTGGAGCCTAGGAGGACGTTTTATATTTAAAAAACGCAGGAGATATTTACAATTTTTCAAATTTCGTGCTACAGTGTCGTGATATATCCAGGAGACAGGTAATTAGGCCAGGTGTACAAGGACGTTTTGAGTGGGTTACCTGCGCCATGGAATTCAAGTTATACTATTAAACAGGATTAGCTTCCCTACTGCAATCGCTCATTCAAGTTTCGTGACGGGGGCTTAGGCCAGCGGATTGCCGACACATAAACAAAATTATTAAGGACGATAGTCTTTCTTGGGCTACATCAACCCAGAAATTTTGTTCTCTCTGTATGTCTCTTTGTGCGTCGGTCTATGACTCGATTCAGCCACCCTTTTTTTTATTGCCCATCTCGGACAGCAACACAAGGTACCAGGTACAATGACAAAGAAAAAAATCACAGTAATGCCGCCATGCCCCCCAGGGCCGGTGTTGTCATTTAAAATTCCCTAAGCGTAGTCAGGGGTTCAATTTTAGACGACCACTCTGGTGGAGAGTTCTCCGCTCTCTGAACTTCAACAAACTGTGACACACTTTCCCTAAAATACTGTCTCGTTGGCCGCGCGTCGACATCGCAATGCAGCCAAGCCATCCGAGAACGCCAAATGCTGTGCAGACCTAGCAACATGACACTGTCAAATGGTACACCATCCTCTCTATCAATGCAGAAAAAACGAATACCGTGTGGACTAAGTGGAAAATCTTTCTGGAGTGACCGTTGGAGGACATCCCAAAAGAACACTGTGGCCCAACAATGAAGAAAAACATGCTCCACAGTTTTGGGTTGTTTGCAAATGGGGCAGTCGGTTCCCCATGAAACCGAGAGCCCCCTTTCATTCATCCAAGTAGCGACTGAAATTGTACCCGTGTGCAATTTAAAAAGGAAGTGTTTGCCCCAGGTGACGCTTCCATTCGCTTCACTCTTTTTAACACATCTTGTCCTGGACCTTTGCTGTACAGGATTCAGCCACCCGGCCAAAGTAAAATGTTTGCTCCGCAGTAGTCTTATATACTCACAGCCAAATGTGAGCGTCTAAGCCCGGTTTATATGTTCATAATTGTCAAGTTTGTTGAACATGAACAACACATTACACAAATATACGACCAAAAATTAATACACAAGGGATATTTACAGTGTTCCTTTATTAAAAAAATTATGGATGCGTGGTTTTTCGATAGCAAATTATAATCTACTCCTACTGCAGAAAACCGCCACCTCCTGGCGGCATTTGAGAAATCACGTGGTAACAGCAACGAAAGCTTCCACTAGCGAGGTTCTACGTTCGGCGTGGAACACAAGTGGAGCACGGCAACGCGGTTCTATAAACCTTTTAGTCGGCCGCCTCGATTCACGCGCTTCTCCGCCGTACTGTCGCGCTGGCATCGATGAACCCGACCTGTAGCCGTGAAACGCGGTAAATTCAAATCTCGACCAAACCTTTAGCGTGTTTACATCGGGATGAACGCGACGGAACAGTAACAGCAGAGAGGTGAGCGGGAAAGAAAAGGGGGGCACTTCCTTGGCAAATTTCTACAAAGACTATCGCCGTTTGACGACATTTTCAACGAAAGGAGAAGATACGTGGCCAACTTTTTGGTGTCATAAATTGCCGTTAAGAGACTGGGCAGTGGGCACTGCTTCATTAGTTTTATTATCTCGAGTATTTGTTTCAAGCTTGCGATAGAATTAGTTACAATTTTAGAGCGTAAAATCAGTTTTTTAACTTACCAAACACGCGTTTTGTCTACCTTGCCCTTAAAAACCCTATATAAAATAGTTCACTACGCTGACAATATTAGCAGCACCGCATTCTTCAAACTGTGGAAGAAACAATAGGGCAAACACTTAGTGCTTCCTAACATAAATATACCCAAGGGTAATGGATGGATAATGCACAGAATTAACATCGCAGTGCGCATATCTACAGTGCCATCCGACGGCGTTGCAGCCAAGAGCTGCAGCCATGCCTAGTGTGCTATTCATGGGAAGGCAACTTTGTAGTACTAAGCTGGCAAAGGGCTGAGTATCGGCCGTTGTGTAGAGCTTCCGTTTAATATTCCTGACACCATGGGCGGCGGTTCGAGTCAGGCTCCTGACTCCTTAAAAGGAACCTGCAGCACCTACGATAAACGCTTCCAATCTTTCTTTCGCGCCTGGAAACACTGGAAAAGCTACATTTGATTTGATTGATTGTGGGGTTTAACGCGCCGACGCAACGCAGGCGATGAGGCGCGCCGTAGTGGAGGGCTCCGGATTAATTTTGACCACCTGGGGATCTTTATCGTGCGCCGAAATCTCGTACACACGGGCGTTTTTGCTTTTCGCCTCCTTCAGAAAAGCGGCCGCCACAGCCGGGAATCGAACCCGCGACCTCGTGCTCAGCAGCGCAACGCCTTAGCCACTGAGCCACCGTGGCGGGTCGAAAAGCTACATTTATCGCCAACACAGAGCGGCACTGCGTGATTCGCTCGTCCCAGCACAATCGTGTTACGCTTCTTCATTGCGTTTATGGCTTTTTTTAAATTGGAAAATCAAATGCATTCGTTGCTGCAAATGAAAGAAAGCCGGCCAATAGCCGCCACAGCCTTGCAAAGACGTAATTCCAGCGGTAAAAGAACGCCAGGACCGGGAAATAGAGAAAAATGGGTTGAGCCAGTTTCTAAGTTATCTCATGGACAATAAAGCTGTAATTGGTTTGGCTGCGGTACATTCCAACGTTTTATCCAAGTACTGGATGTGTTCGTTAACAAGGTTCGGGGAGCATTAAGGATTTGGTAAAAGTTGAAAAAGTGTTTGAGGGTCTTTTATTTGTATATTTTTTACTTAAATAGTTCCAGTGGTTACTTTGCTTTCTTTAGTTAGCTCCCGGTATTGAAATGATTCCGTTGTACCCATTAGGTTACGCTAGGCTGCTTACAGCACACTATGTTACAGAGAGCAAAGTCGTGCCACATCGGTAATTCGTAATAAAAATGATGGCTTTGTCGTCGCGTGACAGAGCTAAGAATTACTCACGATGGTGTTCAAATCCAATTCCTGTGGGACAGAACAGCAAGTATTTCGTTAGAAATGCAGCACTTTGTTAACTCGACTGCTGCGTGAAGTATTCGGAGTATTTTTACAACGTTTGCGCACAGTAAGTGATTGTAGGACACTACATGAAATTTAAAAGATTTGAAATTTTCTTTCCAATGTTGAATAAATGTGCTGCACCAAAAAAAAAAACAGCCAATCCTCAAAACCAATGAATAACCACAGCTTGCAAAGAACGTTTTTTCAAAGTTAGGGCAAGGGCTTTCAAGCTTTCGCAAACATTACTTCCAGCGATAAGCAGCGGAACCATGAAATTTCCGATAAATAAAAACAATACGGGCTACATTTTCACATCCAAAGTCATAAAGGCCTCTACCCGAAAGTGCTTCTTAAACTTTACGCTAACAAAGGCTAGCCAATAGAGAGGCCTTAGTTCACGGGCTCTTTTACCGTGGTGCAAAAGCAGTGTGCTCCAATAGTGCCCGGCGTCGCTCTCCATTGAAAATGTGCCAATGCTCATATTATTGCATAAGCCATAGATGACGCATTCGGCAGAATTTTCGCGCCAGTGTATCAACAAAGGGAGTGAGAGGAGAGGGCAAAACGAGAGAGTACAGAGAGCTGCCTTTACAGCGCAAGCGACACCGCCAGGGTGGTGCCAAGTCGATGCGAGGCTCGTCCCTTGCCTTTGCTCAAGGCGGGAAGACACGAAGGCTGACCACGGACTTCGCGAGGGACAGGACTAGATGCTCACACATTTTTAAAGATCTACGGATGAGATTTACGTATCTATGAATGATCTACGGAAGATCTGCAGATGACCCAGTTCGCGTGAGAAATTAACAAGTTGCAGAAGAGGTGTTATGGCTCAACCAGCATGATTGCACGTTTGTGCTCTAGTACCTCGGCAGCTAAACAGTGCGACACCACTGAGGCTGTGAATATTTGAAGAGCTAGGCAGGCTGAGTTATAAAGTGGGATAAGCGAAAAAACGGCGGTAGCCGACCGGCTTACCGTGCGCGCCCGGCACCATTGACATTTCGGACATGTGGGACATGTGGGATTCGTCCTCTGAAAAAAATCGGAATTATCTTACACTGACGGTATCGAGCAAGCTGCCTGCGTTGCATTTAAGGCACACCTTTCTGAAATCGGACAAGGAACACTTGCGTAGCGGAATACTTTGCCGATCACACAATGTGGCGAAGTGATCATAATTGAAATATTCTACATCCACGTACGTACCCATGATGCAGCGGAATCAGGTGTGAAGCAGGAACCAGCTAGATGTAAATGTGAAATCCAGGCTTTGTGTCTTGCGTCACCTGATCGGCCTGCGCAGTAACGGTGAGTGTTCAGCCTGAAATATAAAAGTTATCGTTTATCGGCTGGAGACGATTTAGCTCTATGACAGTGGTCATCAGAAAAAAAATTCTACACATACGTCACTGACAAATCAGTGCGCGTGTTTCTGATGTCGTCCTTGCAATCGCAGACATGTGTACCTCCCTGACTCTGTCTCGTTGTTTAAGAACCATGTTTTTTTACTTTTCTAGCCTTTATGTAGTCCTGAGACGTGGTTTCTTTCTTTGCGAACCGATAATTTTGTTTCAAGGTGATAGATATGTCTTTTAGCAAGATTATGTAGTAAAGAATATAGTTTCAGTTACCTACTGACGACTCAATCATTGCAACACTGCCTGAATTTTTATTGTGTTGTTTTTTTTTCTAGGCGCTCGTATGGGAACGCACCTTCAAACTAAATGATACACTCGGCAAGACAAATGCACTTAGTGCGAAATAAAATATCTTTTCATTGTCAACCAACTCCACTGATTGGTGCCCAAGCCTATGGCTGCACGCTTGACCGAATACAACATGGAATTGCATGAACACTGTTCTATTTTAGTATTCGAGAGCTTACATTGTATAATCTTGGAGAAGACATTTCCCTTTGATGCCTTTTCTACTGGAGGTTTTGAATTATCTGAAGTAGGCAAAAATAAAGCAGTAATACCCCATGATCGTTGGATTCGAGAGCTTAATCATGTTTCTTTTACGTAAATGTGTAAGAGCAATACAGTGCGTCCGTTGTATTACGGACCTTACTTTTTGCATTCCCCGAACAACCTAATAAGAACACGGTGCATGCCTTATATAACTGACGTTAAATTTTGTCATCAACAGAAGGTTCTAATCCTTATACTGTTTACTCCGTTATATAATGGACGTGATGTTCCAAAAACTGCGGACTGTCAGTGTTATCAAGGTCGTTCCGTACTACGGAATGTCCTTTCTTAATATTCTCTCCAGCTTCTATGTTATGGAAATGTGTCTATCAACATGCAACATCTTAACAGTACTTTTCACCGTAAACTCAGCATTTTTTAACCGTATACAAACCAGAAGAATTTTTCTCTGCATATTTGTGTAGGTAAAATAAAATGCCCTCTGCCAGGCACAAGGTGTCATGTCTTTTACATCTGCGCGGTAGGATTGGAGTATTTTTTAGGTGCGGAGTACCTTTGGGCCGCACAAAGTCCGTCCGCGTTTGTGCGCATAGCATTTACAATCGCAATAAAGCACACAGGCGCCGGCAAGATATGAGCCTGTGTCTCGTAGACCAGACAGAGTTAGTGTCAGTCGTCTTAACCATTAGGCTACGACCATGAGTTCGCACCCGAGAGTCAAACGGCTTACTTCCTCGCCTGTAACGGTGCGGAGTACCTTAGGACCTGCCAAGGTCCGTCCTCGTCAATCCGTGCGCACAACACCATCAAGCGAAAATCTAGCGAAATTCGAGTTGACCCATGAGGTGCAGGTTCATTTAGGGTATAATCAAGGCGCAACTCACGGCTCAAATCAAATGATGGTCGGGGTCCAAATTGGATGTCATTCATGGCGCAACTTGAGGTTATTTCGAGTCCGCGTACTCCGCACCCTCGCCATGATCCACAGATTGGAAATTCTGCCTTTTTTTTTCTTACAAGGAAAGTTAATTGCCGGCGGGTTAACAAGCGGGGGTAGTTATAATTGCGCGCAGTGATCATCAGTACTTCGGCGAAATATTCCAATGTGTACATTCAGAAATTCCCTATTTTAGCACTTTTTCTCCGCATGTTTGTCTAGAATTCCCTGCAAAATTGTCTGCGTACTCTTTGGGAAGCTCATAGGTCTCTACGTGTTTCCGGTTAGATTTTGGGCATTTGCCAGCGCCACCTGCACTGACTGCTTTACATATATTTCTATGCGGAGCCGTCGTTCACAGAATCACAGTTGCCGTGTGAACGAAATTCTGCTACGTCATCTGCGCAGCTGAATTTGACTATGCATTCCCTGTTTTTTACACAACAGCATACTCACTTTGCATGCTAAACTTTCAACATAAAATTAGCCGTATGAAAAAGAACAAGGCATGTTGGTAAATCGAGGTAATTTAAGCTCAGCAGGGGACTGCTGGCGCCATCTCTCGTCGACAGCACGCGGACTAAGGCGCAACCGAAATACGTAACTGTACAAGGGTTTCATACAGTAATAACTAGAGGGGAAACTGGCGCTAGTGGCACCGCGAACACGGCGGCGGCGCTTACGCTTCAATCAGAATTATGGGTAGTTCTGTAACCGGAATACGTAGGATCTAAACACGCCTCTGGCTGAGAAAATTGTGTTTCTTGACAAAAAGACTGTTATTGCCCGGTTCTCCGCTTACAAATTACATGGGGAACAAAAATGGTAGTGATGAAAAACCGGTTTTGTACGAAATTAAACGGCGCGTTTAAATAAAAAGAAGACGCGGAATCGAGAAGTTTTGTGGAGCAGGTTTGCCATTTACCGCCAACTACACCAGGCTGCGGACTTTTTTAAAAACTACTTGTAAAAGTTTCGGCACTGGTGGTTCGTAATAGGAGGAGAATAGTTTTGTGCTCGTAAAAAAAAAAGAAACCGATTACATTTGGAGAAGTTATTCTTGCCTGCGACATTCATCAAGCAGCGTTCCTATCAGCCGCCGGTGCTGCTGTTCTACGCTCTAAGAAAAAAGGGTGTGGTAGTTTCTCCCTTAAGGGTGGAACAGGAATATATCATATATTTCTCCCTAAGAGGTAGAAAGATTCTCCGTTTAAGAGGGAGGAGCGCGTTTCTACCCCTAGGAGTGGAGGAAGATTTCCCCCTTTCGTGAGCTAATGGAGGAGCGTTCCTCCCCTGGCAGCGTCACCCAAGCAAGGCTTGTCATGCGAGAAAGGCCTAGCGAGCTGATCGGTTTGAGGATCGAGGAAGTACAAATACGTAGGTTACCGTGGTTGTGTGCGCTTAAAATGCGCTAAAATAACAAAGAAATTACCTACCGAGCACCAGAACTGCGGTTAGCAAGCGATGTCGCCAATCGTATATGCGCGACTTCTTGCATTCGTCTCGCTGCTCGCCCCGCCTACGCGTTCAGAGCGAACGCGCCGCCGTAAACAAAGTAGAAGTCATACCGATTGCTTCCAAAATGCCGCCTTTATTTCCGAAAGGCTCGTAACCCCGCCGTTCACCGCACTCGAGATCACAAGCATCCAGTGCGGCCGTTTGAGAACAACCAGTTGTTGTTAGTCGCCTTACCTTGCTACAACCGATGCATCAAAACGCGGATCGTCTGCAATCTCAGCGCAAAGGCAATGCAGGCAACACGAAAACCGTATCCGTGGCTGTCGCAACCATCGCAACCGTCCGAGCGAGGAGATGACAATGCTCGCCCCCTGGCGTGCTCGAAGTAAAGCAAAACCTTTTAAAATGACCGATAGATGACGCAAAAAAAACGTAGGGGTGGGGAGGGGGCAGCTACTAAGCGTCACCATCAGTGGGCACTTACATCAAGGTGTTTCCTTGCTTTCCTTTATGGATTACGTATAATATTATAGCCAACATCACATAGGCCGCATGTGGGCGAGCACATATTGGGAAGAAACATAGCACAACACAGCGACATACACTTCATTAAAGGCACTGCCAACGCACAATACACGCAACACACAACATCGCAAGCATAATACACCACAACATATAGTACACTTTACACATGTCCGCTTGATCACAAGTCACAACTAAACAATGAAACGGCGACAAAGTATTTATAACCCTGATCGCCGAGAATGCAGGTAGAAACAGTGAGATCGTTGCTTGTTTCGATACCCCACGGCAGTGCGTAAGCCTTAGGTGGGTTTTGTTATTTTATGAAATAAAACTCGTGCAATTGTAAACTTTTATTAATTTGAGGTTTTGTAAGAAGCAGTAAAATAGCTCAAAGAAGAAAAAACGTTTCACGAAACAGTGCGGCAGGTATGTTTGGGTAATGATACTTATTGCTTCGCCTTCGCTGTTTTACCGTAGAGTGCACCGCTGGTCTGGCAACCATTCAGCCAAGATGTTACCGAATGGAGGCCTTTTGTTATTGTTATTGGTAACTGATGCTTCAATATGCTGCGGTCCGTGCTCGTTGACGAAAAAAGGGGCAGTTTGCTATCATCGCTGACCTCTTTTACCCTTGGGCGTCAGTATAAAACGTCCACAAATGCAGTGCTAACGTTGAACAGGGAGCAGGCGAGTCGCACACACCAAGCATGTAGCGGTGCCCAGAGAATGTGCTTCAAACACACGGCTGGCGAGCCGTGCGTTAGCGTGGCGGGCACATGGTAATAATAAAAAGAAAGACAGCGAGAAAACAAGCAAGCAGCAGATCACAGGGGAGGTGTTGGTTATAGTCGTCGTATGCGTCCGATCAGCGAAAGCAACAGTGCAACAGATGAACGGTTTCGTTTTCGGCGTCTACGCCGACAGCAGATCGCAGACGACAGGGGAGAATATTTCCTCCCCCGCACGGCCGGACTGGAGGAGCGGCGAGCGCGCACTTTCATACGGCCTGCGCACCCAACAAGGAAACGATCCAGCAGATTCTTGACAGAGTGAGGGCGCTTCGAACCAACCCTCTACCCTCCCAACCCTTTCTTTTTTCTTAGTCGACGCATCGCCTCTCGGCCGAGCGAGCCGACAACCGCTTGCCGCACGTGTTTTGGATCTGCCGCGGAATATCACCGGTACTAATGAATGCCTTCGCTGCTATATCTCACCAAAAAGAAGACTCGTTGTGCACTTCAGTTGCATGATTAGAGTTTCTAGCTGTATGTTTTTGACAGTGCGCTCGCTGCCAGCGGTCCGCTCAGCCCGACCGGAGCGTGAGCAAGCAGAAACACGTTTAGCTAAGCGATAACCGTATCTCCCTCGGCGGGAAATCCTTCGCGTCACTAGTCGTGTCCTGTGAGTGTGCAAAACCAAGGCATCATCCGAAAGGAAAAATAAGAACTGATACTTCAGTCACGGAAAATGCCGCGTTTATTGCCTGCCTCACCATTTTCATATAATACAGTCGCCTGATAAGATATGCAAGGCCTCGCTCATTTTCTTCATGTGCCCCGAGTAAAATTGTTTCTTTCAATTTTTTGATTAGGCGCTTCTGAGTGACAATGTTAGGCTGTTCGACCCTATTAGACCATAAATTCAGAAGGGGGGAAGGAGTCGCGTATTTTAAATGCAGAGCATTTCTTTAACTCACGATGTCACCCGGCGTTGGCGTGCCTCGGCGTCCGCAACAGCCGTTCCAGGTGCGCCCTCTCCCCCACTCCTCCTCTCCCGCATCACGCTACCCTCCTCGCTCTCAACAACAGGTACGCACCCCTCCCTCTACACTATATAAAAAAATAATACTTACCGGCGCCTGGTTTCGATCCCAAGACCCTGCGGGCGGAACACAAGGTACATGAGGTTCTACCCACTGCGCCACAAAGCCGACACCGAATGGAAGGCTACGAACGGGCCTTATATCCTTGACTCATTCAAACTACGTCAAGAACCTGCTGATACAACGCATTCACTACGTGTGGGCGGAACGCCAGGTATACTATCGCGCTCCGTATGACCTACACCACGCGAGCGCGTGGCCGAGCGCGCTGCAACGTTGCACAGTAGCGTCGATCGTGGCATATTTTCGAGTTATCGGGAGAGAAGTTTGCTGTTCTTGCGAGTGTGCATCGCCCCCACGTGCTTGCTTTCACCCTCGCCATCGTTTTTCCCTGTGGTGATATCAGCTACGAAAATGATAACTGCCGCCCTGTCTTGACGCCCAAATTTCGTGCTCTACAAGTCGAGCTTCACAACGCAGGTGATATCTAGCCTTGCTCTTTTTGTTTGCTTCATTTTATTCAATGGGAAATTCCAGACTGATGGGCCTCGCAACCTATTGCGTGAAAGTGGATGCGTGTAGCCGCGCCTGTGAAACGTTCACACATTCTTCCCATTGTAAAATGTCCCGAGTGCCAAACACTGAGCGCCTGCGAATAGTTGAACTGTGCCAGAAGCAGTATACTCAACGCCAAATAGCAGAGATGACTGGGAGGTCGAATAAGACCGTAAATCGCATCATCCAAGCTTATAGGGAATGAAGGCCGCACCAGCGACCCTCCTCTAAACGACACCCTCGTGCAACGTCTGCTGCTCAAGACGTCGCTATCCGCGATGCCGCGAAGGCAAGTCCCCTTCAGCACTGCCAAAGAGATCGGTGCTGCCGCTGGTGTGTCTGCAAGCGTGTCGACAATAAAACGGCGGCTAGCGGAACGTAAACTCAAGAGCCACGTTGCAGCCCAGAAGCCACGCCTCTCCGTGTCAAACAAGACGGCGCGTCTTAACTTCGCGACAGAACACGCCTCCTGGACCATGGACGATTGGAAAACTGTACTTTTTTCCGATGAGTCTACGTTCACAACGCGCTGGGATCAAAAGCAACTGTGAACGCCCGCTACGACCCGCTTTACGTGCAAGAAATAGCATCGAGCGGCCGCACTGCGGTAAATGTTTGGGGCGCTATGTCCCGAGATGGGCTTGGCGTTTTGCACCGCATTGAGGGACCACTGACATCGGCAAAGTATTGCGACATCCTTGATTATGTCATGATCCCTTACGCGTTGGACGGGCCTTTTCCTGACGGAGATTTTCTGTTCCAACAAGACCTGTCCCCTGTCCACACTGCAAAGGTTGTGGAAGAGCTCCTGAACATGCGAGGGGTGCGGTGCCTCAGGTGGGTCGCCAGAGGGGCAGACCTTAACATCATTGAGCCCGTATGGGGCAGAATGAAGGTCAGGCTGTGTAAAAGAGGATTGCACAGTTCATCCGCTGATGAGCTATGGAGCGCTGTACAAGAAGAATGGATGCGCCTACAAAATGAACACAGTTTCATTGACAATCTGTATGCGTCACTCCCGTCGAGAATGCAGCACGTGATTGCCGTGCAAGGGGCCATGACCCGCTACTAAGGCGTGGCGACCGCTGCATCTGTTTTCCTGTCTGGTTACTCGAATTCTTGCCCTTTAATATTATCAGCACCCAAGCACCATCGGGTCAGCAGCAGCGGGTCAGCAGTGCGTCCGCAGCCAAGCACCATCGATTGAGTTGCCGGAATAGCAGATTTTCCCATTTAGTTGCTTCTCATGTTACGTATCTTCGTGTAACTTCATTTTGTTTTCTTTTTGTGCACAATTCTGCCTTTCTTTTTTAATGCGTTATTCATATAATTATTTTGACTATGGCGTGTTGACTATGTTGTTTGCTTTGTATTCCAATGAAGCAATATTAAAATTCTCGTGTTATTTTGTGTTCCTAATTTCTTTGACTGCGAGAAACTGGCTTTTCTTCGCCATTTAACGCTATACTTAAAAATTGATATCCACTAAAAAATAAAGAAAAAAGCAGCCCAGCTTTTGTTTTCACTTAAATATCGTTAGGCGTTTTTTTTATTCGAGCCGTATTTTGCTAGCTTTTGATGATCACACAACCTTTTTGAAAGCCAGGTAAGTTTATTATTCATGAGCAGTGCAAACGATCTCAGGTTGACGCATCCATGAAGAGAGCTTCCTGCCTCTCCCTTTTCTAGGTGAACTTACTAGACAGTGGTATATGTTCATAACTCGTGTTATTAGAAGGTATTATCAGAGTAGTTGTGGTAAACAAGCAAAAAAAATAGCTGCCGCGCCCATAGAAGAAATGCTGCTAGCGAGCACCGAAACGGTATTAACGGCAACGCGTTGGGCGTTGGCAGCACAGCTCTGCTAAAAATCCCCAATGAAAATATAGCGCGGCCAGCGTCGTCAGAGGGTCTCCCTCTTCGTTAGAAGCAGGACGCAGTTTGAAAGTGCTCAATTTAAGTAAAAAAGCACTTGCATATCCATTCTTGGATGAAGGTAGCTCTCATTCTTTGATAAGTTTCGCACGACATATCTGGAAGGCGTGAAGTCGCTATATAAGTTCGAATGTTTCTACAGTAAACCCAGAATTAAAGAGCAAAATAAATGGAAAAACGTTCCTTCAAATAAAGGAGGGAGAGGGTGAAAGCAAGCACATGGGGGCGATCCACTATAAGGCTACGAACGCGCCTTATATCCTTGACTCATTCAAACTACGTCAAGAAGATGCTGATACAACGCATTCACTACAACCAACTCCCCAAACACTAAACGTTAACGCAATACACCCAGCCCATATGCGACGCATTTACTCGAGTCCCCCTCGCGGGGAGATGGGCCCTTTTTAATGACGCACATGTAAATTTACACGGACAGGTATCACCTGTAGCCACGGCAGGGCTACGGCAGTGGCAAATGCGCGTGCTCCGCCGCCGCTCTACCCCGCCCGTGCTGTAGGTCAACCGGCGATGGTTAAGGTCCCTAAAATTACTAAGGTAGCGCCAACTGCTCCCTCCTTCTCCGCTACCCTCTTCTTTTTTCTCTCCTCTCACCTGCGGCGCCGCGGTCCCTTTAACTCCGCGGCGGGGCCGCCATTTTTGTTGGCTTCCTCAGAGCAGACGCCCTCGCAACGCTTCGGGCCGCTCGCTGCAGTTTTTCGTGCAGTTTGCTCTTGTTTTCGCGCCGCAATCGCTCTTTGGTAGCATTAATAGTATTTCTAGAGCCCCGTTTTACCAACACGCATTAAGTGAGGCTGTTTTGTTGTATATTTTTGTCTAGAAGGGGATATTTGCGGGGTGGATGCCGCGGGCGCATACGGACAGCGCGGTGTTTGTTTACGTGTGCGGCATGCTCCGGATAGTTCGTGAACGCGAAAGGATCGAACGTGGACGTTTCAAATTGCTCTGTTACAGTAATTCCGTTCTTGCATTTGCGTGATTAAGTTGTGGTCGTGCAAGCGCTGCAGAGAGGGCTTGCGCATGGTTCGTGGTGACCTTGGTTCGCGGCAGTTCGAGCGCTGCGCTGGCTTTTTTGCGTTCGCGTTTTTTGCGTTAGTTGTAGATCATTAGGCAGCGCTCAGTATGCGTCCCGCATTAGCTACTGACATTCATGCCACCTTTATTCCGTGCACTTTCCGGTGCTTTGACGCTGTTGCAAAATATATGTCACCTTCACGTCGTTATAGGCTGCTGTCAAGGTCAAAGTTCTCGCGTCTCCTCGTTGGCCTCGCCCATGACGGCTGTACTTTTGGCAGTGCGTCCGTGGCATAGCAATGTTCGTGCGATTGGCGTTCACAATTACTTCGAGTAAGGCCCTGTCGGGCATATCTGGAAAAGGCTGGCACAAAGAACGCGCAGTTAAAGAATGCGCTCAGCTTACAATTAGCTGTAGTGCCCAGTTCTATAATAACTACCGTATTCCAAGGCCAGAAGCGCGCTAACAAGCGCAATTGTGAATCCTTTTTATGCTGTACAGCTAACATTGATTCATGTGTGGGCTTTGATAAATTACAGCTTGCTACAGCCGAGCTGGCCGTGACTGCACTGACCTTATTCGAGCAGCCGAAGGCACAACAACTCGGCATCGCGAAGCTACATAAAGTGACGCCGACGCAACACTTGTTTGAAACGAGCAGCTGACTCTTCGGTTGTTATCGGTTGTTATACGCTGGCGGCTTCGATAAGGCCTGCTCCGAGGCAGCTGAGCCTAAAATGGCGAATTTAAATGGACAGTGGCGGCGAAGAGAAGAAAAAACAAACAACGCGGGGACGAGGTACTACGTCACTGGCCGTTGGCCAATGGCGCGCGGCGTTCGCCGGCGAAAAAGAAAATGGCAAAAACGTAGTAGGAAAGGAGCGCGGGCGAGGGCGAAAGGCGGCGAGATCTAAAGATGGCGCTACCTTAGTAATTTCAGGGACCTTAGCGAGGGTTGGTCCGCAGCGCCACAAACTAGCGGCGGTGAAAGGTGGGAACTAGACCCGAAGCGCAGGCCGTATGAAAGTGGCTGCCCGCCGCTCCTCCACCCCGGCCGTGTACCCCGTTTCGGTGTTTCGTAGCGGCCGTACAGAGGGCGCTACGTGTAATTACCTAAAGGGAGAATCTCGCTGGTCCGGGGGAGAAAACCCTCGATTTCCTCCTTTTTTCTATTCTTTTTTCTTAGAGTGTACGCCGTAGGAGCGGGCGTTCGCACGGAAAGTGTGGTTGTTCCAAGCGATTCGCAACCGTCGTCAGCTTCGACAATACATTGCGCTGCCGAATGAGCAGTTCCGCAACTCATAATTCGCAGACAACTTCACCGCACATGGAGCCCTCAAAGTTTGTTTTCGTGCTCGCTGTGCCGGCAATGAATTGATAACCCACCCAATTCGCAACTCTGGTTATAAAACCTTCCACTCGAGTGGCGTCAGCGCGCGCGTGGCATGCAGTTCAAGGAGAAACGTATTTTTGATAACTTCTTCAACACCCTGCGTAGGCAAATGCGTTCATGTAAACCCCAAACGGAATCGAAGCTGCCTGCAATCTATAGTAACTTTCTCAAGCCATGGAGCGCCAATCCGAATCCAGAACTACCCATCACGCCCATTGAGGCGTACTATCGCAGCGCCAGATTCCTCTCTTGTTGTTAACTCTATGGTAACTGTATACTTCAAAATGATGTATTCAAACTGGCTTCAGCCCTTCCGCCGCTGCTGTTTCCCGCGTTACTGTCTTGTTGTCATAGGGTATTTTCCCTCCAAACCCCTCCTGTTTTATGAACTGGCGTGGAAGCAGTCTTGGATGCTTGTGGCTTGCGGGAACAAGAATGCCTATATTTTAACATGAAACCGAGAAAGTATTAAGGGATCTTTTAAAAAAATCAATAATTATTGCAAGGTCTGGTTTACACACACTAATTAGATGCAACGCATCTCATGCTCGCCCCTCTGTCCTTCCTGCGTCTGTCCGGCGTTGTCCGCACAGATGCGCCTCTCCTCCTCTCCTCTCTTCCATAGTGAACACTTTCTCCCAAGAAGCTGCGGGTTGGCGCAGCGCGCTCTCACTCCGTTGCTAGGCGCCGGTGGGCGGCGCTGCGCGCGCTGCGCATGTGCAGTACGTTCTCTATCCTCGCTATCCTCTCTTTCGGGCGCTTTGAATATAAAGCGGCATGCCGCGCTCCGGCGGTGTCAGTCGACGTTCGTCCGCCCACCTCCCCTTCGCGTGAGAATCCCTGCTATAAGCGTAATCAATACGATGGAAAACGCCAATGGAACCCCCCATGACATGCGTTGCATCACACCAGGGTTCCCGCGAGGGGAGGTGGGCGTAATGTTTTTTCCTTTTGTCTCCACGACTACTAAAATTCCATGAATCAAATAAAGGTTCCTCTTTTTACTTCTGGCAAAACTTAAAGCCGGAAAGTACCCGTAAAAGGGAAATTCCCCGCACCGAACATCACTGTGTGCACACACGGCATTTCGGAAGCAAATATTTTGGGATCATTTTCTGTGAGTTAGGCCGTGAAAATGCGATTTCCTGTGAAATTACGTTCTTAGCGGCAATATTCCTTGTACGTTGTCTACGAAAATTTGCAAAAGCGTATCGATGAGCAGAAAATTTTGGGGCTGCGCAAATAATTGATATGCAGCGAAACTATGCATACTCGCCGAATTAGTAACGAAGTGGAGGCCGATGTACAATCACGATGAGATCGCTGGGTCTACAAACGCATGTGTGGGTGTCTAAGCACGCAAGACTTCAGCAAGAGTAGCGCTGCACAAATGACCAACAGGGTCCCGCCTTCTGCGTGGTAAAGAAACCGGAAGCAGACGAATTAATAACAAGCTGCACGCACTTCACGATTTATTTAAATGTAAACCGCTGCCCTCCTGTCGTAACATGAAATGAGCAAGATGGACGAACAATGGCAAGACAGAGACAAAATGTTAACAAAAAATAGTGCTCGAGGCGGGCTCATGCGACGCGAGGAAACAGCGTGCATTAGCCACAGGCCAGTGCCTCTTGATAACGTAACTTGGTTCAACTTCAATTCCAAATACCTTCTAGAGCGTACGTTACAGGGGTTTGACATAAAATAACCGCGGTATTCCAAGTTGTCGCATGACCTCAGAAATGGTCCCTTCACATATGACAATTCATCAGTTCTTTCCAGGGGTTAACGCGACGCAGAAAAACTGGGCGATGAGCCATGCCGTAGTTGAAGGCCCCGGATTTATTTTGACCAGATGAGTACATTTAACGTGCGTCAAAATCGGGATACGGCCGTTTTCGCTTTTGTCTCCATAAAAAGCAGCCACTGCGGCCGCGTTCGAGCTCTCGTGCTTGGGCTTAGCATAACAACGCCATAGCCCCTTCACCTTTTCTCGTTGCACACCAACGCGATGCTTGCCTTGACCACGGTCGCACTCACCTCATAAAAACGCTCCGCGTATATGCTGTGGGAATACACAAAACAATAACTGGCGCTCCGCTCACCTTAGACGGGGTGGCCCCTCAGGAACTGGCGAAAAGAAGACGCGGATGCTAGCACAGCGAAATTCTCAACGGAAGAAGAAGATGGTGATGATCACCTCGATGTGTTTGGGCCGTGCCCATAAAATAGGGGACTGGTCACGGTCGAATCATCACGGGTCTTCGCGTTGTAGCTGATAGGCAAGGTTTATTTTGCCGTGAGAAAGGTTTAAGGTATATACCCCACAACCGGGTCTCTTGCTCTGCTTACTACAATAAAGTCATCCTTTCTATTACAGAATAACAAAAAAGCATAAAAGGAACGCACAGTGTAAACACCCGAATCACCCAAAAATTGTGTCAATTCAGTTATGCAATCCAACTTTCCAGTAGCGAAAAGAAGATGCGGATTGTAATTAGCCCTAATAAATACCCATAATAACAAGCAGGAGCTTGAATACAAGTGAAAAACTGTTTTTGGGAGCCCAAATATATTCCTGGAGGTACTATTAACACTTTTTCGTTGACCTCTTATTTGCGTCTATTCTTCCCCTTTCGTTTCATTGTTTTCTGGTGTGAATAATTTCCCACGGCTGTTGAAAATCGAGCTTTTTCATCAGTTTGCTGCAAGTACAAGCCGGTTCCTACACCTACTGGCGTCCCCTATCGGTGTGGGTGGGAACCACTGGCGAGGTGGTTCCCACACCCACCATATAGGGGGCACTGTTCTGGCAGGACAGACTGCTCTCCCTCGGGCTAGTTGAGGGCATGTTTAGATGCCGATTTCCTTCCGCGATTTGTAAATTTGCCTGGAGTCGGGGCTGCCATTCTTACCCTAGCGCCCGTTTACGTTTGCGCTGATACAAAAAAAAAACAAAGCTGCTGTGTATAATTCTAATTTAAACTGGGTTTACTTTTTATCACTTTCATTTGTCTGTCTTAAGGCGTGAAAAAGTCAGCAAGGCGCGTGGCACGCACCACAGCTTCCTTAAAACCAGGATTCTTTGCGGCTGGTGTAGTCCTGTTCTACTCCCGAGCAATAAATTTCAAGTGCTGCACGGACCGCATTATTCTAGGACGATTAACTTTGGAATTCAGAATTTCGAGAATTTTGTTAAGCCAGCACATTACCCCTCAAAGCTTCCGATTCGTGGCCAAACCCACAAGTGGGTATGCCCTAAGACGAAATGAAATAGAAGGGCAACAATTTCTATTCTGCCGCCGTCAAAAAGAAGTTGACCACGAAACATTTGTAACATTCTTATCTAGGAGCTTCACTTTGTAATCACTGGTTCAGTGAGGTCCCACCAAACTTCGGGTTTTCGAGGCACGAGTATTGAAACTCGCACCGTGGAACCCCGGTAATACTACTTTCAAGGGACCGGGAGAAAGCGCCGTATGACCGGGGTGTCGTACAACCGCGGTGCGGGTAAATGGCGGCCTAGTAGTCGGTCTCACGCGATACGAGTACAAGCAACTTATTTAAACTACTCTGCTTCGCGCGTTCTCGCGCAATTTGAGAACCTGTAGCGGAAATCCCAAGTTTTAAAAAACGTCTTTGCTGCGTCCCCTCCCCTCCACGGCGGCCGCGCTAGAGGAGACCAAGGCGTCCACGGCGTCCGCGCCACGGCGTCCGCACGGCGTCCGCCCGGCGGCAATTGCAGCGCGCTACGCGACGCCAGTGCTGTCCGGCAGAATTTATAGCCCGCCTCTCCCGCGCCTTGCCGTGTTTTAACACGAAAGTGTTTTATGCAAGGGGACAAGCGAGTGTGAGCCCTCATTCACACAGCCGTCACCTTCTTCGTCACGGCACCGTCACGTCAAGAAACCGTGACAGAGACGTAAACGGAGTAGCGTTAGTACAATATCGTCTGCCTAGTGATCTGTTTAGCCTAGAATTGAGCGGGCTTAGTCTGAAAAGTAAAAAAAAATTGCTTGGATTTTTTCGTGTGCTAATTTTTCGCTAAATTTAGCCGTAAATTTTTTTCTGATTCGCTGGTTTTCCACCGGGCTTGTTCCCGCCGTGTTGATGGAACGAAAACGTAGTTTGTCTTCCCGTCACCGTCACACCGTTTTCGGAGAGAAATCGCCGAGAAAGCGTCACCCATGACGGTAGACAGTGGCTTGACGGTGACGTGATGAGGTGAAAAAATTACACGATCTCCCCGAATGGGAACTATGTGGTGATGCAAAGCATCTCGGAGTTCCCAACCCCCCCGTCGCGCGCGCAGCCGCTTTCGCGGCGGGGTCGCGTTGACGAGCGGCATCCGGATCCGCTTGGCGACGTTGGCATGCCGAAGCGGCTTCGCTTTCTCGCAATGTGGGATCCGCTGCTCGACGCTGGCGTTTCGAAGCGGCTTCGCTTTCGCCAGTTCGCTGACAGAATTGTTGGCGTCCATTCAGTTCATCGGACAAGCAACAACTGAGGGAGCAGCGCGCGGAGAGAAGGAGAGGAGGAGCAGCGCGCGTGCTATCGCACAGCTGGCGTGGAGAGATGGAGAGGAGGGGAGCGGCGTTATCGCAAAGCTGGTGGGGAGAGGGGCAGAAGTGCGAACGGACGCCGACGGACGGACCCCTAGCAAGAGATGCTTTGCATCTAAAAACGGCTGTGTGAGTGAGGCTTTAAACTGGCAAGGCCAAGCGAAACAAACAGTAGGACAAGGCATAGGTGAAATAAGCGCATTTTCGCAAAGGGTGGAGACACCCTTTGAATGGTCTCATGCCCTTGCTATTGGGTCATAGTGCTCAACACATAGCTGTTTTCGTTTCCCACGAGACCCAGCAACGCGGAATAGATATGATGATTCAAACGTCGGGAGTAAACCGTATTGTGGCGACAATAATAGCGTGGTCTTGCTACAGTGACTTGCTGTGGCGGCCACCGTATGTCCGCAAATGGTGGTGCCATCGGCGTGTCTCCGCCCTGGCGGCGGACTTTCGCGAATTGAGGCACTCTTGCAAAGGAGCGGTGCCACAACGCGGCTTTGAAATGTCATCATCATCATCATCACCACCCTATCTACGGCCACTGCAGGGCAAAGGTCTCTCACATTATTCTCCAATTAACTCGGTCCTGTGCCAACTGCGGCCAATTTATCCCTGCAAACTTCTTGATTTCTTCTGCCCATCTAAATTTCTGCCGCTCCCTGCAACGCTTGCCTTCTCTAGGGATCCACTCTGTTACCCTTAATGACCAGCGGTTATCTTGCCTTCGCATTACATGCCCTGCCCCCATCCATTTCTTCTTAATTTCTACTAATATGTCTTTAACACCAGTTTGCTCCCTGACCCACTCCGCTCTCTTCTTTTCCCTTAATGTTACACCTATAATTTTCCGCTCCATTGCCCGCTGAGTCGTTCTCAATTTAAGTTGAACCCTCTCAGTGAGCCTCCAAGTTTCTGCCCCGTAGGTGAGTGCCGGTAAGATGCAGCTGTCATACACTTTCTTATTCAGTGACAATGGTAGGGTGCTATTCATTATCTGAGAATGTCTGCCATATGCACCCCACCCCATTCTAATCCTTCTAATTATCTCTGCCTCATGGTTGGGATCTGGGGTCACAACTTGGCCTAAGTAGATATATTCGCTTACCTCTTCCACTGCCTCGCCACCTATCTCAAACTGCTGTGCTGTCCCGAGGATATTGATCATTACTTTAGTTTTCTGCATATTTATTTTCAGGCCCACGATTCTACTCTGTTCGCCCAGTGCGGAAAGCATGCTTTGCAATTCTTCCCCCGAGTTACTTAGCAAGGCAACGTCATCAGCAAATCTGAGGTTACTGAGGTATTCTCCATTAACCTTTACTCCCACCTGTTCCCAATCCAACGTTATAAATACTTCTTGTAGGCATGCTGTGAATAACATTGGAGAGATTGTGTCTCCTTGTCTGACACCCTTCCTTATAGGTATTTTACTGCTCTCCCTATGGAGGATGATTGTAGCTGTAGACCCATTGTAGATATACTCTAGTATTCTTACATAATGCTCATCTACCCCCTGGTTCCGTAATGCCTGAATGACTGCTAGGGTTTCGACCGAGTCAAATGCTTTCTCATAATCTATGAAGGCTATATATAGGGGTTCAGTATACTCAGCGCACTTCTCTATCACCTGATTGATGGTGTGAATATGGTCCATTTTTGAATAGCCTTTACGGAACCCTGCTTGTTGTTTAGGTTGACTGAAATCTAAGGTTGCAGAAATTCGGTTAGCGATTACCTTGGTAAATACCTTGTAGACGACTGACAGTAAGCTTATCGGCCTGTAATTTTTCAAGTCCTTCATGTCGCCTTTCCTATGAATTAGGATGATGTTCGCGTTCTTCCAAGATTCCGGTACCATTGCGGTCATTAGGCATTGCGTATGCAGGTTTGCCAGTTTTTCAAGTACAATTTCTCCGCCATCCTTCAAGAGGTCTGCTGTTATCTGATCCTCACCAGGTGCTTTGCCCCCTTTCATTTCTTTCAAAGCCTTCCTTACTTCTTCTTTCGTTACTGGTGGGATGTCTATCTCCTCTGAACTCGGCATTATCCTGTATGTCCCGGCTACTGTACAGATCCCTATAGAACTCCTCGGCCACTGTGACTATTTTATCCCTATTTGTGATGACATTGCCTTGCTTATCCTTAAGTGCGTACATCTGATTTTTTCCCATGCCAAGACGTCTCTTCACTGCTTTCAGGCTACCTCCGTTCTTTACAGCGTATTCGATCCTCTCCATATTATACTTCCGTATGTCACCTGTCTTACGCTTATTGATTAACTTCGAGAGCTCGGCTAGTTCTATTCTGTCAGCTGCGGTAGAGATTCTCATGGTTTGCCGTTTCCTGATTAGATCTTTGGTCTCCTGTGAAGGTTTACCAGTATCCTGTCTAGCCATAGTGCCCCCGACTTCTACTGCACACTCCGTGATAATGCGTGTAAGGTTGTCGCTAGCTTCCTGTGTCGTAAGCTCGGCTTCCTCGTTAAGGGCGGAATATCGGTTCTGCAGCGCGATCCTGAATTCTTCTACTTTACGTCTTACTGTTAGCTCATTTATCGGCTTCTTTCGTACTAGCTTGTTTCTGTCCCTTCTCAAATCTAGCCTAATTCGAGATCTTACCATACGGTGGTCACTACACCTTACCCTTCCGAGCACTTCCACATCCTTGCACGACGCCAGGGTTATCGCATAATATGAAGTTTATTTCATTTTTGTGCTCCCCATTCGGGCTCCTCCAGGTCCACTTCCGACTCTCCCGTTTACAGAAGAAAGTATTCATTATGCGTAGGTTATTCCGTTCTGCAAACTCAAATAGTAGGTCCCCCCTGCTATTTCTACAGCCCAGACCATAGTTCCCAACTGCCTTGTCTCCAGCCTGATTCTTGCCTACTTTAGCATTGAAGTCCCCCATAACTACGGTATACTGTGTTTTTACTTTAGCCATTGCCGATTCCACATCTTCATAGAAGCGTTCCACTACTTGGTCGTCGTGGCTGGATGTGGGCGCGTAGCCCTGCACCACCTTCAGCTTGTACCTCTTATTGAGACTAATTACAAGACCTGCTGCCCTTTCGTTAATGCTATAGTATTCGTCTATGTTGCCAGCTATGCTTTTATTGACTAGAAATCCCACTCCCAGTTCTCTTCTGTCCTCTAGACCACAGTAACATAGGACGTGTCCATTTTTCAGCACCGTAAGGGCTTCGAATGACCTCCTAACCTCGCTAAGCCCTATTACATCCCATTTATTGCCCTTAATTCCTCGAACAACGCCTCGCGACTTGCTTCGCTAGATAAGGTTCGCGCGTTAAACGTTGCCAGGTTCAGATTCCATTGGCGGCCTGTCCGGATCCAGGGATTCTTAGCACCTCTGCTGCGTCACAGGTCTGACCGTCGCCGTGGTCAGTTGCATCGCAGCTGCTGGGGACTGAGGGCCGTGGGTTAATTGGCGTATTCATGGGAGGTTGTGGCCGTTACTACACCAGAGTGGCCAATCCTGCTCTGGTGAGGGAGTGCATTACCGGCAGTGGTCTCCGGGGTCAGGCCGCACCCCAAGCCCCTTTGTGCAATTCCATCAATACGCGTTTTTTTTTAAATCCGGTGGAAATTGTCCGGCACCAGGATTCGAACCACGGTCCTTCTGCACACGAGGCGGGTGTTCTACTTCTACGCCATCGCTGTAGAGAGTCGTGGAGGTAGAGAGCCGTGGAGGAAAGAAAATACAGAGAGTAGGAATACAGGAAGAGAGGGAGTCATGAAACAAAGAAACTTGGATCGAGCGGGCGGGGAAAGCAGTGTTCGGTTATCGCGGTGGTGTTGCGTCGTATGCGTTTTCGTATCCGTCGTGGGATCGGTGGGAGATCAAATTCACGGTCCCCCTGCCACCTGAACTTCGACTTCTCACTGTTGTCGCTTTAGCGTAATACTGTCTGTGGGCCGTCGAAGTTTAACTCCCGCTCACGAGTACCCGCCTGTTTGCTTGCATATGTTCAGCAAGTGGTCTGGCCCGCATGTAAACCTTTGCACATCAAGCAGCATCAAACGTAGGGTGATCAGAATAAAGAAAGGTCTGGACGAGGTGGCGAAGCGGTGTAAAATATGGGAAAGACGCCGGTTTATCCGCGCCAGGGTCCGTCGTATGAACCAGACCGCATGCACCGGAGCGTCACATTTAAAAGGCTTTTTAGTGCATTGTTTCTACGGGGAGTTTGCCGTGACCGTGGTGATCCGTCGTAAGAAGTGGGTCGTCGTAAGTCCGGGGGACGTATCACAGGGGTTCCACTGTATTCGTATTGCTCGTTCCACCTCAGAGCGGGTTCCTGATTCTGTAGATCAGGTGGCCCTAATACAAATTGACCTTGAAAAGGCATTTCATCGGGTCTCTCACGATTTCTTATCCACACATCTGGCAGCAGTCAACTTATGCGACAGGTTTTATAAGGCATTATTCTGTGTTATAATCAGTGCACTACATACCTTATCCTCAATCGTATTCCGTTTTAGCAGATTGCGATCAAGTCGTTGGTCAGACAAGGCTGCCCCCTGTCACCCTTTCTGTTTGCGTTTTACTTGACCCTCTTGGTCTCAGAATTCAGCATAGTGAAAGAGTGAACGATTTTTGCTTAAAAGCATCGTGCAATGTTCGGGTGCTTGTTTATGCTGATAACATATAAGCGTATTTTTTTTGCTTGCAAAGAAACGAAATGTCAGGGAGCCCTTACAGTGATTAGGTAAGAAGTTCTGTAATGTGTCCTAAGCGGATGTTGCCATGGAAAATCTAAGGGATTTTAACTGCGCAATGGGGAACGAAGCCATCCAGATTTGTTAATGCTATTTGGGGTAGGGCCCTACTTAAGTGCCTAGGCGTGCGCTTGCATCAAATACGGAACACAGGGCCTTATAGATCGCCAGTACTCACGTAAGCTAAGTGTTCATCGCAGGCATGGAATGGTCGAAACCTCTTTGTGCTTTCACGTGCGACAGTGTGTAATGTTGTTCTTGCTACAAAGCTTCTTTGTGTGCTTCAAGTGCTTCACTGTGCGCGATCAAAAGTTTAGTCTCTACATAAAGCTTTAATACATTTATGGGCAGTTCTCATTGGGAAGTTATGCGCAGGTACAACTTGTTTCTTGCTTTATAGGCTGGGGTCTTGGGTTCACGCATTTGTTTGCGCACCAACTTGGGTTTCATTTTTTCTTCTACAAATTGGTTGATCGCCCACTTTTACTAAATGTACTTCAGCAGCGCATAGGTTTCCATTTGCCTTTTTTGCTTATATGTACGGGCAAAGTTACCACAAAACCACCCGGGGGATTCTCAAGGAGGTTGTGGAACCTTTTAACTTTCTTACCGCGCGGTTTTATTTGCAAGATCTGTTCAGTATGTAAAGGATAAATTATGACGAGCACTATATTTGAAAACAGTTGCCACCATCTACCGCGAGGGGAACCCTGTGGTGATGCAAAGCATCTCACGGGGTTCAATTCGCGTTTCCGTTATGTTGGTTACCCAAATGTGGTTGAAGTGTAGCGAAGCTTAAATGATGCTCAATCACACGTACATTTCCAATTACGGTGTAGCAGGCATGTTAGTGTCCATTTCAACTTATCGGAGCAGCAGTCGGAGCAGTAGCAGCAAGAGCGACTGAAGGAGCGACTGAGGAGCGCGCTGCAGATGCCGCGTTTATATAGCCGCTCTGCGAGAGAGAGTGATGAGAGAGAGACACGCATGCGCACTAACGCACAGCTGGCATGGCGAGGAGAACGTGCTAACGCAGCTGGCGGGTAAGGGGAAAAGGGGAGGGTTGTGGACGGACTGAGAGAGAGACACGCATGAGCACTAACGCACAGCTGGCATGGCGAGGATAACGTGCTATCGCAGCTGGCGGGCGAGGGGGAAGGAGGAGGTTTGCGCGCGGACGCCGGATAATTGGAGGGATAGGCCGAGTGTAAGAGATGCCTTGCATCTAGTATATTTCCGGCGCCCATTTAACGCCAGCCTTACTCAGGCCACCATTGAATGATTGTGGGGTGTAATGCGCCCATGCATTTCAGGCGATGAGGCACGCCGTAGTGGAGGGCTCTGGATTAATTTTTACCGCCTGGGAATCTTCAACGTGCGCCGAAATCTCGAGCACCCGGGCGTTTATGCTTTTCGCCTTCATCAGAAAAGCAGCTGCCGCTACCGTGAATCGAACTCGTGTCCTCTTATTTAACCACCCCAAAAAGCAATGTTTATAAACGTGAATGATTGTGTGTGCTTCTGCGAAGGAACGTTTGACATCCCCCTGAATTCAGCCATACGGCTACAAAAGAAAGCTATACAGCTTCCTCAGAAACTTCGCAGTACAGGAAAACATTCGTCCTGGTCCAGGATTCGAACCCGGAACCACCGCTTAACCGGAGCAGTCACTCTACCAACTGAACAAAGCAGGAGGCTAGTCGTGTGTAGCGCGAGGGCTAATTGATCAACAACTCGAAGTAATGGACAGGTGTCAATCGACCAGATTTGATTTCCCCTAAAACTGGCTCCTGATGAAGTATCTGAGGAAGATGTATAGCTTTATTTTGTAGCCGTATGCCTGCATACAGGTGGAAATCAAACGTTCCTTCGCCGCAACGTATTCCACCTTGTGGATTTCCCCTAAATCTCGTCGATTAACACCTGTCTATTACTTCGAGTTGTTGATTAATTCGCTCTCGTGCTACAAACGACAAGCCTCCTGGTTAGCTCAGTTGGTATAGCGACTACTCCAGTTTAGCGGTGTTCCCGAGTTCGATGCCTGGACCAGCACGAATTTTTCTTGAACTGCGCAGTTTCTGAGGAAGCTGCATGTATAGCTTCCCTTTGCAGCCACATGGCTGCATTCAGGTTGATGTCAAACGCTCGTTGAGAGAAACTTACTTGACCTAGGGAATTTCGCCTAAGTTTGGTTGATTAATTATGTCTGTTCTGCCAAATGCAAGCACGTTTGAATTTAAGCTTCATTCTTCCAGAGTCCTAGTGAAGACATGGCTGCGCGAAAAGGGAGCGTCGATTCCTTGGTCAGACAATTCCTCGTCTATACAATCAACCAGATACAATTGCTCATTGTTATGTGTTTTGCCGTTTCGCTGTGTTCTACTGGAAGCGTTGCAGCGGACTTCCAAGAAGGACAATAAAATTACTCCTCACACCATTCGGTTGCTGCCTTTTCATGATGTTACTCGGCTACCTTATGGCGTATTGTAGTGCTGGGTTTGTACAGCTTGTTGGAGCTCCGCGTGCCTTACGCGAATGCGAAACTCCCGCGTGCCAAGGAAGTCCGTCTTTAGAGAGCTGACTGCGTGCTGTGAGGTATCTCTGCGGTGCAGAGTGATCCGCTTCTCTGCTGGAACCTTTCAGATGAGTGCATCTGCTTGCCTAACTTTTGAAGGACGCGAAAAGCAAATGGACGTTGGGCTCCTCCATCGATACCTGTTAGCTTTTGCGTTGTCTTTTAGTCGTTATGTGTCGGCTGCGTCTCTCTATGCTCTTAGCTGGAAACAGCGCATTGGCCCCTGTCCGAGGTACTACTTCGTCCAGAACTAACATGGATACGCACAAGATCATCCTTCCCCATCTGCCAACCGGTAACGTTGTCTTGAACACTGTCTTCCCGCATGCGGACTTGAAATGCCGGCAATACAGTGCTCCCGACTTACCGACAGTGCTCCCGACTCTGTCTCGCGTGATCAACCTCCACTAGGTTTACCGTCTAGGGCAATACCAAATGATCCACGTGTGGATGGTTACTTGCGTCTCGAGCGCCGCCAAGCAGAAGCTAGTCCAGTTCGAGAAGTCCACCGTCAAAGGATTGCAGTGCATGGTGTTTGTCTCGGATACAAAGAACGTTAAGATGAAGCTACTTTGGGTGCCGCGTAACATCGACAACCGTAGAGTATCAGAAGCGCTCGAACCATTCCGAATCACCCAATCCATTAACAGAGAAATGTGGCGGTGTCCAGGAATTGACCAGTTGTAGACTGGAGCTCACGAGGTGCGCCTTGTACTAAATGTATTCATTTATATATTTACATACCTGAAGGGCCCAACGTGGCAATACATAAGGGGGGGTGACATATAGCAGTTATAACAACAAAAATTGTGTAAAATATTCTGTGTATACCAAACTAATCAGTCGGACTTCAAAAATACGTATATGCAGAAAAGACCGCAACTAGTATTCACAGAGCACACACATTTGGAAAGCAGTACGTATCGTTTTTCCACAAGTAAAAGATTACAATGACAAAGTTTGGTTATCAGTTTCAAGAAAAGCAAGTAATGCAGATAGGAAAGTTGAACGCTGGTTGGTTTGGACAATGCTAGCAGGCAGTGAAATCCACTCATTTATCGACAAAGCAAGAGGGGAAAATTGTTGTTTCTTTGTGCGAGAAAATCCTAGTTCTATCTTACGATCATGCTCGCACGCATGGAAGTGTACGAAGCATGGTGAATGAAAGTTTGATGAAATGGCGAATCCGTGTGGTATAACTTGTGGAAGAAGGATAAGCGGAAAAATTTTATGCGCATGGCAAATTGGGAGAGATTTAAATTTTGCTTAATAGATGAAACTTTCATAACGGGAATAACTTTACAAGATAAACCGTGCGGCTTGTTTTGAACCGATTCAAGCATTTCGATAATGGACTGCTGTGGGTAGGCCTGATTAGGCCTGATTACACCTGATTAGGCCTGATTAGGGTAGGCCTGATTACAGCATTATATGCTGCAAGTTTGGTATCTTTGTTCGGGAGTTTCAAATTACGTTTAAGACCACCCATCTTTCTTAATGCTTTACCAAAACATGTATTCTACATGGCTAGTCCAAAATAAATCGAAATGAAAAAGAATTCATAAATACTCTATGGGTGGAACCGGTTAAATCACTATGTTGTTTCTGGCATACACGTCAGGCGAAGGATTTGCAACTGATGGAAAACGTATGTTCTTGGATTTGTTAACATTATTTTTTTGTTGTAGGGTTCACCTCGCCGACGCCACACAGGCAATGAGGCGCGTGGTAGTGGAGGGCTCATGATTAATTTCGACCACCTGGGGATCTTTACCATGCAGCGAAATATCGAGCACACGGGCGTATTTTCTCTTCGTCTCCATCAGAAAACGGCCACCGCGGCCGGGAATCGAACCCGCGACCTCGTCCTCAGCAGCACAAAGTCTTAGCCACTGAGCCGACAGAGTCACCGCAGTGGGTAACATAAATTTTCCTTTGCCCTATGCGGCACCATTCCGATAATTTTGCAGGTCGGACTGCAAGATGGTTATATCGTTTGGTTTAGTGATGTCCCTGTAGATGACGACGTCGTCGGCAAGCAGACGCAGTAAACAGTTAATGTTGGACCCGATATCATTAATATTGTAACGTGGCGGCAGCACAGACGACAGAAACCTTGGCGAACAATGATGAACGATCTATTTACAGCTATTCACAAGGCGGCGAAGCCAGTGCCCGCGCAGGGAGCGCGCAACCACAGATCTTCGTCGTCATCGTAGGATGGGACGAGCTTGCCACGCTGCGTTGCCCTCTCCATCGTCCTCTCGTGACATGTTGTGTCACAGACTTTGGCCAGCTTCCAGAAAAACGTCTGCGGAGCATAACCGCACATACATGTGGCCGATCTCTCCCTGTCTAGGTATGTGCTCCGGTGGAAAGACGCTGGTCGATGACCCGCAGAATGAAGGGAAGGCAGGCGAAGTCCTAGTTCACGCTGGACCAGGTTTGCGCCATACACCCGCCTCTGTGCCGGTGACTACGATGTCTTTTGTAAATACTCCTTCTTCCTGACAACCTATCTCTTCATATTCACGCGACATCTTTGGTAGAAGCGCTGGACTTCCTGTTTCTTGTACCTCTTGCAAGCGACCCTTCATACCTAAAAGGAACTTAGGAGTGGACGCAAAGCTCGCCGCCACGCGATGCCTACCAATGAGCCCGGATGCCCTTCACCGTTTATCATTGTGTCCCACCCTCGGGACCCCGGCGACTTCACTGGGACGGACGACACTGTTGTAGAAGACTGTTTCCGCATGTTCGAACGTGTGAGTGCTCACAACAGATGGGACGACACGCTCAAGCACACCAACGCTGGTTTTTGCTTCAAACTAACGGCAAAGAAATGGTTTGAAACGAATGAAGCAAGACTAACCAGTTGGGATGTTTTCGAAGAGCTTCGAAAGGTTTTCGCGAAACCCGTTGGTCGCCAGCTTGCAGCAAAGCAAGAGCTCTCAACCCGTGCTCAAACATCTACTGAAGGTTACGTCAGGGACATCCATGACGTTTTGGCCCTATGCTCCAAAGTTGCCGCAGGAATTTCGGAAACGGATAAGGTTCGCCATATCGTCAAGGGCATCGCCGACGACGCCTTTTATCTGCTCATTTGTAAGGATAGCAGCACCGTTGATTCTATTATCAAGGATTGTCGGTGATTTGTGCAGGCCAAGGAAGGCTGTACCGCTCACCAATTTGCCCGGCTCCCCCCCGCTGCTGCGACGTCTTCCTGCGATGACCTCCATCTACCCGCTCATTTTCCAAGCAAGCCGGACCCAGTCTCCCCGTATGCGGATATCACCACAATCATACGTCGCGAAATAGAAGCTATGGTCCCAGCCCACACTGCCATATGCTGATGATCGCTGCCAACTCCCTACGATCTCTGTAATCCATGCCGTCGTTCGAGATTAAATGGCAAGCATGGGCCTTCATCAAGACTGCAGTATCAGGATCCCTATCCTCCTGTTACCCAACAATTTCGGCCGGCCACGCACATTAGCCTCCGAGCGCCTTTTGGTAACCGCCGCCGCAATCATGCTGAATGGCGAACGCCTGACGACAGATCAATTTGTTTTAACTGCTACCGTATTGGTCACATTGCTCGTTAGTGTACGATCCGCTGGATTCCGCCCCCTCCCAATGCGTCACCTCATAACGGCTCTCGGTCTTTCTCCTACGGCTACACTCCCGATGCGCAGTGCCGTACTCCGCCAAGCTCGGATACGCAACACTTGAATGCGGACCCTGTGCACACCCGGTTCAACGGCTCACCCTTGCCCCAACGTCACCAGACCCGATCGCCGCAACCTCGCCGCCCGATACTCCTCCGAAAATTAGGCAGTGCAGCTCCCAGAGATGATGCTGCATTTCCGAACTGGTCCGAAAATTCTCTACCTGCTCATTCTGGACAGCACAACTCGTTAGCCCTTCATGTCCATGGTGTACCAGTAACTGCTTTAGTCGATACAGGTGCGCAGTTGTCCGTCATGAGCTCATCCCTTAGCCACCGCCTACGGAAAGTCCTCACGCCTGCCCCGTCCCGTGTTCTGAGGGTTGCCACTGGTGGGATGACCTCCGTAGCCGGAGTGTGTACTGCGCATGTTGGACTGTCCGGCCACGTAATCCCTGTTATGTTTGCTGTCCTGGACACGTGCCCTCATGACGTTATTATCGGCCTGGACTTTCTCGCGGACCACGCAGCCCTAATAGATAGCGGCTCGGGTGTTTTGTGGCTCGAACTACCGAGCCCCCTTGCTACTGATGTCGAACCTCAGCCCCGGCTTCATGCCACTGAGCACATTCACCTGGCCACAAAGGCAGTGACCTACCTTCCGCTGACCTCGTCACCGCCCGTGCTGGATGGTGATTACATCGTTTCACTGGTTACAGACGTGTTGCTCAATTGCTACGTGGCTCTCCCGTTTTCGGTCATAATGGTTTGCCCAGAATCGGATCACACTGCCGTTATTATATTTCGGATTTTCAGCAGAAGTCCTTCCGCAAGGAATAGCGCTTCCCCTACTTTTACCATTGGATAACTGCGAGATTCTGTCATGTCCCTTCACACAGCCCAAGTTGACGAAGCAAACTACGACAACCTCGCAAAATCAGAGTGGTTCGTGACCATGATTTCCTCGGACCTTCCAGCGCACGACGCTCACGCGCTCCGCTGTCGTCTTCGACGGCATGCCCTTAGGTCAGACGTCCGTTGTGACGCATCACATAAACACCGGCGATCGATACCAGTCCTATACGGCGAAGCCCATATCGCGTGTCTCAGACCGAGCCAGGTTTCATTCAGCGGGAAGTCGAAGAAATGCTCAGAATGAATTTTATTGAACCCTCCTCTAGAGAATGGGCATCACCGATTGCTTTGGTAAAAAAAAAGCTGTCGACGAAAAAGAGAGAGAAAAAGCCGCTTTTGTACTACCTGACGGTTTGTACCAATTCAAAGTAATGCCATTCGGACTTTTCAATGCACCTGCCACATTCGAAAGAATGATGGACTGTCTTCTTCGCGTATTCAAGTGGACAACTTGTCTTTGTTACCAGGACGATGACATTGTTTATTCACCTATATTTGAGATTCACCTGCAACGTCTCTTGAACTCCAAAAAATGCCATTTCGGGGGCCGCCAAATGAAGATTCTCGGTCACCTGGTCGGACTCCACCGGTGTTCAGCCCGATCCCGAGAAGATGCGCGCCGTCAAAGACTTCCCCATTCCGCGTTCAGTGCACGACGTGCGCAGCTTTATAGGGCTGTATTGGTACTTCTGCCGTTTTGGCAAGGATTTCGCAGCCATCGCTCGCCCCCTCACTGATATTCTTACGAAAGATACAGCCTTCTCTTGGGACCAAGTGCAAGCGTCGGCTTTTTCTGCGCTCATCGACCACCTATCGAACTCTGCAATCCTGGCTTACTTTGACACCTCTCCTCCGACGGAAATCCACACAGACGCCAGCGGCCGTGGAATAGGAGCGGTGCTGGCCCAAACACAGGCAGGCCTCGACCGGGTGATAGCTTCCGCAAGCCGTCCTTTGTCCCCATCCGAGTGCAACTACTATATAACCGAGCGCGACTACCTTGCTCTGGTGTGGGCCGTCGGCAAATTTAGGCCATATCTGTACGGCACGCAGTTTACCGTTGATTCGGTTGTCTACAAGTCGGGTGAACTGGACAAAGGTGGCGGCTGTTTACCTCGTCATCCCGTCGAAGGGCATCCCAGTGATGAGCCCGACACGGATATGTGTGTCTTTTCGCTGTCGGACTTCGAAGACATCGCTTACCATCAGCGCCATGGTCCCACCTTTCGGCCTACCATTGATCGTCTCCACTCAAAGCCAGTGGATCCTTCTCTGAACGCCTTCGTGCTGAGGGATGGTATTCTATACCGCAGCAACTTCCGAGCTGATGAACCTGACCTGCTTCTGGCGGTACCCGAGCAACTTCGCCCGGATGTTCTCCGCCATCTTAACGACAAGCATTGGCTGGCCACCTTGGCGCCGTTCCCATCCACCACTGCACCCGCAGGCAATGTTACTGACCAGGGATCTACCGGTTGCTCCATCGCTATGTCGCGGCATGCGATCCTTGCCAACATCGAAAAATGCTCTCATTACGTCCGGCCGGCCAGATGCAACCTCTGCACATTCCCACCAAACTATTTTATCGTGTTGGCATAGACCTTTTAGGCTACTTACCGTTGTCCTCCTCCGGGAAGCGTTGGATTGCGGTAGCCACAGACTATGCTACCCGCTACGCTATCAACCGTATGGTCATGACGAGTTATGCTAGAGATGTCGCCGATTTCCTGCTGGAGGACGTCATCCTGCGTCATGGTGCTCTGCGCCAATTGCTCATGGACCATGGCCGGAAAAGTTTTGTCACAGTTCGTCGAGGACGTTTCTCTCTCTTGTTAAACAAAGCGAAACTGACGACTGTATACCATCCTGAGACAAATGGCCTTACTGAGCGGCTCAACAAAACGCTTACTGACATGCTTGCAATGTATATCTCCACACACCATCGAGATTGGGACGTTACACTACCTTATGTAGCATTTGCATATTATTCCTCCCAGCACGACACTGCTGGATATTCTCCTTTCTCCCATCTCTTTGGCCATGAGCCTAATTTACCGTTCCACACCACGCTACCAACTTCAAGTGAGTCGACTACTGCATATGCTCGTGACATCATCGCCCACACTCAACTGGCGCGACAGGTTGCCCGAGAACGACTCTTGGCATCGCAAGCATCCCAGAAGCCTCGGTACTACGAGCGCCACCGCCCTGCAGACTTTGCTCCTGGCTCCTTGGTTCTTTTGTGGACCCCTTCTCGCCGAGTTGGGCGGTCTGAGAAGCTCATGTCCCCCGTCACTGGCCCCTACCGCGCCGAGCGTGCCGTCACCCCCGTCACCTGCGAAATTGTGCCTGTGTTGCCTCTGACGTCGTCTGGGCACTCAGCGCATCAGCTCGTTCACGTGAGCCGCCTCAAGCCGTACCACCGACGGGATCTACCTGCTACTTCTCCTCCTTCATAAGAGGCACCGGAACGGTGCTTCCGCGGCGGGGGAGTTGCGTCACAAACTTTGGCCAGCTTCCCGAGGAACTGACACGGAGAAAACAGCATATCTATGTGGCCCATGACTCCCTATCCGGGTATGTTCTCCATTGGAAAGAAGCTGGTCGATGATCCACGGAATGAGGCGAAGGCAGACGAAGTCGGAGTTCCCGCTGGACTTGATTTGCGCCTTCAACCCACCTCTGTGTCGGTGACTGCGGTGTCTCTTGTATCTGTGCGTTGTCACGTGACAATATAGATTAGGAACAATAAAGGGCCGAGCAAGGAACCCTGAGGTACTCTAGACTTGACGGGTATGTGACTACAGATAACATTGTTAATTTTCATTGACTAGACCCTGTTACTAAGAAAGCCCTTGATTCACTGGGGTCTTCCATCGCTAGATGTAAATTGCAAATTTCACTCATTACCGTTTGTGTTGCACGCGATCAAAGGCCTTAGAAAAGACAATGAAAATAGCATAGGTGTAGCCAGAGGTCTTCATAGAATTGTGCAGGTCTGTTAGTAATTCAAACAGTTGGGTGTCACAACAACGGCTGGCACAGAAGCCATGTTGGTTGTCAATTAGCAGGTTGTTTGAATTATGGTGGTTAAATATTTACGTAAACAGAATATCCTCCAGTATTTTACTTGGAATAGAAGTAAGCGAAATGGGAATGTAATTATTTGCCGTCTGCTACGCAGCGCGGAGGCAACCGCGCGATCTGCTTGGGCCGGACGAACGCGCACACTCCCGCACGGCAGCGCCCCAAGCGGCAGCCGGCCGCGTACATCGCTCCCGGCGCCCGCCTGGGGCCCGCCTGGGGCCCGCCCTCGGCACACTAGCAACACTAGCCAGTATATTTCAGGCACAATAATGGAGGAAAGATCTTTTGCTTCCGATGAACCAAGTTCTTTGCCCCTGTGTTTTTAAATACGTGAAGTGGTTAGCACGTCGCCCTCACGCAGCTCTGTATCGTCGTAGCATCGCTGACTGTCCGAACGAAGCTTGCAGCTAAGCCAATGCAGCGACCGAAGCTGTGTGTGTGTGTGTGCATCGCCTCCTGTGTGTAGCGTTCGTTTCGCGATGAAATGCGACGTTGTACTTCTGCGAGTGGATAGTGCTTCCCATGGTCTGGATTATCTTTCTCGAACGACGAACGACTCAACCTCGCATGGGGTATGTGTAGTGTGCCTGGCTAAAAGCCTTCTCGCTTGCGTGCCAGAGTTCAGTGACTTGCTGTTCGTCCCCGCAAACAAGGCGCGAGGTGAGTGCCGAATTTACGACGGGCAGGAGGAAGCAACCGATCGTCTGTCAATCGCGGTTCAGACTTGCAACGCATGTTGTGACGTTGTGTTCGTTCGAAACGCATCTCTGGTTTGTTTTGAAGTTGAATAAAATGTATCCGTCAAACCCGGGCATTCGGCTCAGGGCGTTCTCTGCGATTGCACGAAAGAAGTGCCACGGGGCTTCAACGCTTTCTTTAGGGAACGTACTCAGGTAAGAGAATATCCATGTCGTGTTATGGCCGTGTTGCATTCAATACGAACGGTTAAGCGTTTGTTTACACTTGTTTCGTTTGTCGTAAAATGTCCAAGCACTCCACTCCGCTGGCAGATCAGCCGGCGAGCCGACGCTGAGCAGACGACTCATCTCTTTGCCGGAAGTGCGTGAAAAAGCCGCCCAATAGCAGGATGTCTAGCTCATGACGAACATCTGGGAATCGATGATGTAGACATGTGAAGATGGCGGCGTCCAAAAACACGAAGGAAAGGGTGAGAAAAAAGCGACAAACTTTGCAACAAAAGTGTGAGCTTTCCGCTGTTCGTAAAAGAGTAATACTTGGCACAGCTGACGTTGACGACCCAATCTAACGATTGCGCTAGTTCATTTAGTGTGCTCAAAATGCCTTTCAGGACCCCTTTAAGGCTTTCTTCTTCCTGTAGTGTAGAGTTGGGCGTTACGTGAGAAAGGCAGGTAATAGTCCTTACCACTTCTCCATTCCTGGCCTGTAGACTATCCCAATCCACCCTTGTCATGTACTGAAACTGAGCCTGGTACGTGATATGCGGCAGCAGGGTTTCACGTACGATAAGCCGACACATGTTTGTGCGAGCCCCTCCCGATTTCATGAAAATCCGGTGAACTAGATGTAGCAGTTAAAAGGCGCCCCTGCGAGATTCCCGGATCCATGGCATAGCTGAGCCAGAGGCCGCAACCTCCAGCTCAAGGATGCGGTGACAAGTAACTTCTGCTACTGCCTCGTCATCAATATTTAGTAAAACAGGACGGTTTATCAGTTTTAAATGCGGAGCATTTCTTAGGCTCGCCTTGTCCTGCGTCGTTGATGGCGGCGCCGTCCACACGCTCACTGCGCATGCGCAACTCTCCTTACACCCACAGCTCCGCGATACTACACTATGAAAAAAAGAAATAGTTAGCGGCGCCCGGTTTCGATCCCACGACTCTCTGGTCGCAACGGGAGGTACGCGGTGCTCTTCCCACTACGCTACAAATCCGGGACAGGAGCAAGTGCTACGAACGCGCCTTATGTCCTTGACTCTTTCAAACTACGTCAAGAAGCTACTGATACAACGAAGGCACGTGAAGCTGAACGTCAACGGAAACGACGAACTGAAAACTTTAGAGGGGGATGCTGAATTTCCCGCGGAAAGCTGTGGCGGGAAGCGCCACGCGCCTTGCAGCTCAAGCAGCCCCGTCCGCAGCGCCTCTGATGCTGATTGTGGCAGGTTGCCCCTAGGAATTGGCCAACCAAAGAATCCATCACGAGATAGGTTCGCGTTCAACCACCGTCGTCATCTTCCCGTAGGGGAACCACCGAAGAAGAAGAAGAACGAGAAGACAAAGCTGCGAAGAGGAGGGCGTGTACATTGCTCTCAGCCGGTGCACCAATGTCAACAACCTTTACCTCGCCAAAGCTGACGGAGACTACCGATTCTACCACAGAGACAACATCGAAAAGAACATGATGGACGAGTTTCGGCGCCTCGAGAACCACCGCCTATTCACCGTAACACTACAGCACTTGCGTGCCTTTGCCACCGGTGTGGACCCGGACGCGGAATTCCCTCTGGCGCTAGTAAAAACCAGATCACTCAACATAACGGCAACAGAATGGAACCACACGGAACCGCCACGATGCTTCGCATCCTCATCAGGGGTCGCCACGGGAAGATGGTTTAATTTTGTTTGTCGAGCCATTCGATTGCCGACGAGAAGTAACACGGTCTTATCTCGGGATTTCCTGAGCCCCACTCATTTACACCACGTGTCAACCGTATATAAAGCACTCTGAAGAGCTTGTTCTTGATCGGAAATGTCTGGAAGTATCGCCCAGAGCTTGATGTCACGCGCATAGATGAGGCATTGGAGTTCTTTGAATGGCCCTAGTGTACAAGCAAGCTGGAGAAGGGAAAGGTTGAACAGTATAATGGGTGCCTAGAACGAGCCTTGCGGTACCCCGCGGCATGTTGAAAACGAGCCCACCGCATGTCCTGAAGCTCTAATTGAAAATGTACGGTGTGTTAAGAACGACGTTATAAAAGACACCACAGGCGTCGGCCACCCAAGCTAGCGTAGTATCTGTAGGAATGCTTGATGGCTCACCTTCTCGCACGCTTTCTTCACATCGGGGACAAGAATGAAACGAATACTACAAGTGTGTCCTCTTAGCCATACGGAAGTAGAGAACGCTTCAAGGCCGTCGTCTGCGCCGATGTGAGGCCCAAAGCCGATCTGAGAGGGATGGTACCAACACGTACTCTCAAGCCACCATGTGAGCCTCGACGCTAGCATACGCTCAGACTTGCTTCATCAAACGAGTACTTCCAGCTGTCCAAATTTTCCGCTACCGCGGGCACCCTCTACAATATCGTATGGGAGTGTTCTCCAACCACCAAAAGCAAAGAATCATGCACCCTTCCCGTGAGCAGTGGGAGTAGGAGCTGTGCAGCTCAGGTCTCGGTGGCCAGCTTAGGCTGGTGAGAAGGGCTGTGGCATCAGGGGTCTCTAATGAAGCCTTGAACTGAGTGATCCACACCACATTACGATGCTGTTAAGAAAGTTTATCCTCCTCCTCCTGCTTGCATAGGGTACATGTTAGAGCAATCGGTCGAAGATTGCTGAGCGTATACGGTGGTTTTCCTGCTTTCGGGACGCCAATGATTTCTGCTTGGTTCCAGAAAGTGGGTACGCATCCAGTGGCCCAAGCTTTGTTTGCGGTTGTCAGTATGACCTCAAGGGACTTCTATATGCAGTTCTTATAAACTTCGTACTGCATGATATCGGGGCCCGGTGCCTTTTTTGTTCCTGCTGAGTCGATAGCTGCCAACACTTCCGCCTTGATGAATGGGAAGCTAGACCGGCTGCCTCTTCCAGAGTAAGGGGTAGGCCTGCCACAGGGGAAAGGGGTGAAGGTCCACCAAATATCAGAGGAGGCACCAAATATCCACACGATGGCGGGCGGCCCACAATCGGAGCAGGTTATGGTCAGGCATAGGCCGGGCTTCATCTACCCGAAAGATCTGCTTTGATGTGTGCACTGCGCTTTGCAGGATAGAAATCAGTCATTAGTCTCTTGTTCTAGTGGGGATAGTTGGCATCTGAACTCATCCTAATGGATGACCTGGCAGCATCAACAAAGTCGCGGCACCGGTCGTGCAGCAAGCCTAATATAAAAGGAATGGTGATAACTCGCCCAGCAGTCGACCTCCAACTACCACGAGGGCTCGGTGCGCCCGAGCCACAAAGTAGGGTCCGGATAGTAAGACTGTGAGAGAGAGTATTTTTGCCGTTGAGTGGTGCTAGGAACATCATTTATGAGCTGAACGTTCGCCCCCCTAAATGCGTCTTCAACCAGCTGAGTTGTGGAGGAGATGTGAAGGCCAGCCTAACCGAATTCGACTTGTATGACCATTGCGCAGCCGAGCGTAATAAGATACAAGAAAAACCTCTGAGTGGGTTTTGCGAACTCGCACAGCTACCACCTCTTTCCAAGCGGTGCACCACGCTAGAAGAGGGACCTGGGCTTGTGGCAAGTGGGAAAATACGTATACAATTGCTTTTACAGGGGGTTGTCCGGACAGACACACCGGCGGTACCAAATGCTTGGCGACTTATGTACACTGAACACCAATTTTTTCCAAGCACAGTTAGTTTCTTCTAGCGCAGGGCCCATGCAGAAAATTGGCCAATGTGCGTGCGGTATTTAGGTTAACCGAGCGCACCCTTTAAGCCCCTGCAGTTACACTGGAGAAAGCCGAACAGTTGTATAGACCATGTGGTGCTAGTCATCTCGGGAGAAGACTCTCGAGCCCCGAACCTAAATGCTCTTGCTGCTGGGACACGAACATCAGGAGCTGCTGTGGTGCCATTGGCATCTCCTTTGTGTACACTGGGAAAAACGGTTGTGGGGCAGGTGAAGTCGTGAAAGACGATGGTTGAGCAGGTGGAGTCAACGAGCGCTGCTGGTTGTGTCGGTGAGACAGTATGGCACCTCTTCCCCGGATGCGCTGAATTTCGTTCTCCAATGTTCTGAGACGCTGATCGAACACGTCTAGTGTTTCAGTGTCTTCTGTCATGGTTGTGTCTGTATGCGTGCGTGAAGGGCGACTCTTACTACGAGTGACTTCACTGTAAGTCGGTCTAATCGGGGATCAGTTTCGTCAATTTTGTACGATTGTTCTTCTGTAAGGTTCGGTCAACAGCGCTGCGCAAAGATTTTATACTTCAATTATGGTGATAGTCTGTTGGCGGCGTGAAGTACCGAGTTGTAGGGTCTGGCCTTGTCGAATCTGCTCTGTAGCCTTCCGCTTTGTGGGGCACAGTGAATAGGTAATCTGATGATTTTTTGTCTTGCAAAGTCCACAAGTGAACTGTAATGACGTTGTCTCCGCCACTTCCACAAGAGTACATGAGCATGAAGCCTTAATATCTCCGGGGTGGAGGCATTTGTAACAGTACACAGCAGATGGGTGGTTCTGGTGAATGTGAAGGACGCATTTACAGTAGAACATGAGAGGAGTTGAATCGGAGAGTCTTCTTAGTGTTGCAAGACAAGAGCGCCCTTTTCCAACGTAACGGGTAGCAAACGCGCGCAGCGAAGGGCACTTCAGGTATTGTGAAACGGTGGCCGGGTCTTCTTCAGCATCTATGCCAGAAAGAACGTACCGTCAAAGATCTGTGCCTGAAGAGACGTAGGCCTGCACCTGTACAGTCAGATCTTTAAAGATCTCAATATTGTGCAGAGATTGTCGAAGGCTGACATCTCCAGTACTATGCACCCAGACAGAAACGGTATTCGTGGGGCAGTGTAAGGCAAAGCCCTTCCATTCACTTAAATGAAGGTAGGCGTCCGCTGCACGCTGAATTATGCGATCAGGGAGCCTGAACATGTTGAAGTTGCCCTTGGGCTTGATTATAACCTTGTATGATGAGTGGGACGGCATGGACTCCGGCAGACGAAAATTAATACGAGGTCGTTACTTCCCAGTGAGACGGCGATGTTTTTGCCATCCTGAGATGGAGTGTCTGGTAGCCTTTTGGAAGCGGTTGACGTCCCAGGCTCTGATGGTAATCGTGGTGTCTGCACTGTTATGTCCATCAGGCAATGTTCAGGAGGCGGCACAGTCATCACCTGGGGCGCCGAGGTTAGCCGTGGTTCGGAAGGACTGCGCCATAGTGTCCATCTGATCACTTCCAAGTACCAGACAGGTGACTTGTGCAGATGCTGCAGTTGACGTACCAATCATTGGCAGCGACGTAGCTGCTGTTTATGCTGCACCGCCTTCCCTCTTCACGTGATGTTGGGCACGAAAGTGGTCTCGGCGGCCGAAAACTAACGGCCGTAAAATTTTGAAAGTTGCTCGCCGGAGAGATCAGGGGGTGCTGCACTTCCCTCCGTACATGTGGCTTAGGTGCCAGATGGTCGCGTGTAAATATCGACGCGATGGCCGTTGGTTACAACCTAGTGAAGAACGAGAAAATCACCACAGTGCAGTATTGTTCGCCTATTCCGATTCGTCTTCTTCGTATTCTTCCGTGTGATGTAGTATGTTTTTTTTATTAAAACAAAGCGTTAGTGTAAATAGAAAATTCCCGCGAGCCAATAAAAGAATATGCTGTCACCACCACGAATTGAACCTGGAACTAATAGAGTAACAAAGCCAGAGCACCTTGTCTTACCGATTAAGCTACGAGCCCACGCGGAGCCATGGAAGACAAGTGATGCACTCACCAAGCACACCTACGGGTTTACCCCTGCATTCTCGCTGAATGCCACGTGATAGCGATAAAGGAAGCTCACACCAACACATGGCATCTCACTTATACTACTCCAATGTGCTAAAGCCTGTGAGTTCCAGTGTTCACGTAAAAAATCTCAGCTCCTTGTCGTCCGCCCTCACGCCAAATGACAAATCAAACAGCAAATCGAAATACGGTTTAAGGGCCAGGCCATCACTCCAAGCCACAGCATCAATACCCTGGGCATAAATCTTCAGGCCAACACCAAAAGTGACGTATCTTTGGAGCGCCTCAAACACATCATCAAGAAAATCATACACATGATCAGGCGAGTTTCCACCAAGAAGCGAGGCCTCAAGAAATCCGATACCTTTCGATTAGTTCAAGCTTTTGTCCTCTCCAAATCATTTACGTCAACCCCGTCTTCTCCTCGGCATGGAGGTCAAACATACTTTATATAATGATTAAAACGTGGTTGAGCAAGCCATTGGTCTTCCCATTAGTGCGTCCACATCGAGGCTGCTTATCACTGGGCTGTCCAACCCGGTGGAAGAGCTGATAGAGGGCCACCTTTCTATGCAGAAGCTCCGATTGGGCAGAACTGCGGCAGGTCGCCGCATCCTTCACCATATTGGCTGAGCAGCACAGAATGTCACCCCGCTTGATTTACTGCTGGACTTTTGGCGACAAGAACTAACGAACCCCCTTTTCTTACAAATATGAACTCATACGACGATGGTGGCCGACAAGCAGGGGCTCAAGCGCGCAACACCGTCCTCGGTGGGGATCGTGCCGTTGTCTACAGAGACGCGTCCCAACATCGAGGTCTGCAGAACGCCATCATCTTGGCTACCTCCAGCACCAACCTCCTGGCTTGTGCCACACTTAAGACCGAAGACATGACGGCAGCAGAAGACGTCGCCATCACCTTGGCTCTCACTGAAACAGGGGTTCGGAAGGTAGTCGCCGATTCCCAACAAGCCTACCGGAATTACCAGTCGAGTTTGGTGTACGGAGCTGGACTGCGTGTGCTAAACAAACACTCCCCAAATGGTTCCATTCAGCTCATCAGGACACCCGGCAATGCTTCCATGGAGGGCAACGAATACGCCCACCAACAAGCATGCACTTTTACCCCCCGTGCTATGGAGCTAACGAGGACAGTCACCGGCTTGTATCGTTCAGGGACATAACCCTGCATAATCGCCTTCTGTGATAGACCCTACCTTCGCCTTACTCTGACCTTTCTATAGAACAACAAACTACCCTACGGCTCATACAATCCGGCTCCTTCCCACATCCGACGCGTCTTCAATTAATGCACCCGAATCGCTACGACGCTGAATGTAAATTTTGCTCATAAGTAAGGAACACTCCGCACCAATTTGGGGTGTGCGACTTTTGCCCTGAGCACCCTCCCCTCTTTGCTTAAACTACCGAACAAGAGCAATGGACAGATGCTGCTGTCCAGCCCTCTCTGCCTACCCAGCTTCAGCTGGTGGACAGAGCACATGCGGCGCAGACTAAATATGGGATACAGTGAAGAAGGAACCACTCCCCTGGGCCGCGCTCTGGGCCGTTCACAAATCTGAATAGAAGTATTTATTCCTCTTCCCCTCCTTCTCCGTCTCTGCCGCCGATCTCAGACAAGTGAGTTCGTCTAACATTGGGTTTGAGATTCCATATACTTTATAAAAAAAAGAGTTTCCACTCAAGCGCTACACCAATACAAGTCAACCAACCACCGTTCATGTATCATGCAATATTTTACCTTACCTAGAGTATCTCTTTGAAGTAACAGAGGGTGTAGTTAGGTGCATTTGTATTTTTTCTTCGTGTTTTTAATATCTTTACAGCGACGTGTGTGAATTTAAGTGACGTCGCATGGTAATCGTTGTGGGTGCTGTTTACAGCTTTGCTTTCCAACCACATTGACAGGGTGGATTGGCGCGAGTTTTTTCCCTGTACTGTGCCAGCAATAAGACATCATCGTCGGTCCTAGGCACGGAAAATAAATTGATTGAATGATTCATTATTACTATTGTTAGAACGCTACAATTGAACAAATTTACCTAGTAATTGTTGCCGTAGCAGTTTAATTACAATTGTGGGTACTTAATTTCTTCTTTACAATATTGAGAAATCGCAGTGCCTAGTTCCGTAAAACGCAGCACACGGCCAGTGACATGCGCTGGAATTTCACTGCTTGTACTGTTTCCATTCGTATGGCACGCGCTTTGGGTGACAAGCAAATACTTCTATTCCACTCGACACCATATCAGGTTTTTCCTCCTAATATTGCACCCTTGCTAATCACGTAGAAGAACCAGGTTCCGAACATCCAACCAACTCGGCACCTCGTTCGGGGTTTTTTCTAATGTCGTAACAGAACCAGGTACCCAACTTCCAGCCAATTCGCGCGTGTTCTTTGTTTTTAGCAGTATTATGTCGCCGTTCCTAAACACGTAGAAGAACACGGATCCGAACTGCTAACCAAATTGGCACCACGTTCGGGTATTTTTGCCGTAATATTGCTTCTGTTTCTAATCACGTAGATGACATGGTTCCGAACTTTGACCCAACTTGGCACGCCTATCTGTTTTTTTTTTTCGCCGTTATACAACGCTATTTCTATCCCCTTTGAACATCATGTTGCTGAACATCAAACTCAGCAACACTTTCCGGTTTTTTCGCCGTATTTTTGCCCCGTTGCTAATCACGTAGAACAACACGGTTCCTAACTTCCAACGAAGTCGGCTACGGCTTTTGTTTCGTTGTTCTTGTAGTATGATTTGTCAAGAAAATACAACCTACTTGAAATGCCAGCACCTGTTGATGTTCTCAAGGCCTCTTTCAGCTGCCGCAATTTTCATGAAAACATGAACCCAGGGCACAGGTCTTCAAATTATACCACTGCTTCTGGGAACACCGGATACTTAATATACCACGCCACTTTTGTATCATTACTACCAGATATCTACTGCCAGCCCTCGCAGAGGTAGAACGGAAGTCAGAAGCAAACGCTACTATCATCATCAGCAGCAGCTTATTAAGGTCCACTGTACAACGAAGGCCTCTCCCCCTGACTTCCAACCACTCCAGTCTTAAAGGAGCCATGAAGACAAAATACAAGTTCGTGTTATTCGAAAGATTTCGTGTTTTATAGTGTCCCAGCGCTTGCCCGAATGCAAACGACGCTTTGTTCACTGAGAAATTAATCAATTTAAGTTCAAAGTTTGATTTTCCCGCTAAATCGTGTGTTTTTGCGGTCCGCAATGACATCACACACCGCCCTGCAGCCTAGGATCCCTTGATTCACGCGTCCGCCGTACAGGGTGGAGACACGTACACGCTGGCGCCGCCATTTTGTGTTACTCGCTCGCCGCCGAAGCAAGTAATTGTATCAAAACCGTGCTACAGTTATCACCACAACGCGGTTAACTGGCGAAGTCTGAACCATCTTATCTGTTTCGCGTTGCTGGGTCACGTGGGAAACGAAAATAACGACTCGTTGAGCACGTTGACCAATTGCAGCGGCACGGGACCGTTCAAAGGGTGTCTCCACCCTGTGCGGCAGCGTTGGCATCGAGGTGTTCATGCGTTTGTTTACGTTAAACCTAGATGGCGCCAGCATACCATGGCATCCCGTTTTGTGCCTTTGGTTTGCTTTTGACCTTCTTTAACCTGACTTCTGTTCTGGAACAAAATCGTTGCCTGAAACAGTGCTCGCTCGACAAATATGGCCACGTAAGACACCGTAGCGTCAATCAATCGGCCAGTATCGTCTGGCCGATTGATAGTTCCGCTGTTCTGTGCAGCTAAACAAGCATAGTGTGCGCAGTGCCAACAGCAGTACGCATCGCAACTTCTATGCTTACATGTTCTTTTGTAACTTACACTGTTTGTCCCACCATACTCACGGCTTTAAAAAGAATGTGGCCTACATTTAAGCGCAAATAGCTCGTTCAGCAAGATTACAAACTTTGCATAATTTGCGTTTGCTTTTGCTGCCCTCCTCCAATCGCAGAGCTGTCTCATGTGACATCATAGGTTCTGTCGCGGGAAATAAGCTGTTGGGGTCGCATGGCCATTCCTTTTTTTTGTTAATTATGTAGCTTGTTTGAGCTACGTTTACTTTAAAAGTGGTGTCAGTATGATTCTAACGAGATAGTCTTGGAATGACCGAAACGTGTTTTCTCTTCATGGCTCCTTTAAGCTGCTCGAGTACACAGCTCACCCCAAATCTTGTGGATTTCATCCCTCCGTCATAACAGTGGCCTTCCCGTTGTTCTACACCCACGTCGTGGTATGTATTTGTCACGTTTTGTGGCACTTTTCGACCAGCTCAGAAGAATGGACACGGGAGAATCGTTGGCACGTTTAGAACAGCACACATTTATTATGCACAACTCCAACCCCTAAGCAAAATAAACAACAAAGCAAACAAAGAGCTCAACCAAAGAAATTCCTAAATACTAATCCCTAACAAAAAATCAAACCAAAAGTCACTACAATGAAGTCCCTAATAAAGCAATCCGTACTAGTTCCAGTCTATACAACGTCCATGTTAACAATCCTAGCAACCATAGTCATATGATACCAAGTCCCTAGCGGACGGGCCTATCGTTGTCTCCGGCGCTGACGTGTCGTACCCGTAGCGTGGTTGTGACACGCTGGTAGTCGTAGTTGACCGCTGCCGCGGTGCCGGTGGTGGCGTTACCGACGTAGTTGGGCGTGGTAGTCACACGGTGGACCGCTTTTCAGCTACTCCTCGTGGTAGCCCTCGTAGCAGGAAGCAGCCCCTGGCCTCGGGGCCGTCGCCGTGGTAGCAGGCAGCACCGGGGAGCTCCGAGAACGTCGCCGCGTGGAGACCGCCAAGTCGTTTGTTGACGGTGCGTGCTCGCTGTACGCAGGCGCCCGACCGTCACCGCTGGGGCCACCAAAGCACAAGTTGGTGGTACGACGCGGAAGTAGGAGAGAGAGAGAGAGAGAGAGAGAGAGAGAGCAACTTTTATTTAGCGTATTTATGCGTGGGAGTGGCTTCTCAGTCCAGAAGTCCAGCCGGTGCCACGTCGGTCAACTCCGGCCCAGGCTGACGTGGCTATGGTCGCTGGCGTAGCCTCGTACCCCCGGCTTGTTCCTCGGACTGGTGCCACCTGTCCTTCCTGATGTGACGTTCTTCTGATCTCTCTCTCCCTCCCGGCCTGTGTCCCGGGATTAAATAGCCTTTGCCCGGCCGTCGCGGCACCCTTGCATTCGCTGTGCCCGTGTCCGCCACAAGGGTCACCACCACAATGGTCATTTCTCCACGTGCCTCCCCCGCGTCACCTCGTCATTAGTCCGCTCTCTTCGCGGGAAATTTGAGTTCTCTTTCTTCGTCTTCCTTTTCATCGGCATCTGGCTCCACTATGACTCGTCATCTTTATTCCCCAAGGGGGTATTGCCCCCTTAATCATGACAGTATTCGGGTATCTTAATAGTCCACCGGTTGTCGGTTCTTATCACTACATGCCAAGCCAAGTCCATTGATTTTTCTTTGCGCTATGATATTTTGTTTATTTATTTGTAGATACTGCGATCTCGTACCGAGACCTTAGCAGGGTGGGTTACATCTTTGTAACGAGTACATTATATGACACAAAGTTATACAGAAACATAGTCGATGGCAGGTAATAGAAACAAAAGACAACAACAACAATCAAAGCAAGTGCGACTCGAATAAAGATAATGAACTTAGTGAAACAACATCATTCGCCAGGTCATTCCAATCTACAATGGTCCGTGTGAAAAAAGAATATTTAAAACAGTTATTTCGCGGAACAAGTGGTGTAATCATAAGGGAGTGCCGTTTTCTGGTAGCATAACCTGAAGAAAAGGTTAAAATGTGCGACGTATCTACACGGTAGTGCCCTTTGACTAACTGAAAAAGAAATTTTAAGCGACAGATGCGATTTCTCTCGGAAACAGATTGGAACCCACTTCTGTTTAGGAGTTCAGTAATGGAGGAGCGACCATATGAGTTATATATAAATCGAACTGCTTTCTTTAGTATTTTTTCTAATTTTTCTATATTATTCCTAGTAAAAGGGTCCCAAACGACGACTGCGTACTCCATTATCGGGCGAACTATTGAATTGTAGGCAAGAAGGCGTAGATCGGGTGTGGCGGACTTTAATGAACGCCTTAAAAAAAAAAAGTTCCGAAGACATTTTGCGGTTACAACATCAATATGCTTTGTCCAAGAGAGGTCATTTGAAATCCAAACACCGAGACATTTGTACTCCTGTACTTCTGAAAGTAAAACATTGTTTGCTGTGTAACAAAACAAAAGCGGTCGCTTTTTATGTGTTATTCTCATAAATACCGTTTTTTTTAAAGTTTATTGACATTTACCACTTATCGCACCAAGAAATTACTTTCGCAAAGTTTTCGTTTAGCCTGGCCTGATCCTCAACGGAACTAATTTTCTCGTATACTACACAATCATCAGCGTATAGTTTAACTGGAACTGACAGGTCTGTGTCAATGTCATTTATAAACAGCAAAAATAAGAGCCGGCCTAGAACCGATCCCTGAGGGACACCCGAATCAACTGTTACTCTGCCTAAACAAACTTCATTCAGAACAACAAATTGGTTACGGTTCGACAAGTAGGCTTTGATCCATGTTAATATTTTTTCGTTTCTGATTATACAGCCAAATTTGTGCAGTAATTTAGTATGCGAGACTTTGTCAAATGCTTTGCGGAAATCCATAAAAATAACATCGGTCTGTTTACCTTCATTTATTGCCTGTGAAAAATCATGAACAGTTTCAACTAATTGTGTCGTAGTGGAATACCCGCGCCGAAAACCATGTTGTGCATTCGTCAAGACATTATGTTCGTCGAGAAATTTAATCACGTGTTTATGAATAATATCTTTCAGTAATTTGCACGTTCTTGATATCAGAGAAATAGGGCGGTAGTTGAAAATGCATGCTTTGTCACCATTTTTATGCAAGGGTTTATTTTAGCGGTTTTCCAGTCTTCCGGTAGAACACCTTCATTCAGAGATCTAGTATACAGGATGCATAAATATTTTGCGCACCACTCAGCATATTGCTTCAAGAAGGCATTAGAAATACCATCAGGTCCCGTGGATTTTTCAACATCAAGTTGCAGTAGCAAATTAAATACACCATGCTCAGAAATAGAAATATCAGGAACAGGGGGGAGATCCAGACTAAAATGTGGGGGTCGGGCATTGTCCTTCGTAAACACTGCTTTGAAATGACTGTTAAAAGCCGAGCAAGCTATGGTTTGGTCATTCACAAGCTTTCCTTCGATTAAAAAGGAATCAGAAGAGCTGTTGCGGGGGCTAATAGCTCTCCAGAACTTTTCTGGGAAGGATTTAATAAAAGATGGAAGCTAAGTGCTAAAGTACTTTTCTTTGTCTTGCGTAACTTCCTGTTTTAATTTTAGGGTTATTTCTTCAATAGTTGATTTTAATTCATTACCACCGTTCTTTCTCGACTTTTTCTTCAGTCTCTTCAACTTTCGTTTTAGGTGCAATGTATCCCGAGTAACCCAGGGATTGTGTTTCGTGGTTTTTCTTCCTATCAGAGGCACAAATCGCTGAATACACTCACGAACAATGCCTTTAAATATAGGCCATAATGCGTCGACACTGCAAGTGTTATCTTTAAAATTGTCGTAGTGTAAGTCCAACATATCAATGATGAAGTGTAAATCCAACATATCATATCACGTAGTGTAAATCCAACCTATCATATCAATGCAACTTGATATCTTCTACTCTAGTTCGCTGTCTGATCCGGGTCGCTCGTTTCCTGTCCCTGGGTGTTACTCCTAACAATATTTGTTCCATGGCTTCTTGAGAAGAGCTAAGTTTGCTTTGCAGTTGTTTAGAAAGATGCAAAGTTTCAGGCCCATATGTCATAACTGGCCATATGCACTAGCTGTAGACCTTTATTCGAAGTGACAGATGTAGCTTACTTTTTCCTATTTATAGTGCTTGCAGAGTGCGCCCCAAATCATACCTATTCTGCGTCGAATTTCTCTCTCGTAGTTTGGGGTCAGCACGAATTATCTGTCCGAGGTAGGTGTATTCTGTTACTTCTACTGTGTATTTTTCCAAGCTGAAGAGAAATATTTTTGAATGATTATTCGTGATTACTTCAGATGTATTTCTTTTGATTTTTAGCCCCACGGCCGTGCTTTCTGATTGTTGCTCCTAAAGCAATGTTTCACGGTGTTCTGCTTTCTTACTCAGCAATACGAAGTCGTCCACAAACCTCGAATCACTCAGGTATTGCCCGTTTATCCTTATTCCTATGTTTTCCAAGTCAAGCTTTCCAAACGCCCCTCCAGACATGCTGTGAACAGTTTTGGTGAGATGGTATCTCCGTGTCTAACTCTCTTTTGAATCGGGAATCTATGGTTTTATTTGTGGAGGGTTTTCCTGGACGTGCATTCAATATATATGTTTTCTAGATGTCTTAGAATGCAACCACAGCTAAAGACAAATACTACCCCAAATGGCAGACCAGAACGTATTTCAAAAACCCCGCATTCAAACGTTTATTTCTAGTGAAATTCTGGGAGTATTTTTTGGTCGATCTGTGTTCAAAATACACGCCTCTAGGGAGGATTTGATATTACCAACTGCTTCAGCCTTGCGTTGCATTGCGATATCCCTTAAATGCGCTGATGTCCCCATGTAGTGAAGTTCGGAGAGGGAAAAGTTTGAATTCCTAGCGCAAACACAGCAGGTCGGGATATCGAAGAAATCAGGAGGCTTGTATGCAATGGTTCATTTTATTCACGTGACGGAGTCATCAATGCGACTCCACACAAATCATGACAACAATTTAATCCTTCAACATCTCGAAGCTTGGTCACGGTATGTCGAAGCGTTTTTTAAGGTTGCGGACTCTGGAGAAGTTATTATTTAGGGGACAGTAGTTCAGCGAGTTGTCAAACTGAATGTTAAACACGACCCAAGAAAACCGGTTGATGATGTCCGGGTTCTTCCAATCGTGGATTATTTGTGCCTGTGGAAAGATGTACGCAGTAAATGTATCACGAAATGACAATTCAGGTATTTCAACCACCAATGATGTACCCTCGTTACGACTCAAAGTACAGTTTCAGCTTTATATGATACCCTTTGAGCCGCAGTAGACGATTCCGTAATACGTTTGACCACCTGGACGTCATTACATACTATGAACTATCGTCAAACGCATTTTTACTTTTCGACCTCATAAAGGAAGCTATCGCCGCTGGGATACCAGACACCGTTGCATCAGTAGCAAAACATTTTACCCCCTGAGCGAACAAAGTGTGTTAGAGTAAATATATTTCGATTGCTTGGTTAGCAACAGTTTTCAATTGCTAAGTAAAGATGCATCCCTCGTTGACTGCTATTTTGGTTTTCTTATGCACAAATAGGGCTTACCCTAATATTTTGCCGATTTCTAACATTTATGGACCTGTAAGAACTATTGAACGGCAAGTTGCAAGGTCGCAAGGAAATTCTCATTCACACCTAGGGTATGGTTTATTCATGTGCACTCGCGCAAATCAATATGTTCATTTACTATTTGTAAATTTCACCTCCAATCGGAGTTGCTTTCTCAGCATACGCTTGAGAGGTATTTAATAACTCTGCATGCCACCCACTAACATGACACCTCCCATCAAAGACTTGTGTACGAATGGTGCCCACTTTTCCCAACAGACATTTTTATCTTAGTGAACGCAACGGAAGGCGCTAAAATACGCCAAGCAAGCAATGACGCTTTACACGTGCGCAGCGATCAGCAAACTAATTGAGCTATGAAATTGGGTGGTGTCTTCAAAACATGAATGCCTCGCCAGCGCAACCATTCCGCTCAGCTCAAGAAGCGGAAGAGATGGTTCAATGAAAGCCATCGCCCAAACTAAGTACGCGACAACCATTTCGGAAACGGGACCCCACTCAAAACACTCAGTTCAGGAGAAATAGTGACGGCTCTCACGCACAAAATACCGCATGGTGTTGGCCTGCTGTTGCATCTATTGACACACTGGTCCCTACTTAGTAGGGTTCTCGGCACATGCACTTTAAATTTTCTCTCTTAATTCGCTGATCCCAGTTGGCCCGCAATAGTTCTCTCTAGTTTTCACCCAGCATGGTGGCTTCGTAGTGGAGGCATCGCGGTACACATCATGGGGTTGTAAAAACATTCTACGGAAGAAGAGGTTCTGTATGTCAGGGAAACGAAAAGGACCAATACACGCGTCTTAAGGCCAAAGTCTCAAAGCTCTGCCAGTAGTGTAAATGTATCTCCTGCAATCGAGTACGCCCTTCTCATAGCCTAGCTCTTCCTTCAGTGCAAGAAAACCCCGATTTCAACCCTTTTCGATTTTAGTAGCTCTTACGGGCAAAGGAGTCTTTGCGGCTACATTCTGCTTACCTTATCTTCCACACTTTGCGCACTTTCCGTGACAAAGACCCGCGTGTTGTCAGTGGAGGAAGCGAATCCAAAGATCCCATACGCACTGTCGGCAAAACGGTTGGATTTGCATACCTAAAGGAAATAAAGGACCATAGCACCACGCTTGCATAACACAAAAGGTAAGTAAAGCTCTTCAGTCTGCGCACAATCTTATGGCCCACATGTACAAGACTACGCGGGCAAATTCTCGGCAATCGTGGACTTTCATCTCTTTCCATCCTTCTAGGCATTGTGCACCATACCAAAAGATTTGGGGAGGTCTAGCGTAAAAAATGACAAATCTACAAAAGCGGAACAAACTTGCAGCCCTAAAACAAACATCCCCAAAACACCTCTAACATCCATGTTACGGCCACTGTAAGATTTACCCGCCGCGGAAATTAAGTGGATAAGGCATTGTACTGCTGAACACACGGGCGCGGATTATATCCCGGCCACGGTGGCCGCTTTAAAGCTGGAAGCAAAAAGCGAAAAACAGCCGTGCGTCGGGATCTTGCCGTACGTTGAAGATCCCCAGGTAGTCAAATTCAACTCGTTGTGCTGCAGTAAGCCGCGCCTTACAGCCCAGGTGTACCTTAGTCATGTTAAGCCCAACAATAAACCAATAAAATAAATCGACCGTAACGCTTATCATTAATATTCCACTCGACAGTGTTTCATCGAAGATACACTGCTTTCTTCAAAGTTTTTCTGTTTCACCCACCCGGGCTAAGATGCGCACAGTTACGGAGCGCTCGGGATTAACTTTGATAGCCTAGGGATCTTAAACATGGACTTAAATGTCAACACAGGGGAGTTTTTCTGTTTCCCCTAGATCTGAAAAGCAGCCACAGCAACTGGGAAGAAATCATCACCCGTGGATTCAGCACAACTCCTCATTCGCAGAACGACCACGGCAGGACCTGGTGCAGCGTTAGCAACAGTAATAACACCTGCTTCAACGTGGCTAATTTTTAGCTCCTGCACACGAAGGCAAGCAAGCAAGCTTTCACTCGCGGTTGAAAACGTATACCGGGCATCCAAGTTTACCGGGAGAAATCTCGGAAATGAAAGATAATTTCTCTACTTATTGGAAACTAAGCTCCAGGTGTGTATAAGGTGTTGATGCTCCGATATTTGATGCCTCGATTACGAAGAAAAACCAAGGGCTGAACCATCAGACAGTAGAAAACTTGGCTTCAGTTTTCGAAGTCATGTCTCCAAAACTTTTGATTACGGGTGTACTATCTTGATCACAGTTGGTATGAACACGGGAGCGCGTGTCATTCTGTACATGGGAGCAGCCTGCCGGCGTTCCGGGTTACTTAGCGCTAATGGGCAGTTCGTTTGAAACCAGGCTATGAGTTTATCACGCGCATCACGTTACCGAGACGTTCGCTTGTCGTCTGCTCTCTGGTTGTGTAAGCCAAGCAATCCGCTGAGTTGTGAAACCATTGGTAGCGGGCTGCTTTGAACGGCTCGCTCATTCCATTGTAATTAGCAGTCACACAGTTAATGTGCCGCGAAAAATAGTTTTATACCGGTAAAAAGTAGATTTATTTACTGCGAGGAAGGAGAAAACCATCGACCATTTCCTGGATCTTTTTCCCCGAAGAAAACGGTGTTGTCATTCTTTAGCAAAGGCCACGCTTGTGATTAGTATCCCTGCATTTCTTCCAAAAAGCTTGGTGACTAAACGCAACAAAAAGCACAGCAATGGCCCCGCTACTAATTAGAAGTGCGACCTTTGCTAATAAATGAGAACATTTTGTTTTCTTCGGCGGAAATGATCCAGGAAAAGGTCGATGGTTTTCTCCTTGCTTGCAGCAAATGAAACTATTTTTTACTGGCACATTCTCTGCATGACAGTTATATACTATGAAACGAGCGAGCCGTTCGAAGTAGCCCACTACCAATTTTTTCACAAGTCACCGAATTGCTTACCTTATGCAGCCAAAGAGCAGAGGGCAGACGACAATCGGCATAGCAGACGAGAAGCGAGCGTCTTGGTGACGTGATGCGCACGATAAACACATCGCCTCGTTGCGAGCTGCGTATGCTCGCGAAGTTGCCCGTAACACCGGCAGGCTGCTCCAGCGTTACGGAATGACACGCACTCCCGTGTTCACTCCAACTGTGATTAAGTGTTGTACGGATATTTTAACAAGTTCACACATTTTGCATGAATGTTAGCAAAATATATTGGCGGCTGAGTCCTAAAATTGTTATCTTTTTTTATTTTGCTCGTATCTAAATATTCTCCACTTAATATTGTAACAGGCTGATGTGCTCGGCTCTGCGTCCGTAAAACGACACATTGGTCATCGGAATAGCTACAGTTACTGGGTGCAGGCAACCCTGGACAAGCGCGGCGAAAGCGTCGGTACTTTTATTGTGAGACTAGGAATTTCGATAATCAAAAAGTATGTGTACGTGTAGAGGGCATGGTTGGCAAAATAGTCGCAGGCGAAGTTGTGCAGTATCACTGTAAAAGTTTAAATACGGGAATGCAATGCAAGTATTTGAAGATTAGAAAGATAATAGAAAGTGCTCGTTTGGTTTGCAGTCTATTCTAGAAATCGGTAATGGAAATTTTCGAAACTCCCCTATGATTCAACATACTGTTCTGAGAATATTTGGGCTTGCATAGAACGGCATCAGTATTCCAAAAGCAATGCGTCTCGATAATGTTCATTTATACCAATAGCTGATACTAATAGCTGTTCCGCAAGGTTTCTGACAAGGCCTGATGACAAAGAAGTTTCGGTCTTCATTTTAGCCTTAGGTGCACATATTTGGCGATGTATTTTACACCCCCTTAGAGTGTGCGTTCGAACGAAATAGAGTTCAAAACAGTAAAAATTGGAGTTCAAGACTTCATAGTACACGTTGCTCTTCCTGACTACGCATTGTGTGCGCCAAGGTAGAAGAAGTTCAAAAGTTCTTATTCTACCTCTGAATGGAGAAGAGCGTCCTTAGATGTGGGAGCATGTCCATTTTCTCCCGTTCCACTTTTGGCCCCAAGTCCCTCTCCCTTTATCAAACTTCGTCATGGCGGAGACTACGTAGTGAACGTCGTGCCCTCCGTGTATAAAATCCAATTTATCTTGGCAGCACAGCGACTGTACCAGTGAAGAAGTATTCTCAATTCCAAAAGTTTGTCGGTATTCGCTTAGTGCTTGCTGGCAAAAAATGTGGTTTAATTATTCGTTTTTACATGACACGTTGACGACCATTCAGGATCATATTTAGACTGTTATGTGGAGCAGGATTTTATTAACATGTTTTAAAAGCCATCGCCTACTGCTTAACCCCTGAGGCTGTATCAAACATCAGTCTTTGTTGTCACGGATGTGCGCATGCGTATTCAGTCATGCGGATCTAGCTCCTTTCTAAAGGTGAACATTAAGTAGTGTGTATACCTTTTGGTGTGAGCATTCTATGTCCTGTAACTAAAAATATTCTGAATATTTTTGTAACAGCAGAGCTGTTTAAGCTTTTTGTTCCGCTGCGGTGAAGCGTTGCCCTAAACCTGAATCCTACCGAGTGCGCGAAAGTGCGCCGCGTGAAGAGCGCCCGGCATCGTCCAGGCTTTCGCTTGAGCTTGCGGTGCGTGAGCTTAAGGCACGTGTGCAGGTCGCAAAAAATACCAACAGAAAATGTCTGCGAGTAAGCCCAGCTAACACGGAATATGCAAAGCAAAAGCTTGGATTAGTATGGTACCTTTAGGTTTCACTTGGTGAACCTTTGATTTACCTGTATTTTTTGTAGTATTCGTCTGAAAACCTGGCTTTGTCTACGGTTGTGGTCCAGCTCCCCGCGTTTTCCATGGCTAAGAGTTCGCTGTTCCTAGATCTAAGCTGCTTGAAACGCAAAGCTGCATGAAATGCTAAAACTAAATAAAAGTGTAAACTGGTTATACATTATATACGCTAGATTTCCAACTCTGGCAGCGCTGGCCAGTGGCCGAGTGTTCTCGAATCCTAGGTGTGTTATTCCGCAAGCCACAAGTTGGAAACCGCGAGGTGCATTCTTTTTTTTTTTTTTGTAGTTGGCTTTTTTGTTTTCGGCCGACTTTTTCTATACTGAATTCACCATTTTTCCGCTGTGACGTCCACTGCTCCACTAACTAGTACGCACAACGCGAACACGCTGACACTGACGTGCTAGCGAGTTCTCGTTGGCGTGTTGTTGCGATAAGCACCGACTTCTTGCGGGCAGTGGGCACAGACCAGAATAAACAGACCCTTGGCCTCGTGCGAACACGGTTTTTACGATACAGCATGAGTGAGGCAAGCTCCAAATATTGTGGGAAAAAGCATGGCATTTGAGCGTCTGCGAGGACGTGGAGACCGTTCATCCACTGCGTAGTGCACGGCTAGTGATTGCTACGATTTAAAGCCGTCCTGAGAGGATTATTTAGGCATTTTACAGCGGGTAACTTGGCAGAAGCGTGGTACGACGATTACTGATATATCGAGAATGCCCATCCAACGATGCCGTGTAAGATCAAGCATGTTGTTTTACAGAACCGAAACCGAAACTTCTTTGAATGCTAAGCTTGGACATCATCCAATCACGGTGCTTCTCCTCCCGCCGTCACAGGCTTTAGTTGGTGTCGCCGCGGCAGACGGTGCATGCTAGATTTTCTAATTTCGTGCATTATAAAAAATGACCGACGTATTAAACAGATAAACCATAAAAAGTGGGTTAATTTGAGCCAGTCTACGCAGTGCATGCAAAAATGGAAGCTTGGCAAATACACTTCAGTGTCTCTTTAATATCGGAGCTGTTCGGCGGCTGGCCTTGAAGACCGTCTTTGCTGGTATCGTGTCGGAACCTCTCTGGAGAAGGTTTATCGACGCGCCACAACCGGTTTACGTATAGAAAAAAATCATGACTACGAAAAGTTCCTGGGCCTTCATAATTTCATGTATAGCGCCTTATCTTGTCACCCGAAAATGGCTTTCCAGAAATGAATTTGCGTCAGTAGGTGAAGGCTATGTTGAGTGGATTAGTGGAAGCTTGGTATTTGTCTGCTTTCTTGTCCACATTGTGTGTTCACAGTGTTGTAAGGCGATCTACGGAGGGAGTATTTTTGCAGAAAACGGCTCCAACCTATTGTTATTAAAGTATCCCGTCAGAAATCATATGACAACTACCTGCTGATGCGACTCTAATATTATGCTACAAAGCTTCGCTCCTCACTTGTCTTGACAGAGTGGAAGGGTGCTGATTTGTGTTTTCACTAAGCTATACATTTATTTCATTTCGCCAAAGTTTACTACCCCGCCCCCTTAGGGGAAAAGGGCATTGAATTGGACAGAATGAGCTATGGAAGCTGCCTACGCCACGCATGTCGCTTCTATACTAACGCTGTGGTGCCTACGCGCAGGCATGCGCAAACACTTAGTAAAATATATTTAAGCAGATATAGAATGTTTCCAGACATCTCAATAAGCAACGTATGGCTAGAGTATGGATGCCTAACACCGATAAGATTACACGCAAGGGTTTTCACCAAAGGTGGAAGGTATTTTCGCCAACAAAAGTCAGTAAAACAGCTGTCATGTATATACGTGTGTAACCAAGAGATCAATTTGGCCGTGGGCGTCGACCGCAGTTAGTGAGATTTTAAAAGAAAGCGTATATTACTACGCGTGAGCCATATATTAAATTGCAACAGTAACGGCAACAACAGTTGAAAGGTACTACCATATTTGGGCTGGTAAGACTAGCTGCATCGCATTCTTTATCGGTTATGTCCTTTGATGGCTGCCACGTGAAGTTGTATTTCAGATTGTAAACCAACGCTCCCATTTCCAATGTCACCCCAACTATGGCCAACCCGTTCTCATACTGCGTGGCACTCGTTAGGAGCTCCTTGAAGTCTTCCTGCGCAAGACAAGAAATACGCAAAATAGTTAATCTGAAAGCCACACTATTGGCATGGCAAGAATACCCTCAGGCGAAATGCTGCCAAAATAATTGTTCAGTTCACCCCATGGTAATATTTGCAGCATCAGTGACGCATTTAACACGTAAACAACTGAAAGTACAGATTAAGCAGTGTTCGCTTGCACAAGGAAAGACATAAACAAGCCGTGTTCGTAGCTGCTCCCCTCATTGCACAGTAACGAACGTACAAACGTAGCCTTGGCGCACATATTCGATGGCGATTGCTTTGTTTTTGCGTGCGTAATTGAGTGAGCATGATATGTCGGGTACGTCCGACGTATCTAATAAATACTGCGGGTACGTCTGACGTACGTTTAGACACAGCGTAAAAATTAAATTCAGAAATCTTAGGACCACAAGGCCAACAGGGAAACATAGCGGCTTCTGCTGCACGGTACTACAAGTTTGCGAAACAAGAAACTCAGTGTAGAAAGAATTCGGAAAATCTTCTAAAATAATAAATATCGCTAGATAAAAACTTCTGGGGAGGCATTTGTCCTCCAGTGGACCCAAACTCACTGATGATGGTTATGATGATGATGATGGTAAGAGTAGTCCTGACCCCTTCCTGCGTTCTTTACTCAAAAATGTCAAATTAAAGCATGAATCAAAATCGAGTTCGTTTGATCGCACGTCAATAAAGCTGGGAGGTTGGGCCGTGGACGCAGCTAAAACTTATAAGTTCAGTCAGGTTGGGGGCATGTACCGAAAAAAATACTTTGATTTTTTTGTTACATGTCCCCCGCGGCGTAAATGCAGAGATGTTACAAGCCACGGAGGTGTATTTTAACGATTAGGCAAGCAAGACGCGATGTGTTCTAGAAACGAGCAACGCCGCACAAAGCCTCAAACAGGGACTGCTTCTTTCCATTAGCAGGTGGTCGGCGACAACGCACAGCTATGTCCACTAACCCCTTTGTGAGCTAAGCGCAACATGCACAGCTTACTGGAACACAAACAATCCAAAGAATAAGCGTCACCTGAGCATGAGTGAAAACGTTTTATGGCAGTAAGAACGAAAGGTATTTTATCTTGCTTTCTCGCATAATACGTTTCAGCCGCACTCAGTACGTAAGCTTGTACATTGAATTTCTTTGCGGCCTGCACATTTCCGTCTTGGAGTAGAAAATTTGGACAAAGACTATACCTTCTCTTGATGTCATAGGTGGTAGTCTTTCTTGGGCTACTTAACCCCCAAAATTTTTGTCTGAAGGTCTGTATGGATGTCTATTCCTCAATTTAGCTTCTCCATCGAAAGGAAACGTAATTCTGAGACGAGACGTTTATGCAGGCAAAACCATTCGAAAACATTAAATTTGGTAAAACATTTCGGGTTTGTCAACATTGATGAGAGAAGAGAAAATCTAAGGCCTAATTCAGGCAAATGAAGTCGTACTAGGCAGAGTCCTTTTATTGAGAATAGATGTGCACTTGTAGACTCTGTAGGCTCTGTAGACTCTGTAAGCAATATTTTCACCCATAAATACGAAAGGAATTTCAGAAGAGTTTAAACTATCTGGGTGGAACAAACCTTTTAGGTAAAATGGCATTGGTATACACAGGACAAAACGGAGACGAGAGAAACACTTTGTGAGTGTTTGTTCGTCAAAAACACGAAATGAGGGTGCGCCCGAGCCCAGACTTTACCGGGGCATCGAAAGTCCTAAATAAACGAAGGGTTCCAATAGATGGTCCGCTAGGATGGAGCAATAAAAAATTGAATCGACTTGAGCAAACGTCCATCGTGTTTATCGAGGGAAGAGAGAGGCGCGAGTGGAACTGCGTGAGAAGTGAGGGGTGGAGAGAAGAGAGGCACTTACAGGGCAGAGGTGGAAGAAGGCTTTCTCCTTTCGACGACATTTGCAGCTTATTGCGCATATACGCGGGATACTTTATCTAGATTCCTTTTTATTTTTTCATCCTTCCCCTTTTGACTATATAAGTGTGACCCGATGATAGGAAAGTGGATCTTGTTGTCCACGCTGCCTTTCTGGTGGGAAGAAGCTCTGTAGACTGCAAACGTGTTTTGGAAGCCCAGCAGTTCCACATACACTCAACATCAGTGGTTCTCAAACGACGTTCCGCAAAGATCTCAACTCTATTCTGCCCCTTGTTTTCACCTGTTTGTCAAACCTCGCTGGCAATACAAAATATAAAGCCGTTCCGCTCAATGTGAGAGCTTTCGAAAGTGCATAGCAACGATTCGTCATAATGAGTTGCAGCGCCATTATCTCCTCACTGCTAACAAGCAATGCAATCCAAATTTGCCACCTTCGCAACGCTCGTGCGTCCCCTACCTGAAACAGTGCCAGCCGGAGTTCTGTTCTTTTCGTGCCTTCTTTTCCTCCCGTACCTACCGGCCCTGCACTGCCACTTTTTTTTCGCTTACCATCGCAAAAACTAACCCAATGAGCGTTCCCAACTAAATGAACGCGGGCGCTTCCGGTTAATCACGTATTTTCGGCCTCAAATATACCTACAGTTTTCTTTGCGATAAACAACGGGGAGATGTATGAAAAGCGCCAGTGGTTCACGAGTTTCCAACGCTTATGACTATATGAAGTCATTAGTTTTTGAAGCCTCTGGGTTGCGCAACGACGTCCGCCGCTACGACGAATGTAAAACAGGAAAAGTCATAAAGTGGTTCTGAAAGAAAGCAACGACTAGAATTAACAGCGGATTTTTAAAACTGATGTCACTGTAGGCGTCAAGCATTTATGATCATCGCTCCTGATATGGCGCGACCACACTCGTCCCAGGTGTAACGATCTCTGAGAACTGCCGTCAATTGCCTAGCACTATACCTTCTGCGCTTTCCACAGCTAGAAGGTGAACGCTAAGGCACTAGAGGGCCACGGCACATGATAGTATGGTCACCAGCAGCGTTAACAAGTGCAAACTATCAGAGTACAATTCAATAAATGCCAAACTTCTTTGAAGAAACTTAATCCACCTTGCAAATTAGACAAAATTCTGGTGAAATGAACCCATAAAAACTTGGCACCTGATTTGCTTGCGTCACCGAAAACGTAGCAAGATGAGGATCCTCCGCAGCCACTCCGGCGTAACTACCCTCAAGCTTTTGTGTACGAGATTTCGGCGCACGTTAAAGAACCCCAGGTGGTCAAAATTAATCCGGAGCCCTCCACTACGGCGCGGCTCATCGCCTGCGTTGCGTCGGCGCGTAAAAAAACCCTACAATCAATCAAGCTTTTGTCTTCCCCCCACTTACGCTTTTGTCGCTCGCCGCTCCTCCGATTGCAAACGAAATAGAGGTTCCTCCAGTTTTCTTTCGTGTTTAGAAAAGGTCACTTGACATCTTTCGGTTTTACTCCCACTCCCGTTTGCGGCTATTTTTGCCCAGCAGTAGTCCCCACTTACAAACATTAAATCGCGTCTCCCTGTAGCTCGCATCTTTTGAACAGTACTTTAAACCCGTGGTTATCTCTTGTTATTTTAAATCTATCCAGCATTCAGTTTACCTAAAATAGTGCTTGTATTAAAGGCTACACCCTTATATCTTGCTGTAACTATGCCCTAGGCATCATCTGCAACCAGTAATATTGACCTGAAGGAGTTTCCTATGGCTTTGCATATTTATGTATTTCGTTTTTATTTTTTCGCAAGTCTTTTGGTCATGTGCTTGAATTCATTGAAAAACAGATATAGGAACGCATGGACGGACAGAGAGAAAGACCAAAAGACAGACAGACAGACAAACAAACAGACCACAGTATACGCGTTTATATACCCGAAAATTACTACCGTTTTTAAACAGTCTGCCGGCCCCAATTACAGCACTCCCTTCCAGGTAGGGCTACAAATGCACGCAGAATATGAATGGTTGGGTTACACTAACTCAGCGTCCCATTTATCTAACAAGAATATGAGTGAAAAGTGATCGACTTACAATAGCTGGATACAGGTTACTTAGTTGAGTACGCGTTCCAGTTGGTTGCACCGTACAGTAGCCGCGAGCGGGCAACTCGATGGTCGACGTAATGGCGAACACCGTGTAGAAGGAGGAGTCACTGAAAAAGGTGTGGAAGCACCAATGCCGTTAAACATTTGTCACCGAGACCAACCTCTTCGAGGAAGCCCAGAAATAATTCAACAGCTACGATAGCAACTCTGCGCTTATCCAGTTGACCAATGAAGTTTTGCGTACGTAGCATCTTTCACGCAGCAGCACAACAATGAAACAGTGTCCTTTCACTTATCCTGCGGTTGTTCCGGCCAAGGTGATATCACATACGTGAATAGCGCCACTCAAACCTATATCCCAAGAATTCGTCAGCCGCAACTAAAACCACCCGTTCTTACCTATTTTGGTGTAATAAAAGGGAAGCATTATGCACAAGCTCATTTTTCTTGCGATAAACACAACACGGTATGCGAATGACTCCTACGAGTTTCCACAACTTCTCTATCTGGGAGTAGCAGTTACAGAAATGCTGTTGCGATTCTATGCTCCACAGATATCCACAGGAACAACACGACAGACAAGGACTGATGCACGACTCTAATGCAGATCTTTTGGTGTCTCCCTATACATGCCGCTGCCAACGACGCAACCATGATGACTCCATTACACGGTTATAGCGCTGAGCGCAGTTGGCAGGTTGTGGGAGGGCGTGTGCAAAACGTCATGGTGTGGCCTTGTGAAGCCGGAGCAAGACCGGCGCACCACGTCCAGTTTTCAGTTCGCGAGCGAGAGAAACGAGATTCTTCAGCGTTCTCCCAGATTTCCAAATACAGGTTACTCTATCGTGTTAAAAAACACTGCTACAGTAGCTTATCTTGTTTCTTTACCTGTACCAATGGCTTCATTAGCGTCATGCAATATTGTCTCGCATTAACCATGGCGTAAGAAATAGTGGTCGAAGAATTTTTTGCTTATCTATACTTCGCACTCAGGATCACTGCTATAGGAGAAGTGTTGTGCGCAGCCGTCGTTGACCCCATGCAAGATTTTGAAGCAGCGTAACAAAAAAGTCCTCCATTCCGTATTCCCAACGATGCGCTTCTCACAGAAAAAACGCGCATGCATCAGCACTTCGGCGCACATTTGAAGACATGCGGTCCAAGTATGTCGCGAATACGCTTGGTATGGCGGAAGCAATTTTTCCACTACCCTTTGCGCTCGCTGAAGCGCACGTTGAGACATGATAAAAGGCATGGAATAATTTGAAAACTCACTTTACAACTTTTCTGAAAATGTTCTTGAACATATCCAGCCCATTTCCCTCTTTGAATGCGTACAGGCCCATTCCGATGAAAAGTTTTCTGTCTTCTCCTTGTTTCTGTAATTTTTTGACATCCTGAAAAAAGATTTTCACTTTATTAGCCAAAATCCGTTCTTTACGGGCTAAATTAAAAACTATTGCATTGCTTGGGCGGCCTTCAAAATATAATATTGCTTAATGTAAAAGCTAGATTTGGGAGTCTGATTGCTATTTCTGACACGTTTCATAATACATGTGTATCGGGATTTGTGCTACAACAAACGTTTTCCTCATTTGAACGGAGATTGTGAGCTAGAAATTTAATAAAAATGACCAATGGCGGCTAATTGACGTGAAATGCACTCGGAGCCCATACACGCCGACTTTCTATATTGCGATTGTTCACCGCAACCGTCATGCACTCATAGTCGAAAAATACTAAACACTGAACGGGTCTCTTTAACAGCCATCTTTTAGACAAGCCCGGCTCAGCTGGTTTGCTACATGCTGGCCCTCTTCTTCGGGTATAATTGGTTGGCCGGTAAAAATACGAGATCAGAACACGCGGGGATTGCTGCGGAAAACGTTTGTTATTTGTCCCGCAAAAAGCTTCGACGGGCCTCCAGTGACCAAAAATGTCTGCGCAACCAAGAAAACTTCCCGTAAACCTATTTCCCTCCCGATTTCCCCCTTCTGGCTACCTCCTGGCCACTGTTCTTTCCTTCTAAGTATTGCTGTCTCCTGTTTTCAGCTTTGTTTGGCTACCTTACACTGAGGTTATGTGTAGTTTGTGCGTGTTATTGCACTGAAAAGATTCCCCATTTCTTTTTTGCAGTATTTTCTTTTAATACTTCTTTACTACCACTTTGTTGTCCATAATTTCCATACCAAATACGTGTGGATAAACAGAATTCTAATGCTGGAGTCTCCAAGGGGCGACAAAATAAAATTTCATGTCAATCCTTTGAAGCGGAAGCTCCGGTTTGACTCCTCGAAACATCTTACCCTGTTTCCTTCCTGCGTACCACCCTTCTGAATTTGGCCCCGTATTCGCTTGTACAAACACTTGCAAATGTTCGTTTTTCTCGCAAAAAATGTTTTCTTCACACTGTGTTTACGTTCTGAAGTCGGCATAGGTTAATTGATCAGCTCTTTCCAATGCAGTAACTTTTCGACTTGCTATTTTTTCTTGATGTTTATAAGAGACTATATGACTACATTTGGCTGATATGCTATGTAATGTCTTTCTACTTCTTGTTTGTCCTTAGTATGCCTTGAAGTTTGCATAAACAAATATAAAAGTTTCAAGCCTTCTCTCTGCCAACCCATATTCAGCGTTCTAATCAATACCGTACGATTTAATGAAGGCCATATTTCTCACCGCCAAGAAACTTTTTGCTTTATCCACCAAGCTTTCAAGGTCGGGGCCCTTGGCAACAATATCGAGAACACCGTAGTTTGCAACGTTCTTGCCCTTCCGTGCATGATCGTCGATATCACTGGCTCGGATCTGGGCCATGTTCACGTCCACGTAGCTGCAGAAACGACCATTTGAATAAGACGTTATGCAATGGTTAGAAACAGAGAATCTATACATTTGAAGATTTCGGCCACTCGGCTGAACTTTTGCTGGTCATGAGGTACCGAACACAGCGAATATCAAGTAAAAAATTTCCCCGCATTTCCCCGAGGGGAAGAATGTGAAAGTGCGAATGCAGGAGTTGAATTTGCGCGGTTCGGTAATGTTCGCTAAAGAGAGATCACACACACACACACAACTACAAAGAAAGAAAGATGCATTTATTCACAGACACCTATTTGTGTTGTCGTTGTACTTGATTGCTAGAGCGGTTCTCAGCTTTGAAATTTCGTGTCAGTACTCCTTTAAGCGGGTGCATTAGCCCTTCTCACGCCCGATTCCTGGCCAATCCCCCACGTGGGTATGTGCCATGCACAGACACATATTTGTGTTGTCGTTGTACTTGATTGCTAGAGCGGATCTCAGCTTTGAAATTTCGTGTCAGTACTCCTTTAAGCGGGTGCATTAGCCCTTCTCACGCCCGATTCTTGGCCAATCGCCCTAAGTGGGTATGTGCTAAAGAAATTAGGAACTCTTCTTGGCCAATCGCCCTAAGTGGGTATGTGGTGCGCATGGATGGACGGCGGTGGACGCGTGATTCAGATTACTTGGCCAATCGCCCTAAGTGGGTATGTGCTAAAGAAATTAGGAACTCTTCTTGGCCAATCGCCCTAAGTGGGTATGTGGTGCGGACGGACGGACGGCGGTGGACGCGTGATTCAGGGTCGCTTAAGAAGTGCATTCGCACTTAAAATGTTCAATACCTGCGCACAAGAAGACAAATAGAGTTAAACTTTTTTCCGTTATCCACAGAAATAGATATTTTATGGTTATTAACTTACTCCAATACTAATGATCACCGAATAGTAGAAATATAGACAAGGTCAGAAACAAGAAAATATTGTGACGAGGATGTTCGGCTATGTACTGAGCCCGGCGGTATGTGTCGGGGTCTGTGCTGGAGAGAGGGACTGAGGAGAGTTGAGCAGCTAGAAGAGGAAGTCGACGACGATCGATCTCGACTAGGTTGGTGCGTGAATCCGGACACTCTACTCTGGCTTTTCCCCCTGTAAATACCTTTGCTGAATACAATACCTTCCCCGTAACAATTTGGTGTGATGTGCTGCGTACGACACACGCAGCACGGAGCTCCGCAGCGGACGGCAAGTTCCCCGACCGACGATGGCGCCCGAGGGAGCTACCGCGACTGCATCCCCGTTCATCGTTTTCTCCCAGCTGCGTGACCCGGGCAAGTTCTGCGGCACAGATGATGTTGACCTTGAAGACTGTCTGAAGACGTATGAACGCGTTAGCGCTCATAACAGGTGGGATCCCACCATCATGCTTGTGAACGTGGACAAGTCTTCGAGGGGAGCGGCCAGGACTTGGTATCGAACTAATGAAGAGACGGTAACAAGTTGGGACGACTGTAAATCCAAGCTGCGCGAGCTCTTCGGGAATCCTGTAGACCGCCAAACTGCCGCGAAGAAGGCACTGGCTTCCCGTGTACAGACCCCTAGCGAGCCTTATGTGGCGCACGTTCTGGACGTGCTATCCTTGTGCCAGAAAGCTGACGACCAAATGGCGGAAGCGGACCAGGTCGCGCATATCCTCAAGGGAATAGCGGACGACGCTATCAATTTACTCATGTGCAAGGACTGCACAGCCGTGCAATCAGTCATTAAGGAATGCCGCCGGTTTGAGCAGGCGAAAGAATGCCGCCTGACTACAAATTTTACCCGACTTTCGAACACCGCTCCAACGTCGTCGTGCGAGGATCGTTGTCTTTCCGAACATCGACCCCCGGAGACTGACAAGAGCCCAGCTACGACGGGAAGTCTGACCAGGCTTATAAGACGAGAGCTCGAGGCTATGGCCCCCACGAAGCATACCCGTCGGCTCAGTACATAGCCCAACATCCTCGTCACAATATTTTCTCACATCCTAACAAAATCAGGAAGGAAAACTTTCCTTGAGCGGCACTTTCATGCGTGCGGGCAATGAAACGAAATGTGTACCTTGCGTGATCACGTTTAACGTGCCGAATTTGGATTCAATGTATTTATCTGTTTTTAGTGTAGGTTTGTAGCGAAACTCTTACCAGGGATTCTTTTACAGCGAAACTACTAGGGATCATTCTCTTGTACGTGTTGCGACAGCTTTGTTCGTCACCAAGATCGTCCCAATCAATCATTGCATACAAACACCAGAAAATTGGCAAATGACAAACACACTCGCCACCTAAATGGAAAAAAGTCATTGCTCGTGGAAAGTAGTTCGCGGCGCATACCAGCTTGTGGCAAATGTGGGGCGAGGCTACATTGATTACAGTCCTTCTGCCTTTTCCCCATATAGGGACATTTTTTGTGAAATTAACCAATGGTAATTGGAGGTGTCGTCCTAAATGGGGAGACAACCAGCTCTGCATTACCAACTAGCCGCCAAAATATGGCCCAATCCGCACATATCAGTCAGGGGGATGGCCAGTGACAGTGATGAATGATGATAAAATGGGCACCTACCAGCTATACAACACCGCGGATTGATCAGTTACGTTTGGCAATTTTATAGCGCAATAGTTGGCTACTAATCGGCGCTTATATGCTTGTCTGTCTGGTCAGGTTTCACAAGTAAACACAAAAATTGTTACGCGAACTCAGGAAGCGAGAAGAGCAGCCACCCATGGAGTTTCATAGAATAATAACTTGGCGGGAAATTGGCGCTAGCAACGCGAACACCGAGACGCCGCTCACTCTTCGATAGTAAATACGGGTAGTTCTCGAAGCGGAGTGGGTAGGATCGAAAGAGGCCTATGGCTGTGCAAATTGTGTTTGTTTACAAAAAACACTTGTTCCCTGATTCTTTGTTTGCAATATAAATGCAAAACAAGAAAGCTGGTGACAAAAACTTAGTCTTGTACGAAATTAAACGGCGTGATTAAATAAAAAGCAGGCGCTGAGTCGAGGACGTTGGTAAAGCAGGTTTGCCATTTGACCCAAACTTTTTAAGAAAACTATTTGTAAAAGTCTGCGCGCTTGTAATTTTAAATATGAAGAAAAGTTTTGTTTTGCACTCCTAAAAAAAGACACCGATTACGTTTGAAGAAGGTATTTTTTAATTAGGGACATTGATCAAGCTGCATTTTCATCAGTTACCGGGAATGCTAGTCTACACCCTATAAGCTGGCGTTTGCACGGAAAGAGTGCCTATTCAAAAAACCTTCCTAAGCTTCGAAAATGCATTGATCTGCCGAATGAACAGCGCCGCAACTTCTAATTTGGAAGCAACTACGCCTCATACAGCGCCGTCAATTGTGTTTTCATGCTCGCTGTACCGGCAAGGAATTTTAGCGCAACCGATTCGCAACCCTGGTCATAAACCTTTACCACTCAGGGCGGCGTCATTGCGCGTGCAGCATTCAGTTAACGGAGAAAAGCATTTATCACGCTTCTTCCAGCATAGGCTCTTACGTTCATGCGAGTCCAAAATGAAAACGAAAGTGGCTGCACAATTCAAATCATATTAAATTCCGCAAGTTATCGAGTGCCAATCCATATCCAAAACTACCCATCACGGCAATTACCACGAACGATCGCAGCACCAGATTCCTCTCTGTTTCTGTATGAAACTCTATGCAGCCGCCACCACAGGGGTTTGACACCGATTGTATTGTACTACGTATCGGGCGGCTTATTCGTAGCCCTGGTCTCACTTGAAAAGTTGTGAGTATGTTTTTATTCTACATGTCAGCAGTACGCAGCTTAACCATGCACTTAACCGTCACAAGAAAGGAAAGTGAGCGCATTCAAGGTTCGCAAATTCTGCACACAGGCCGTAGATGCAGTGTACAGTGAGTTGCTCTTGTCGAAATGACGGCCTGTTGGACCATGCATGGCCAATTTTGTTTGTGTAAGTCGATGCTTTTACCATACTTTGCCGCAGTGTCGTAGCCAGGAACATTTTAGAAGGGGGGGGGGGGGGGTATACGCCACCTGGTCAAAATACAAAAAAGTACAAGCTCCTGTTGCCAGGCAATGACTCAGTCGTTTCTCTGTTTTAACAAAGCCAGTGCATTAGATGCATCGTTCTGTGTAATATCTACAACAAAAAATGACTAGTGATTACGACACTCCCTAATGGGATATTTGGGTGCTGCTGTTTAGCTGTCACTGCAATATATGTTGAGGCAAAGAATTTACGACTGACATATTTGTATGCTTACAGAAAACTTGTATTTGCATTGGTGGACGGAGCACACGCATTAGTTGCCTCACTCATTGTTCAGCACTCACTATCGGTTCTGGCGTCAGCGGTGCTGGGCTTCCGCTCTGGCAGCTCGTTTAGCTGCAGCGGCTGACGAATCGCGCGACCCGTTGCCTCACTCGCACTTCAGCACTCACTCCTGATAGCTGCAATGCACTGAGGCAGCATTCACTCCTGGGTTCTCTCGACGGCAGCTATGGTGAGCCCCTGCTTCATGGGCGCGAAGTGCGTCTCGGGAAGAGACCACGAACTGCATCTTAAGCGAACGCCTATCATCGTCACTTGCACGTCCCCTTCACGTTTTCGCCAAGCCTCGCGCAGTCGAGCGCCTAGCGTGGGCACAGCATATCGCCCCTTCTCCCTCCTCCCATCCCCGCACACTTTAGAAGAAAGGTTTCACAGCGCCATGATGTGCCAACCTCCCCTCCCAATTCCCCGACATCCTCCTGCTTTGCTTTTTTTAACTCTTCAGGTTTGCCATCGTTCTCTCGATAACGACGACGGCGATGCGGCTTATCCCATACAGGGCCGCCAAAGGTCTGCGCCCTAAAAAAAGACTGTTCACCCCCAGTAACGATTTATCAACAGATTGGCACTGTTCTTATCTAAGGCTTTTCCTTTTATTATATCTTTTTCGGATTGTAAATAGGATGGGCGACAAAATTCTCCGAAAGGGGAGAGGAAGGTGCAACGCTCAGGAAATTGCCGGGGTGTTCTGACACTAAAGCGTACCCCCCTACCCCGCCTACGCCTATGCTTGGCGGTAGACACAAATTAGCTTTGCGCTTAGCCTATTCCTAACAGAGGTTGCTGCTGTAAAGGTTTACCGTTGACTTTTGCTGCTCTTGACGGCCGTTACTTTGAAGGCAACTGATTGTCGCTTTGTATAATGGCATGTGGGCTAATATCTGCACATTTAAAAGAAAGCTGCAAGGGATCGTCCTTCATCTTGTAAACCAAAGAAGTTTCGGTTCAGAATTACGACCCATCAGCTACAGCACTCGGAGCCCCATAAGCACTAAATTGTCGAATAAGCCTCAAACACTAGACGCTTGTTTGCTCGCGATGTTTCTGAATGAGCATCTTCTCCTTGCTTTGATTGTTATTGTGCGGTGCTCCGTACGCACCGGCCTGCAGGTATCCCCAAAAACTCGGGGAGGGATAAACATCGACCATACTGAAGCATATTTCGTTAGCAAGTTTCTTGCATGAAAGTCTTGTGCTCGCATTACATCGACCATGCTGAAGTCGATTTCACTAGCATGTTTCTTGCATGAAGATCTTCTGCTCGCATTGGCTGTTAGTGCACTTAACCACCGCGCAATGACGCCCTAACGAAGACCTTCGGCAAATCACTAATTGGAACCAAGGCACGCCGACTTGCATGGTACGTGTAAAAAAGTGCCTAAACAATCTGAGTACAGCAGTGGACAGCTGAAACCACGGCAAAATATGGCCCTTAAGGCCCTGATTTGGACGCGAACAACGCACGGCAAGTTGCATTTGTGACCGGTTTTGTAGCGTGTGCAAACCTGGCGTACACTTAGTTATGGCTCACCTTGAGCGCACTCCCTAGGGCACTGTTTAGCCGTGAGGGGCTGACACGTCCAGCATAAACGTACTCATGATTTTTTCAAATCATATTAGGTGTACGAATAAGCCGTAGGATACCCAGCCAAACGCCACTTGCGCAATAAAGCTAGGGTGGCGGATGCTGTTCCTGCAGTTGCTCCCGCAATAGCCGGCATGTTGGCGCACCGATCACCGGAAAACGGCCGTGCCCTCATAGGGCTGCAAGAATTTTCGTAAATACGTGTTGGCCAAATTTGGCACTATGGCCGGATGCTCAGTGCACGCCAGAAATCGTTCGTTTGTTTTCGCGTGGTCAATCATATGCACACTTTTTTTTTGGAAATATCTCATTTAAAACATCCGCAGGATACCTGAAAACTCGCACTAGTCCCCCTCCTTCTGTCCCCGACTTGGTACGCTTTTGACCATGTCGAAGTGTTTTCACCAACTATATATCTCAAATCTCTGCGCTGAAAATAAAAGTTGGAAGACCGTTGGAAGTTCCAAGAATAACATATTACTTAGCACCGGAACATGCCATGGTTGATCGTAGTACGTCCTCCAACTTTCTTTGAATGTCCATCACACCACGCCCCACGAATGTTTGGTGAACGCCGTTGATTCAATAAGACATACAGACGCATTTACAACAACCAGCGTACAACAACTCATACATGCCAACCACAAGCTGAAGAATTGGCTGTCCCACCAGTTCAGCGTTTGTAGCAAGTCCTACTGCCAAGCAGTATACCTCTAACCAGCCAAGGAAATATTAGTGTCCACGTCAGCAGAAAACTCCCACGCTACTACTCGCAACTGGCTACACCCGCCTACACGGAGCACTGGAACCGCCGGTCCTCTTGCCGACAAAGCTACGTCCACAGGTGGACACGGGAAGAGAGACGGTTGTTTGTATTCAGCGTTTTGGAAGGAGGAGGGCGTTTTCGGATGCGACACATGGCACATGAGTGAGCGGGAAGCACTGAGATAGATGACGTCTCAGCAGCGCGTGCCGCCCTACTCCTCACCCTTCCAAAGACGCTCCTATCCGCTTTCTTTCACCCGGTGCTGCTGCGTTCGGGACGGTGCCCCGGAGAACCCCAGGTAACAACTGACAGAGTCTCTGGTTTCACTCTTTGTAGACCTACGTATGGGCATTCCAGCCTCATTGCATGGGTAATAGTTGTGCGTGTCGTTCGCCGCTTCGCAGTGAAACTACCCTCAGCATAGATTGGTGCCAATTTTTGCCATTGCTTTGTTGACCCTATTCGACGCTTGTGAATAAGGGACGGACATTTTGCATTAGACCTAATGTGTTCAAAATCACAGAAGCGTAAAATTCGCCATTAAAGGAGCCATGAAGAAAAAAAAACAAAAGTTTGGTTCGTGAATTGCGCGAACCATGCTTGGTTTAGCTGCACAGGACCACGGCTTTGGGGTATTTTCAGACGACACTGGCAGATTGATGCAAGCAACGGTGTCTTACATGACCATATTTGTCGAAACAGCACTCTGTTTTACGAAACGAATATTTTCTCCCTGAAAAAAATCAAGCCAGGTTCAAATACGGTCAAAAACAAACCGGAGGCAGAAAACGGCTTCCCACGGTATGGTGGCCCCAATTCGGTTGAATAATAGCAGAGTCCTTCAATGTTTACTGGTCACAAAACTGCTCCGTACCTCAATGGGAGAGCATCATATGCTGCGTTTGGCCGCCGCGCGGTGGCGCCACCCTCTCATTGAGGTCACTCCTCGGGCGGCGTTGCGCTGGCTCGAACAGTGGAGCCGCGACGAGTTGTGTTTGTTTTGTGCAGGAAAAAATGTAACGTGCATATCGCGCTCTTGTCGAACATGTGTTGCGTGCCGGGATGTCGTTCCTTGTACAACGATACCACAGAAAATGTTTCCTTGTTCTGTTGACGGAGCGACGGGCAGCTGCGTGAGAAACGGAGGCGCGCCATATCCAAGGCAAGCAACGGGAGGCTTCAGCTTCGACTATAAGTGTGTGAGTCTGTGGAAATGCACTGTGTGTGAGAATGGAAAGAGCAATGTAACCTCTTGAGAGCAACCTGGACCTAATATTTTACAAGGCTAACTTAAAGCCGTATTTTTGTCATATCAGTCAGGTTGTAGCGGTGCTTCATTACCTGTTTGCAAACTTGTATTACCATGCGCTCAGGCTCGCGTGCAAAAAAGCTTTGGGAAGTGCTTGTGCTTTTACTTTTCATATTTCCCCGAATTATCCCTTAGGGTTCATTTTGTTTGTTTTGTAACCACGCGAGGCCAATTCCGGTTTCTCATTTGGCGTTTCAACCGGAGCGCCCGTTTGCTCTTTTTGTCGTACGTCCCGTCGGGCAACATTGTTTGATATTCAGGAAGGGGTGCCACCTTGTCGCTTACTTGATTTTTTGTTTCTTCGACAATGTTCTCGATCCTATTTCCATGGATCTGAAATTAATTACGTTCCGAGAGTAATGCATGCTTAGCAAACGCCGCGCAACTCGCTTTATCGACGTTCATCTGTGCACGTCACACTGCGGACTGCTTCTTTGACGTTTGTGTTTCATTCTAGTCTTTTGTAGTGCAGGAGCTCGCTAGCTCGCTGCGTTCAGAAAAGCACTGCGTCGTTCTTGGCTAAGTGGCAATATTCTGTTTCCTCCGTGTGCTGCACATCGCAACGCAAAAAAGTAAAATTTTGTACGCTGGACCACCTTCTTTTGTCTCTCTTCGTAACATTGAAATTTTTTCTTGCGTGTGATAAAATCAGTTTTATTGTTCTTTTTTCGCTTCCTGTTTTTGCAAAGATTGCAAAGCGTGGAAGCAGAAAGACACATGGTGCAACATATATCTCTTCGTGTTTTGATCCTTCGCTTTTCTGCAGCGTTTTTAGATGTTCTCAAGTATGTACCCACTTATCGAAACGACAGTACTATTGGGCTATCTGTTATCGTTCTGTGCATTCCAGAGTTATCAACGAATTCATTAAGGGAAGTCTGAACGACGCGTACTTGGTTTCTTTCAGTTTTTTATTGTATTATCGATAGACCCGCAGCAGTCCGTGACTACACAGCTACCGTATGTGTGGTATTTACAACTTTGCTTTAAGAAAAGAAGAAATATAGATTTAAAAATCCGTAAACAAGACTATGCAGCGCTTGTGCCAGAGCACACAGAAGCCGTTGCCGTTCACGGACGAAGTCTACGGTAATTTACTTCGAAAAATCAAACCCCGTTGAAGGCAAGTGATATACACAATGACTGGACTATTCATCGCTAACTACTACGCAAAAAAAACACACTTAATCAGCGCGCAGACACCAAAAGCAGCGAGCGTTTGCACGCCAAGAGCTGGCCAATACGCCGCACGCGCGGCGGCTGGATGCCCTTCGTGCGGCGGTGGCGCCTGTAGTGGCACGCGCGGTCCCTATATGAAACGAGCGCCGAAATTTCGTGAACAGTAAAGCATTGAAGGACTCTGCTAATAGTAACAAGGCTTTCCAATCGGCTGCAGAGCGTTCGGTTCCTGTGATGTCATTGCAGACCACGAAAACACACGATTTAGCGGGAAAATCAGCATTTTCACGTAAATTGGTAAAGTGCTGCGTTGGGGACAAGCGTTGGGGGGGGGGGGGGGGGGCACGAAATCTTTTGAATAAAACAAACTTGCATTTTCTCATCAGGGCTCCTTTAAGTTCTCTTCTGTGGTGGCTTCACTGCTAAAATGGACCCACCAATCAAAAACGGCAGTCAGCCCGATAACAGTCTGAAAATGGCATTAGGATTTTTTAGTATGTCAAAATGATTAGTCTACTGCATTAGTATGAGTAGTGCGAGGGCAATGTCAATCAATGCGCTAAATTTCATGAACATTCAACGCAACCCCGTTTCTTTCAAACAAAAAGCACATGATCACAAACTCAGAATGCGTAAATCGAGGCGGTACCCTGACATTGGGAATTTAATCACTGGGCGAAAGGGCCACTTTCACTAAAAAGCCACGTTTCCGCAAAAAGGATATGGTTTTCTAGGACGAAACCGCCGATTTCGGGGTTGAGTTCGGCTACAAATCAACGTTACGGCCCCTCTGCGTGTAAAAACTTTCTATATTTTTCGCAGAAAAAAAAAATAAAATTAACCGGCCAGTACGCTCAACACATTTGCCGAGAGTTGTGAAAGAAGTGTTTTTTTTTTAAGATGACTGGAATACTACATCAAATTCCTACCCATCCTAGAAATCCTGATGAATTTGAGATCAGGTGAATCATAAGTCTCAAAGAAGGTACTGACTACAGTTACGGGGCCCCGTCACTTTAAAATCTGCACTACAGTGACGGGACCCCCTAAAGTTCTGTCCAGAGGAAACACAACTCGCGTAGAGAGCAGTCTCTCTTGATTTTTACTCAACCGGCCGAACCGCTACCGCTCGGTTTTGATTTTGTTATATTGAGGAAGCACCGTCACTGTAGTGCAGATTTAAAAGCGACGGGCCCCGTCACTGTAGTCAGTACCCTTAAAGAAATGTTAAAGCCCCCCTCCCTCCCCCCCTCCCCGCCCCCCTTCGCGAAATCACCAAGTGCCACATTCGTCTATATATCGAGCTGGATAACTGTGATAACAGAAAAATTAAAGCCAATCCCAAATAAAGCTGCTACCCAATGTAAATCAAATTTCCAGCCTTCCAAGCACTCGCGCACCACTGCCTGAAACTGCGCCAGCGGAAGTTCTGTTCTTTTTGTGCTAGCTTTTCATTCCACCCGTCCGGCGTTGCACAGCCACTTTTTTTCGCTTAGTATCGTAAAAACCAACCAAACGAGCGTTCATAACTAAATTGACGCGGGTGCTGCGGGTTCTTACTTAAATTTTGCCTCAAATGCACCTGCAGTTTTCTGCGCGCTGAGCAACAAGCAGATGTATGGCCAGCCCCAGCAGTTGAAGAGTTTCGAACTCTTATGACTACATAAGCCGCTTGGATTTCGAAGCCTGTGGGTTACGCCGCGACGACAGCGGCTACGACAGAAAGCTCTACGTGGGTCCAACAAGCAAGCTACGACGACATGGCGCGGGCTTAAGATTCTGTTCACTTAATACGGACTGCCTGCTCACGCACTGTCCGGCGCGGCCATTTTCACCCCTTCCGCGATTTCCATTGTCAGGATGGAGCGGTGGCGGCACAGAGTATTCGTCTGCGAATTTTGAAAGCGGCGAAAACAGCCCTTGACACTAGGAGAATGGGTTAGCAGGCAGTCTGTGTTAATGTCACCGTTAGAGCTAGATGTCTTGGCGTAGGCGGCGTTTGACAATTTTGGTTATTACACGGAAGCGTAAGTGTTCCTACTGATGTCGTGTGTATTTGGAAAACGCGTTGAAGGAAAGCCAATTTCCTCTCATGATGATGATGTGTGATCAGGGGTGAGGAGAAATAAAGAAACGCTTCGCGTGGTCGAATTCAAACCTGTGTCCCTCGCGTTATGAAGCCTGCATCTTTCCCATTGCTCCATTTTGACATCGTCGAAGCTCAGTCGAAACTCGGACTACGACCAAATATTCCGTCACGACGAAGCCTCACCTCCAACCATCCTCGTTTTTATGCGGAGGGGTAAACGATTCCATCTTTGTTTCGTAGTTTGCCTGTCTCTACCTTGTCTCCCTTGCTTTTATGTATCGAATGTGCATATCTAGATGCAGATTCACCAAGAAGAACTTCGTGAAAACCATGTCTCAACACGGCCTAACCATTCTCCTCTAAACATGCTCTCAACAACACCCTCGTTGTCTCCAAATGTAAATGAGATGAAGGCCAACTCACGTGATGTCAAAAGCCATTCCACCCTGAGTCAAAAAATAGTTTTGCATTCGTTTTTTGTATAAGTCCCAGCTCCAGTCGTCACTCACTCCGCGTACCGCGCCACCTTGGTCTATGAAGAGCTTGTAGTAGAACAGGTAGTGGCAGAGCCCATCCTCTGGGTACGAGAACGACTGGGTGGTGTAGGCTCCAATGGTACACACGAGCTCTTTGACTGTAAGCAAATACAAAAATTGTTCGGTATTTCTGACCATGTCCCACAGTTCGCCTCATTAATAACATAATGAAAATGCGCAAGTTTCTTTTTTCTCACTTTGTCCCAGTCTATGTTTTAATGGGAATTTATTTAGAAGCTATCCCGGGTGAACATCATTCTTGAACGGAATCAAGAACGGAATGTTCTCCGCTGTGGCTGTGGGGCGAAATAATCATATCTAGCAATATTACACAAAAAGATGCGGCATGTACTATAGCGTACGACACTGTGTACTCTTTAAATACTGCAATACCACACCTATTACATTGGACATCACTTGAACTCCTGGACCCGCAGCAATGTTTGGCAATGAAAGGTCCGCTCCCTACCCCGCCAATAAGCACCCGTAAGCAAGACTTCTCATATTAAAGGTTTTTCCTAACTCCCCCGGATTGTCCTGTTCTACTTCGACTCAACCAGAGACCGTACCCCTCTTCACACTCCACTCGAAGCAGGCGAGAGCAATCACTAGTGAGGCAAGATTTAGACAAGCTGTTTTCTACCACAAGTTAGGACTCGTAGAGTAATTAGGAATCGTGGAGGAATAGAGTAGAGTCCCCTGTCTACAATCATTGCAGGCGTTTCCCGGACGACCCTCACGTGCTCTGATGCTGTCCTAAGATCGGAAACACCATTCCTGACGCCCGAGCCGCCCTTGCCGCACACTGCTCAAACTGGCTGTCAGGTCCCGAGCGATTACCCTGTTGTACCGGTTCACGCGTTGCTCACATGCGGCGCACTACACTACAGGAGACAAAATCTCTACTGTAATTTCCGACCCTTACCCGCTGCGCTGGCTCAGGGGCTAATGCGTCGCGCATCGGAGCGCGAGGTCGCGGGTTAGATCCCCGGCCGCGGCGGCCGTTCATTTGATAAAGGCGGAAAGCAAAAACGCCCGTGTGTGCAAGATTTCGGCGCACGTTAAAGATCCCCAGGAGGTCAAAATTATTCCGGAGCGTTCCACTATGGCGTGCCTCATCACCTATGTTGCGTCGGTGCGTTAAACCCTACGATCAACCAAATCAACTATAATTTCCAATAACATTATTGCTGAGATAAAGTTCATTCTCTCCCCTTCTCCCTTAAAAAAAACACTGTAACTGTGGCGAGGGTATACGCTGTAGTTAGGGCAAGCAGGAAAGCACGGGCAAACATCGAAGAGTCTTTTGGGTTTGTATTATCTACAACTACCGCTACCCTAAACATAGTCCACCAGATACTCTCGCCACTCACATGTATACAGCAGGAGGCAGTGGATGTATTATCACCGTTGAAATGTAAGTTGCACTCGATATTGCTGCAGGAATAGACATGACATTGTAATGCGGAATTAAGCTGGTCCCCTCAAGAAAACTCGCTTGCTATCGCGTGAACTGTCCGGATATTGTGGTGTCCAGTGCTTGTAAGACTGTGCTACTGTCATTTATTTCTAGAGCTGACCGCAACAATATTACCACACTGGTTAGTGATTAGAAATATAGGCTTACTGGGTGTTCTTGTGGGGGTCATTGTTGAGATGCTCGTCGCTGGAGTCGGAATCACGACTGCGGAATAAAAATTTATCATCACCTTTTGTAAAACGATGAATAAAGCCCTATCTTAAGCCACACTAACTGTTTTATTTTCTGGCTACTAAAATTCGTTAAAGGGGCACCCAGATACGCTCATTTCAACTGATTGTTGTTTTTCATCTCACTGAAAATACGCGCAAAAGAACTTGAGAAAAACTCCTTCACCTTAAGGCAAATGTTTTTTCGTAACCCTGTAAAAATGACGCCATTAAAGCAAATTAGCCTATGAATGATGTAGATCTTTAGGCAAGCCGATAGCATGTAGCTTAGCATTTTGGGTGCTTTGAAGTGTGAGAGAAGATCTTCGAGGTAGCCCTCCCTCAATCCTGATATGGGCCTTTGGGCGTGTTCTGGAATCCCACGCAAGGGCAGTTCGGTTTTTCGGCTTTTGTTTCTTTTAGTTCAGTTGGCCGTACATTTGGGCACGTCTAAGCTGCAGAGTAAGAAGAGGCAGACGGAAAGCTATGACTCCACCGCAACTCCCCCTTGGCCACAAGGAGGAGAGCACTGCACTACGGGGAATGCGCCCATTGGATGAGTTTGCTGGTTGAACCACGCGACAACTTACAGCGGCGATACAGCGGTATTTCCAATGCTTTGGAGGCCGGTAGCGTCATTATAGAAACCATAAAATGACAATAATTAGGGATACATGTCTTCCTTGCAATTTCCCATCACCAGGAAAACACAAAAAAGCGAATACTGCGCATAGACAAGGACAATGCTGCCGAGATATAGGTGTTTCGGCAGTTAGCGGCTGAGAAAAAGTTGACGTCAACGAAAACTGATTTAATGAAGCGATGTGGTTCTCGTGCCTTACCTTGTCCTCGCGTTTTCTTCGTAATATCCCGTCTTCCGTAAAAAGCTATTAGTTCGAGCGCATCATTCGAGGTTCCCAAATCACACAGCAACAGTAACTAAGCATTTGTAACACCTGATATCGCAAGGACGTGCATATAACAGCTTCCAAATCTCCCCGCATCATCACATTAGAGCAAAGCGGAGCAATGTATGCGGGCTTTTCATCATCGTCATAATTAACAGCAACGTACTCATGTCCACTGCAGGGCGAAGGCTTACCCCACTGACTTGGAACAACTCCTGTCCTGCACTGCTCGACTCCATTGTTGGCCCCCCGAATTTCCCTATTTCATATCTACATGGTGTTTTTTGCCTCCCACTTCTTCGAGACCCATCTCTTGGTGTGCTCTCTTTTACCCTAATTCTGCAGCCGGTTTTCGGTTAGTCTCACTACATGGGCAGCCACAGTGCATTCCTTTTTCTTAATTAAACATATCATCTATTCGAGCCTGTTCGCTTATCCAGTAGGCTCGTTTCCGGTCCCTGAGTCTGACTCCTATGGTTATTCCCTCCATGGCCCGTTGAGCCATACTATGTATACTTTCCACTTGTTTCGTAAGGCGCACAGTTTCACCGACGTATTCACTGTCTGCATATTTTTCTTTTGAGTGATACAGATCGCTTACTTTTCATTATTTAGGACTATTTACCGAGTGGTCCTCAACTCATACCTATTCTGCACAGGATTTCTCTCTCGCGCTTGGGGTGAGCACAAACAATTGAGCCGAGGTAATATTTTTTCACTCATTATAGCATTTCGTTTTATTAGCTGAACAGGGCATTTCGGCAAGCTTATTCCTCATTACAGAAATTTATTCATATTTATTTTGGCAGCGCTTTCTCATTGTAGTTCCGGAAGCACTTATTGCAGGTTTTATGCAGTCCCACGCATGGCGCTTTCCTACCTTGACTTGTTTGTAGACTGGTTGTCCCTATAGATAACTCAAAAACATTCTTGAAACGATGACTGCCACCGAGAGCGCCAATTCTGACTTTCAAATGCGTGAACCCTTGCAGAAATGAAAGCGTTCTAAACCAGAACTTGTAGCCATACCTGTGGCGAGGGTATACGCTGTAGTTAGGGCAAGCAGGAAAGCACGGGCAAACATCGAAGAGTCTTTTGGGTTTGTATTATCTACAACTACCGCTACCCTAAACATAGTCCACCAGATACTCTCGCCACTCACATGTATACAGCAGGAGGCAGTGGATGTATTATCACCGTTGAAATGTAAGTTGCACTCGATATTGCTGCAGGAATAGACATGACATTGTAATGCGGAATTAAGCTGGTCCCCTCAAGAAAAACTTGCTTGCTATCGCGTGAACTGTCCGGATATTGTGGTGTCCAGTGCTTGTAAGACTGTGCTACTGTCATTTATTTCTAGAGCTGACCGCAACAATATTACCACACTGGTTAGTGATTAGAAATATAGGCTTACTGGGTGTTCTTGTGGGGGTCATTGTTGAGATGCTCGTCGCTGGAGTCGGAATCACGACTGCGGAATAAAAATTTATCATCACCTTTTGTAAAACGATGAATAAAGCCCTATCTTAATTGCACTGCTGCTCTGCACCCCGATATCATTCTTCGCTTGGTATTTTCATGTATTCTTTAGGGCTATCGGTTTACTCCTATGTCTTATTCCGTTTCTCGTTAGCGATGTTCTTATTTGGACGGTCCGCCAGTGTGAGCTCCTTGCAGTATATTCCCACTAAAGTCTACTAAAGTCTACTAAAGCCACACTAACTGTTTTATTTCTGGCTACTAAAATCGTTAAAGGGCACCCAAAATACGCTTATTTCAACTGATATTTGTATTTCATCTCACTGAAAATACGCGCAAAAGAACTTGAGAAAACTCCTTCACCTTAAGGCAAATGTTTTTTCGTAACCCTGCAAAATGACGCCATAAAAGCAAATTAGCCTATGAATGATGTAGATCTTTAGGCAAGCCCGATAGCATGTAGCTAAGCATTTTGGGTGGCTTTGAAGTGTGAGAGAAGATCTTCGAGGTAGCCCTCCCTCAATCCTGATATGGGCCTTTGGGCGTGTTCTGGAATCCCACGCAAGGGCAGTTCGGTTTTTCGGCTTTTGTTTCTTTTAGTTCAGTTGGCCGTACATTTGGGCACGTCTAAGCTGCAGAGTAAGAAGAGGCAGACGGAAAGCTATGACTCCAACCCAACTCCCCCTTGGCCACAAGGGGGAGAGCACTGCACTACGGGAATGCGCCCATTGGATGAGTTTGCTGGTTGAACCACGCGACAACTTACAGCGGCGATACAGCGGTATTTCCAATGCTTTGGAGGCCGGTAGCGTCATTATAGAAACCATAAAATGACAATCATTGTGGTACATGTCTTCCTTGCAATTTCCCATCACCGGAAAACACAAAAAAGCGAATACTGCGCCATAGACAAGGACAGATGCTGCCGAGATATAGGTGTTTCGGCAGTTAGCGGCTGAGAAAAAGTTGACGTCAACGAAAACTGATTTAATGAAGCGATGTGGTTCTCGTGCCTTACCTTGTCTCGCGTTTTCTTCGTAATATCCCGTCTTCCGTAAAAAGCTATTAGTTCGAGCGCATCATTCGAGGTTCCCAAATCACACAGCAACAGTAACTAAGCATTTGTAACACCTGATATCGCAAGGACGTGCATATAACAGCTTCCAAATCTCCCCGCATCATCACATTAGAGCAAAGCGGAGCAATGTATGCGGGCTTTTCATCATCGTCATAATTAACAGCAACGTACTCATGTCCACTGCAGGGCGAAGGCTTACCCCACTGACTTGGAACAACTCCTGTCCTGCACTGCTCGACTCCATTGTTGGCCCCCGAATTTCCCTATTTCATATCTACATGGTGTTTTTTGCCTTCCACTTCTTCGAGACCCATCTCTTGGTGTGCTCTCTTTTACCCTAATTCTGCACCGGTTTTCGGTTAGTCTCACTACATGGGCAGCCACAGTGCATTCCTTTTTCTTAAATTAAACATATCATCTATTCGAGCCTGTTCGCTTATCCAGTAGGCTCGTTTCCGGTCCCTGAGTCTGACTCCTATGGTTATTCCCTCCATGGCCCGTTGAGCCATCCTATGTATACTTTCCATTTGTTTCGTAAGGCGCACAGTTTCACCGACGTAGGCACTGGTTGCATGTTTTTCTTTTGATTGATAGAGCTCGTTTACTTTTCATTATTTAGGACTATTTGCCGAGTGGTCCTCAACTTATACCTATTCTGAGCAGGATTTCTCTCTCGCGCTTGGTGTGAGCATTAACAATTGAGCCGAGGTAATATTTTTTCACGCATTAGAGCATTTCGTTTCATTAGCTGAATAGGGCGTTTGGGCACGCTTATTCCTCATTACAGAAATTTATTCATGTTTATTTTGGCTGTGCTTTCTCATTATAGTTTCTGAAGCAGTTATTGCAGGTTTTACGCAGTCGTACGCTTGGCGCTTTCCTCCCTTGACTTGTGTCTAGACCGATTGCTTCTAAAGATAACTCACAAAACATTCTTGCAACGATGACTGCCACCAAGAGCGACAATGCTGACTTCAAATGCGTGAACCCTTGCAGAAATGAAAGCGTTCTAAACCAGAACTTGTAGCCATACCTGTGGCGAGGGTATACGATTTGCTGTAGTTAGGGCAAGCAGGAAAGCACGGGCAAACATCGAAGAGTCTTTTGGGTTTGTATTATCTACAACTACCGCTACCCTAAACATAGTCCACCAGATACTCTCGCCACTCACATGTATACAGCAGGAGGCAGTGGATGTATTATCACCGTTGAAATGTAAGTTGCACTCGATATTGCTGCAGGAATAGACATGACATTGTAATGCGGAATTAAGCTGGTCCCCTCAAGAAAAACTTGCTTGCTATCGCGTGAACTGTCCGGATATTGGTGGGTCCCAGTGCTTGTAAGACTGTGCTACTGTCATTTATTTCTAGAGCTGACCGCAACAATATTACCACACTGGTTAGTGATTAGAAATATAGGCTTACTGGGTGTTCTTGTGGGGGTCATTGTTGAGATGCTCGTCGCTGGAGTCGGAACCACGACTGCGGAATAAAAATTTATCATCACCTTTTGTAAAACGATGAATAAAGCCCTATCTTAATTGCACTGCTGCTCTGCACCCCGATATCATTCTTCGCTTGGTATTTTCATGTATTCTTTAGGGCTATCGGTTTACTCCTATGTCTTATTCCGTTTCTCGTTAGCGATGTTCTTATTTGGACGGTCCGCCAGTGTGAGCTCCTTGCAGTATATTCCCACTAAAGTCTACTAAAGTCTACTAAAGCCACACTAACTGTTTTATTTTCTGGCTACTAAAATTCGTTAAAGGGGCACCCAAATACGCTTATTTCAACTGATATTTGTATTTCATCTCACTGAAAATACGCGCAAAAGAACTTGAGAAAACTCCTTCACCTTAAGGCAAATGTTTTTTCGTAACCCTGTAAAAATGACGCCAATAAAGCAAATTAGCCTATGAATGATGTAGATCTTTAGGCAAGCCGATAGCATGTAGCTAAGCATTTTGGGTGCTTTGAAGTGTGAGAGAAGATCTTCGAGGTAGCCCTCCCTCAATCCTGATATGGGCCTTTGGGCGTGTTCTGGAATCCCACGCAAGGGCAGTTCGGTTTTTCGGCTTTTGTTTCTTTTAGTTCAGTTGGCCGTACATTTGGGCACGTCTAAGCTGCAGAGTAAGAAGAGGCAGACGGAAAGCTATGACTCCAACCCAACTCCCCCTTGGCCACAAGGGGGAGAGCACTGCACTACGGGAATGCGCCCATTGGATGAGTTTGCTGGTTGAACCACGCGACAACTTACAGCGGCGATACAGCGGTATTTCCAATGCTTTGGAGGCCGGTAGCGTCATTATAGAAACCATAAAATGACAATCATTGTGGTACATGTCTTCCTTGCAATTTCCCATCACCGGAAAACACAAAAAAGCGAATACTGCGCCATAGACAAGGACAGATGCTGCCGAGATATAGGTGTTTCGGCAGTTAGCGGCTGAGAAAAAGTTGACGTCAACGAAAACTGATTTAATGAAGCGATGTGGTTCTCGTGCCTTACCTTGTCTCGCGTTTTCTTCGTAATATCCCGTCTTCCGTAAAAAGCTATTAGTTCGAGCGCATCATTCGAGGTTCCCAAATCACACAGCAACAGTAACTAAGCATTTGTAACACCTGATATCGCAAGGACGTGCATATAACAGCTTCCAAATCTCCCCGCATCATCACATTAGAGCAAAGCGGAGCAATGTATGCGGGCTTTTCATCATCGTCATAATTAACAGCAACGTACTCATGTCCACTGCAGGGCGAAGGCTTACCCCACTGACTTGGAACAACTCCTGTCCTGCACTGCTCGACTCCATTGTTGGCCCCCGAATTTCCCTATTTCATATCTACATGGTGTTTTTTTTGCCCTTCCACTTCTTTCGAGACCCACTCTTTGGTGTGCTCTCTTTTACCCTAATTCTGCACCGGTTTTCGGTTGTCTCACTACATGGGCAGCCACAGTGCATTCCTTTTTCTTAAATCTAAACATATCATCTATTCGAGCCTGTTCGCTTATCCAGTAGGCTCGTTCCGGTCCCGAGTCTGACTCCTATGGTTATTCCCTCCATGGCCCGTTGAGCCATCCTATGTATACTTCCATTTGTTTCGTACGGGCACAGTTTCACCGACGTAGGCACCTGGTTGCATGTTTTTCTTTTGATTGATAGAGCTCGTTTACTTTTCATTATTTAGGACTATTTGCCGAGTGGTCCTCAACTTATACTATCTGAGCAGGATTTCTCTCTCGCGCTCTTGGTGTGAGCCCATTAACAATTGAGCCGAGGTAATATTTTTTCACGCATTAGAGCATTTCGTTCATTAGCTGAATAGGGCGTTTGGGCACGCTTATTCCTCATACAGAAATTTATTCATGTTATTTTGGCTGTGCTTTCTCATTATAGTTCTGAAGCAGTTATTGCAGGTTTACGCAGTCGTACGCTTGGCGCTTTCCTCCCTTGACTTGTGTCTAGACGATTGCTTCTAAAGATAACTCAAAAAATTCTTGCAACGATGCACTGCCACCAAGAGCGACAATGCTGACTTCAAATGCGTGAACCCTTGCAGAAATGAAAGCGTTTCTAAACCAGAACTTGTAGCCATACCTGTGGCGAGGGTATACGCTTGTGTTAGGGCAAGCAGGAAAGCACGGCAACATCGAAGAGTTCTTTTGGGTTTGTATTATCTACAATCACCGCTACCCTAAACATAGTCCACCAGATACTCTCGCCACTCACATGTATACAGCAGGAGGCAGTGGATGTATTATCACCCGTCTGAAATGTAAGTGCACTCGATATTGCTGCAGGAATAGACATGACATTGTAATGCGGAATTAAGCTGGTCCCCTCAAGAAAACTTGCTTGCTATCGCGTGAACTGTCCGGATATTGTGGTGTCCAGTGCTTGTAAGACTGTGCTACTGTCATTTATTTCTAGAAGCTGACCGCAACAATATTACCACACCTGGTTAGTGATTATGAAATATAGGCTTACTGGGTGTTCTTGTGGGGGTCATTGTTGAGATGCTCGTCGCTGGAGTCGGAACCACGACTGCGGAATAAAAATTCATCATCACCTTTTGTAAAACGATGAATAAAGCCCTATCTTCAATTGCACTGCTGCTCTGCACCCCGATATATTCTTCGCCTTGGTATTTTCATGTCACTTCTTTAGGGCTATCGGTTTACTCCTATGTCTTATTCCGTTTCTCGTTAGCGATGTTCTTATTTGGACGGTCCGCCAGTGTGAGCTCCTTGCAGTATATTCCCACTAAAGTCTACTTCTCTCTACAAGTGAGCTAATATGTGATAGGTGGGGCGTATTTCTAACCCTATTACGGCGCTTTCTCAGAATATTTGTTGAAGAACTATTTCCAGGTGTTCTCAAGACTCACTGCGCTAGGCAGTGTAGATAGCAAATCCTAATTTTCCCAAATATTATCCCTCACTGGGACAAAGCACACACTCTTAAAACCCTACTTTGCGCCCGTTCCGTCACAAACTCGTCGTCACCGAAGAAGCTGACATTTTCGCAACCTGTGCAGTCTAGGTAGAAGTGCCTTCAGATTTCTCGTAAATTCAACTGTAGTTGTTAACCCATAAAAAGGTTTCATGGGGCAAGAACATCCCTGTGCCCCTCACACACCCCCCACTGCTCGCTTTCCGCTATTCTTACATCTGTACGAAGGCGAACCAACACACCACTTGGACGCAATCTTCAAATAACAAGTGAGCACCTCAGAAGACGCACTCCTTTCGGAGTCTATTCATCACGCCGAGAGGTGTCGAAGGTGCCACCACACATTCACTACGGCGCATCAGTCGTATCAACGCTCTTTCGCAATGACTAAAACCATCTGCGCGAACGTTCCTCGGGCCATCCTCTTTGGCTCTATGTATACCGTCTGCCACCACTATAATAGCTACCAAGCTTCACTCGAGTCACCACGGCCCATACCGGGTAGCCCGGGTACGTCTTCTGTGGAATATATTACGCTGCCGCTGACATCTTCGACGGACCTCATCCTCAACGGGCGTCATAATACTCACGTCCAGTGCCTGAAGCGATACTATGTGCCACTGGTTTTGTCATGGCTTTTGTTGTCGGGGGGGGGGGGGGGGGTATATTTTCTACCCGAGGGTCAACAGGAACAGGGAACAGTAGCCACCATCGAAATTAATGTTACTCGCGCAGACAAATAATAGCGAAGTCGAAGAAACTGTCAGCTGAGCAGATTTAATTCGCGCGGACCGGATCGTCACCATTGCGACACACAAGAACTCTGCAATCAGTTACGCAAAATCAGGGACACCACTGAATCAAGTTTTAACTCTCTCTCTAAATTAGGACCCAATGGAGCCCTCTTCGTGAATGTGTGTTCTCTGTCCCGGGTTACCTCGTGAAAGTAGAGGTGACTATTCGGCCATTTTGGTTCTGCGCTTCCCACATAGCACATCACTCGCCAGCTTCCATAGGATCACCGTAGCGTTTCCTCCCTGTTTGCGTGCTTTTCAGCCATTTGTGATGGGTACGTAGGTGTTTGTACGCATTCAATTCCCTATCTCGTATGTCAAGGCCTTTTGGGGACATCGATGGCTCGTGGGCACCAACGCAGAGATGGCGGGCTGTTGATATCGTGTGGACAGACTGCGGGTTTTTATTCTCCTGCTCGAGGACTATTGAAATAAATTGCGATGAATTGCCTTGGGATAATCTCCGACAAGCAATGACCCGCATTCACCGGGACTGTGAGCAATAGCAAGAGGGAAGTGCACGAACTAGGTGTCGCGTTACACGTTGCGACGGCTATAGGAGTCGATAGGAAAACTTACGTGGGATGCCACCGCTGGGACCGACCGGACCTGGTGACGGTCCTCCATCGCTGCCTTCAGAGTCCAAATCATCGTCAGCTGCGTGGAATTAGTTCCGCAATCCAGGCTCATTATAGCCGGCCAGTATGCAGCGGCGAAACGTACATGCAAGTCCACACCCCGGCAAACAAGAAGATTTTAAAAAATACGAAGTCCTTGGAAAACCCGCGGAACTGTATTGGTGGAAAACTATATTGACTTATGTAGGGCGGAATATATTGATCAAAAGGGGCATATACGCGTAACTTAAATTATGAATTTTAAATATTCTGACATGTTTATCGGGATACTTTTGACAAAACAACACTAAGAGCCATTTTGTTCCTTTTCCACAGTAGACCGGCATGCTTTGAAAGAATACGTGAATTCTCATACTTGAAACTATACTGTCAACTGATCCAGACAACTAACTCAAAGTCACTGTATGAGAGAACCGTCTTCCGGCAATTTAGTGTAACTTTTCCCAAGATACCTTCATAGCATTCCTAGCTACATAGCATTTTATCCTAGTTATGCAGAGAGCGTGTGCGATTCTTTGTCGACGCGACTAGGCAGACGCCCACAGTTTTGAATATAACCAAGCGCATGACAGCTTCGCTTGTTAGCTCTGTGCCATTCTCCTCTCTGGAAGTGGATAACCATAGCAGCTGTTTGTATGGGATTCCTTGACCAGAAACCCGCGCTCAAACCGTGCCGTAAAGCGAACGAAAGCATTCAGCCATATTGTAGCCACGCCAGTTTTTCTCTTTCCTCCTCTAGCAATTCCGGGTCTGGACGGCATCGACCTTACATTTGCATGTAGAAAAAGTACAAGTTCGTTTCCTTCGAAAGATTTCATGTTTTATAGCGCCAAAAGCGAAAGCTGATTTACTCACAAAGAAATAATTCAAGTTCAGGTAAAATTTTGATCCTCCCGCCAAATCGTAAGTTCTCGGGAATGTCTGCAATAACGTCACAAGAGCCGTTCTGCAGCCGATTCCAAAGCCTTATTTACCGTTAATCAAGCAAGATGCCGCCACCATACCGCGAAGGGCCGTTTTCGGCCTTGGCTTTGTTTTCGATCATATTTTCTACCGGGCTTGTTTTGTTAATGTAGATAATATTCCTTTCGTGAAACATGGTGTTCGCTCGAAACATATGGTCACGTGACAGGCTTTCGCTTGCGCGTATCGTGCAGTGTCGTCAGAAACAACCCAGGGTGCCGCAGTGCTGTGCCAGCTAAAACAAGCATAGTGCGAGCAGTACCAACAGCAGTACGCATCGGTACTTGTATATTTACTTGTACTTTCGTAACTTTAACTGTTTACCCCACCATTATTGCTGTTATAAACAATGTGCCCTTAATATAGGCGAAAATAGCTCGTTCGGCAAACTTGCAAGCCCTGCCTAATTTGTGTTTGTTTTGACGATCTCAGCCAATCGCAGAGCTGTCGCGTATCACATAATAGGTTCTCTCATGGGAAATGACCTGGTGGGTCACCTGACCATTCCCTTTTTTTCCTTATAATTGTGTAGCTTATTTGAACAAACTTTACGTTAAAAGTGGTGTCAGAAGGATTCTAACCTGGCAGTCTTCCGAGTGAGTCAAACTTGCCTTTCGTATGCATGGACCCTTTAGGCGTGACGCCTATGGCTCTATAGTTTTCGGGGGTCCCCTTCCGCCGCCATCGCGCACATTGCCGCCCTTTTTTTTTCTTAATTTGTAGGTTTCGTTTTTCAACACGCAACAAGAGAAAGCCAGCTTCTAAGCACGAATTAATTACCGGGAAGACTTTGTTCTCAGCGGCAATATACGCATCTAATATCAAAACAGAGGGCACTGTATGGGAACAGGTGGTCCAAGAGACAGGGTAAGCGAAAATGAGGAGGATGATGGCAGCCTTACTATGGGTCTGCATGTAAAAAATCCAGAGACGCTAGCCTATTACAGCTCTGCTGTTGGAAAGGGGTAAGGGGTTTAGGAAGACTTTTTTCAAACATGCCAGAATTAGGGAGGCAACACGGGGCTTCTGTTGCTGGAGGCGTGTTTGCTTGGCGGTGTGAGTAGTAGTCGTTCAGCGACAATTTGGCTATTATCTGTTGTATATCTAGACAGTCTAGCGCTGAGCATCTGAAATAAGCAAGTACTTCTGCCCTCTAAAATGGCGTTTTATTATGATGCCCAGCGTGCACTAAATGTTACAGACATAAGTGTGCTTAGTATTCTAACACTACCACATAATTATGTTGAAAGCTGAGTTCACACCGGCCTCCGAGTGATATAATTGCAACAATAACCTAGTTTAAATGCACTCATGCGATTTTCCTACGGAAATGTCGACATGGTGCAAACAAATGTGCACAAAAAAGGTTTAGATATTCAGAGAATGGTCTACTAATTAATAGAACTGTTGCGCTTTTTGTCTTTACCGTGTAATATTTCAAGCCAGATCTGGGAATGAGTAGCCAAAATACGTTGGGATACTTTCCTGTTTTACAGTTTTCCCTTTTATTTGCCTGTGATGTACAGTCTTTGCAAAAAATTTTCTAGGCCATACAAAATAATTCCGGTCCATTAATATATCAAAGTGTAATCTTAAAGTTTACCTCTGACCACACGAAAATTATGACAGTCAGAAAGGAAGCCGTTTTCTCATGCTTTCCGCATAAAACGCATCAGTCTTGATTATCCGCGAAAGTACCTTCGCCATGGCCCAGAAAATTTTAACAAAGGATGCTCATTTAACATACAAGAATCGGGGCTGTTTATTCCGCTAGTACGCATTTTTGTGCAAATCCTTGACGTTACACGATTGGTCTGTTTTCCCCAATTTTACCTGTGCCTCCCTCGTTTCTGATAACATAGTTGTACTGCATGTACATTCGTACTAACTGGTGCTTTTCCCGTCTACGTCACATACGATCATATCATGCTTGGAGCATCAGATATTCGTCCTGATTGCCTACACCTTTCTAAGACGCCAGTTCGAACTCTACCGTTCAGCTTGAACTTATTTTAAGCCCACGAAAGGGCACAAGGCTTAGGCTTGTGATGTTTTGGAAATGAGGGCAAAAACGTGTTAATTATACGACGACGGGAAGGGCTCAACCGTTTATAAAATGCAAGAACTAAACATATACTATGGCGATATATTATGTTGCACTGCCTCGCCTGTTACTGCACATCGACGTACTATACCTGTTTAACCGTGGTAGTGCCACGGCCGATTAACCGACTTGCTCCACCGATTCAACAATAAATATCATAAAAAAGTACCTGATATAAACGCCTTTTTAATCCGAGCAGCAAAGTATAGAATGCTATCCCAATGGCAACCCTGAAGTGGGCAACATATTGAAGACTTGCGACTCGGAGGAGAGGTGGAGACTCGTGTAGAAATGCTGGCCCAGGCGGTAACATATTTTTTGTTGTTAAAGGAGCCATTAAACAAAAAACAATTTTCTACAGTTTCAAAGAACTATCCTTTGATAATTCACTCCGCCCCATAACACCAGCCAACGGCTTTGTTTTAAGGAAAAAACGCAATCAATATAACGAAATTTTGAAATTTCGTACTACAGTGGCGTATTCAGGCAAGAATGACGTAATACGGGATAGCACAAAAACCCAGCTGTCAGTCGGTGAAACGTGCACGTTAGCATTCAAATGATACAAAGCAAATGGGAATAGAGGCCCCGCTAGAATCGTACAGCGATGTTTATCCGTGGTTGCATTAGTCGGCTCCCGCAAATCACACGAACCAGATTACGGGCTATCATAGGTGTCATGTGTCAAGGTCACCCCCCGAGAGGGGATGCATCAAAACCTCCAAAAATTGAACAAAAAGAACACAGGAACGGAAATTTCAAGTGCGCACCAGGAGCGCATCAATGAGCGAACCCCAGTGCCTAAATACCGAGGAATCATGGTCAAATATGGCCGCGCGCTGGTCAGCCAATTAGAGAACCCTGAGAAGGAGACCAGTGGCTTGATGACCATATATGTGCAAGAAAAGGCAAGGAGCCAATGAGTGTGCGCCAAGAGAGAGCTCAGAGTGGTTAAAAGCGGGGCGCACAATGAGAAGAGGGCGGCAAAAAACGGGGAGGCAAGAAACCATGGAGCGGCAGGAGCACGTTAGCTTCATGGAACGAGCCACGGGGACTTGGCCAGGCCAACGACTATGCCTACCAAGCCTGGGCGTTAGCGTGCCGACTTCGCATCGGCTGCGGCATCCTAAGGGCACCACGAACCTATGTCTTTGTGGCCCCAGCGGCGGCGGTCGAGCACCTGCGGCCAACGTCCACGCTCCGTCGTTTCGACGGCCCCGAAAGGCTACGTTCGTGCCGAGACTACCTGGTACCTCCATCCACAGAGGAAACGTCAGGCGCGGAGACCACACCTTCTACTAAGGAACGACCACGAGCATCCCGCGCCGACATCAAGGATCTCCCGCGACAGCGGCTACCAGGCGGAAGCCACCAACGAAACAAAGCAGGACGCGCGGAGCTCACGCCGTCCAAGGAGTGACCGCGCGCATCGATGGCCGGCCCCGAAGCTCGACTAGGACGGATACCACCGAGTCCCGGCCTCGCAGCGGGTGCGACACGTTAGCGCCAACGACAGCGGGGTAGGCCAGTCCATAGCGACACAGTCGTAAGATACAACGGGGGAGTGGTGGTAGGAAGGACAATAACTAGGACTCGATGTAAGGATTGTATATGAACTATTTGTGTAGAACTTTATTGTAGATACTTTTACGTTTTCCGTTAAAATGTATTTCTGGATTTTCAATTTGAGGTTTGATTCTTATCGGGGGTGTGCAATTGACTTATTTAGTCGTTTGCTCGAGGGTTTTTTAAGGGTTCATTAATTGTGTGTTTTCTCAAACCCCTCAACGGCTTTTCTGCTTCCACCTCTCTGAGCTGGTAAAGACAACCCCACCATCCATTCACGTGACTATAAAAACAAATGGCGAGCCTGCCAGGATAGATTTATTCTCTCCAAGGATATTCCCATCGGGCCCAATCACACATCTGACCAGCTGCGAGAATGGATTCTGGACGGTTGTTGACGTTGCTTCAAACGCGACGTTTGAACAAAAAACAGTTTTTTTAATTGCTCGATGAAGAGTGGTGCAAAGTGCATGAGAGATTGGGTACAGAGATTGAAGAATTGCAAAAGAAGATAGAACTAGCAAAATCAAGGTGGCGCCACATGTAAAATAGTTTTTTACGAACAAGGAAGGAGTGTTGAACCTTCCGCACGTGACAGTGAAGGCACGCGCCTAGCAAACATAATAGAAAAAGGGACCCCGACATGCCCCCGCGGGAGGGGCACGAGTAAATGCAGAGCATTAGCGGCATTACGCGCGTGGCGGTGGCGATGGGTGTTGTAATGGTGGTGGTAGGGTTGTTGTTGTTAGTATGATTGGGGAGAGAGAGAACGAGACGAGTATTAGGTAACGTCAAGTGTTTACGCCGCTTGAGCTCGGCGTCGGCAGCCCGCCGCCTCGCCGCCTTGTCTTCCGCCGACGATGCCGTTGATGCCGTTGATCCCGAGGATGAAGATGACGATGGCACGATGTCTTGAACTGGTGCCGCGACGCTGAAGTTTGATTGCGTCGCGGTACTAGTTGAAGGTCTTGCTTCCATCGCTTAGTAACTGCGACAACCGCGACGAGAAGAGGGCGAAGCAGAACTAGAGTGCGGCAGACGCGCCGACACCCGGGTTTATATTCCCAACGAACGCAGTAGAGGGAGAGAAGGCGGAGAGAGAGGCGCTATCACGCCACCGTCACGCCACGACGCGCCCGCACCTGCTGTTGCTACGGTGCTTGCAACGCCGGAGCGCGCGCTGCACCTGCTGTTGCAAGCGTGTTGAGGGCGAGGAGGAGTGGGGGAGAGGGCGCAGCTGCCATGGTGCGGACGCCGAGTTACGGACGCATAACATCGTGAGTTAAAGAAATGCTCTGCATTTAAAACAAACGAGGCTCTCGCGACAGAGCGCCCAGGAGGAAATACGCCATGTTAGCTGCGAACATGCCGCCCTTGATATGGAAGGGACGCAGATAATCGACTGCGATGAGTCACGTGAGACAAAAAGAACGCAGATCGCCGTTCAGGATGAGGCCGGAAGTAAAAAGGAACACAGAGAAAATAATTGTTTGTTTGGACAGCCCGCTGAGAAAAAAGGCGCGTTGGAAGAGCTAGACAGTGAAATGGCCGGGTGTGGCTCAACCACATGCCGAGGGTTTGAAGATGAGCTTGCTGCGAACACGCTAAGCGAGGACAGCTTGCTGCCGCCTCGTAGTTCTAAGGAATTAGTGGGTGTCACGGTCGCCCAAAGATTAATGATTGATTTCGAAGTGCCTGCCGCTTCGTGCACTGGCAGGAATTGCATCAGGCAAGAAGGCTTTATTGCCAGTGCGGTAGAAATGCCTATGACTCTTGAGAGTATAGTTCCCCGAAAAAAAGACAGTGCAAATTCTTTAGACAGCTCAGCGTCTAGGATTGTCAATGGGGTCACCAGTTTGCAGCCAAGTAGAGGCATTTCAGAGAAACTAGGACAGCTCCCTCAGACCAAGCTGCTTGTTTTTGATGAAGAGTCCCGTCTCGAGAAATTTAGGCTAGGGACAGGACAGGGGTTGGTCCCAAGTGAAAGGCAACTCCCAGCACACCGTAACGTTGCTGAGATGCAGTGGCGCGTAAAAAAATGTCCGCGTTGTAGAAATCGTGGGAAGCAGTGGAGGAAAAGCAGTTTCCGTCTTAAGAAGGTCAGAGCGCGTGACCCGAGAGGTTCGGAAAAAGATAAGGTAGCGGCAAAGCTGGCACAGGTATTCCAAGCTACCAAGATGACATGCAGACGACAGGCTAAAACCCGTAAGAGGAACGAACGGCTCCGTAATCAACACCCCAGACAAGGTACCGGGAGCCACGGGATAGGCATTGATTTCTCCGGGAGTAGCCAGCGTACTAACTTCAGAGGAGAGCGCAAGTGCAGACGGCCAAATAAGACAAAAGCAAAGAGACCGTGCGAGTTTCGCGAAATCCAGAGAAAGCTCAATAGGCAAGGACTGGAGACAGGGCGCGGGTCATAGGTCCGGGACACAAATGAATTCTGATGAGTGTCAAAGCCGAGCAGATAGTATAGCCAAGGGTGCTGAATGGAAGAGGCGGAAGAAGGTGAAGATGAAGCCAGAGGTCAATAAACCTGATGGACAACACGATCCTGACTTGGACAGAAAGAGGACGCACAAAGATGACCAATACGTTTAGTAATAAGGTGAAGGATAAACATGGTATGGCGCAAACACAAGGGTGTTGTAAGTGTATGAAGTGTACTACAGTCAAACCCGGCTATAACGAACCCGGATAGAGCGAATTATGCTACATATCGAATAAAAATATTTCAGTTGCGGAAATTCATGGGAAACATATTCCTTGTAACAAAGTTCATATCCGATATATCGAACTCTGCGCGCCGAAAATGGCCGCTGAAATGCACGGTCTCGGAGCGGTGATGGGGATGCGGATTGGCCGAGACCACAAAGCAAGAGTTGCGACTGAGACATTGCGCCTCGCACGGACGACGTGACGCCAGACACTTTCCGTAACTGTTTCCGACGCGCGGGACTCACGACGGAACCCGCGCCGTCAGCGAGTCCGGACCAAGACAGCAGCATCGGTGAACTGCGGGAAGAGCTCCCCCATGTTCCCGATGATGTCTTGAGTGAAAGCAGTCCGACGCTTATAATGAAGCGCTTTCGGGAGTCGATGTGCTCGGCCAATGCGTCTTAGATTTTGGAGGACGCGGACTCGAACTGGTTTAACAATGTTTCGTGTGGAGAACTGCTATGCTAGTTGAAGCCGCCAAAACGAAAGTGAAAACAAAAATCACCGCTTTTTCTTTGCAAAGTAGGCAGTTCAGGCGGAAAGTAGCTTTATTACTTGGAATAAATAGGTTATTTTGGGTATGGTACTGGCTACTGGTACTGGCATGCGGGGATGGTGGAGTTGGGGAGGGCGAGAAGGGGGGGGGGGGGGGGCTCACTCGGATTGCGAACTTGTAACAATAAGTTCGTTATAGGCGGGTCTTGCTATATCGAACTATTGGATATATCGAACTGATCCCGGCGCATATTGCAATACGCTATAAACGGGTTTGACTGTATTATGAGCAATATGAAAGGGAACACAGGAACGCGTAGAAAACACCCTCAGACCCAGCTATCAGTGATACGCAGCGGCCGCCGCCGGAAACAAAGTGGAGAGGAGGGACGCTGTTCAAACAACTATTCCCATTCCCGCCGTGCGTCTTATCGGCTTTTGGACGATACCATATTATCGCCGAAACGACGAAAGCTGCTACTTTGTAGATATGCAAGCGTGGTGGGAGGGCCAGCAGTTAGTGGAAGAGCGCCCTCCTTTCCCCCTTTGTTTTTCACAGCGCCATCCGCGTATCGCTCGGAGTCTGTTTCGAGGCTGTTTTCCACGCGTTCCTGTGTTCCGTTTCATATTGCTCTTAATAGTACATGGGAGTGATGTAGTTGAGAAGTGCGTATTGAGAAAGAGTGTTGCCCAACTTGAGATATAGTAAAGTGCTTGATTTCGATAATGTGTTTGAGCGCAGAGTGTATGGCTAGGTTGGTGTAAGTGCGTGAAGTATAGATATAAAAGAAGCAGTTGCAAAGTGCGGCTTGAGGAGCTGGAGGTCCCAGGTAGTCTTGGCACGAACATAGCCTTTTGGGGTCATCGAAATGAAAGTAGACAGAGCGTAAACGTTGGCCGGAGGTGGCCGACCACCGCCGGTGGGGCCACGAAGACACAGGTTCGTGGTGCGCCTAGGATGCCGCAGCCGATGCGAAGTCGGCCCGCTACCGCCAAGCCCTGGTAGGCTTAGTCGTTGGCCTGGCCCCGTGGCGCGTTTTTTGAAGCTCACGTGCTCCTGCCGCGCCATGGTTTCTCGCCTCCCTCTTTGTGCGCCCCGCTTTTAACGCCTCTGGGCTCTCTCGTGGCGCACTCTCATTGGCTCCTTGCCTTTTCTTGCCCATATATGGTCATCAAGCCACTGGTCTCCTGCTCGGATTTCTCTAATTGGCTGACGAGCGCGCTGCCATATTTGACCATGATGCCTCGGGTTTTAGGGGCTGGCGTTCGCTCAATAATGCGCTCCGGGCGTGCACTTCAAATTTCCGTTCCTTTGTTCTTTTTTTCCCGTTTTGGAGGGTTTCGATGCATCCCGTCTCGTGGGGGTGGCCTCGACACATGACAATACGAAAGTTGGCGAAAAGTAGTTGGGGGTTCGCCACTGCTTTGTATGTTTTCTTTCTATCTTGATTCCTAGTTAAGAGCGTCCGATGACATTTTGGAGAGAGCAATCTTAATAATGACCCGAACTTGCATAGTGGGTCTTCATGGCCCTTTAAAGCAGCTGAGGAATTTCAGTTAGCGTTCCCATGTTTGAGACTGCTGTAGCCTCCCGCTGGAGTAGTGAAAATAAGTAAAAAATCAGTGCTTCCTCACCCGGGTTGACGGCGCCGCTTAGAGAGTAGCCAAGCAAGCCGATGGCTGCTAGCAAGGCAAGGCAGATGCAAATTCCCACAACAACACGGCGGCCGTCGTTCGGTTCCCTGTAAATTATCTACTTTAGAATGGTATCCGAAGATGTACACTTCGTTGTCAAAGTTAGTAGTGAAACACAAATAATAAAACCATAATTTTTGCGACCTGAAAGGCCGAATATGCGAGAAGTGAGGTGTCTCCATATCAAGCCTTTGAAGATAGGACATGTCCCAACTAGGACTTCCATCAACCTACATTCTTCTATGACCTTTTTTCAATTTCCTTTTACAAATATGCACAGTCTACACTCGCAAACATTTTGTAATTACCAAAGAGGGTTACGTCGAAAAGATTAAGAAATACACATCCATCAGCGTACACTCCCTGTGCCTACAAGTTGCCTACTACATTATTATTAACGCCATTATATTTCCAACAAATCATAGGACAGGCATCATTTAGGAAATTCAAATCAACAATATAGTATGCTCATGTGAATCAATCAGGTAAGAATTATTAAACTTGCAGGAAAGATAGACCGAAAAATGCAATTACTTCTATAGATACAGCCGCACCATCCCCTTCCTCTTGCTCCCTCACAATTGGCGCGCGTAGATTCTACGCCGATGCTGCGAGAGTGTAGGCACGTGAAAAGTGCACGTTACTCCGAGGGGCAAGACCCAGACATTCCCTCTCCTCTTGGTCCTAGCTCGCCCCCACTCGGTTCTTTTTTGCTCGTGTGCACACTGATTCCTTCGGAGGACCTTGTTGGGAACGGGCTCCTGTACAGTCCACATATACACAGCTTCGTTGTAAAATAGGGCCTTCCTGATCTACACATAAATAACACCGTTGCTTGGACCAACACCACTCCTTTTTTTGTTGCTTCACTCAGCGTTCTGAGAATAGCCTTTCAGTAGCCGTTGGCTCAAATCATAGGGGCTTTATTAGCGCGTATTAAAGGTAAAGGGAATACTTACGCTTCGCCGGCTGGTTTGGAAAAAATGGGAAATAGTTCGGTACTCATAACTTCCAAAGCGGGGTACTATTAACCCATGCACAACTACGGTCCTTGGAAACCAAAAGCAAAAAGACACCCATTAAATTACCTGTAGCTTCTTTTTTTACGGTTCAGCTTGACGCAGTGCTCGTTATTTCGAACCGAAACAATGAACTCCTACGAAAACAATTTATCCTAAATAGAGAAACCCTGTTAATTACAATTCACATTGCTATTATAGGTTCTCTGGACAACACACCACTCCACATCAACCCCGAATTCATTCCCGTCATGCCGAAAAAAGTCCCAGAGCACCTATGCGCTTATTGTGAATTGTGAATGCCGAAGCATCTACATCCAATTGACGCCCCAACACCGAACAGATATGCCTGTAATGCGAGCGCCGCCATTTTACAGGACGTCCCCAGCGCAAGCAGTGCGGAGTGCCCCATCTGCCCTGTGACAGCTGCGCCGCTGAATGGGCTGTGTGCTGAAACCAACATGGTCTACCCAGTGTGAGGAGGAGTACAGCCGATCTCCCCAATTTACCACGTGGCTGTACGTGTACCCAGCTGTTTTCTACCAGCGCACGTTTATTTTCATGGGATTTTTTTTCAGGCGCGCTCGATGCAACACGTCACGGGCAATGAAAATTCAGCGGCCTGCTTCATACACCGAGACCGACAACACCGGTTTTGTCGGTCAATGGGTCTTTTAAAGCCTTTAAAGGTGACCGCTTTGACTCCGAACAAAGGCTGAATTGGGATTCAGCTATCTTCGCATTCACTGTCGTTGCCAAACACGTCGAAAAGGGGTCTTGCACCCGCCAGGCACAGCCACGATGGAAAAATGGCCTGTATTCACACGTCTAGCTCTGCGGCCAACGTATTTCAGTCAGCGTAAAGACCTTGTGAAGCAACGACCGTAGCAAAAACCCGGAAGAAAGTACAAACCGTCACAAATAACTTGTGGTGAAAAACAAAAAAAAAAGCACAATCTGCCGAAATTCAGAGAATTCTCTTCTAATGCGGTGCATTCGTATTCCGCTCGCCTAGATTGTGAGTTTCTTTAAACCCAAGTATGGCTATGACTAGCAAAAAGCGTAATATATTTTCAAAGTTTTCTTTCTTTTTTTTCGCTGGGGACGTAAATTTATATCATTACAGCGATTAAGCGCATTCTCTTCGTTTTTTCTGTTTCTTTTTTCCTCGGAGATTCAAGACATACTGCAAAGTAGGTCCGTTCACTCTATTTTTTTTTAATTTCATATTTTCAACATTCTTTTTTGGACTTTTTTTGATGATCCTTCGGTTTTTAGGGGCGAAGCAAGTTAGAGGCCCGAAAGTTGGACTCTCATGTTGTTATCGTGTCGTGTCGTATTCTAGTGTTGTAACGGTAATAAAACACCCACACGCTCGCTTTCCAACCCCTCGCGCTTGAACGTTTAATCTCCATTGACAAAAACCCGCACTAAAAGAACACACCAGGACAATCGATTTCCGTTCGCACTTGCTTGCTTGCTTCTATTTCGCTCCGTACTCGCTTTACTTTAAAAATCGGAGTTGTCTTTTTTAAATTTCACTCCTTCTCCGCCTCCGTAACTGGGATGTCGCCTACATCAGCGCGCGCCGCGTGGCAAGAGAAAGACTTACACTTTTTCAACGCACTTATGCACTGCATGTTTCGCTCCTCCCCAGGTTTAACGTTGGGGTAGATGGTCCCTATTTTGGGGAGGAACATGTGTAATATGCATGTTTTGATTTTGTCAGGTTAATATTGTAAAATTTTTTTCATTTTTCTTATTTCTGCGTTTCTCAAAATTCTGTCTGACCAAATATATCCCACTACGCTTTTATAATGATTAACGGTAGAATTTCCGCAAAATCTACATTTTTGCGGAAATGTGTGGCTTTCGGCAGTTTTCGCCTTTCTTACCATTCTTACTTCGTATTTTGAACGCACTTTTGCCCACTTTTATTTTGTCTATTCAGAGGTTTGGGGGAGATCTAAACGATGCATATTCTTGATTTTCAGATCACTTTTCCTGATATTTTATTCCTTTACGTTTTCTATTTTTGGGATTTTCAAAGTCCTCTCCGACCAATTATCCCCATTTACGTAATTATAACGTATAAAAGTTGAAGTACCGCTAAATTTGCGTTTTTGTGGGAACACAGGACGTTACACGTTTCGCAATTTTGCCATATTTTCGTATTTTGAGCGTTCTCTTGCGACTTTTGGTTGTTTTTTGTTACTTTTTGTTGTTTTTTTTTGTTTTTCTTAGTATTTTTCGTTATTTTCTAACTTCTTTTTTTTTAATTTTCGAAATTCTGTCCACCACTTATCTCCATTTAAGGTATTATAACGATTAAAGGTGGAACCTCTGTTCTGTCCTGTCAGTCCTATCAAGAGGTCAGTCAGTCAGGGTAGTATATTCAGTTCAGAGAATCATTCAGCAACGTGTCGATGCATTCAGTAGTTATCGCAACAGGGTATGCCTGTCTCCCGCACCTGAAAATCCAACTTGCTTTTTGCGATTACTCGCTATCAATGCCAACAAAACCACCTCGTCTCTCGGTAGTTCATCTCAACCCTCGCCTACTTTCCTGCCGAATTCTTGGACTACATAGCTATGTGTCATGTAATCAGGCCAATGTGTCTAATACAGTTAAAAGTTTGCCATGGCTTACGCATCTACTGCGCGGCATTGTGAACAAGCACGCGGGGCTACATGAAGGTCAAATAAGCCAGCTTGTACATACCCTACCTCTGAACAAAAACTGTTTATAGAATTCTTTATATTGCTCTGACTTGTCACCAGAGACGTCAGACTCAGGTTGCCCTTCGCACATTGTATAAGGGCGCCCTGAACGCTCCCGTAAATACCTCCACTGAGTGCCTATACACTACGGGGATGTTCTTGCCACTGGGAGACCTCATACATACATCAACATAAAGTCCGGAAAATGGAGTGTCTTTCTAGCACGAAACAAGGACACTGGATCTATCACCAAGTTGCTCTCAAACCTATTCACCTCCCTATTATCACCCCTATTAACCGCTCCCATATAAAGTAAGGAAAGCGCCCATCCCAAAAAACGTTGCAGGTGATACCAATCCAGGGAAACGTTCTGCAAGCGTTGTCAATCATATCCACCCTATTGATTCTTCGATAGTCTAGAACATGCAATCACGGACGCACATCGAAGCAGCCGCCCATTGAATCCCGAGGGGCAATGAAGTAGTCACACACACCCTTGGTCCATCCACTAATCTACCTATAGCGACTCTAGAAACCCCCAATAATCGCCCGTATTGAGAACCTCTCTTTAGTATCTTTCGGATATACCATACACACTGATTCAATCCAAGCTATCCGCACCATTCACAGGGGGAGGCTTCTTGAAGAACTTCAGCACGATCAACGCGAAACCTTAACAAAACTACACCCCCAAGCTGTCTCAGTCAGGTGTATTCCTGGTCACACTGGAACTCCCTTCAATAAGGGAGTGCATATCCTCACCCGCGAGCACGTGCACCGGGCGTCTAGGATTTCCTGGCCTTGTCCGCCGACGTGAAACACTACTCTCTACTACAAACAACAAATGAAGCCTCACTATAAGAACATCAGAGAAACTCTTCGTACACTTCCTGTTCCAGACAAGAGTCACAACACAGCGCAAGTAGGCATTCTTCGACGTATTCATTTAAATTCTTCTGACACCAGCCCGTTCCTTTCTCTACCGTATCCGACACTCCCCGACATATCCGAATTGTCCTGAAACATAGGCTAACTTAGAACACTGCATTTTCGCCTGCCCCATTGCAATTCAATCCCCCCATTATCCACATCCTGCTTCAACGTGGCGGACTTGGCTAGCCAAGGACCAGCCCATGGGTCCAGTTGGCGTTGGTGAATGTGGCCCTACAATCTCAACACTTTATGTTGCCTTTCAATGAAGTTCTTTCCTACTCCTCTGTCAATTCTGCGTTTTTGTGGAAATGCAGGGCGTTACACGGACCGAGCTTTTGGGGTACGCAGCAAAGACTGCTACGCATTAAAATTAGTGCCCTTCCATTCTGCGAAGATTGATACCTTGCGACGCTAGACGTGGTCGACTGAGTGCATGAAACAAACCATGTTTGTTTGTAATTTGCTATTCAGCACACTCCCCGTCATTTAGTGCAATGAAACATTGGGCTGTCTGTTTTACTCTTGCGTGGTAGGCGTCTTTGTATCTGTGACGTAACACACAAACCAATGCGCTCGACCACTGAAGACACCAGATCGGTTGCATTCGGCTGTTAGACGTCCACGCGTATACCCCTCTCGCCAGCATAACAGACACGTAAGCAGTGAGGGCATGAATCCTATAGCTTCGCGTGCACGCCTCCAGTCCTCCCTCCACTCCCCACAAGTGCATGCGCGTGAAAGACACGGACATATAACAGTTGTAAAAGAGGGCTTGGTGGTGGCCAAAAGGAAAGCCTGAGTGCCACCTAGTGAGGCGGCTTCACCAGAATGCAAACTTCGGAGGGGGAGAAGGCGGGCGACATATATCTACCTCATGATCAAACATACGTACCTCCTACATATGCACCTCATAACCAATCAATACCACCGATGCTCCCTCACCGTCTGACACCGTCCCCCGACTCGCCAAAGGAGCCGTATAAGCACGCGGTGGGCAATAGGAGCCACTCTGGAGCATAACTATTTGATGACAAAGAGTGGAGACTTAAGACACCGGAGCAGAATTTTTACACCTTCAAGGGACCATGAACAAAGAACAGAACTTCGGTAAACTTGGAAAAAACACTTCATCATCATCACGACAGCCTTGGCCAACTCCATCGCTTTAATTGGAGCCTAGGAGGACGTTTTATATTTACAAAACGCAAGAGATATTTACACTTTTTCAAATTTGGCCATGTCGTAATATATACAGGACAGTGTCGTAATATATCCAGGAGAGAGGTAATTAGGCCAGTTGTACAACGACGTTTTGAGTGGGTTACCTACGCCATGGAATTCAAGTTATACTATGAAACAGGATTACCTTCCACACTGCAATAACTCATTCAAGTTTCGTGAAGGGGACTTATGCCATATGACTGCCGATCACACAAACAAAATTATGTGGTGTCATAAATCGCGTAAAGAGACTGGGGAGTGAGCACTGCGTCATTTGTTTTAATATCTCGAGTATTTGTTACAATTTTGTTACGATAGAATTAGTTACAATTTTAGAGCATAAAATCCGTTTTTTTAACGAAAAACACGCGTTTTGTCTTCATTTCTCTTAAAAACCCAATAAAAGAAATAGGTAACTACGATGGCAATATTAGCAGCCCGGCATTCTACCAACTGTGGAAAAAACATTAGGGCGAACACTTGGTGCTTACTAACATAAATATACCCAAGTGTAATGGACGCGATAATGCACAGAATTAACAGCGCAGTCCGCATATCTACAGTGGCGTCCGAACGCGTTCCAGCCAAGAGCTGCAGCCATGCCTAGTGTGCTATTCATGGTAAGGCAACTTTGTAGTACTAAGCTGGCACAGGGCCGAGTATCGGCCGTTGTGTAGAGCTTCCGTTTTGTATTCCTGATACCATGGGGGGTGGTTCGAGTCAAGCTCCTGACTCCTTAAAAGGAACCTGCAGCACTTTCAATAAACGCTTCCAGTCTTTGTTTCGCGTCTGGAAACACTGGGAAAGCTACATGTATCGCCAACACAGAGCGGCACTGCGTGATTCGCTCGTCGCAGCACAGTCGCGCTACGCCTCTGCTTTGCTTTTACGGCTTTTTTTTTTAATTGGAAATCGAATGCATTCTTTGCTGCAAATGAAAGAAAGTCGGCCAATAGCCGCCACAGCGTTGCAAAGACGTAATACCAGGGTTCAAAGAACGCCACGACCGGGAAATAGAGAAAAATGTGTTGAGCCAGTTTGTAATTTATCTGTTGGGCAGGAAAGCTGTAATTTGTTTGGCTGGGGTGCATTGCGACCCTGTAATCCATGTACTGGATGTGTTGGGTAACTACGTTCGGGAAGCATTTAGGATTTGGAACAATTTGAAAAGGTGCTTGAGGGTCCCTATATTTGTTTATTTTTTACTTCATTAGTTCCAGTTAAGGTTTTGCTGTCTTTAGTTACCTTCCGGTATTGAAATGATTCCTTTGTACTCATTAGGTTACGCTAGGCCTGATTAGAGTACACCATGTTACAGAGAGCAAAGTCGTGCCACATCGGTAATTTGCTATAAAGATTACAGCTTTGTCGTCGCGTGAGCAGAGTTAAGGATTACTCACTTGGCTGTTCAGGGTATCCAATTCCTATGGGACGGAACAGCAAGAATTTCGTTAAGAAATGCTTCACTTTAGTAACTTCACTGCTGCGTGAAGTATTCGCAATATTTTTGCAATGTTTGCGCTGAGTAACTGGTTGTAGGATACTACATGAAATTTACAACAAGGAGTTTTGAAAGTTTCTTTCCACTGTTGAATAAATGTTCTGCGCAAAAAAAACCCAGCAAATCCACAGAACCAATGAATAACCACAGCTTGCAAAGAACGTTTTTTTTTTTTTCAAACTTAGGAGGAGGGCTCGCAAGCTTTCGCAAACATTACTTCCAGCGATAAGAAGCGGAACCGTGAAATTTCCGATAAACAAAAACAATACGGGCTACATTTTCACATCCAAAGTCATAAACGCCTCTACCCGAATGTGCTTCTTAAACTTTACGCTTACATAGGGTAGCCAATAGCGAGGCCTTAGTTCACGGACTCTTTTACCATGGTGCAAAGGCAGTGTGCTCCAATAGCGCCCTGCGTCGCTCTCCATTGAAAAGGTGTCAATGCTCATAATATTGCATAAGCCATAGATGACTCATAACGGCAGAATTTTCGCGTCGGTGTATCAACAAAGGGAGGGAGAGGAGAGGGCAAAACGAGAGACTAGAGAGCGCTGCCTTTACAGCGCAAGCGACACCGCCAGGGTGGCGCAAAGTGAAAGTGAAGCTCTCCCCTTGCCTTTGCTCAAGGCGGGAAGACACGAAGGCTGACGACGGACTTCGTGAGGAGAGCAGGAGGAGAGGCTCGCGCAATAATAAAGATGTACGGATGAGATTTACCGATCTGCGGATGATCTACAGAAGATCTGCAGATGACCCAGTTCGCGTGAGAAATTAACAAGTTGCAGAAGATGTGTTATGGCTCAACCAGCACGATTGCACGTTTGTGCTCTAATACCTCGGCAGCTAAACAGTGCGACACCATTGAGGCCGCGAATATCTGACGAGCTAGTCAGGCTGAGTTATAAAGTGGGATAAGACGAAAAAACGGCGGTAGCCGACCGGCTTACCGGACGTGGCCGACATCATTGACATTTCGGACATTTGGGATATTTGGGATTCGTCACCTGAAAAAAATAGTAATTATCTCACTCTGAAAGTATCGAGCAAGCTGCGCGCGTTGCATTTAAGTCACAGATTTCTGAAATCGGGCAAGGAACACTTGCGTAGCGGAATACTTTACCGATCACGCAATGTGGCAAGGTTATCATAATGTGAATATTCTACAGTCACGTACTTACCCATGATGCAGCTGAATCAGGTGTGAAGCAAGAATCAGCTAGATGTAAATGTGAAACCCACGCTTTGTTTCCTGCGTCACCTGATCGGCCTGCGCAGTAACGGTGAGTGTTCAGCCTGAAATGTAAAAGTTATCGTTTATCGGCTGTAGATGTTTTAGCTCCAAGACAGTGGTCATCACAAAAAGAAAACTTTCTGCACATACGGCACTGACAAATCAGTGCACCTGTTTCTGATTTCCTCCTTGGAATCGCAGACATGTGTGTCTCCCCCACTCTGTCTCGTGGTTTAGGAACAATTTTTTTTAATTTTCTAGCCTTTCTGCAGTCCTGAGACGTGGTTTCTTTCTTTGCGAACCGACAATTTTGTTTCAAGGTGATGGATATGTCTTTTAGCAAGGTTATGTAGAAAGCATGTAGTTTCAGTTACCTACTCACGACTCAATCATTGCAACACGGCCTGAATTTTTATTGTGTTAATTTTTCTAGGCACTCGTATGTGAACGCACCTTCAAACTCAATGATGCACTCGAAAAGACAAATGCACTTAGTGTGAATTAAAATACCTTTTCATTGTACACCAACTCCACTGATTGGTGCCCAAGCCTATGGATGCACGCTTGACCGAATACTACGAGGATTTGCGTGAACTCTGTTCTATTTTAGTATTCGACAGCTCACATTGTATAATCTTTGAAAAGACATTTCCCTTGGATGCCTCTTATACTGGAGGTTTTGAAATATCTGAGGTAGGCAAAGATAAAGTAGTAATACCGCATGATCGTTGGATTCCGGAGCTTATCATGTTTCTTTTACGGAAAGGTGTAGCAGCAATACAGTGGGTCCGTTGTATTACGGACCTTACTTTTTGCATTCCCCGAACGAACTAATAAGAAAATGGTGCATCCCTTATAAAACTGACGTTACATTCTGTGATATACAGATAGTTGTAATCCCTGTACTGTTTACTCCGTTATATAATGGACGTGATCTTCAAAAATTAAGGGACCGTCAGTGTTATCGCAGTCCTTTCCGTACTACGGGATGTCCTTTCTTAATATTCTCTCCAGCTTCTATGTTATGGAAACGTGTCTATCAACATGCAATATCTTACCAGTACTTTTCACCGCAACCTCGGCCATATTTTAACAGTATACAAAGCAGTAGAATTTTTCTCTGCAAATTTGCGTAGGTAAAATAAAATGCCCTCTGCCAGGCACGAGGTGTCATGTCTTTTACATCTGCGCGGTAGGATTGGAGTATTTTTTAGGTGCGGAGTACCTTGGACCACACAAAGTCCGTCCGCGTTCGTGCGCATAGCATTTACAATCGTAATAAAGCACACAGGCGCCGGCAAGATATGAGCCTGTGTCTCGTAGACCAGACAGAGTTTGTGTCAGACGTCTTATCCATTAGGCTACGACCATGAGTCCGCACCCGAGAGTCAAATAGCTTACTTCCTCGCCTGTAACGGTGCGGAGTACCTTAGGACCTGTCAAGGTCCGTCCTCGTCAATCCGTGCGCACACCACCATCAAGCGAAAATCTAGCGAAATTCGAGTTGACCCATGAGGTGCAGTTTCATTTAGGGAATATTCAAGGTGCAACTCACGGCTCAATTCAAATGACGGTCGGGGCCGAAATCGGATGTCATTTATGCCGCAACTTGGAGGTTATTTCGAGTCCACGTACTCCGCACCTTCGCCATCATCCACGGATTCGAAATGGTGCCGTTTTTTTTTCCTTACAAGGAAAGTTAATTCCTGGCGGGTAACCAACGGGGGCGCGTTATAATCGTGCACGCAGTGAATATCAGTACTTAGGCGAAATATTCCAATCTGTACATTCAGAAATTCCCAATTTTTAGCACTTTTTCTCCGCAGGTTTTGTCTAGAATTCCCCGCAAAATTGTCTACGTACTGTTTCGGCAGCTCATAGGTCTCTACGTAGTTTCCTGTTCGAATTTTGGCATTTGCCAGCGCCACCTGCACTGACTGCTTTACGTAGACTTCTGGGCGGAGCCGACGTTCAGAGAATCACAGTTGCCGCGTGAACGAAATTCTGCTACGTCATCTGCGCAGCAGAATTTTACTATGCATTTCATGTTTGTACACAACAGCATGCTCGCTTTGCATTCTAAACTTCCAAGTTAAAATTAGCCGTATGAAAAAGAACAAGACATGTTGGTAAATCGAGGTAATTTTAGCTCAGCAGGGGACTGCTGACGCAATCTCTCGTTGACAGCACGTGGACTACGTAGCCGACCAACGTTACTAGATCTATTCCAGTTGTAAAACTCCGCCTGAAAGCCGTGCGTGAACGTGACCCCTGTTCGTTTACGCCCGCGTGGTGGCGCTGCTGCCACGGTCAGCCGGATTGGTCGGCTCGGCGGGCGCTTCCTATTGCAGCACTCTGCAGTAACTGGGAAGCAAATGGGTTCTTCCGAGTTGATTGTGTCATAATTTCTGGTTTTAAGCTGGTGGGGCAGGTTCAAAACGTATATGTTTACGTTCTTGACGTAGGTAAATGTCTGAACTGACGCTGTGGTCTGGGTACGCAGTGCTACGGTGCAATGGCACGCAGTGCTCGGGGCCGACGAGCCCGTCTGGCCGCTGTATGGCTCTCCCTGTTCGTTCTGCGCGCTACAGTTCATACAATGTTTAGCAGTTGCATGTAAAGCCACAAGTATGGTAGGCAATCTCGCGAGAGTTTTTGAGGGTCCTCTGAACTAAAATACCGCTAAGATGAGCAAAGCATCGATAAATGACGTTAGATACCCGCGAGAACTATCTGAAAATTTGAAACGCCAACTTCAGCCGAAACTGTATTATTAAATTTTTGCGACTTCACACTTCATCCGGCATAAACTTATGTCTGCAAGGTGCTGGTTCGCAATGCAGCAATGCGCCGTTTAAAGACAAACGCGAACGGATGTTTTCGAAACGGTCGAGTCAGAATTTCAGGATTTCATCTCATGTGGCAGGTTCGGGCTTAGATTTGGGTGCCTGGTGCGCGAAAATTTCAGTAATTAAGCAAATTCTGCGTGCTGGGCCCACAACGCCAGCGAAAGCGAGGGAGGCGGCAGGCATATAACAAAAACAACACCCGCTTGACAGTTAATTTCCTGGTGGGCTGTTTTTGCACGCTAGCAATTTTTTTTAATGACGTGAGAGCGGCTGTGTCGGGAACGTTCTCTGTCGGGTAATTTTCATATTAAATTAGAATATAACCTCGTCTGCATTCTCACGCTCCTACGCGGAACAGGTTCTAGGACATCTGCGCTGCTTGTATTTCGTTTTCTAACCAAATCCTTTCTAACTACGCAAAGAAGCATTTTTTTCGATTTGTGTACAATTAGTGCCTGTAGCATTTGTCGGCGGTCTTCATATGCACGATAGCAAAGCCTCTAAACTTCTAGAGGAATTATCCCACATGTTAGATGAAAAGAACAGTCGAAGAGGGCACGAGCTACGATTGTAGGTACTATTTTATACGTTTCACATGCGCGGTCAAAGAAGTCTAGATTCATGCAGCCGCTGTCATCTCTGGAAATGCTTCCCCATAACAATAACGGGCGCATGTGAAAATGTGGTTTGCATAGTAAACGTACAAATGTTCTATCAGTGCTCAACGTGATGTAAGCCGCACGAAAAGAAATATCCAGAAAGAGCTGGGCCATTCGTGAAGGCATAATGGGTCCTTGGGTAGATTCCTCTTTTCGCTCGAAAATCACGCTAAACTGTGGCCACTGCTTCAACAAGTAGCAAAGCAACGCGGAACGTTAACTCACGAAGCACACGGATTCGATTCCCGGCCGCTGCGGCCGCTTTTCTGATGGAGGCGAAAAGCGAAAACGCCCTTGTGTTTGAGATTTCGGCGCACGTTAAAGATCAACAGGTGGTCAAAATTAATTCGGAGCCCTCCACTACGGCGCCTCATCGCCTGCGTTGCGTCGGCGCATGAAACCCTGTGGTTTGGGATTGATTGATGAATGAATCAATCAGAAACCACAGAAGGGCATTTGGGGAGCGCAGTGCGTATGCGAACAGAAATGCCACCCACGCACAAACTCACTCCAACATGCGGTTTCACGCGACGGCTGCGTTCCGAAGCCAGCGGACCGGGCCGACCTAGCGTTCCTGTATATAGATCCCGCAGGGAGATAAAGGCCGAATCGCATGGAGCGTTTTTTCACGCGATTCGCGCGTGTCGGTGTTGCTCGTGCATTTTTTCGACGCCCGCGTCGACGATTCCGCACCCGCAGCAGCATCTGCCTTGGCTAGATTTTGACGCGCATCGCGCGCGGCAGTGGGAAGAGCCTGGCGACTTGCGCCAATGGGGAGGCGCGCACCTCATAGCGGCGGTTTCGAAGCGCTACAGACCGCCGGCTGGCTCCTCCGGGGATGTTTAGGCTTACCACCCCAGCAGATATTCAATGGGCGCTTTCACTAGCGGCGCGGATGATGTTTTTTAGTACCGTTTTCACCCACATTATAAGCTCCTTTACCGCACAAGCAACTTCGTTCGTGCCTTGAGCGGCATTTGAGAGAGCGCTTAGAAGTGGTCACTCGAGCTACCGACATCACTTCGCTGCCGAAGCCGCCGCCATGTTGCCGCTGCCGGCCGCGGCGCCGGAGCGTGCGGGTGGTTACGCGGCAGCATCAGCGCGCCTGTGGCATGCGCGGCGCGTTTTCGCGAGCAGAAAACGCTCCATGCGGTTCACGCTTAGGAGTTGCGCGACCCTTTTCCACGCGCTGCCGTGATGACGTCACTCCGGGTATCCGTGCCGCACAGAGAAGCCCCCACTACGCCTGTGCCGCAGCCGCCGACGCGGGCGGCCCGCGCCCCCCCAAGGAACAGCAGCAGCACCAGCGTGAGCGACACCGCAGGAATCCAGCGTAGCCGCCGTAAGGCGCCGCCGACCGAAGCGCCCCCGCCGCGCGTCAGCCGCTATCGGAAGCGTGGCGGCGAGGCTCCTACACTCGCGATGGGTGGCTTTCCCGCAGTAATCCGGATAACAAGATGGCGGGCGGTCGCGCAACTTCGCAACTCTTAGCTCCCTGAGGGAGCTATATAGAGGAACTCTACGCCGACCGTGTCGCGCGCGCCGCCACGCGGCGTCAATGGAAAGGCGTCACGTGCCGCGCCGGAGTTTTATAACTGAAAGGATCTACAAACGTAGCCGACAGCACGCGGACAACGTACTACGGACTACGTACTACGTACGCACGCGGACTAAGGCACACCCGAAATACGTAAGTGTACATAGAATTAGAGGGGAAACTGGCGACGCGAACATGGCAGCGGCGCTTATGCTTCAATGGGAATGATGGGTAGTTCCGGGACCGGAATGCGTAGGATTAAAACAAGCCTCTGGCTGCGCAAATTGTGTTTTTTGACAAAAAAAACTCTTATTGCACGGTTTACGCTTACAAATTACATGGCGAACAAAAAAGTTTGTGAACAAAAACCGGTTTTGTACGAAATTAAACGGCGCGTTTGAATAAAAAGCAGACGCGGACTCGAGGAGTTTTGTGGAGCAGGTTTGCCATTTGCCGCTAACTACAGCAGGCTCCAGACTTCTTTAAAAACTACTTGTACAAGTTTCGGCGCTGGTGGTTTGTAATAGGAAGAGAAACGTTTTGTGCTCATACAAAAAAGAAACCGATTACCATTGGCGAAGTTATTCTTGCCTGCGACATTTATCAAGCTGCGTTCCTATCAGCCGCCGGTGCTGCTATTCTACGTCGTAGGAGCCGGCGTTCGCACGAAAGGTGGGGCTGTTCCAAGCGATTCGCAACCGTCGTCAGCTTCGACAATACATTGCTCTGCCGAATGAGCAGTCCCGCAACTCCTAATTCGCAGACACCTTCGCCGCACAATAGCGCCGTCTTTGTGTTTTCGTGCTCGCTGTGCCGGCAATGAATTGATAAACCACCCAACTCGCACCTCTGATTATAAAACATTCCACTCAGGGTGGCCTCAGTGCGCGCGTGGCATGCAGTTCAAGGAGAAACGTATTTTTGATAGCTTCTTCCAACACCCCGCGTAGGCAAATGCGTTCACGTTAACCCAAAACGATAAAGAAACTACCTGCAATCTATAGTAACTTCCACAAGCTATCGCGGGCCAATCCGAATCCAGAACTACCCATCTCGCCCATTGAGGCGTACTATCGCAGCGCCAGATTCCTCTCTAGTTGTTATTGTATGAAACCCTATGGTAACTGCATACTTCAAAATGATATATGCAAACTGGCTTCAGCCCTTCCGCTGCAGCCTTACGGTCTTGTTGTCATGGGGTATTTTTCCCTCCAAACCCCTTCCTGTTTTACGAACTGGCGTGGAAGCCGTCTTGGATGCTTGTGGCTTGCGGAAACACGAATGCCCATATTTTAACATGAAACCAAGAAAGTGTTAAGGAGTCCTTTAAAAAAATCAATAATTAATGTAGGGTCTGGTTTACAGACACTAATTTTCCTTTTGTCTCCACGGCTCCTAAAATTCCCTGAATCAAATAAAGATTCCTCTTTTTCCTTTTGGCAAAAATTACAGCCGAAAATTCCCCGTAAAAGGGAAAATTCCCCGCACGGATCATCACTGTGTGCACGCACGGTACCTCGGAAGCAAATAATTTGTGATTATTTTCTGTTAGTTAGGCTGTGAAAATGCGCTTTCCTGCGACATTACTTTCTTAGCGTCATGTTTCATTGCACGTTATCTACGGCAATTTGCGCAAGCGTAGCGATGAGCAGAAAACTTGGGGGCTGCACAACTAATTGATATGCACCGATAGATAACCATACTGGCCGATTAAGAAACGAAGTGGAGGCCGAAGTACAATCACGATGAGATCGCTGGGGCTACAAACGTACACCTGGCTGTCGAAGCAGGCAAGACTTAATTTCAGCAAGAGCAGTGCTTCACACAATGGCCAACAGGGGCCCGCCTTATTCGTGGTAAAGAAACCGGAAGTAGAGGAATTAATGAATGAGAGCTGTACCCACTTCGCGATTTATTTAAATGCAAACCGCTGCCCTCCTGTCGCAACAAGAAATGAGCAAGATGGAGGAAAAATGACAAGAGCCAGACAATAGGCTGACAAAAAATAGTGCTCGAAGCGATCCTCATGCAAAGCGAGGACACGGCGTGCATTAGCCACAGGCCACTGCCTCTTAATAGCGTAACTTGCCTGAACTTAAATTCCAAATACCTTCTAGCGCGTACGTTACAGGGGTTTGATTAGAGAACGGCAGTGCTGCGATGCCGTCGACGTGTGTACACGGGGCAGGGTCCTCGTCAAGCCAGCGCCTGTGCTCGCTGCTTGACCCCTCTCCTTGCAACGTGACATGTAACTACATAAATGAATAAATTTGAATTTGAAAATAACCGCCGTATTCCAAGTTGTCGCATGACCTCAGAAATTGTCTCTTCACCAATGATCATTCATTAGTTTATTTCAGGGGTTAACGTGCCGCAGAAAAACTAGTCTATGAGCCGTGCCGTAGTGGAAGGCTCCGGATTGATTTTGACCAGGTGAGTATATTTAACGTGCGCCGAAATCGACACACGGCCGTTTTCGCTTTTGTCTCCATCAAAAATCAGCCACCGCTGCCGCGATCAGGCTTTCGTGCTTGGGCTTAGCATGACAACGCCATAGCCTCTTCACCTTTTCTCTTTGCACATTAACGCGATGCTTGCCTTGACCACGGTTGCACTCAACACATAAAAAACGCTTCCAGTATACGCTGTCGGAATACACAAAAGAATAACTGGTGCTCCGCTCACCTTAGACGGCGTGGGCCCTCAGGAACTGGCGAAAAGAAGACGCGGATGCTAGCACATCGAAATTCTCAATGAAAGAAGAAGATGATGATGATCACCTCGATGTGTTTGGGCCATGCCCACGAAATAGGGGACTGGTCAGGGTCGAATCTTCGAGGTTCTTCTCGTTGTAGCCGATAGGCACAGTTTATTTTGCCGTGAGAAAGGTTAATTAAGGATATATACCACACAATCGCGTCTCTTGCTCTACTTGCTACAATGAAGTCATCCCTTCTATTACAGAATAACAAAAAAGCATCAAAGGATGCACAGTGTAAAAACCCAAATCACCCAATAAGTGTGTCAATTCAATTGTGCAGTCCAAGTTACCTGTAGCAAAAAGAAGACGCGGATTGTAATTAGCCGTAATAAATATTCATAAGAACAAGCAGGAGCTTGAATACAAGTGAAAAACAGTTTTTCGGAATCCAAATATATTCCTGGAGGTACTTATCAACACTTTTTCTTTGACATCTTATTTTCGTCTAGTATTTCGCTTTTGTTTCATTGTCTTTTGGTGTGAATAATTTCGAACGGCTATTGAAAATCGAGACTTTTCATCAGTTTGCTGCAAGTACCAGCCGGTTCCCAGACCCACTGGCGTCCTCTATCGGTGTGGGTGGGGAACCACTGGCGAGGTGGTTCCCACACCCACCTTATAGGGGGCAGGCACTGTTCTGGCAGGACAGACTGTCTCTCCCTCCTGCTAGTTAAGGGATCCTGCCGCCGCTGATTTTAGATGCCGATTTCCTTCCGCGATTCGTATAATTTTCCCGGAGACGGGGCTGCCGTTCTTACCCTAGCGCCCGTTTACGTTCGCGCTCATACAAAAAAAAAAAACAAAGCTGCTGTGTTTAATTTTAATTTAACCTGGGTTTAATTTTTAACCCTTTCATTTGTCTGTGTTAAGGCGTGAAAAAAGTCAGCAAGGAGAGTGGCACGCACCACAGCTTCCCTAAAGCCAGGCTTCTTTGCGGCTGGTGTAGTTCGGTTCTACTCCCGAGCAATCAATTTCAAGTGCTGCGCGGGCCGCATTATTCTAGGACGTTTAGTTTTTGGAATTCAGAGTTTTGAGAATTTTGTTAAGCCAGCACATTAACCCTCAAAGCTTCCGATTCGTGGCCAAACCCACAAGTGGGTATGTCCTCAGAGGAAATGAAACACAGGGGCAACAATTTCTATTCTGCCGCCGTCAAAAAGAAGTTGACCACGAAACATTTGTAACATTCTTATCTAGGAGCTTCACTTTGTAATCACTGGTTCAGTGAGGTCCCACCAAACTTCGTGTTTTCGAGGCACGAGTATTGAAACTAGCACAGTGGAACCCCGGTAATACTACTTGCAAGGTACCGGGAGAAAGCGCTGTATGACCGGGGTGTCGTAGAACCGCGGTGAGGGTAAATGGCGGCCTAGTAGTCGGTCTCACGTGATAGGAGTACTAACAACTTATTTAAACTACTCTGTTTAGCGCGTTCTAGCACAATTTGAGAACCTGTAGCGGAAATCCCAAGTTTTAAAAAACGTCTTTGCTGCGTCCCCTCCCCTCCACGGCGTCCGAGCTAGCCCGGCGGCCAATCGCAGCGCGCTACGTGACGGCCGTGCTGACCGGCGCTATTTATAGCCCGCCTCTCCCGTGCCTTGCCGTTTAGTGTTTGACGCCGGGGGACAAGCGAGTGTGAGCCCTCATTCACACAGCCATCACCTTCTTCGTCATGGCACCGCCACGTCAAGAAACCGCGGCAGAGACGTAAACGGAGTAGCGTTCGTACTGGAGTTCTCCGTAAAAGTACAGGATCGTCTGCCTAGTGATCTGTTTAGCCTGGAATTGAGTGGGCTTAGTCTGAAAAGTAAAAAAAATTGCATAGATTTTCTCGTGTGCTCACTTTTTGCTAAATTTAGCCGTAACATTTTTTCTGATTTGCTAGTTTTCCATCGGCAATGTTCCCGTCGCGTTGATGGAAAGGAAACGTAGTTTGTCTTCCCGTCACCGTCACACCGTTTTCGTAGAGAAATCGTCGAATGAAGCGTCACCGATGACGGTAGACAGTAGCGTGATGGTGACGTGACGTGGTGAAAAAATTACACCATCTCCCCGATTGGAACTATGTGGGGATGCAAAGCATCTCGGAGTTCCCAACCCACCCGGCGCGCGCGCGGCCGCTTTCGCGGCACGGTCGCGTTGACGAGCGGCACCCCGATCCGCTTGGCGACGCTGGCGTTTCGAAGTGGCTTCTCGTTGGCGAACCGCATCCGGATCCGCAAGGCGACGTTGGCGTGCCGAAACGGCTTCGCTTTCTCGCAGTGTGGGATCCGCTGATTGACGCTCGCGTTTCGAAGCGGCTTCCCTTTCGCCAGTTCGCTGACAGATTTGTCGGCGTCCATTCAGTTCATCGGACAAGCAGCAACTGAGGGAGCGGCACGCGGAGAGGAGGAGAGGAGGAGCAGCGCGCTACCTATCGCAGAGCTGGTGGGGAGAGGGGGAGAGATGCGGACGGACGCCGACGTACGGACATAGCCCTGAGCAAGAGATGCTTTGCATCTAAAAACGGCTGTGTGAATGAGGGTTTAAACTGCCAAGGCTAAGCGAAACAAACAGGTAGTACAAGGCATAGATGAAAATAAACACATTTTCGCAAAGGGTCAAGACACCCTTTGAACGGTCCCGTGCCCTTGCTATTGGGTCATAGTGCTTAACACATAGCTGTTTTCATTTCCCACGAGACCCAGCAACGCGGAATAGATAAGATGATTCCAACTTCGCGAGTTACACCTCCAATGGCTATAATAGCAAAAATGGAGTTAACTGGTCTACCGAAATTTTTAACAAGTCAAAAAAAGAAAAATATAAATAATTACGGAAAATAACGAACCGTGCAACGGCAGAATAATGCAGACTTCGCAACAGTTACACCTGCAATCGCTATAATGGCGTAAATGGAGTTGACTGCTCGACGAAATTTTGAAAAACTAAAAATAGGAAAATAAAATAATTATGAAAAGTGGCGAACAGTGTAGCACCCTGAATTTGAGTATTTGATTTTTATTTCTTGGCAAAACCAAGGGGAGGCTGAGACTCAAGCTGGACGTGGCCTGAGAGGGGCCTCAGCCACCCGATTTACAGCGTACATAATAACACGTCTGGTCACTAATTTAAGCATAGTAGCACAATCGTAATACAGAAATAGCAAAAAGCAAAGTCATTACTACATTTTCTAGGTATTATACAAAGCATAGGTCTAAAATTCACAGAAGGATCGCAGTGTACACATAAACGCAGTAATTCGTACGCATGAAGTTTCATCAATTATACTACTATGTCACAATTACGTATGAATTATTTTTGTTTGTAATTGTTTTTAATTTCTACCTTTAGGGGAACATGTAGACATATAGTTCAAACCCTTAATTATATATCAGTATTGCAAGAATTTTGCTTAAGTAACACTTCTTTGACCTGTTTTTTAAACGTTGGTTCACTACCGTCGTCCTTTAATTTTTCTCCCAATTTATTTATTATTTCAATCGACTGCTACAGGGAAAGATTGCTCACTATAGTTCGTTCTTACTTTTGGAGTGTGCCGTATCGTATGCCTGAGAAGGCAGCCAGAAGATTTATTGTTAACTTGATTGTGGGTCTTTTGCTTATAAATGTTGTGCAGAACCTTCATGTAATAGATTTGCTCAGCTGGAAACATTGAATATTCAATAAAAAAGGCACTTGTCCTCAAATCTGCGTAACAGCCATGATAATCTAAATAAATGCGCAAAATTCTTTTTTGCAATACAATGAGCCTGTTCTAATTACTTTTAGTAGTGGTCCCCCACGCCAAAATCCCGTAGCATAGTTTCGAATAAACGAGAGCATTGTATAAGTTTTGTTTCAACCGTAGGGCTATGAAATGGCCAATTCTATATATAAGACCTATACTTTTAGAGTTTTCGGTGGGCAGTTGAGCAATATGCGTGTTCCACGAATGTTGTTCTTGAAACCAAACACCTAAGAACTTCTGTTCTGTCACTCGGTTTAACTTTGTTCCGTTTATTATAATCGGGACTTCTTTCTCGACTTTCTTATTGTATATCCTAAATATCATGTAAGTTGTCTTTGTAGCGTTAAGTTGCAATTTATTATCTAGTAACCAATTTGATGATTGTTCCAAGAGAACATTTAGCATTGAGTGAAGTTAAATTATATTATCAGATGTGAAGAATACATTAGTATCATCCGCATACATTACAAGTTCTGGTGGACCTTCTATATTTATGATGTTGTAGGGGTGCGCACCTCATCTTCTAGCAGCGCGACTATCATCTGCATCATCTCACCATCATCATCAGCGGTGCTTGCCCGGCCAGCGTCAGCAGTGCCACGCGCCACGAGATCGAACACGACGGAGCGCCTGAGTGGCCGCATGTCTGCCCCGCTGATGATGGTGAGATGATGCAGATGATAGTGGCGCTGCTAGAGTGGCGCGTCAGGAGGACGGCCGTGAGCTTGTAGGTCTGGGCTCCAGTCTTCGGCAGCCCCACATTCACCGACCGGACTTGAACCCGACCGCATGCGCTCACCGACGACCTCCCGCCTCACCCACTTCTGCCACGCCACGCGAAGGCACTGGTGAGCCAAACAATACTGAAGCAGCCGAAGTCTGGAGCCCAGACCTACGACGAGCTCAGGGCCGTCCTTCTGACGCGCTACGGTCGGTACCTCAAACCACCCACGCCAGCCGCCCGGCCTTGCACCACCCCGGTCGGGGACCTTGTTCCTAGCACCAGGATGCTGGCCTCGGTGGTACCACCCCGCGACGACACCACGGCCACTGCGACCATGCTCTACTCCGTGGATGGCAACCCAAAGGCATCGACAATGAAGGACTGCACCTCACGCCCTAGCAGTCCGTCACCCAATGTATCTGCGCTGCCTCCCCACAGCACTCGAGCCCCGGGCTGGCCCCTAATGAAACCTCGTTTACCACCTTTTGTGCAAGCGACCCCTGTTGACCCAAGTGCAATTTCGGCAACCACTGCACTATTTTCGTTGACGCCGCTGGAGCCATCAGTCGAAGACCCGCTTCACGACGCATCCAGACCATCTGTGATGTGGCGGACGCGTCTACTCCAGCTCCGCTGCAGCGCCGCATAGTACGCTCGAGAAGCACAGTGTGGGACTCGTTACCGACTGCGATGAAAGCCCATCCTCCGACGAGCTGCTTCCCCAGTCCCGCGTGACCGGCCGTTACAACAAAGCCGACGTCGAGCTTAAACGTCACCGCCAACATCGCAAGCACCGCCCACGACGACCGCCTTCTACGAGAACGAAGTTAACCTTTGCTACGACTACGCCGACGCCCATGGTGCCTGCGATAGACCCGTCATCGGTTCTGCCCGAGTCGTCGCCTACTTTTGGTAACATCCCCACCACGCGTATACTGCGGACCTCCTCGGCGTCACCTGCAGATTTCGCGTCAAGAGCACTCGTACATCTGCGCCCAGCGCTATCCCGTGAACTTCCACTTGGACAGCTCGGGCGAGCTGCTAATAGACGAGCACACTATACACTTACTACGCCCGCTTTTCCTGACCCGTCCAATCCCCTACATTAATGTGGACACCCGCGACAGCCTGACATCGGACCAGCCGATTCATGCTCAAGCTCGTCCGGTACGCCACTCCCAGCCCAGGCGGCCGGAGATTATAAATGTGCACAGGAAGCCTCATGACGACGACTTGGACTGTCAGCGGATTCTATTTCGGGACTGACCAGAACGACTATATGATCTTAGATCCCTTTTCACTTGGACTACTGAAGGAACTCTGACCGCGGACACCACCTGTACATAGCTTTCCTTGTAGTTAGTTGTTAATGTTCTTCTTTTCTTTTGTCGCGCTCCGCGCTAGGGGGGGGGGGGGGGGAGCCCTGTAGAGCACTTCGTAATCGACAGCAGGCGCCCACTATCATCACTAGGGACCGCTGTGCCAGTGTCAGCAGCGCGTGGCCTCGACAGGCACGACGACCTACGCGCTAGGGAACACCCAGGCTTCAGCGCTGCTCGGCCGCATTCCACGGGCGCTCCCCGAATCGCGGGCTTCTGCTGCCACCGAATCCTCCTCAGTAAATAAATGTAGGGTCAGCCGCACGACCACATCGGCGCCTACAATGTCATTTACACAAACTATCAAGAGTATCGGGCCTAACTTGGAGACTTGTGGGACACCTTGTTTTAGCTCTATTATGTCTGATGCAATGGAGTTTAGTTGAAGGAACTGCTTTCTTTGAGTCAAATAGCTTTTTAAAAGGTTACCTGCCCCGCCACGTATTTCATATCCCTCCAATTGATTTAGCAAAATATTATAATCTATCGAATCAAATGCTTTTTTAAGGTGAAAAAACAGTCCAATTGTGGACTGCCTGTTTATTTTATCTTTAATGTACAGTAATGCTTGCTCTGTTGATTTAGATTTTTGGAAACCACATTGATACTTCGAAATTAAATTGTTTTTAAGAAAGAAAGTCGATAGTTTTTTTATAAATTACTCCCTCAAATACCTTGGAAAAAACTGTCAGGACAAATATTGGCCTGTAATTTGATACATTGTCGTGTGCTCCCCCTTTATGAATCGGCGTTACTCTAGCAACTTTAAGTTCCCCAGGAAAAACACTGGTGGACAGACATAGATCAATAATGTACGCTAACACGTCACTTACTTCTGAGTGCCAGGCGCTTAATTGCACCTTTGCACAATAATGCATATTTCGCGAAAGTTTAACATGAATTGCTATAATGGCATAAATGGAGGTAATTGGTCGAACGAAATTTTAAATAACTAAAAAATAAGAAAAGTATAAAATAAAACGGGAATTAGTGAACCGTGTAATGCCCTCAATATCCACAATAATGCACATTTCGCGAAAGTTGCCCCTGTAATCGCTATAACGGCGTAAATGGAGGGAATTCGTCCAACGAAGTTCTAAAAAACTAAGTAATAGGTAAATTGTAAAATAATTACGGGACAATGGCAAACAGTGTAACACCCTGAATTTCAACAATAATACAGATTTCGCGAAAGTTCAACCTGTAATCGCTATAATGGCGTAAATGGAGATAACTGGCCGCAGAAAATTTTAACAAACTAAAAATAAGAAAAAGGTAAAAGAATACGGACAAGGTCCAAATGTGTAACGCCCTGCATTTCCACAGTAACACAGATTTCGCGAAAGTTCCACCTGTAATCGCTATAATGGCGTAAATTGTCGGAATTGGCCGAACGAATTTTTGAAAAAGTAAACAGTAAGAAAAAGTACAAAATAAAAATGGGAAATGGTGAACCTTTAATGCCGTGAATTTTCACAATAATGGGGATTTCGCGTACGTTCCACCTGTATTCGCTATAATGACTTAAATTGAGCGAATTGGTCCAACGAAGTTTGAAAGCAAAAAAATAGGGAAATTATGAAATAATTATGGAAAATTACAAACTGGGTAACGTCCTGAATTTCAACAATAATGCAGATTTCGCGAAATGTCCACCTGTAATCACTCTAATGGCGTAAATGGAGATAACTGGTCATACAAAATTTTGAAAAGTAAAAATAGAAAAGTTTTTAAATATACGCAAAATGGCGCAATGTGTAACGCCCTGCATTTCCACAACATGCAGATTTCGCGAATGTTTCACCTCTAATTGCTATAATGGCGTAAATTGAGATCACTGCCTGCACGAAATTTTGACAAACTGAAAAATAGGAAAATTGTAAAAGAATGCGAAAAAGGGCGAAACGTGTAACGCCCTCCATTTCCACAATAATGCAGATTTCGCGGAAGTTCCGCCTGTAGTCTTTATGATGCGGAAATAGAGGTAATTGGTGACACAAAATTTTGAAAAATAATGAATAACAATATAAAAAATGCGGGAATTGAAAATGTAATAACGACCTGCATATCTACAATATTTCAGATTTTGCGAAAGTTCTACCTATAATCGCTATGTTAGCGTAAATGTGATAATTGGTAGAAAGACATTCTGAAACACAAAAAGAAATATAAAAGTACCAGAAAATTATGGAAAATGGCGAAACGTGTAGCGCCCTGCATTACCACAATAATTAAGATTTTGCGATAGTTCCACTTGTAATCATTATAATAGCGTAAATGAAGACAATTGGTCAGGCAGGATTTTAAAACAAAACAAAACAAGAACTTGGCTTGGAAAAGCTTATACTCAATGCAAGCGGCACAACAACGCTACGCATTAGTAGATAATTCTCTGAATTTCGGCGGAATTTTTTTTTCTTCAAAGAAACCATTGCACAAGCTATAAAATGTGAGTGTGGTGGTGGTGGTGGTGGTGAACTATTAGTCAAGTAAATAGCTTCGCGCTTGAAAGCGGGAGAAGCCCTCATTCAACAGCACCTGCGACAGCTGCGGTCTTTGCGTGCCCGGTCCACCAACTGTCGCTGGTCCTCAGGGTCCGAAATGCACAGAGCGGGCTCCCACTGCTCGAAGGTAAAGTGCAAATAACGAGGCTGCTGCTGCTGGTGGTGCTCATAGAGTTTCTTACAATATACACTAGAGAGGAATCTGGCGCTAGCGTCTATGCGGCTCACGTCAAGGCCGTCTGTGTCGTCATGGACCGCCATTATACATCGCGCTCGCCTTATATTCATCGTTGGCTTGGATTGAGACGTTTTAGCGACCGCAAATTTCACCAAAATGCCGCAAAAACACGAAGAAAAGTGTGCAATTATGTAAGTGGAAAATAAACACAGGCTGGTTTAAAACTAAGGAAAAAGGAAGTAAAGCGTATTTTTGCCGGAACGGTTGTACCTGCTATTCCGCAGGCCAAGGTTGTAGTAATGAACAAGGGTAATATTGGGTGGGAAAATTGATTAAAAACTATGATTTTAGTAATTTCACCATTACTGCAAATATAAGTTGCTTGAAGACTTTGGAAAGCTTTTGAGCATGCCTTATTAAAACGTTGACTTCGTGGTGAACCGGTGGCACCGACCGCCAACTATTTTAGCAAGAAAAAGAAAACATGGCGTTAAACAGTCGTGCACGATGACAAAATAGGACGCATACAAGCGCCCGTATAGTGGCAACCCCGTGGTCGTATCTAGTCTTCGTCGAAGTACGTTTTGTTTTCTTCTTTTCGTCTGCTACAAATTCCGCGGCGGCATATTACCCGCTCAGTCATGCGTTGTTCTACTGCGGCATGACCAACGTCAGGTGCGATCACGCACAGCCTGGTGTTTCGCCGAACACGGCTAACCACAGAAAAGGGAGGATTTCGGCTTCCTTGTAGCTCGTAAACGTGGTTAATGCATAGTGAAGAAAGAAAATCCCCCAAAAAAAAGCTTAAGAATCTAATTGTCATGTCAAGCTCAAGCCAAAAAGGGGGTCTTCCCATGAACCCCAACGACAACATGGCTACAAGGCGCAAGTTCCTCCCCTAGTATACTTACTAAGAAACTCTAGGGTGGTGGTGGCCCATAAAGTGGAGCATACCCACTCAGGGGGATGGCCAAGAAGATTCTTTTTTTTCATTAAACATAACCAGATAAGGCAAAATAGTACAGGAAGAAAGAACTCAGTACGTTGATTGAAGAGAGAAATAGAAAAAGAAAACCGGAACGAGAGAGCCTCATCGAATCGTTTTATCAAGGCAGACGAGCCGTCTCGGAAATGAAGGAATGGATGGCGTCACAAACATCCCTATTTTGTTTTGGCACGCGCACGGAGGTGTGGTACATTTGTTAGACGTTCGCTGCAGTGTGGGCCTGTTTGGTGGATATATTGTGGCGTGCATGATGTGCAGGAAGCTAACGGAGGGGTATGTGTTTGTAGTTGCCGCCAGGCTACAGCTTTCTCTCGGGTGAGCTTCTGGTGTGGTGGTGGGTAGGTGTCATCAGAGTTGCTCTATATCCAGTAACTCTGGGTGTCATTAGTCAAGTGCAACTCCCGCAATGACTGTCGAGCAAAGAAGACGGAATAAAGAGGAGGAGAAAAAAGGGATCGAGGCAGGTGTGGCCTGAAGACCCGTGTTCTGGAACAGCCAGAAGTGACGGACCCAAGACACTGACGTAGCCACAAGAAGCCTGGGTGGGGAGCGGGCCGAACGACGCTTCGGCTCGGGTCTCCCGACGTTCCTTCCAATTCTACACCTTCGCGGCTCCTGCGGCGACGGGCGCGTGCATTCGGGAAGCGGCAATCGCACCGTCGTCATACGACACGACGGTCCCACAACGGCGACGCCGAGAATCAAACCACAAGATCACGACGACACACGGAAGCACCTCGTCACTGACATCTTCAAAGCCACGCAACGTTTCCACATCAGCGTCGGTCACTGGGTAGGCCTGTTTCTGGACTGTTTGTGTGGGACTGTGTAGATTATAGCATAACTCAAGTTGACCTCAGGTCGTCGGGGTAGTTTTTGTCATAACTCTTCTTTTCCGTGGGTGTGGCATCTTTAAGCCGTTTTGGTTGTTCGGCTGTTCGCATTGTGATAAATGTCTTTTGTGAACTGCACCTATTTTCCCGTTTCCCTTTTTTGCCGGTCATGACGGCGTAGCAGTAGGCACATCTGACAAGGCACTGGTGTTAAGAAGTGCACGATGCTGCGGGTGTATAGGCTCTGGATCAAGAAGCGACTGGTTCGTGTGACCGGAGGGTGCATGATCGGGCTGTAGCGTGTGCTCGCTCGTTTCCGTGTCGAGCCCTGCGTTATCTGCCGTCCATATCAGTACAGTAGGGTTGAGGGTATCCTTATGCTTTTAGTAGTCGGAGTACAGATATTGATATGCGACCATTCCCTTTGTTTCTGCATAACTGATTGCAAGTGTGTAATTCGAAATTTTTGGTACATACCCCCCTTCCCCGCGCCACCTCCTCTTCTTCCCTCGCACACATTCTAGAGTGCCGCCATATAAATCCTGGCTTGATAGCTATATAGGCGTTTTTTTTTCGAAATAGCCAAATCCACCTAAGGAGCAATTTGAGGGGAAAAACTAAAGTTTGGAACTATACCTAAATTCAATGCTGTCAAAACTATTAAATGACATGTTTTTGATGTCAGCTAGGGAAAATCTATACGACAGTAATTTAGAATTAAACGTAGAATTTGAGCAATATTAGGATAAGTTCGGATTTGGCTCATACGCATTTGAAACAGACAAGTTAGTGCGACCATTCTTAGGAAAACTTTAGTGCGATTGCCTCTAAAGAATGGTACGATAGAGATTTAAAAAAGGCAATATACGTGCAACAGAGCTCAAGAGCCGATGAGTCTTTTTGGCAGCATTAGCAGCTCTTTTCGAATGGTTCTGTATGCTACTTTTTTGGTGCAGGCCTGAAGACACTCATCTGCCTTGCCATAACTTTACAAAACGCTTCACACGAAGCCTGCTCATATCATCTTGTTCACCCTAATGAGTGGCTTGTACCCACAGGGAGGGAGGATTTTCCATGGCTTGTAGGCGGGCAGCTAATTTGTTAGCTACGTAAATGGGAAATATGGGAGTAATAACAAACATAATAGCCCTATTTACTCCGTAAGGACGAGGGACAAGATAAAAATGATACTATCACATCTCTCAGCTTCATTTCATTCACTTCGGTTCATGTTATCGTAAACGTGGTGGCGGCAGATCATTCGACGATCTCTTCAGTGCCCTCTGAACTCAAATAAGCCAGCTCTCAAAAGCAAAAAAAATCCGTGAAAACACCCGCAAAAACAGCCCGAACAATCACACCAAAAGCGAAATCCCATTGGGCAAATGAATTTGGTTCATTTTGATCCGTGCCAGAGCAGGTCTGGCTCATTTTTCATACCAAGTAAGATCTGCGTACACATGGCAGGGCATTGTCTCAACTGTTTTTGCACGTAAGCTACACTGACCGAGGTTGAGCAGTTTCGCGTGGACCTTGGGAGGGTCGTGCTGCGCAAACGCGAGGAGCAATTGGATTGGATTGGATTGAAGTGGACTGGACTGGACTAATTGGATTGGATTAAATTGGGATTCTAACCCATTTAAAGTGCGGCTGTGCAAGAGATTGGGACTGCACATTCGCTGGCCTGCGCATATTCCAGAGGAGTGACGTCATAGCCGCGGCAGACGCACTGGCGCCGGCGCGTGCCCAGCTGTGGCCTCCTTGCGCAGTAGACAAGTCTGCCGGTGCGCCGGAGCCGCTTGATAGCCGTTTCGAGTTGCTCCTGGAGAGCCGTGCTGCGCATGTGCCGAGGACCAGTGACTGACTGGACTGGACCGAACTCGACTGGATTGGAATAAATTGCATTGGATTGAATTGGAAATCATTTTAGCAGCAGTAAGCATGATAATCAGCTAATCCTAGAAAACCAGGAAGCCTAAAAATAACCAGCTGAACGTTAGCTCACGCTACGGATATCCTGGCATAGCCGAGCTAAGCCTCTGCTAATTTTTTCTTGCCACATTTTTCTAGGGGAAAGTTGCCGGAGTTTTCTTGGCATTGCAGTTTTATCTGACCTTAATTTTGGTTTTTGGACGAGGTTCATTTCGAAGAAAAAAAGACGCCTCGTTTGGTGGTCAACGTGGTATTTAAAAAAAACAGGCGAAGTTGTTTCTCCGTTTACACGGAAGCCAGTACAACTGTACACTGGCTTCGTGCTCTGCTGCCGGCCTGCCACTTGCCATTCGCTGGACCCCCTTTAAACCTTCGTCTGCAATCGGTGCTTGGTCCTCTCGGAAAGCAGCAACTTATAATGATGATGATGGTTGCGTTTAATGGCGCAAGGCCAACGAGGGCAAAGAGCGCCAGAAAAGAAGTTATTTAATAAAGAGAAGTGATTACCACAAAAGGTAGGTATAAAAATGTGCAAACTGGACATAGTAAAATCAGCGAAAGAGAACGGTGATGGCTAGTGTATATGCCAGATTTGATTATGCGTGATAGGAAATCAGGTTTAAAAACTTAACGGCTGACAAATACTTAAACACCGTTCCACAGAAAACCATGGCATCGTCACCCAGAAACAACTATGGGTGTAGGGGAATATGTTGTCTGTAGAGTTCTCTGAAGTGTTTGTGTCGTGTTGTGTCAAGTGCCTTGCATTGTTGAGTATGTGGACCACGGATAGGCCCTCCCCACACCTGCCACACAGGGTCCTGCAGATCCCGTGAGCAGGTGTAAGTGCGTTAAATGTGTATGGCCTATCCGTAATCTAGCTAAGATAACTTCAATGTGCCTGTTGTGTGAGTGTGTGTGTGTGAGTGCAGCAACTTATAGCTTGTTTCGCCAGAGTGGTGGTTTCAGCAGCTGGGTCGCATACGCTTTGGTAGGGACGAAATGTTTTGTCTTTCAATATTCAACAAATCCCTCAGTCCAAACGCCGTGGTGTCGGCGAATACTGTCGCCCATGCCTGGTGTTTGTGGGCCGAACCGTTTCCGTCCCTGAGACGAACTCACAGTGTGTTTTTCACTAGTTTTCGTAGAAATGCTGTTTTTTTGCGTTTGTTGGTTTCTCTGCATTTGCCGCAGAGAAACCCGCTGTGGGGGTTTTCCTACGGAATGCCTTCAAACGTCCGGTTCCCGCACGTCTGCAGCGTCCGCCGAACAAGCCAAGGCGACGGAAAGGCTTGGAGCCCCGATGGCGACGAGCTGAGTATCGCGAGGGGGTTCTTGACCCCATTCCCGGCGCCTCTAACGACTGTTACGACCCGATTAGGGAAAGTTATCGTGGAGTACCAAAGCCTCTTCTACAGTCGGCTTGTCCGTCTAGACGAGAAGGATCGCTTACAAAGGAAGCGCAAGAACGTTACCAAGCCCGACGACGGCAGGGCGACAAAGTGAAGGCGCGCAATCGCAGTTGTATGGCGGCAAGAGACACCGGCGGCATTCCTTCGGACAACTCAAGCCAGTTACAGCGGCATTGTTGATCGACAGTCATTGTGGTTAATGGCTGCTATGCACATCGGCGGGTTTACGGACCCCGAGCTGCATTGCTATGAACAGACCTGGGAAACACCGGGCTTTAGCGGGGAAGGGAACGGAGTCAAGGTGGCCAATGGTCAACATGAGAGGACGGGTGTGCATTGGGAGTAATCGGCTGAAAATGAACCCGGGGCGGTCATCTCGACGGACACCAAACAGACGTTTTGGCCGAGAGAAATGCGGCGGTCAACATTGAGACTGCTGAACTGTTTCTTTGTATTAGGACAGGTTAAAGCCCCGAGTGCGCCGGATGAAAATACGAGGCGCATAAACATAGCTTAGTCTACAGTATCGGAGTATCGTCAAGGTGTAGGCAGATAGCAACGAGTTTACTTCACCAACGGGCCGAACGAGAGGACGAGGAGAAGCTCAGTCCCGCCTTGCCTCCCGGAGCCGTTGCTTTGGGGAAAGACAGGAGGACAAGCCACGCTGCGACGCCGAGGAAGGCAAGGCGCATCACTGCAAATAACAAGCTTCTTTACAAAATACTTACGGGTACTCCCTGACGCCTGACGTTGCCACCCTTTTTACTACATATACTGCAGACCAGGTGTCTCGATACTGTAATTTTCGAGGCCGAATCGTTGGTGCTTGAATGGTAGACCGTTAAACGTTGAACTCTGAGGCTGTTTTAGGGTAATCACATATAGACTTAAGGCGTGCGACATCTTCGATTTACCTAGCATTTTGTTTCCTTCTTTCTTAACTAGTCGCCGCGGGTTTTGTTTTGGAGAAAATAATGGAAGCGCAAGAGATTGGCCACGTAGATCTGAAACTTCCGTTTCTGGCCGATTTCGTTGCGTATAAGTTGTGGGATGCTAGGAAAAATGCCTTAGCATTAGCGCGGGGAATGTATAGTTACTGTGCAGTACGCGTATTTATTCCTGTAAATATTTAATTACTGCTGTTCTTTTTTGTATTTGCGAACTTCGCGTAAGGACATTTAACGGTGCATCTTCGGCAGGAGCCGTGCAAAAGGGGCAGCTCTGGTCGAACGGGGCATGGTAGCGTGGTGGCCACTCCCGGGTAACAGCGGGAGAGAGGGCTACACCAACACGAAGTCTTCGCAGCAAGACCTCCTCCCAGCGAGCGAGTCGGCTAGGGAGGTCCGTTCCACACGGTGGAATTAGAGCTCGTGTGGCGCGACGAAGATGCCAACGGGCATACTGTCGCAAAAAAAAAGAAAAAAAAGAAATTTCGAACATACGAGTGTTTTCGCTTTTCGCCTGCATCACAAGGGCGGATACACTTAATTTCATTTCTTTATGCAGGTTTACACGCCTTTATGGTAAACGCTGGGTGTTTGTCGTCTTTGTACTAGTAACGGCCGGTACCCTCGCCCTCTCCCCTAATTTGCATAGAAAGGTTAACTTGGGTGCCCCTCCACCCCCCCCCCCCCTCCTGAAAAAAAATCCTGATGAGGATAATTGGGACTATGGGGATGTCGCTACCCTGGAGCTTTATTTGTATCTTGGCAGGTTCCATTAGCGTGCCACGTGGCTGCGCCTCATAATTATTGTAGCCTCTTACGTCTCCGGGGCGTTTGAAGACCGCGCACACTGGCGAACGTGTGGACTGCGTCTGCGGCTGCTGGAGCGCATCCTGCAATGTCGCCATCTGACGCACCAGTTAGTCCAAATCATGAGGTCATCTGCGTACAGCGCACGTTTAATCACAGGAATTGTGTTAGTTGCTGCGGGAGCTACATCATAGCTATAATAAATAATGTTGCGGAAAGCATGGCTCCTTGTTGCGTTGCTTTGTTGGTCATGGTTCATGTGAGAGTCGTAACACTCATGGTGAAATGGTGCAAGAAAAGACAAGAGACGATTGGATAAACAAAAAACTGCGATGGGTTACCCTATTGCTGTCTTCGTCTTCCTTAGAAAGTCGAAAAAACATGCGCCTACCACCATTCCCCACATTTCAAATCCTCCAGAGCAGTGGGAGACACTGCTGTCCAGCCCCTGCCTCCTTCGGACCAGCTCCTGCTCACCGAGATGGCATCCGCTGCTAAGACAGCTCATGGATTCCTGTGAAGAGGGAGCCACTCCTATAAGAACACCGTAACGCTCTCACAATAAACGTTTTCTTTCTCTCTCTTTCCTTGCACTGTTTTCGCAATAAACGTGCACCAACTTGCCCACTTTGCCTCTTTCATAAACGCTCTTGCGCGCCGACTGGTTCGGGCACGAGATGAGCTCCCCGACCTGCAGGCGTGAGCACTGGTGGGCCTACGTAACTTTAGAGTGGTTTCCAGCATCCGAACATTCGCAGCTCGGTTGAGAGGGAATCATGTGGCAACACGGCCCGGACTAGGGCTGTTTAGAGATTAAAGCTTATGTCGCTGTCATGTATAGCATTTCGCCGAACTTTTTTCTGATCTGAAGTGACTTAAGGACGCCCTGAGCAGCGCCTGCTATCACGAGGACTTTATGACGAGTTCGAGGACTCCGGCGGGTGCCTACGGCTGTGAGTTCCTCGGCTGACGTGGACATCGCAGCCAAAGCCGTATCGTATCCATGGCGATGGTGAGGCAAGAGGTGGCCGCAAAGTGGCGGCGTTCGAACATTTCGAACGCCGCCTGCAGACTTTGCTTTGTCTGCTCGCGTTGGAGTGTGCGAAAACGATTACTTGAAGGGCTTAGCATTGTTGTAGAAGAGGGAAGTGCCGTTCATCCAATCTGGCAAGGCATAATAGTATTGAGGAAACCGGGACGAGAAATTACATCGTTCCAGGCAGTGACGCTGGAGGGGCCAAGGAGCACTGATAGCCTCAAAATTTGGTAAGCTTACTCTAGGAAAAAACACGTCTGTGAGATGGTGACTCGATATGTGCCGCACTGTGGCCGCTTACGAAAACATCATAAATAAAAGACGATGAGTCCTTCATACTCCGATATCAGAAACCTTGTACAAGCCATCAGAAACAAGTCTCGCAGCTGTGCACTTGTGTGCAGCGGTGCAGCCAGCTTTAAGGAAGCTTGTGTAGCGGTAAATTTCAATACATCGGGTTGTACCAGTTTACTGCTTGTATTCACTTGCGAGGCGCGCATGCAGGCAACCGTGTGAGTGCGCCGTCACTCGTTACGTCGCGTTCCGCGGGATGGTGGTACTTGTCCGTGCTTAGCACATGAGTATGTTTCACGTTGCAAAGTCTACCTCGCCGAGCGCAAAGTATTGCCTCGAGTCCAATGTGATTGCGATTAATAACATCTCTGTTGAGGCCACAGTTGAGAATCGGGTTGAAACGGACCAGACGACGCACGCCGGTGTTTTTGTTGTTTTCTTCGCCGTGCGCGCGCAGTGGCCAAAGCCGCGCCATATCCGTGGCGCATCGGCCATGTCTGAGGCCGTTTCCAGTGTTGCCAAGCGAAAAAATTGACAGCTAAACTTTTCGATGAATACCAACTATACACTCTGAGGCGGCAGCTGCCTTGGTAATGTTGTATCATACCTCTCCCAACATGTTTTACCAGCAGTGCATTCGTGCGAAATGGGGAAGTCACCTTTAAGGTGCCTTTGTAATGCGGTTTCATAGGGGAATATACGGGGTTTCAAAGAGACGCTTTCTTGGACTCACTGATAGCAGTGTCGTAACCAAAACGCACTGCTGGAAAGCCAATTTTACACAGTGGAAGGACGCATATGATGTGGATCATGATCATGAAACAAGAAAAAAATTGGCCGCGTATCTGCGCCTTTCGTTGCAAATGGCGTCAAAAGACGATTGTCTTTGTAGACATTTCCCAAGGAAATGCCCCCCTTTGCTTTCCCGCTCACCTTTCATGCTGTTCCTATACCGTCGCGCTCATCCCAAGGTAAACACACTAAAGGTTTCCTCAACGCGATTTGAATTTACCGCGTTCCACTGCTACAGTCCGGCTTCCTCGATGTTAACGCTGCAGTCTGGCGGAGACGCGCGTGAATCGAGGCGGCCGAGTACAAGGTTAATAAAACCGCGTGGCCGTGCTCCATGTGCGTTCCAAGCAGAACGTGGAACCTAGCTAGTGGAACCTTTCGTTGCTGTTGCCGCGTGATTTTTCATATGCCGCGAGGAAGTGGCGCGGGCAACAGCAGGTGGCGGTTTTCTGCAGTAGATGTAGAATATCATTTGCTATCGAAAACCAAGCATCCATGAATTTTTAATAAAGGAACACTGTGTCCCTTGTACCTTGTGTACTATCCCTTGTGTACTATATCCCTTGTGTACTAATTTCCTGTCTTATATTTGCGTAAGGCCTTGTTCTTGTTCAACAAAGTTGACAAGTATGAACATATAGACTGGGCTTAGACGTTTACGTTTGGCACTGAGTATACTATTGCGCAATATCTTTGCAAAAAAAATATATTGCTCAAAAATTTTTTAAAGAATATAACAATAAAATAAAACAGCAGCATTTGTAGAGAGATGAATACGAGTAACTATTCAAAGCAGAAAGCAATGAGCCTAAATATTCAGACAAGATTAACACAGAGTCATGGGAGTCTTGAAGTGCGTCTAGCAAATATCTTTTAGTGAGATGACAAAATGAATGAACATAACACGATGTTTCGATTTCACTGGGAATGGTATTCCATGGAGATATGCCAGCGAAAGCGGTGGTAAATTTGCCGTAATTTGTACACGCCTTGGGCAAAAGAAAGCCATTGCGTTGAGCAAACCTAGTGCACGGCCAGGCTAGAGCGGCGGCGTGCGCGCGTTGGTCGACACAGCGCGCGCCGCCGCTCTAGTCAGGCCGGGCCTAGTGCTATTAGTATGTAAGAGATCATTAATGTTGATTCCGTCAATGTGTGCGACTTGAATTATAATCCTATGCATAATTATTGATAATTTTAACCGGAATAACTGTTTAATCGGAAGCATGTTTAGGCTATGATAGATTGGTTGCAAATGAGACAGCAATGGACTATATTTCATTATTCGAACGGCTTGATGTTGTAGACGTTGGAAGTGATCTAAATGCGTAAAATATGTGTTTCCCCGGCATGATAAGCAATAGCAGAGATGACTGTAAATATAGGCATAGTACAAGGCTGGAATAATATGTGTTTGAAAGTATGAACGCGTCTTACTAAATTACATGAATACCGAAGGAAACTTTTTGGAGCAGTGATTGAGCGTGATAATGAAATGAACGCGTCTTAATAATTACATGAATACCGAAGGAAACTTTTTGGAGCAGTGATTGAGCGTGATAATGATTCCTCCTTCCTCCTCTCAGAAATTTGTAATACGTGGTTGTTTATGGATACAGATGGAAGAGCGTTTATCATCATTTGAAGTGAATAAAATTTCATAAATGTTGTTTTTGTTGGATTAATAAATAATAGGTAATTACTGCACCACAGATTCACGTTATCTAGGTCTGTATCAAGTTGGTGTGCAAGTGTAGCGGTGTTTTTATGAGATGCATAGATAGTTGTATCATCCGCATACAGAAGACATTTGGTGTGAGTGAGTGAAAGGGGTAGGTCATTAATAAACAACAGAAACAGCAATGGGCCTAGGATCGAGTGTTGTGGTACTCCTATATAAATAGGTTTTGCGGATGACAAGTCATTGTTCACTTCTAGTGCCCGGGATGTATTGGTTAAGTAACTTTTGACAAATTGGAGTGGTGGCTACGGTTATTCCAAAAGATTCGAGTTTATGAAAAAAGTATTCTACGTTTAATTGTATCAAACGCTCTGGTTAGGTCAATAAAAACGGCCCTAACAATCAAGCTATCATTAATGGATTGTTTAATGTTTTCAATGAAGTGAATGAGTGCTAGTTCTGTGGAGCAGCCCTGCCGAAATCTGAACTGCTCAGGGCATAAGAGGTTGCATTTGGTCAGATACGTCATTAGTCTTTTGTATAATATTTTTTCTATTACTTTACTGAGGAAAGGAAGAATGCAGATTGGTGGGCCGCCACATACGCTTCAAGAATACACACGGTATACTTCTCTCTTCATTTGGTAATGGCAGTCAATTGGCTTCGTGATTAGTGTAGGAAACTTGTAAAGGCTACATCTTTATGCTAGTCAACAAACATGGGGCTGTCCGTTGCCCGTTCGTAGTAGTCAACGTGTTGACAACAAACGGGAATACAGTCAAACCCAGCTATAACGAACCCGGATAGAGCGAATTATGCTATATATCGAACAAAAATATTTCAGTTAGATAGAGCGAATTATGCTATATATCGAACAAAAATATTTCAGTTAGGGAAATACATGGGAAACATATTCCTTATAACGAAGTTCACATCCGATATATCGAACTCCGCGCGCCTAGAATGGCCGCCAAAATGCATGTTCTCGGAGCGGCGATTGAGATGTGGAATTGCCGCGACCACGGAGCGAGAGCCGCGACTGGGACATTGCGGCTTGCACGGAGCGACGTGACGGCCGACACTTTCCGTAGCTATTTCTGACGCGTGGTACTTACGACGGAACGCGCCCAGTCAGCGAGTCCGGACAAAGACAGCAGCATCGGTGAACTGTGCGAAGAGCTCGCCAACGTTGCCAATGATGCCGCGAGTGAAAGCCGTCCGATGCTTATAGTGAAGCGCTTTCGGCAGTCGATGTGCTCCGCCAATGCTTCTTCGATATTAGAGAACGCTCACTCGTACTGCTGCAATGTTTCGTGTAGAGAATGCTATGCTAGTTGTAGCCGCCAAAACGAAAGTGAAAACAAGAATCACCGCTTTTTTTTGCAAAGTAGGTAGTTAAAGCGGAAAGAAGCTTTATTAATTGCAATAAATGGATTATTTTGGGTATGGTTAATGGCTACTTTACTGTGTTCGTTTCTGCATGCGGGGATTGTGGAGTTGAGGAGGGGGGGGGGGATAGGGGGCTACCGCGCAATGCGAACTCGTAACAATAAGCTCGTTATAGGCGGGTTCGGCTATATCGAACTATTGGATATATCGAACAAATCGCAGTGCATATTGCAGTTCGCTATAAACGGGTTTGACTGTATCGCAATCTTTGGCACTTCACAGTGAACTATTACGAAGAGTAAGTGAATCTCGCCGTAATGATGCTGCCGCATTCGTGACCAACGGCCAGGTATTTATAAAACCTGCGTTACGTCCGTTTTCTGTAACCATACTTCCCCCGTAGATGTCTATCTTTGGAAGCAGATGAGAATTTTAAACGACTGCAAAACTTTAGAGAAAACTCACAATGACAATTAAATAAAACCCCGCCCATTAACAGTCGTCTGAGTGGCATATGGCCATGTGATCGTTTTTGAAAAAGTTTCAAAGAAACAGATCACAGCACTTTTCTGCTGCGAACTTGCCATAAAATTAGCTTTGCCGCGAGGGTTTTTTGTTCCCCAGATTTGTTTATGGACATGAAAACAGCACCGAACCGCAGAAATGAACAGCTCTTCAGTAAAAAGAGTGAATTTTAATTAAGAGGCCCGAGCGCACGGACCATACGACGGTTGTATTCTCCTGTTCTCGCTCTATCGTTTGTCATCTGAGTCACAGTACACCTTCTAAGCAAAATGTTTATAAACGAAGCATGTGTTAGCGAACCTCTGCATGTTCCGGGGCTTTCATATATTGGATTCGTCTTTACAAAGCCGATTTCGGGTCACGCAAAAATACCAGAAACACCCCTGCAACAACCGCGTCCAAAATGTTACTGCATAACTTTACTTTTACAAATTTGGCCTGTAAATATTTTATACCACTAAATTTCATTTGGTAAAATACAATCTCTCTTTCTCCCTCCTCCCTCTCTCCCGTCTCCAGCCTCCTTAGTTTAAGGGTTCATTTTCCGCTACAATTCGCAGCCTTGCCGTCATTGTCATCGGTTCGAAGACTAAACTGATGCTCTATAGATCCAGAAGACCATTAGACAGATGCTCACAGACCAGGACGGTTAGACAGATACTGAAAAAAAGTAAGAGTTGTTGCATTTCGTGAACGCCGGATACACGCAAGGAAGTCAAGCGTTATATGCAAGATGGGTTGTTTTCTCAACACGGACTATAGTGGAGGACACTGCATTGCCAGTGCGTGATGCGCTGCGCCGGTAGGTTTCCAGCGATTACTATGATGATGATTGTTGTCGTTGTTTTCCCTTTCTTCGGGGCACATACTCAATTCGGGGGATTGTCCTGGAATGAAGAGATTGGGAGGGCTAATCTGCCAGCCTACAAAAGTCACATATTTATTAGTTGAAAACATAATTGTCGTACAGTAGTGCGTGCCGCGTAACTCCAGAACTCGATTGCACTTGAGTAAAAGAAATGGAGGCAGTTGAAGTAATTGGCGCGAGAGGACAAACAAGCGTCTAATAAAAAGCAGCAAAGACGAAGTAGCAGTGAAGTTGTTTTGAATAAGTATACAGCTAGATTTCAGCCTCCAAAGCGCGCAAGAGGCTAAATTGCCTCAAGAAATATTTATAGCTCCAAAGCTGCTCCACAACATAATTCAAGCGCCCTGGACTACACCAAAAGTTTCGAAACAACTTCGGCTTGTGCAGATGTTTATTGAATTAGTGGCTCTGACGCACGGCGAAGCGTAAGGGATCCACGTGGTCTGCATTCATTGGTCCTGTAACTCGCTGCTCCTTGCCGTAAGTTGCAGCGGAACGAACCCTAAACCAACGCACAGAGGCAGTACGAGCGCCGTGAAGCTAACTGCGGCAAGCAGAATAAGGAAATGATCCACTGATTTGGGCGCAAAGAAAAGGTGTATTTATGATACTTAGTAATAAATACGCAGACAATAAACAGATATTTTAGTGGCGTGGATGCCAGAAGGAGCAGGCCTTGTCGTGGCGCATCGGGTCTCCCACACGGCACTCGAAGGCCTGTTGGAATGTCTCGTCATTATACAGCTGGGCATTGATGCTCTCCCAGTGCTGGGTGTGATGGGTCAGGCGTCGTCCGGGGTCGGGGCTTTCACACATCGACTTCGTATAAGAAATGTAGAAGGCCTGCGATGTTCAAGTGGATACGCATCAGGAACCAGCGACTGCGTCTGCTCTAAGGTTATCGTACGGCTGCGGAAGCGTTACAGTTACTAGTCCAGTTTTACTTTCACGTACGTAGAAGCTCCAGGTACGTATACAGCTTTTAAGGGTGACCAGTGCCCATGCTCAGAACGCAAAGGGTCTGCGTGAGTGTCACGGGCGTATACGTGAGATTCGGATTTTTACGTTGCGGTGTTTAGACAGCTTTTGTTTCATGAGCGTACAGAGTTCACATATGCAAACCTGAAAAGTATACGTAGCCCACACGCATCTAATTTGAAACTATTTTAGTTATACGCACGCCACGCACTCCTAACGTAAGGCGGTTGGATGCGCACGCTGGCGCCCATACCCGCGAGGTATTCCTAGCGCCACCTACTAACGGACAGACACACTGCTGCTGTAGCCGTGATCTCGCGAGCAAGTTGCTATGACGACGACAAAGGCTACATCGTCAAGCTTAACGGCTGAAAAATCGCGTTTTTGTCTGAAAAGCAAAAGTGGTTTGTCGATTTACACTTTAACTGAGGGTAAGAATCGGCAAACTGAACGCAGAATCAACAGCTTAGAACAAGATATCGCACCGAATGGTTACCAACGAAGCTGTTTTTGCTGCGAAGCGGAAGGGCAGGGGTGCCGCCATATTGGTCAGCTCTACGTCCGGCAGCAAAGTGAACACCGCAACGTAGAAATTCGAATCTCATGTACGTCCATGAAAGTCACGTACGTACTTTGCGTTCTGAGCATTCGCACTGGTCACCCATGAAAGTTCTACGTACGTAGATCTTCTAGGTACGTGAAACTAAAACGAGAGGTATCGTTCGCCAATGTGGCGTTTAGTGGCGCTGCGTGATACATAAAGCGGACATTTTGGAGCTACTACTTAATCTGCACATCAACTTCTGCGTAAACTCAAACTGGTCCTTTGCGAGGGGAATTTTGCGGCGTGCGGTACGCTGCCGCTAGGTGCGTACGCAACTCACTGCGTACGCTCAACTGTCTACTGTATTTTACGTTGCTTCCGTAGGTAGGGTTGGCCAAAATGGCGGCGCCCCGCTTGCACGCTTCTCAGCGTTGTCACTAATCCTTCGATGCGATATCCCCCAAGCTTTTCTGGCAGCAAATGATGCTTTATTCAATGAGAAATTACACAATTTTAAGGGAACTCCTAAGTCTCCCGCTCATTCGTGTGCTTTGTGACGTCAGTGATGACGTTTCCACGGCAGGTATTTGACACGAATATTTATATGTTGAGTCTGGGGCGGCCCATTCTTACATTCACATAAACTTTCCAGCCACAAATTGCCTCAGTTTCTCTGATAGAATGGCAATGTTTAGCTGTTACGCCGGACGAAATAGCGTATGTCGTAGTCATAGCAACAGTCTCGCGAGATCAAAAGTGCCTACAGCAGTGTTTGTTTCTGTTAGTAGATGGCGCTAGGAGCAACGCGCGGCAAAGGTCGGAAAGCGCGTGCATCGAGACACCCTACGCGCAGCGTGCGTCGCGCACGTTTAACTATACTGGTTTGAAACTACATGCGCGTGCACTACAAATACTTATCGTGAACACTGTACGCACGGGAAACAAACTGTCCACTGTGGCGGCACTTTAGTCATCTTGAAGCATGGCATCGGCGAGTGCATGTCTTAAAATCACGGTTAGAACAGGGTTGCTCTAATCAAGCATATTATGTTCAATACTGTTCTCACAGTTGCACGAAAGCTATCTACTCGCTCTAGAGATTGATATCACCACTTGAATACCTGTCTTCCGGAAGACAGCGAGACATCAGTAGCACTGAATCGTAAGGTTAATAAAGACTCAAGCTTGCCAACCTGGTCCCACTCGAAGGACTTCCTAGCTGCTTCAGTTTCCGACAGGGCCGCGGGCTTATTGCTGACCAGGCGCTCCACGTATGCGCGGAAGACGTCTCTGGCAGGGCCCAACGCGGCGTTCTCGACCACCGCCATTGCTTCTTGGACAGGGCCCCAGCCCGACTTTGCCGCTTTCGATCGCTGAGCATGCTGCGCCCTGATGCACGCACGTAGGTCGTCGAGCCTGGTGCGTGCCGCGAGAGACCAGTGCACGGCTGAAGGGGAGTTCCGGTCGGTTGGCGATGGCAGCAACACGCGAAGCATGCAGCGGGAAAGCCTTGGTCCGAGCCGAGCAGCCTGTTGGGCAGGCCATATCGGACTCTGCGACTCGCGCAGTTCGACCGCCGATAACCTCAAGAACACCACCTGCAATAGTGAGGAGAGGAGACGTCTACACCATCGTATTCAACAGTCATGGTTTTGCTGTATCTGTAGGACGTCCTTCTACATGCAGCGTACATCTACTATGTTCTAGCGATGATTGGTTGGCCATACTGGTGCAAGACTAACATCGGCGAAGAGCATAAAATAAAGGTGACTACATTTAGTTGGCGCTCTTCACCATAGTAGGCCTTTCGCAAGTGAACCCAACCAATCATCGTTAGAAACGAGTAGACGTACGCTGCATATCGCTGTAAAACAGTATTAGAACGAAGAGAGCAGGTGCAGAAACGCTCACGCTTGAATTAAAGATTCGCAGAATTTCTGTGAACTTGTTTTGTCAGCATCAAAACACACTTTGCTGCAAAGAAATGCCATCCTGTTTGTTCGAAAACCGTACTGCAGCACCACACGAGCCAGTGATGACCACCTAATGAACCATTTTTTGCTTGATATCCTCACCTTCTTGTGCTTATTGTAGGTGCAGTAGGGGTCACCTTCGTCGTCGTAGGCGGCGTCTTGCAGCAGGCGGGTCCGGAACAGCGACTCACGGAACCGCTGATACGTGGCCAAGGCCTCTGACGGCTGCGCCAACGTCGAGCTCACTGGATTTTTCTCACTGCTGCTTACGTAATTGTCGAAGAAGAAGTGGACCTGCGAATGGAAACATGTCGTTCGAAGTACTGCAGTATTTGCCAATTAAACCGCGGAGAAAGATGGGGGTGTCCGTTTCTCTCCGGTGTCGTGAGCACTTATCGAACTCTATGTGTAACACACCCAGCCAAAACGTGTGACTACAGAGGACAGCCGTCAGGTCGCATTGGGCCGCGAGACGTGCAGGTTGAAATTATCCACCAGCGCATGTTATCCATGGACGCGTGAACCCTGGGTCTGCGTGCACGTCCCCCTCTATCCCCCAACCCCAGATATTCCCCAACCCTACCCCCCTCGTGCTCGCATGACGGGACACAATGATGCACACGTACATTGACGTAAAAGTCATCTGTCAAAATGTCCCCCCGGAAGTCCTTAAGCCGGGCGGGAAACAGACCTGCTAAAACATCACAGCGCGATCGCTTAAAAGGCCATAAAGACAAAGTGCAAGTTTGTTTATGCAAAACGTTAGGCGTTCCATATTTCATCCCCTCCCCCAAGCTTTTCTGGCAGCAAAGGATGCTTTATTCAACGAGAAATTACACAATTTTAAGACAAATCGTAGGTGTCCTGCTCATTCGTGTGTTTTGTGACGTCAGTGATGACGTTTCCACGGCACGTATTTGAAACGAATATTTATTTGTTTAGTCTGGGGCGGCAGTGGACGACGAAACATCTTTCTCTGCCTCGATCACCGCGCGTCGTCTAGAAGGCACTACAATACCGCTCTTTTTCGCACTTTTTTTTTTGTTTTTTTGAACGTATTTGCACCTAGCTTATTTTTGTTACGGCTCATAGTAATCCTTTCGTGAAACATTGGCTATGCACAAAAAACAAGGTGTTGAAGAAAGGAGTCCCAAGCGAAAGGAAAGATTCATTTTGTTACAAAATACCCCTAGGAATGTACAGTCATGGAGAAATAAAATGAGAGTACAAAAATATCAACCAGAACACGCAAAATTGAAACATATTGTTCGTTGAAGTGAGATAACGCAACGCTGATGGTACATTTGTAAATTCACATTGCCGAACTTTTTTTTGTTACTGAGGCTCACGTCATTTTGACTTCCATGGAAAGAAATCGCGCTAATATTTTTGGTTTTAGTTCATATTTTCCGGATCGCGTTTCATTTGTCCACCGCGGCTGGCATCGAACCCACGTCCTTACCCGCCGCGGTGGCTCAATGGCTATGACGTTGTGCCATTTAGCTCAAGGATGCAGGTTCGATTCCCGACCGGGGCGGCCGCTTTTCTGATGGAAGCGAAAGACGAAAACGCCCGTGTGCTGCAGATTCCTGCGCATGCTAACGATACCCAGGTGGTCGAAATTAATCCTGAGCCCTGCTCTACGGCGCACCTCATCCCCTGTGTAGCGTCGGCACGTTACACCCCACAATCAATCAAATCAATCAATCAATCAATCATTTGTCTATGATTGCCCATGGCTTTCAATGATCCTCGATAGTCTGATCTTCTGTCGACCCATACGCCTCGAATGCTGCCTGTAGGAGCGCCACCGAAATCCCCCTAGCGGCCCGTTCCGAAAGCTGCCCCCGGAGTCTCCGGCCCGCTCCCCGCTTTCGCCGCTGCTTTTGGGGCGCGTTGAAGACTGAGATTTGCGTTTTTCCTCGTTTAAAATACAAAACGTAATATCAAACAGTCACTCTGTTCGCAAGTGTGGTGTATTTAGGAGAGCGTAATCGTTTACGCCGCGATAGTGTGGTACATTCGGTCTGTATGAGCGCCAGGTGTGTGTCTAGGACCAAAGTCGCGAAGCCGGCACATCTATGCACCTGATCGCAATTCCACTGCCTTGAACTTTAATAACAGTGTCTCCATAAACAGTTTCCTCAAATGGTCATGCTACGGCTATACACAACGATGTAAATCGGCTTTTTGCGCTAACATATTGTAGCAGAGCACTCATACCTGTCAGCACACCAGTTGCGCTAGCGAACATCATAACTGGCCTATTCATCACTACCCTTATCAAGCAATGTGGCATAAATTTCGCGAACATTCTACGAGAGAAGTACGGTGGATAATACAAAATTATATTAAAGAGTCAGCACCCGACAATTAATTTAACTCTGCGTCGTCTTGTCCTCAAGTCAGCGCTGGCAAACATTGATCATCTGCTACAAATATCATCCGCGAGCAGCGCGGCGACGGGCTTATAGAGTATGCCGCGTCCTCGACTAAACGCTTCCTGCGAAACGTCGACCATATGAAACAGGGAGCCTGCAGAAACAATCACGATCTAAAATGAAGATGGCTTTATCGCATATCACACTCTTCCCAACGCCACCTTTCGTCGTTTGGGAACTGCCTATTCGGTACTTCAAAAATGCCTCCCCAGAGGGGGAAGCTGTTTGCTGAAGTAGAAAAAACAAAAGGAAAGTGAACCCACAGCTTGTGTGTCTGATTACTAAAACGTTCATTCGTTGATTTCGCTCCCCATTCGGACACAGAGAAGGTTAGACATCCCCCTCCCTCTCCCCCTTGTCCCGCGAAATAGCAATGTATTACGCATCTAGTAGCATGGGTCTGGTGAGCCCTACCTGGTTTAAGTTTAGACAAACGTCTTTAGCATATCCGAAGCTGCGCTCTGTTTTTTTTTTTTTTCATTCCCGTGAGAGCTATTCTGTTTCTTCCCGACTTACAGATAATTCATTATCCCGTGGTTTTATTATCTTCAATTGGTTCTCGCTGTACGGCGTGAGTTGGACATATCAAACAACGCATAGCCTTGCGCTGTACTTAACATTTTGGCGTTCCTCATATTCCCTTAAAAGGCACAAGTGCTTGTCAAGTGTTGGGATAATCACATCCCCGAAACAGATGTTTCTACGACGTACACCCGCCCAATTTTTTACCAATATCACGGGAGCGTCGACCGTTCCGTCGATCAGCGCCGTATGATAGGGTGATACGACAAATTCGGCGAGAGTAACCGCATGCGCACTAAGCGAAGGCCGCTGCTACCGTCGTCTGGTAGGCTGTTTCAAGAGCCGACAGCCACCCCATACTGCTGTTACCACTCGCTTTCACTTGCCCTCTTCGCCCCGTTAACGGCGGGTTTGAGGGCAGTGTGATAGCAAATAAAATATATCGGGGGTGGTTGTCTGCTCTTGCAACAGCCCAGCAGAAGACGATAGCAGCGGCCGTTGCTTAATGCGGATGCGGTTACTCTCGCCGAGTTTGTCGTATCGCTCCATCATACGGCGCTGATCGACGGAACGGTCGACGCTCCCATGATATTGGAAAAAAATTGGGCGGTTGTACATATTGAAAACAAAGCCGCATTCTTTGTACCCGCTGCAAGACAGAACTGACCTCTCACTCTGCCCGTATCTCGTCTAAACAATGTCTGAAAAAGGCCAGTATCACTCTAAACAATAAAATGCACTTGTGCCCGATATTTTGGGAAGTGACAGTGGGGATATACTGCTGCCGTCGCTGACGCCTGTAAGAGCGGCCAAGACGAGTGCAGAACCGCGTTCCTGGATAGCTATTGCTGTAGTTCGAGCACTCTACCAAGATGCAGCTGTTTTTCAAAGTAGCCAAAACATACTTTACGTGTATTAACGGGACAATAACGCGTTGTTTCGGGCGCGGAGAGGCAAAAACGAACCGAAACAGAACCGAAACATTGCATAAGCCCCTATCAGCCACCCAGCGTTCATTCCGTATACGCCGCGGAGAAGCGGCGGCAGGCGAGGCAGCCATCGCGAAGCTCGAGGCGTATTCGCCAGGAGCTCGACATGTAGGTGGCGACAGCGTCGCGCTGCTAGTGTGGATGCTCCGCTGAGCGGCCCGTAAGAATGCACACTGTGGGCGCGCTTCGTGCCTTTTTCTCGCCGTATGTGCGCACGAAAGGTGCAAACAAGAGTGGTATGCTGTAGTTCGGTTCCTCAACGTTCAATGTATAGCATGGAAGCGGCAGTCAGTTTTCATTACTACGCCAAAAAAAGGGACGACTCATCGGGAATCTCAGAATGGCCGTAATTGTGACAATGAACTTGTACGCTGTGGCTCGTAGCAAGCTCGATCTTTGCAGACTATGGCATTGAGCCTTCAATAAAAGCATAAACAGAAACAAATCAGGAAGCCTCGATCTCTTCAATTCAATTTACAACGGCAATCTCAATCGCTTTCACTGGTAGCATGACGCATTCTTGCATTTGTGGGATGCCCTGAAATGGTAACACTACTTAACTGCCCCGAAATTCTTTCTAGGAGCTTACGATATTTTTTGTGTGTTCAAAAGGCAACATAAGATTACTGAATTTTGCTCAGTTCAGAGATATAAATGTAACCTCTCTAACGGGTCTTTTAAATGAAATTTTAGCGACTCTGAAGGAAGGTTTGATGAATAACGGTTTCGGATCACTTATTTACGGCTTTCGTCGCGAGTGAACTTGCGAATTGAATTGTCAACGCACACAGTACAATCAATATCTCATGTTTAGCTAGGTTTTCGCAAAGACAAGCAGGTTTACAGTGTGCAAACCAAGCTTCTGGGACCTCACAGTGAGCACAAATTTTCTGTTACGGCTGCTCTGTTGACCATTTGCGTTCCTTTTAAAATCTAACAGGTGCCTGCAACAGCGAGATGTGTTTGCACTCTTGCGTATAAGGTCGCTTACGAACCCTAAAGATGGCAATAAATGAGGTTGCGCTGTTGCAGATGTAGTAAAACATTTCCTTTTTATTTCTCGTTGCGAATCAGCGCAACGGCTTCCCGGTAACTACTTTGTTTTGTAAACTGAATCGCCTTTGTCTTGGCATTTACTTCTTGAGGATTGGTTAAAAAATAAAATTCTGTGCATTTCGTTTTTTTTTTTTTTTCGGGAAGGGGGGGGGGGGGGGGGGTCCTGCCAACGTTGCAAGAGCAGCGAGAAGAGAACGCAAGTAACGCGAAAAGCCAAACTATGGTTACCACAATCTCTTACAATCGAAACACTAGGCGTTCTGTAGCGGTGAAAAAGCAGTACTTTAACACGTATTTTCAAAACTGATTAACCTCCCTTTGGTCCGAGATTGTCCAGAAATTGTGGCTCGCCTTTTTCAAAATTGTATTGAAAGCAAGAATTGTGAAAAAAAAAAAAACAGCGAGTCATGGCACACACCCCTCACACATGTGGGCAACAACGTGCATTATATTACGCGTTTTCTCCTCTTTCTTTAAACTTAGGTCCACCTTAAGAGGTTGGACGTGACCATATTAGGCATTTGGTTATGCTGAGTGAGACATGTTTCTGGACAAGGTGATTCATGTCGGATTTGAAAATGATATATATGAAAATGACACACGGAATTCCACATGACAGACGCAAACTCACAACTGCTTAATTTTACCGAAAAATCCCCCCTAAATACTCTTGCGGATCCATAGAAACTTATTTTAAATAATACGTCAAATTAGCAACTCGATACAGTTGAATAGATGTTTATTCCTCCTCCTTAGTAACGACTGTCCAAAAATGGTATTTATTTTAGAAAAGGTACGGGAAGGACACGATCACACAGGCGCTTGCGGGTGTAAAATACGTGTCCGGTAAATGTATGGGGGATAGCACACGGGTCATGCGCAGTGTAAATGTTTTTGTTTCTTTCTTCTTTCTATAAGGACACAGCGCAATTTTACAAGGGTGTGGAATTTGCACGCGTATGCACAGGTCTTGTCGCTGCTTACCCGTTTTGCGCACTGAACTTTTATATCCTTTAAATAATCACCACGCCACCTTCAAAAAGCACCCTTCGACGTTCCCGAAACGGTAGGCGACTGCACTCAACAATACGAAAAGTGCAATGTGTGGAAGCAATGTTTATAACACGTTTCACACTCAAGCGCTGACCAGGGCGAAGATGTTTCGTGGAATTAAACCAGCGCATTAACCCGCAACGGCCGCTGATTATTGCGTTTCTAGAGGAAATGCGCAAGCAGAGGTAAATATGTCATTGCTTACTGCCATACGAGCACACATATTGGTTGTTTTGTCGTGTGCAGCACGCGTCTCGCGCCGCACGCAACGTGAAAAAGCAGACGACGCGAGAGCGCCATCCACACTAGGAGCGGTTCGTCCCGCCGCCGCCAGGGGCCGACTGTGTTCGCGCTCGGGGCGAATAGCTGTCCCGTGAATCATCGTCCACATTTCCGTTATTTTGCTGCGTCCCACAGAATAAAATGCAACACGGGGTCACGTAAGACAATGTCGATCATCCGTGTCATGTCAAACAATCCCAAGGTCCTGGAAAGCTGTACAGAAATGACAAGCATAGAGAACGCAGTACGCAACGATGCTTCCATGTTTACGTGGGCGTTCCTAACTTCCATTGTTTACCCAACCATTCTCACTGCTTTACAAAGAATTTGCACTAATTTTAACCACGAATAGCTCGTTCTACAAACTTATGCGCCATGACTAACCTACGTTTGTTTTACGACCCTCAGGCAATCGCACAGCTGCCTGTAATGCCTCATTGGTTCCGGTGCAGGAAACGAACTAGTGTGTCGCGTGGACATTCTTTTTTCCTAATTAAGCTTATTAGATGCGGAGCAAATTATGGACGCGCCTGTTGCCTCCGCCGCTGTGCGGCCGCCGTTGTGCGGCGTCCACACTCCCACTGCGCATGCGCATCCTCCTCCAGCCTCCTCTCCTTGCTCATCTCCTCTCCTCTCCGGCATTCCTCCTCTCCTCTCCGCGATTGCGCAACGAATGGCAACACCTGCGGCTCCGCGCGCGATAATGCGAAGCAGCTTAGGGTTAGAGACGCGACGGTAGCCGCTGCATACTCCGCTGGGGGCGTCACTGTATAGCTCCGCGGTATAAATGACGCGCCCGCACTCCGTTCCCCTCATTTTCCTCCCACAACGCCGCGATCGAACTGAGAACTAATGGGATCTTGAGTCGACCCCATGGCTGCTTCGCATACTACTCAGGGTTCCCCTATCGGAAGATGGGGAATTTTTTTTAGTGAATTTTGCGTTAAACGTGGTGTCAGTGTTGTAATAACGTGGCAATCTTTCGAATGAACAAAACTTGCATTTTGTCTTTATGGCCCTTTAAGGAGTACACACAAAACACCAGCGCTTGGATTTCAAACATTTCCCGTCTACACCGGTTTATCCACGCCTGCTTTATGTCGACATGGATGTATACAAAGCTTCGCTCTAAAGCAGACAAACAATCCGGAGGAAGTCGTGCAAGCGGCAAGCCCACCTTCACTTCGGAAAGGTGGCGTCGAATCCTCCTGCGCGTGCGCAGATCTAGCCAGGGCTGTTCAGCGAGCTTGGCGTCAATGGCGCCTATCACGTCCGCAACCACGGAGCGCACCGCGCTGAAGTTCAGGTGGTCGCGGACGGCCGCGTACCGCACGTACTCCGCCTGTTCGTTCGAAAGAGCGTCATCCAGGATGGCACGCGTGCATCGGGTCTCCCTGAAAAGCAAAAAAAGAAATTCAGGGTCAGCCCGCCTTGCCAATGTGGATGACCGGCGTGGCTCTACAATCATGGTTGGTTAGTAGCGACCGTCACTGTCGCTTTTTCATTGCGATGATATAGATTTATGCGTATTTAAGCGCGCACGTCGGAAAGGTGCCAGACAAGCTGGTGACGCCGTAATAACGCAGTGAAGTGCACTGTCGTGGACGCCACTGTCAGAATTTCAACATCCCGCGTATATAAAACTTGTAGGCAAAAGAGGCACAGAAACCGAGGTAACGAGAGTAATGTAGTGCGCCGCGATTAGTGGCCCATAGGTAATAACTATTTGGAAATGGCCCTGAGACATACAGATACACATTGTGAGGTACAGACCTTAGAGCTGTAAAAATGGGGCGAATGGTTCCGGGGGGAACTTGTAACTTTGTTTCAAATCAGTATGCTGTAAGTAATGTGACAATCTTGCTTTCTCCAAGAAAAATTTTGTAAATATTCAAAACTGCTGTAAGTTTCTGAAGTGAAAATTATTTCCTCTGGGCGGTTCGCCAACGACATTTTATTTTGTAGTAGAGATTGGTGTCCTTCGCAAGTTCTCACAGAGAGAACTGCAAGGCTCAGTAAGTTTCGGAAATGGAAGGCTGCTAGTTATGCGAGACGGGTTGACATTACGTGGCACGATGCGAATACATGGCTCACAGAGGCGAGAACCCTTTGGGTGATTCATGTAATGTACGTGCCGCATGCCGTTTTTAAACTGCAGAGGCATAGTCCCAGTGACGTCTATCTATACTTACCTGCTAAGAACATCTCCCGACTCCAAATCGGCAATAGCCGCCGCTGGCGTGAAGAAGTCCACGTGGCGCACAAGCCGGTAGCCGAGCAGGTTAAGCACCGTCTGCGGCCTACTGTGCTGCACAATCTCCACGACCGCCCAGACCAGCGGCGCTAGCTGAAAGTCGACTGCACCCACGTCAAAATCGAGGCTAGTCAACATCGCTTCAAGATATGACCGGGGAAAGATCTCGATGTCTCTTCTCTTTACAGACTTCAACATTTGGTTACGGTGGCGCAATTTTTTCAAGCGACTGGTCAAACCGGCGACATCCGCCGCAAGCTCAAGCAGACGTGACCTGTTTGGATGTAATGCCAACATGGCGTCCAGTACGTCACTGGCGTCATCGGGTCCGCCAAAGTTTCCCGGGGCAAGTCGCGCTTTGCCGTCGGAGAAGCCTTTCAGCTCAACCAGAGGAGCCAGAGCCATGAGTCGCTGCAGATCACCCGCGACCTTCCAGACGTCCGGGTGTGAGACATTGTCGTCGTAAGGCCAGGCGCCCAGACCCGTAAGGTTCAGCAGCGCTAGCAACGGCGCCTTGTCCTTGTGGATGAGAGTGGCCTTGTGGACGCAGTCATGCCAGAATCGCCTTGCGGCAAGTACCACTGGAAGTTCCTCGCTAGCGTCGTCGTTACTGGCTTTAAGAAAAGACAGCACCAGAAGTGTGGTCATCTGAGCCAATTGCTCATCTTCGGTGTCGTTAATAGCAGCAAGTGCGCATGCGTGCCGGTAGAAGTTTCGACAAGGGCGCACGGTGGCGTCCACTGAGCGGAACAGCTTTTCCGCATGTTCCCTGCAGAACTCAGTTTGGCACGAGGACCGATTCGCCGTCGTTTCTGAGTCATTGTGAGAAAGTGGACTGAAAGCCCACGGCTGCTCTGCGCTGTCTTCTTCGTTATCGGCGATATCCAGTGGCTGGATACGCCGAGAGTTAATGGTAAAGCCAGCCGCAATTACAGCCGATAGGCATGCGACCAATATGACCAGAATAACACTGATGCGACCCCCGAAAATGGTCTGGACACCGGCGCGGTGTAATCTGTTTTCGTTGCTCAAAATAATCAAGTCCGTCGACCCTGCATCCGCTGCGTGCTTTTCCATTCCGTCCTCATTTTGATTACAACGTCGCCGAGTACCAACGGACAACTTCGAGCTGCGGCCTTCGCAGAAACCATTCTGGTGAGATAAGGTTGACTGTAAACGCTCGGCCCCTGGCAAGATTAATTGGATGGTCGACCTTTGGGCACCGACAGTATCTGGATCTTCAACTTTCCCTGAATAGGCGCTTGCGCCAGGAACTCCTTGCAAAGCTGAAGGCGTAACATCGGCAGCTTCGGCCAAAAAACCTCGTTGACTGGGCAGGAACTCTTGGGGTTGTGCACCATCAAACGTGGCTTCAGAAGAACGTCGTAGCACCGACTGCTCATTGGTGTGTTTTTCTTCCGGTTGTGGTGGCACTGGTAGTGGGAAGTCAGGCTCAGCGGCAATAACATCTTTCGGCTTGGATGCGGAAATATCGTCTTGGAAGAGTTCCGACAGAGTACCATGAGCCCGTGATGGCCGCCAAGAATTACAATGGGCGAGGGCCGGCTCATTGAACAGCGCCGTTGCCGCAAAGACAGGTCGACAAATCGGGTACGGTGGTAAAGGTGACTGTACCGGGTGAGGGGGTCTCGAGGGCGACGCATGGACCTGAGTCTCGAAACACTGTTTGTACTTCAGTGGTGCAGGCTGAGTTCCTGCACTCGGCAATGGTGTGTTGGTGTCGGGAGTCAGCAAAGGGCTTTGATAATCACGACGTGAAGAGCCGTGCTTGCTGCTCCTTTGCACAGAAGGGCATCCGAACCTGGCGACGCGGCGGTTCCCGAAGGCCACGTCAACGGGGCCGGGCTCACGATCACTACTTTCACTTCGGCGCCACTCCAGATCCATGAAAAACGATCCGGAAGAATTCCTTGGATATGGCGTTGTGCCTCTTGTGTTGCTCCGGGGGCGAACTTTCAAGGGGACAGTGATGTTTTTCGGAGAATGGGGCCGATTCTCAACACAGCTCTGGCTTTCTGTTGCGCCCTCTGTTCCCGAGTTCTCAACTGAGGCGTCGTCGTAGTAGCGACTTTTCTCCGACCTGGGCATGTAGCGCTCCCGTTTCCCTCCAACTCCTTCTTCCGATTGACTGACATGGCGTCGGCTACCGCCCGGCACGGACAGCGGTTCCTCGTTACGAGCTCTTATGCCAGGCTTGGACCGACGGTGCTTTTGCCGCTGTGGGAGGATTGTCGCTTGTATTTCGGTACAATCTTCTAATTCGTTTTCATCGTTGCGCGATGGCTCTTTGATGAACGGAACTGTTTTGCCTTCTACGTCTTGCTCTAGAAAAGACTCCTCGCTCTCTGAGCTGCCTCCAAGTATTCGGCGTCCTTCAGGTTTTTTTATTCTCGGACGGTTCCGTTGAAATCGTTTCTTTGTTTTCTGCTTTGGTTCACTTTCGTCTGATTCGTCCGATAAACTGATTTCGATTTCAAAAGCTAGATCCAAGACTTTAGTATTCCTCGAAGGTGTCTTGATGCACACTTTCCTGTCGGCTTCATCCCGTCCTAATTTATTTGCAGACTCTGGGTCGCTCAAAAAAACGCGGGGTGATTCGTTTGGCGTATGTTCCGGGATCTCCTCGTAACTTATTAGGCTCGACGTTGAGACGGTTGACTGAACAGCCGTAAGCATCTGATTTCCCAACTTTCGAAATCTCAGAGTACCATGTCGATCGGAAAGAACCATCATTATTCTTCGCTTCAAGCTTTTTCCGCGTCTCCGTCAAAGTTTTCGTGTATTTGCTCCGGGGCACCGGAAACCTTTTTGGGCTTTTCTCCACGTCCTCACGGTTCCCACCCCTCATCCTCTTCGACGGGGACCGTGGCTCGTCTATCGACGCCCCTAAGAATTCACGGCTTTTTTTCGCGGCTTTCAACATCGTCCGAACCATTCGACTCCCGCCTACGTTTTTCGGTCGTTTCTTTACGGCTGTGGCGCTTTGATGTTATGTTTGACTGCGACTGACGGTGTTGACGCGCTTCGCTTGAGATGTACGCCATGACCGACTCCATTACGGAGCACGCAGTTAAGACGCGTTCAATTTCTGCCTTATTTTCGCTGGTTGCATCTGACGATGATTCCTGGCCGCTGGCTTCAACTGGCGTGGATGGGCTTCGATGAGTAGTGGAAGCCCACTTTCCCGCTGCGGTCGTTTTCCTTTCAGTGTGTGGTTGCGACACGCGGTCGCGTTTTTCGTCAGCGTCAAACGGCGACGACTGAGTCTCCTTGGGAGTCTCGCTCCTTGTTAATCGCTGCGTTATGGGAGGCGTGTGGCACAATGGGAGTGAAACTGACAAACTCGTATAACTGCTCTCTGGTTCAAATTCCTCAATGAGGTCGTCAACAACGTTGTGTATAAGACGCATGTCGGGTTGCTTGAGCATTTCACTATTTGTCGAGTCGCAACCGCGTTCATCGCTGTCTTCCGATACTGTGCTGTCATCTTCCGTGTCATCATTCGGCGGCTTCAGGCTCCTGTGCCAGGCTCCTTCAGTCTTTGGAAAAACAGTGAATACATCTAGTCCCACCATTTCACCCCTTCCTCGGAAAGAACTGTTCGTCTCCTCGGAGAAAATGCCTGCTAGTCCAGCGGTTTTCACTGGCTTGTTTTCCTCATCGCCATTTGTCGGGGCCCGGGTATCTTCGTTCATATTTGTAGTACCCTGGCTGGGGGCGCTGGTACGGAAGTCTGAGTGAACTGAAACCAAGGAAAGCGTCATCCCCGCTTTCGCGGAGTCGCTGTCTAGAGAAACGCTGCGGCTACCTGCGTTGGCGTAATCTAGAACGCATGGTGGTTCAGGCGCCGTTAGTGAAGTCTTAAAACCTGTATGTGACCTTAATTCACTTATATCTGACTTGATGCAAGAGCCAAGTACAGGAAGAGCAAGGCCAAGTTCCGGATTACCTTGCTGACGTGACGTCAATGACTTTCGTTCGTTTGAAGGGAAACTGCTAGAGTCGGCCGCCGCACTGAAGGGAGCGCAATCGGACACACGATGCACCGAAGCCTTTGAGTGCACCAAACAGGCACCGTGGTCTGGCGAGCTGTAGGGCGCATGGCCAAGGACGTCCACCGATGCTTCCAGATGTGGCGCTGGTCCGATTGGCGTTTCAGCTGTAATCGGGCCCTCCGCTGCGTCCGAGAAGTGCGCTCGGTGTTCAGGCTCGTCGGAAGGCACCTCATCGGCCATTACGGGTGCCTTTGGGTCGCGGCGCTCACAAACGGGCGACAGAGGACCGTGAGGTGATTAGGATAAGCCTGGCTCGTGGCCGCGTGAGGGTGGCGGAACAAGACGTACTGATGATGATAACAACTTTATTAAGATCATGATCTGATTGTAAAGGAAATGCTTGCCGCGTTTAATTTTCTGTACTTGGTATTTTTCTCAGGATGCAGAAGAAAAAATACGGATCCCCATACAGAAAACAAAGACGAATAATCAATTTGCAATGGCTGTCAATGAGATGCGATTAATGTTCTTCGACAGGTTCGGGTTCGGAACTAATCCCTTTGCTTTACCCTTATCCGCCTCTATTCATCCACCCCACCACCCCTCTCCTCCCTCCAACATCCTTGGTCGTAAGGTCCATTTGCCGCTATCCCTTTTCTCCAATCTGTCCAACTACCCCTCCAATCCCTGATAGGCTTGAAGCTTCAATTTATGCCCTTCACAAGAAGAATAATATTAAAAGTGCGACTTGGTCCGATACAATGCATACCGGGTAACGTGAAAATTTTTATTTGCCCCACCGACCTAGGGGACCGTCATGACGGCCCAAAGTGATGCCACCACCGCTCTGCCCGGGCGACCAGAGGGCGCTGAGAATCTTCCTCCAAGTGTCGCAGGGCCTCCATGTTGTGGTGAGGGGAAGTTAAGGTTGGGTGGTCGTCAGGAGGTGAGGCCTACATGTTGTTCTGGGGCCGAATTCCATAAAAATTCCCCGCATTTCACCGAGGGGAAGAATGTGAAAGTGCGAATGCACGAGTTGAATTTGCGCGGTTCGGTAATGTTCGCGAAAGAGAGATCACACACACACACACACAACTACAAAGAAAGAAAGATGCATTTATTCACAGACACCTATTTGTGTTGTCGTTGTACTTGATTGCTAGAGCGGATCTCAGCTTTGAAATTTCGTGTCAGTACTCCTTCAAGCAGGTGCATTAGCCCTTCTCACGCCCGATTCTTGGCCAATCCCCCACGTGGGTATGTGCCATGTCAGCGGCCAGGCAGCGCGCCCCCATCTCCCCCCGTTGCCAAGGAAGACGAGGAGATTCCTGGCCAATCCCCCACGTGGGTATGTGCCATGTCAGTGGCCAGGCTGCGCGCGCCCATCTCCACGTGCGCGGACATCGCCGGTGGACGCAGGTTCAGGGTCGCTTAAGAAGTGCATTCGCACTTAAAACGAGAGGCCATCGTTTCGAAACGACGCGGTAGCGTTATGCAAGTGCATGTGTTCTCGGGCTATGGACGTCCCATTGAGGGCCGGAGACAGGGCAAAAAACCCTGAGCGAAGCACTGTGGCAAGGGCGCGAAGTCACAGGTAGTACTGCGTGTCGCTTTTACAGTGCTGCGTGCCGTCTTGCGCCCTTGCCACAGTGCTCCCCTCGGCGTTTTTTGCTCTGTCTCCGGCCCTCAAAGCGACGGCCCCAGCCCGAGAACACATGCATTGGCAAAGCGCTACCGCGTCGTTTCAAAACGACGGCCTCTCGTTTTACAGAATTGGGCCCCTGAACTGTGTATTTACCGCCACAGTGTATGTGGGCACTGGGGAGAGAGGCTGGCGCACGGTTGAATGCGATGAGGTAGGGCTCGGCTGGGATTCGACTGGAATGAGATGTCGAGGGTTAGGGATGAACCGCCTAATAGATGAACAGTGTTGCGAGATAGGCTGCAGGAGTCAGTCCCTTCTCGGTAAGTGTTCATGGTTTCCCTGACAGAGTCAGTTCCCTAGCGGGAAGAGGTCTCCTCAGGAGCACGGGTGAGAGTAGTCAGTCGTGCTGCCTTATGAGCCCCATTCGCGCCGTCTGGTCGTGTGTGTGCCGCTAACCAGAGGAGCTGGGTATGTTGCGGGGAGGGAGGGATGAACTTTGGAGGAGAATCTTGTACGCTAGCCTGAAGATACTGCCGCAAAAAGAAGTTTTGATGGCTGTTTCTGCGTACTACCATAATGAGGAAGACGATGCGGTCACCGACCAAGTCAAGGTAAAGACAAGGACGTTTCGGAACCCGCACGGTTTTCGAAACGTCTTTGTTTTTACCTTGACTTGGTCCGTGACCGCATCTCTTCTTGATCCAGATAGAAGAAAACGTGGCGCAAACTAGACGTGGACGAAGAAACCAAAGTAAGACAGGCGCCAACTTTCGTTTTCTTCTTTCTTAAAGTATGTACCGACTAGCTCAGCAACAAGTCTTGTTCACTCATATTTGATCCAAATACCTGAGCAGACGAACTTTCGTCGAACTCCTCGCTAAATGTAATAATGTTAGGTCAGGGGAAGGCCTATGTGCGAAAGCCAGGGTATGACCACCTCTTCCAGAACATGTGGGGTTGTGGAGGCAACTGTGAGGGACATGAGAGTTGCAGTAGTCGGCGAGTACACGACGGCTACAGTGAAGGTCACTTTCTGCCGATTGCCGCAAGGCGTCCAGGTAGAATGTGTTTCAATCAATCAAGATCTTTATTATGATAAGGATGACAAGGTGGCCTGAGTAAAGGGTGTGGGGAAGCGTAGGGAATTACATGCGCTGGTTAACAGCTGTGGAGGGCGCGAATTCCCACAGGAAGAGCAGCCTCGTTCCGTGTATCGGTGACTTTCATCGGGCTCGTACAGTCTGTCTGAAGGACTCCAAAAATCTCGCAGAAGATACTGGGATCATTGCATTTGTAGTGGCGGACTCTCCCACAGCGTATTATTCATCGTCCACGGTGTTTGCCCCTGTATAGCAGAAGGTGCAGGTAACGGCTGTTTCAGACGGTGGATCCTTGTCAACAACTGGTGACAGTTCTGCACGTCGGCCCGCCACTTTGCCAGCACATCCTCGGTGAGTGCGGCACCCGTCTGTGCCTTGTGCAGGAGCCCTTCAGCACCACACGCAGCAGTCCTGCCGGCGATGCAGCAGGATCGTGTGGTATTATTCCCCACACGACTCTCTTGGAAGATTCCTTGGCTGCTGCTCTGGACCTCCACTGGGTCCGGGCCACAACGTGCGAATTGGACGTTGTGGCCAAGGTTAGAGTGGAGATCTACCGACTTACTCGCCCACGCGTAAGCGGTCTCGTTACCTACGATCCCGCCTGCGTGGCCGGGTAATGGCGGATGGTCTTGAGTCTGACACAAGTTGTTCCCACATACGCTGTCTGGCCAAGTCGAGCCAAGGCCTCGAGGCTGTCCGTAAATATGGTAAACCTTAGGTCATCATGTGCGCTGTAAGTGGGATCGATGTATTTTACAGCGAAGATGATGTCTTCAACAAGTGTGCGACACGTGCTTGGCGCGTTCGGGAACTGAACCGTGCGTGATATTCGCGTAATTTCGTCCATAGTTCGCACTGTGTCCCGCAGTGTCCTTTCATTAAGCACTGCAGCGGTAAGGACGGCCCGTTCTAGAAGATAGGCAGGAGCGGCTGCGGCGGCACTCACTTGTTGGTGAGATTGAGACAGTGCTTAACGAGGAAGGAAAGCTGGAGATGATGACGCGGTTCAGGCAGCTCGTGAGCAATGTGATAAGTAGGGTTCGTATTGCGGTGGAGTAGATGAACTATTGTGCAATCTCTGTAATTGGACGTAATGCGAGCCGTGGGGTTTGAGCGTAAGAGGTGTATGGATTTGTTTCCCCTTTGGTAGGGGTTGATCAGGTGTCCTTTTTCCCAGGGGAAGTATCTGGACCGTACGGTGCGCTTCAACTAATTCGGCCAGTGAGCCGTCGGTGCCGGTGGCCCATAGTTTGGCAGTACAGGCTAAGGAGGTAAGCCGAGGACAGCCCTGTAGTCGTTACGGATGAGTCCGCCTACTTTGGTGACCTTTGTGGTAGAGAAGGATAGATTTGGATCATTGTTAGATCATTCGCTACAGCTAGAGCCCCTATATAAGCTTTCGGAGTATCGCCCCTTTTTTCTCTAATTTTTGAATGCTGCCGACAGCGACCATTGGTCGAACCCCGTCACGTGGCATTTGTTTACACCGGAATACCCACGGCCGCAGATATTTTGGTGCCCCTGTGTCGCCGCGTGCACTTCGTGCAATAAATCATGAGTTTCGGAGCGCAGTGTGGCTGTGGGACACGTTGAGATTGAGGTTTTGATCCCCTGACCGAGTAGTGGGCCTATGCCGTGTTGCTCTGTATTGGGCTGTTTCAACCAGCCGCGAAGTGGAAAACGCCTGCTTCGCATTCTGTTGGGAACCCACAGGCGCTAGAAAAGAGTGGCTTATTTAGTGGCTATATTCTAACTTAGTGGCTCTAGCCTAACCGGCGCGCTATGAAAGATTCCTCCAAAATAAACACAATTGTCATCGTTGCAAAGTGGCACATGACCACTAGCGCCCGTCAATGTCAGCCGCAATTCGGCGCATAAAGCTGGCCACCATGGCGTCAGGCACCAAAAGGGCTGTCCGCGTGCATCAATGCCGTTATTCTTAAGCGCAGCTTATTTAGTGGTTATAGCTACAGTTGGAGAGGGAGCCAGCTTTCAAACGTCACCAGTGTGGATTATGTTCCAGGCATCATTGGCAGAAATTGCCACCCACATTGCATTCCCGCTTATGTCGCGCATTTGCCTTATGTAGGAGCTGAAATTACACTGTATATGGGGTTAGATTGCTCACAAAGGGAGCATATCTAGCCTAGTACTTGTGGAACGCGTGTGATTCTGCAATTTCGACCTCCGCTGTTAGGTCTGTGAATTACGTTCCAGGGCTTAAATTATATGCCTATATGTACTGTTTTAAGCCTAGTTCTGGCAGTCAGTGATATAACAGACTTGCTGTTGCTATTGCTCTTTTGCTATCTATTCCACTCCTCCACAATGTTTTTGTATAACCAAGTTCTGCGTATACCACTCAAAGCAAAAAAACGTCATACCCGCTGTAGCTATTACATCTTGATCTACCCCCCCCCCCCCCCCCACCCAAAGTTTTGTACAATCGAGTTCTCCGTCACACTATAAGCGCAAAATCTATCTACCAGACGTTTTCTGAATACTATACGAACTGAATGTTCTTTGGTACGGCGTGTAGGATGTAAACATGCCACGAAAATTTTACTGCTGATACGTTTTTATTTCGTTAGCAGAAATTCTGATTATAACTAAAATTTGTGTAAGCACAAAACAAAAGTTGGGAACAACCGGAAAGCAGAAAAAGAACAATGCTCGTACGCGAAGATTTCAAGTTTTTGCAGGGAAGTAACAAAAAGCGTGCATGTTTATAAAATTAAGAACAACAGAAACCAATACAAAACATAATTTGTTTGTAAGGAGGAAAGGGTTGTACGATTACAGTCACCAGGAAAAAAAGAAAAAAAATGTTTCAAGATATTCTCAGTTAAGAAAATACAGAAACACCATGTAACATGGCTGAAAAAACAGTTCACAGAAAACAGGGCTTTACAGAAACCCTCTGGCAAGGCAGCTGCATTTTTTAATTTTTTACACAATTATTTTTACAGTAATCCACTTATGCTGGACAGGATGATTCAGTTCTGTAACCAGAATTATTGCACTTAATGCGATTCATCCGTGTTGTGGAGAGCTGGGAGCTTGTTCTGTTCTCTTAACGAATAAATGCTTGCAGTGGAGATTGTGTTCTTCGAGGCGCAACACTGTCTTCCAGGGCTGGCTAGCGATTTTGCCTTTACCAACAGAACCAGTTTTACCCCTTAAAGAGACCCTGCAACACTCTTTGAGCAGTGCAAGTAAACCTGCGCGACGTTTAGATTACACTGCCAAGAATACCTGAGCCAAATATTAAACGTCCACGTGAAGGGGTGAGCGCGCAAATCGCTGTTACAGAAGCGAAAAAACCAACCGCGCTCACTTCATTTCTCCTCATTATGCGCCCCTGGCATGGCCTAAGCGACGTCACTCGGGCCATGGCTGCCCCATCTGCTGTCACTGGTCAACTTCGAGGCTAATTTCTCCCATTTCCGCCGTCGTCATCGCTGAGTACGAACATCTTCTATGCCTGAACCTGTAGGCACACTTTTGCGTTTCTTTTGTGTTTTCACTGCGCGCGGAGTTTGAGTGATGAGCTCAATACTTCCCTTTCAATGGAACCACTCGACTACAAACGTTTATTCCTTCAAAAACGCCTTAACAGCCCGAGCGCGCTCTTGCGACCAGGCCCCCATGCCTGATTTTTTGTGGCACGTGCCAGACCGGAAATCGGCGCCTCCGCATTGCGGAGAAGAGAAAACTCCCCAGCCTGTGGCATATCGAAGGCCGCCGAAAAGAACGCCGCAATCCGCCCCCCTCGCCGAGAGACAGCGCGCAGCTTTCGTCGCGTTGTCCGCGGTCTAGTTGAGAGGGAACGATTATGCGCGGTTTCTCATCGTGCGTAGTTTCGGTGATAGTGAACGGCTTTTCATAATTAGTTCGGGAGGACATTGCTGGGACAATAGACCTTAGCACAAAATACATTCCTAGCAGTCGATAGTAACTGTTGCACGGTCCCTTTAAGAACTGGTCTAATGATGGAAATGTACTACCCTACTATTCTTGGTGCTATTCTACACCAAGGTGCCCTTAACAATGGCACACTAGTGATCTTATTTCCCATTCTTAGAAGGACGCATTCAGCAGCTGCGAACTTGGGTGCCACTCTAACTCGGAATGGTGAGCCCGTTTCAAGGCATGTGTATACGGGGCACGTCGCCCCGCCATCCTCGAAGGACCGGTTGCTGACAGAGCCATTCCGATGGTAAAGGGACACAAAGTCCCTTAAAGGAGCTCAAAGTCCCAAAGTATTTTTTTTGCAATAGGCGAGGTTAACGTGGTGGTGCAGTTTCGCTTCTTACTCAGGAATGCATCGCCTGGGACATAGTCTAAAGACGAATGTTACCATGTGTTCTGACACGAGTCTAATCTCGATTATGTACATGCCCCCCAGTGGATTTAAACCAATTCATTTCATTTATTGACCTTTCTTTATGGTGCATGAAAGCAAAATATTGATCTTTATTTAGGGGAGTTACGAATATTGACATGCTTGCCGATGCGAACGCACAAAGAGACTTCCAGTCTTCTAAATGGACGCGGTCTAAGTAATGCAATAAAAATCTTTACACGAGTTACGATAGGGGGTTCTTTTAGTTGAGGTGTTTATGACTAATATCCCAAGCAACTTACTTACGGCAGTATGCAGTAATAGCGCTCACGTTGAGGTGATACTGCTCACTGAAAAAAATATTTACCCTTAATAAATAAGCCAAGATAACAAACACTTGGCCGAATATTACCCCAGCAAATCTAGAAATTCAGAAACATTCTGAACAGCGGTGTTAAACGCACCACGGAAAACCATGGCATTTTTACTCACAGCAAATAATTTGGTAGCGAGACTGCAGCAGGTATTTGAGACCTTTAAGGATTGTAAAGCCAAACGCAAAGAAAATTATTTATTCGCATCCGTAAAAGTCTAATATAGATCTTGCGACTATGGTAGTCGCGAGAGCTTATCGGTATTACACTGTATTCACACACGCGTGCACGCATGCACGCACAAGCACATGCACACACACACACACTCACACAAAAACATGAATAAATAAAATAAATAAATACTTAAAGCTTCCCAAACAACTTAAACGACATCACATAAGCATATTTGCGCGCAGACATATCGGTCGGACATGTTGTAACAGCGAAAGAATCTTCAGCACGCTGGCAGTCGATATCTCTGGCCGACGTGGGACAGAATCCTCGGCCGTGACATTCGGGAAAGAACAAACGCACACTAAAGCTGCGTGCAAAGGCAATCGTGGCTCTTGCTGCTAGACACGATTAGGTCTCTTGAAGGTAAGTTGCGCTTGTTATGATAACAGAGACGGGCGCAGGAACAGAAAACAACACTTTCACACTTTCATGTTTTTTGGAGGAATTTCGGAGATGTTTAAGACGGCCCACTGGCGGACGGGGCATGGATAAGTGTCCCTAATCACTTGAATGCATGCAGCCAGACTTTTACAACGCATATGCAACACAAATCCCGAATCGCTGCCGTTGAGTCAGTAAGAAGTTGCACCTTGTCCCCACTAATCACAACCTGGCCTTCTGTACCACCCATCCTCATTGCCTTTTACTGATTTTACTTTCTTTCTTGTTGAGCTATTTTAGTGTCTAAGGTTTCATTCTTCATATATAACCACTGTTTTGGCGCTTTTTGCCCAATTGGCCTTGCGCCATTAACATCCAACCATCTTCGTCATCTACGGTTCTTGACGCCCCTCTGGCAGATGTTTAATCTAATTTTTTTTTTCAAAAATGCAGCCCACCATTCTTGAAAGTCAATTTAAATATAGTTTCCGTAATGTTTCCGCATCACCTTGACTGTTTGACTTCAATACACGAGTCGACACTAAACTTGTCATTCGAATATTTCTGAAAATCACCGCATAATTTTTTAAATACTTGCGCCCGTAAACGTCCCCCATCTGCAAGTAAAACATCATTTAATAGCTTTGTCAGCGTTGCATTTAGTCCCGTAACAAAGTTACGCCGATTTCTCTAATCCTCTTTAGGTGGTGTAAGGTCCACTTATGAGATCAGCGGCCAGGCGCCCGTGCTACGCGTGAGAACCCGCCGCTCCGTCTAGCGACGTAGCACTGCCAACACTGCGCTGCAGCCGTCGCCAATTCGTCACGGCGTGCACGGGAGACGGATTTTCTGGCCCACGGCATACCACAGGGATAATCCCCCATTGAGAAAGCAGACAGCGCCGCCGGATTCGGGAAACGTCTGCCTGACGCACGGAAGTGGTGGGATTACCGGCGTCGGGACGAGTGCCGCACGAGTCTCCATTGTTAATGCGCCCTCGCACTGTCGCCGTCTTTCGCTTTCACCCCGCGGAGTCGCACGAACCTGCTCGTCTGCGAGCGTGCCGTCGACCCAAAGGTGGCGGCGCCTCAATGAATATTCCGGGGCGTGCTGAGTGACAGCTGTCTACGTAAATTGGGCACTCCTATACGCGTGTACGAACACTACAGGGGCGGTCCCGAGAGAGGGTGTGATATGTCGTCATCATCATCATCACCAACAATCAAGGGATCATCATCATCAGGATTTGTGCTGCGTGGAATAAACCCGGCTTCCATCTTGCCATGTTGTTCGTGGCTGGTGCTCTAAGTATTATTCGCTCGGAAGCGATATAGCAGTGGCGACGAGGATCGCGCTTGCGCTAGGCGAGTAGTCCCACGCAAGAATGAGTGCCGGGCGGCCACCGGAATTCACCGACGAAGAAGGTACGTGGCCTAAGTACCGGGTTCGCCTGGAAGCTTACTTCGAAGTCCATAGCATCGAGGAGCCGACGAAGAAGCGAGCACTGCTTATAGCTTCGCTAACGAACAGTGCGGTGCGAGTGGTGCAAGCCCGATGTCACCCGAAACAGGTCAATGAGCTCAGCTACGAGGAAGTGATCGGACATTTGGAAGATCACTACGCTCCGCAAGTCAACGAGATTGCTGCCAGTTATGCTTTCTTCAGGCGTTCGCAACAAGAAGGTGAAAGTGCCCAGGATTTCATTGCGGAAATTCGACGGCTAGCAGAGAAGTGTAACTTCGGAACTTCACTGGAGCGCATGTTAAGAGACCGAATTGTTTGCGATGTGCGGGATGAAGACTTGCGGAGAAATTTACTGACGCAACGAAAGCTCACACTGGAGCAGGCAGAAGACTTTGTTGTATCAGCACAGGAAGCGGCTCAGAACGCTAAAAGCATGCAATCTGCAGAACCAGATGCGGTACATCTTGCCCGACAGACGGCCCGTCCATGGAAGTCACGCCCTAAACAGGAGAAGCGACACACTTGTGGAAGATGTGGTGGCGAATCGCATTCAGAGGACGAATGCAAACACCGTCGCACGGAGTGCCACCGGTGCGGCAAACGAGGGCATCTACGCCGGATGTGCGGACAATGGCGCCAGGGCTCATATGCAATTACAGCGGAAGCGCACACAGACTCGGACGAAAATGAAGCCCTGCACACGATAGCAGCGGTTCTTCACCAAGAAGCCAGCATCCGCAAGGTTAAGCCAATTTACAAGGAGATTACCTGGAATAACGTCCCCATTAGAATGCTGGTGGACACGGGATCACCCGTAAGTGTCATTCCCGAAACGGTCTTCCGGAAGTACAAGGCGATGTGGCCACCATTACGGAACACGCAGCTACGGCTCTCTTGTCTCTTGGGAGAACTTCCAGTCGTCGGACAACTTAGTATGACCGCTGCGTGTGATGGGAAAGATGTCGCTGGCACAGTCATAGTCGTCGGCAGCTCGGGACCATCCTTGTGCGGCAGAGATACAATCAAGGCGTTCAACGAAGTGGGCGTGGCAATGTTGTCTAATGTGGTCGCGAGTGTGCAACCAGTCGAGGTAAAAGCGGCCGGAATGAAACTACAACAGCTGCTCAACGAGTACGCCGACGTGTTCGCTCCGGAGCTAGGCCTCTGCAAGGCACCACCGGTGACGTTTCAGCTGAAAGAAAACGCGTGTCCACGGTTTTTTCAAGGCCGCACGGTACCCTACGCCTTGAGGGATAAGATGTCGGACGCGCTAGACCAGCTGGTTGCCCAAGATGTCCTGGCACCGGTGAAAACCGCCGAATGGGCGACACCAGTAGTACCCGTCGTAAAGGGCGATGGTTCCATTCGAGTGTGCGGAGACTTTCGCATGACAGTAAACGCAGCAACGCTGATGGAACGTTACCCGTTGCCTCGAGTGGATGACATCTTTGCCAAGCTAAACGGAGGGGAAGTCTTCACGACTCTGGACTTACGTCAAGCTTACAACCAGTTACCGTTGGATGAAGAGGCCAAGAAGATGACAGTCCTCAACACGCACAAGGGCCTGTTTTGTTTTAACCGGCTGCCTTTTGGCGTAAGTTCTGCTCCGGCAATATTCCAAAGGCGGATGGATGGGCTTCTGGGCGATATTCCTGGCGTGCAAGTATACCTGGACGACATTATCATCGCGGAGAAAAGGAATGACTTGTCCAGGCTAAAACAGGTCCTACAACGACTGCGGGAGTACGGTCTCCGACTTCACAAAGGAAAGTGCAAGTTCCGGCAAGATGAAGTCACTTTCCTAGGTCATCGTATTGATGCTAAAGGCCTGCGGCCAAAGGATGACAACATGAAAGCTGTCATCGAAGCCCCAACACCCACTTCGGTGAGTGAGCTGAAAGCCTTCCTGGGACTCGTAAACTATTACGGCAAATTTCTGCCAAATCTCGCCACCGTGCTGGCCCCGCTATATGCCCTTTTAGCTAAAGGGACCAGGTGGCAGTGGGAGCCGAAACAAGAGCGAGCATTCCAAACAGTTAAGGAGGCAATTGCGGCTTCCAAGTTCCTTGCTCACTTCGACCCTGATAAGCCACTACGACTCGAGTGTGACGCGTCACCTGTAGGCATTGGGGCTGTTTTGTCTCACCGTGTCAACGGTGTTGACTACCCCATCGGATTCCGGTCACGGACACTTACAAAGGCCGAGCGCAATTACTCCCAGTTGGAAAGGAAGCACTGGCTCTTGTCTTCGGCGTCGCGCGGTTTAAGGACTACTTGTATGGACACCGATTTGTGTTAGTGACCGACCACAAACCGCTCACTGGCTTATTCAATCCAAGTAAGGCGATTCCACCGATGGCTGCAGCGAGAATCCAGCGTTGGGCCTTATTTTTGGGAAATTATGACTACACATTACAGTATCGCAAGGGCAGTGAACATTCTAATGCCGATGCCCTCAGTCGTCTGCCATTGCCAGCCACGGAGCCGCGGGACGACTGCCCCGACGCCTGTGTTTTGTATACCCAAGGCCTGGAAGAAACGGCGATATGCGCTCGCGACGTGGCACAACTGACTGATCAGGACGCCATCCTCCGGAAGGTGAAAGAGTGGATTGCAGAGGGATGGCCGTCTTCCCTCCCACAGGGTCACGAACACCTCCGTCCGTACTTTAACCGGAGAACGGAGCTAACCACTAGCCACAATTTGGTGTATTGGGGACATCGCATTGTTCTTCCCATGGCTGTGGCAAAACGCATGTTGCGTCTGCTGCATGAGACACACCCAGGAATGACATCCATGAAAAGCATGGCCCGAACCCTGTTTTGGAACCCAGGTTTGGATAGTGACATAGAACGGCTCGTCAAATCATGCGGTACATGCACGCAGGCCTCGGCGATGCCACCCGCCCAGATACCTTTGGCGTGGCCAGACACCGGCGAAAGATGGAGCCGACTACATGCAGACTTTGCCGGTCCGATAGACGGCCAGATGGTATTGCTTGTGGTGGACGCCAAAACAAAATGGATGGAAGCAGTTCCTATGAAAGTTGCCACAGCGCAATCAACGGTTGATGCCCTAAGGTCAATGTTTGCACGCTTTGGCCTTCCAAAAACTATCGTTTCAGATAACGGACCGCAATTTGTGAGCGCTGTCTTTCGCGAGTTTATGGCCCGAAACAGCGTGCAACATCTCACAACTGCCCCGTATCATCCACAGTCCAACGGATTAGCTGAAAGAGCGGTGCGCACCCTCAAAGAAGGGCTAAAGAAAAACACTGGAATAGACCTGAAAACACGCATATCTCGGTTTCTGTTCCGATATCGCCGAACGCCTATCAAGGATGGCAAGTCCCCGGCGGAGTTATTACTGGGATATCAGATCAGAACCAAAATGGACTGCATCACACCGGACAAGGATAGGGCAGACATCCAACCGAGAGCGATAAAGACTAAGTTTAATGCCGGTGACCCCGTCTGGATGCGAAGTTTTGGGTCAGGTCAACGGTGGATTCCCGGAGTTGTGCGCAGTCACCAGGGCTCCCGGATGCTTACGGTTGAATCGGGACAGGGACTCCAGCGACGGCATCTGGACCAGCTGAGGAGTCGGGCTGAAGAACAAGACTGTCGCTCGGAAGACGTTAACCAGCAGGAACCCGCCGCCGAGAGTACCCCGACCTCATCGCAGGTGGACTCGACTTCATCTCCCGGTACTACGACCTCAGTGCAGGACAGCCCGGAAGCAGCCGAGGCGGGAGCTGGCCACCCGCCAACTTTGCGAAAATCGACAAGGCTCCGACGGGCCCCTGACCGCTACGGCTTTTCTCCTGAACGCTTTACCTATTAAGGGGGGAAGAGATGATATGTCATCATCATCATCATCACCAACAATCAAGGGATCATCATCATCAGGATTTGTGCTGCGTGGAATAAACCCGGCTTCCATCTTGCCATGTTGTTCGTGGCTGGTGCTCTAAGTATTATTCGCTCGGAAGCGATATAGCAGGGTGATCTCGAAGTTTTGTAAGGCCGAACTTGGCCGTTGGAAATCGTTCTTGTCTGAGCGCCGAGCTGAGCAGTTCCTGGCGGGACAAGGAGTCTCGACCAGTAAAGCTAGGTTGGAATTTGTGAGCCCCCTAGTCGAGGTTAACATCGCGTCGGAGGTTTAGGGTGCAGCGCCGTACCGGGCAACTAGACGGATCTTGCGGCGAGACAGGGTCTCGGCCGTCGTTTCTCGAGCGGTTTGTGTACGCTCCGAGAATAGGAGAGTTAGACGAAGTTGAGGAGCTTGAGTGATTTGTGCGCACTCGGAGCTAGCGTCTAGCTGAAGTTTGAAGTTTTTCTTTTTATTTTCCATGTACCCAGTTTTTGTACTGTAAATAGCTGTATATAAACTGTTCGTTTCACTTAATCAACCCCAACGCCTCGAGTTCGTCAATTCGACCGCCATCTCCAAGAACTTCAACACCATCGCCCTGCCAGCCTCCTGCCAAATCAACCGGAGCCGGGGCGATTGTGTTCCTGATCGACACCGGACTTTGGGGAAACGATCTTTACTGGTGGGTTTAGCTCATTTCGAAAAAAACGCTTCATTTGCCTACAACTTGCAGCCCTACAGAATGCCTGTTCTGCAACGGCTATCCGCCAATGCGGCCAGGAATCACCTGTCTCGGCCTCCCTAAGTGCTCATCATGTGCTGGCACTCTCGCGCCGAGGCTGCTTGCTTGCCTTTAGATGTTCTAAGACTGCAGAAAACATTTCGAGTATACTTCAGGCATATGGTGCATGCAAAAACCACATTTTTCGCACGTATTGTACAATGCACAACAATTAGAGCTTCGCCGAAACTCTAAATACTATAAGCATCTCCGCACCTCCCCAACGACGAATCATGCCGCCTGATTTTCCACCTCAAACTCTATCACCCCTGTGCATAAAATTTAACAACCTGGATTCACCTAAAAATTATGTCTCCAGTTTGTTTTCTTTAATTACCACCTGTACCTGTAAACAGCCGATGCTGTCATATGACCAACATTTTTACTGACGGCTCATCTACGCCTGACTGCAGTTATTCTGGACTCTTCATATCATCAACCGGCCAAGCACTATCATACCGTCTTGAGCGCCCAACGTCGTCCACATTTGCTGAGCTTCATGCCATTAAACAAGCACTTGGCTACATTCTCCGCCAGCAGCCAGTGTCAGGTGTCAAGGGCACCCCGGAGATAGGATGCATCAAAACCCCCCGAAACATAAAAGAAAAACCACAAAGAATCGCCCATTTGAACGGTGCGCCATGAACGCACCAATCAGAGAACGCCAGCGCCGAAACACCGAGACCTATGTGGCCAAATATGACAGCGCACTCGTTATCCAATCAGAGAAGGCCGCGCCGGAGACCAATGGCGTGGTGGCCATATGGACATGGAAAAGGCAAGAAGCCACTGAGAGTGGGGCATGAGAGAGCCCAGAAGCGATAAAAGCGGGGCGCACAAAGAGAAGAGGGGGAGGCCAGAAACTGAAAGGCCAGAAACCGGGATTCAAGAACCCAGGAGCCGGCAGGAGCACGTGAGCTTCACGGAGCAAGCCAGGGGGACGCGGCCAGGCCATCGACCACGCCATCCGAGCCTGGGCGGCAGTGGGCCGACTTCGCATCGGCACCGTCATCCTAGTTGTCTTCGTGGCTCCAGCGGCATCGGTCGGTCACGAGCGGCCAACGTCTACGCTCCGCCGACGTTCGTCTCGACGGCCCCGAAAGGCTACGTTCGTGCCGAGCCTACCTGGGACCACCAGCGGCAGCGGCTACCAGGAGGTAGCCACAGAGGGAGCACGCCGCCCAAGGGATGACCGCACGCGTCAAACGCCGGCATCAAGGACCTCCAGCGGGAGCGGCTACCAGGGGGTAGCCACAGAGGGAAGAAGTCAGAACGCGCGGAACCCACGCCGTCCAAGGAGTGACCGCGGGCATCGAACGCCGGCGCCGAAGCGAGACGAGGACGGCTACCATCGAGTCGCGGCCACGCAAGGGTGCGACACGTCAGCGCCGACGACCGGGGTAGGCTAGTCCGATAGGAACAGAATGATTAGACACAACTAGGGACTAGTTGTTATAGAGTACCAGAGACACGATGATTAATAAGTAACTTAAGGACAGTGTTCGTGGATTGGACTGTATAGGAACATTATTGTAGAGACTTTTGTGTTTTGATTTGAATTGTGTTTTGGGATTGTTAGAGGTTTGAGGGCTTATAATCAGTGTGTAGTTTAATTATTGAGTGATTTGCATTAGGGTGCGTTAGGGTGCTAGGCTGCTCCATTAAATGTATGTTTTGTTAAACACGTCAACGGCTTTCCTGCGTCCATCTCTCTGAGCTGGTAAACACAGCGCCACCATCCGTTCACGTGACAGCCAGCATAGTCGGTTATCTTTAAAGATCCAAAGACGGCGCTACGAGCTCTTCGGCATGCCAGCTGCTTCATCGTTGACGAAACACTATCCTGCAACGTCTTCTACCTGAATCATCGAGTCGGCGTAGCCGGCCACCGCGTGACACTACATTAGATCCCTGCGCACTGTGGCATCACAGGCAATGAAAAAGAAGGTGAGGCTGCCAAGAAAAAATTACGACTATGGAACGTGAGGAACATTTTCTTCACGAAGGATGATGCCTCTAGACGAACAAAGAATTTCTAGTCGGTCTCGGAAAATCAGTACCCCATTCTGCATTATATAGATACTGCTTTGGAAATTAGACTACCGGTGCGAGTTCTGCTTCGGCTAGAGACTTTGTTCTATCGATTACGTCTCAACGCAGCTCTCACAAATACCTAAAGGTATCGCCTTGGCCTAAAATTCAAACCTTATCGTGACCACTGCAGATCACGCGAAACAGCCGAGCATATCTTACTGGACTGCCCTGCGTGCAGTCAAGAAAGAAATGACTTCGCACAGACGATCGCGTGCGTAACACACAGTTTCCCAACTTTAAAAGCACTACTGTGACCATGACCATTTCCCTCATCTCAGCGGAAATCGCTAGCCGCATTATTTCATTACCTTCGCTGTCGCTGAGACGATATAGGACTAAATATTATCACACTATGAAACCATCTAGTCTTTGAACGGCGAAGATGTTTAGCAAATCGTAATTTTTCGTGTCGGTAGACCAAAATACCACAAAAATGCCGAGCGCTCGTCTGTGTGTGCCTCGCGGCGACCGCCTAACGCTTCTTGCGCTCGTTTCTCAAGCAGAACATACCCACTTGGGGGGATCGGCCAAGATTGTGGCGACCCCCTGGCGCCAGCGTCTGCGGCGCACGTTTGTTTAAGCCAAGCATACCTGCTTATGGAGATTGGACAGGATTACCCAAAAAAAAAACTCCAGCGTTCGCTGTAGTCGCGGCAACACTTGCTCGGAACAAGACACTTTATTGCACGCAACAATGATTATCACTTCCGAAAAAAATGAAACAAGCTCACATTTATAGTACCGATGATAGAGTAATAGTCGTTGCGGCAACGAAGAACAGTATGAGGGAATAGGCTGAAATTATGAACCTAACCTTCGTGATGGTCATGAAAGTTGCATACAGCTTCACCACCTTCGCCGCACGGGGCACCTTGAGTAATCTTGGTGACGGTATTGGCGACAACGCGGACCCGGAGCCTCCCAACACAAGCTGTAACCTACTGTGGGGATGAGCTTAGTGGTGAAGGGTAAGAATCCACAAACGCTGGCCGCCGGAGCCCAGGTCAAGCTTCGGCGGATGGGCTCCCTGCCTGTTTACCTGGCAGAGAGCTCCGGGACCTCTTCAGCTATCAGGGTAAGGATGACGAAGAAAGTACCCCCGTTCCCTGCTGTATACTATAGCATATCGTACTGTCTAAAACAGCCCCCAAACGTGATCGGTCCCTGGTTAGGGGCCGCCCCGAAGCAAAACTCCCTCCGCTTCCTCTTCCTAGTATTTCTGTTCCCAAACCTGACAACTGCTCGCATTTTTCAGTAATTGAGTCTCTTGAAAAAGAAAAGCCTGTCACCTTACTGTCGGGGTTCTTTATTCCAAAATTTTCAGAAAGTCTAATCGGGCCGTCATACAAAGCGGAGAAACAGCTAACTGGTGAAGTTCTAGTAGAAGACATCGCGGAGTTTCAGGCCACCAAACCCATGAGCCAACACAGAATTGCCGATCCGGACATCAAGGTCAGGCCCCACTGCAGCCTCAACAACTCACAGGGCGGGATCTCGGAGCCGGATCTGGCGAACGAGAAAGAGGCAGATCTCCTCTTGAAGGCCTGTGAAATCAAGGTGTGGCGGCATTAAGGCGCATTACCACCAGAAGAGATGACAACGAAATACCAACTAGGCACATAATCCTCACTTTCGACCGGCCCACTCGTCCAGATCACATCAACGCAGGCTTCATGAGGTGCTCTGCCCAAGCGTACATCCCAAATCCGCGCGCTATTACAAGTGGCAGCAGTTCGGGCATGGTAATAACTTGTGTAGGGGCAAACTAACCTGCGCCAAGTGCGTGCAACACGACCATCCGACTGATAACTGCCCTTCCAGTCAATTTCTCTGCATCAACAGTCAAGGTCTTCACACCGCATATTCGCAAACCTGTGAGAAGTTCAAGCTTGAGAAAAAAAATTCCCCCGCATTTCCCCGAAGGGGAGTATGAGGAAGTGTGAAGCACGGGGTGATGCTATGAGGGGGAGTTTGTTGAAGTTTGGTGGCATTTTGCCCGTTAGTTACATTAACACACCCTCGTGATCACGTTCGGCTTAACACGCCTCGTTTGTCCCTCTGCGGAAATCTTGGTGAATTAACGTGTATGTTCGAGAGATGTTCGAGAGGGAATGTAATCATGCACACACACACACACACACACACACACACACACGCAAAGTAAAATGAAACGACAGTATTTATTTCAGCACTTGTTTGTGTTGTCGTTGTATGCGACGGTCATTACGTCACGTGAGAGAATGCAGAACTAGCGGGTTTGTAGTATCACGTGTACACCACGCAGTTATCAAGCCGCTATAACGCCGCTGAGTCGCCAACACACGCCGCTGACGACGTAGTTTGAATGCGTTAAAGATATAAGGCGCGTTACTAACACTGATATTAGCGTCGCTACGCCAGGTAGTGAACCGCTTTCTTTTTTTACGTGATGTGCAAAACCCTTTTTTGCGCACCGTGTGTCAAGTGCGCCTAGGTAGAGTTTTACCCGAATTTGTTGTTACTTCTTGTGTTCGTGACGGTGGCATTCATGGCTATCTAAGTGAGGTGGTACTTTCGGCAAGATTTTTATTCTCGCGGTTTTCTTTCGAATATCTGGCTACCGTGCACAGAAAAAAGCTGTATAGAGACCTTCTTGACACAACTTTGCCGACTCCTTTGTACCGATCCCTATACAGTGCAGGGCCAGGACAAGATGTGTGTCAGCGTGTGAAAAAAATGACTGTCCCGCCTTTTGTAAAGTCTTTTTTCTTTAAATTACACGTGGGAGTATTACCCGTTAAAACTTGGATGATTGAAAAAGGTTTGTTTGTTCCCTGGGGGCCTGACTGCTTGGTTTGTAAAAAGCCAGAAACAGTAGAGCACGCATTCATAGACTGTTGGGACGGGGTGTTCCTGTGGGACGTTTTGCAGAGAACACTAAAAAAAGATTTCCCGTTGGATAGCCATGGAATCAGGTTCTTGGCCGTTGAAAACTACGGCGGCGTCCCGTATGATCTTTTGATGTTGCTGGCCCTGCATAGTATATGGAAAGCTCGAATGGCAGTTCGTCATAATGATGTAGATGTGAAACCGAGCAGAGAGTTGTTCTGCCAGAGTGTGCGGGAGATCTTAGAAGTGTATAAAGCCCAACCATCTCCACTTGACTGGTTAAATGTGTTGGAAAGTGTGGCATGGCTTCGGCCTTTTTTAACAAGCGCGCACTGGCAAGTGACGTGCTGATGTCTTTTCGCGCTTTGTAATTCTTTTTTTTCGTTCTTATTGTGTATAACGAAGACAGGCAATAAAGAGAAAAAAAAAAGTCCGTGGCTCAGTCGGTAGAGCATCGCGCTGCGGCCGCAAAGTCCTCGGATCGAAACCTGGCGCCGGATGCTTTTTTTTTTTTTATAGTGTAAGTGGCCCGGCTGGCGCGCCGAGAGAGGGTGTTGCGAGCTGGAGAGTAGTAAAGGGGCTTTAGGAGAGTAGGCGAGGGGGGAGAGGAGGCGCTATGCGAGCGCCCTCACGCGTCGGAAATCAGGCGCCGTTGCTAGGCACGGTAGCTAGCTCCGTTGCTAGGCTGCGGACGGAGGACGGCGGTGGAAGCAGGAGTAGGCCTGACTAAGAAGTGCTTCGCACTTAAAAACTCATCAGTATCAAGGTCACAGAAAACATCACCTCCCAAGAGGCGTGAAAGAGGCTGGCCTCTTCCTTCCTAAGGAGGTACGCCTATGCAGCTCACCGGCGGCGAAGCGGTGCCTGGTTTCGGCGGTGACCCAGTAGCGCGAGTCGGACCTGGTCCCGCCCTTTCCCACCCTCGGGTGCCTCTGGCGGCCCATCCCTCCCCCACACCACTCGCAGAGCCAGCAGCGGCTATGGTGGTGCCTCGTCTGTTGGGGATGCCGCTGCATCCACTGCCTCCTCTCCACCGGCCCAAAGCACACTAGAGGGCACGGAGGAGATGGAGACAGAGGCACCCACGGCAGTTCCCACCTCCGCCGCACCGCCTGTGCCACCCGAGACACTCCTGACACCCTAAGCGGTGGCGGATTGAACGAAGCTCATCGGAAAGACTACCAAGTATGGGGGTCCGGTCCGCCTGATCACGAGATGGATGTGGGACATTTCCTGTCTGCTTCGCAGCGCAAGGAGTGGTTCCATTCATCCAAACCTCCAGAGAAGGTAAAAAACCCATTCCAAGAGTCCAAGCCTCGGAAGACCTTACATAAATAGTCACACTTGAGGCTTCGTCTTGCGCCGGGTGCTTTCCGTACTAGCCCGGTCCAAAGTCTGTATGTCGAGTGCAACAAGTAGTGCATTGAGAACCAACGCACGTGCATTGACTTTCGTTATGCTTTTAACCTTTTATTTCTGAATAACTCCCGTTTTTATCCTGGGTTTAACAATTCATCCACATGTCTGCTGTGTGTAAATCGTCCATCTGCTCCCCTGCCTTTCTCGCTTAGAATGAGAGACCGAGCCTCGGATCTCAGCGTTTCGTTTTTAGATGTGTACACAAACTCTTTCATACATTTTACCGCCTTCGCAAGTTCGGTCTGTGTCTTTTGACTTTTCTTTGGTAAAACACCACAAAAATCGGGTACCACGAACTGCAATCCTCCAGCACTTCTTGCCTCTGCTGAATAAATACTAATGTCCAGAACACCTCCAGAACACCTCTCACGCCTCAAAAACTGTCACTTCTGTTTCTTGTGCTGCGCACAGACCCAGCTTCAAAGTCAGGAAAACTATGAATTGCAATGCTAGTATTTTTACAGCACAGGCCTATGGTATACTCCTTGTTGTTAAACACATCCTTCAAAGTCAGATTCCACAGTCTATTGTCTATACAGATTCCTTAGTGTTGTGCGGGCGGGCAGTGATATCCCAAAGCCTTGCAAGAACCATGTTTTCAATCTTCTCTTCAAAGCCATCAGGTATGTACATCCCTAAAAACTTCGTGTGGTTCTGTGCTGGGTCCCAGGGATCGCCGGTAATGGGGCGGCAGATCAAATGGCGACTACGGCTGCACTTACAAATACACGTAACATTAAAACGCTACCATACACCGACCTGAAACCACACATCAGACAACACCTTGGCAAGACATGGCAAGTAGCCTGGAATGAACATACAAACTACACGTACTAAAGCCGCTCTTGGGCCCATACACCACCGACACATGCAACAGACACACTGAAGTTGCCTTGGCTAGGTTACGGATAGGCCACACACATGTAACACACTCACACCTGCTCGCTGGTTCCTCAAGACCATTGTGTAGCAGGTGCGGAGTGGTCCAATCCGTAACACCCATCCTGACACTATGCAAAGCACTAGACACAACACGGCAAACACTTTCCACAGCTGTACTCATACAACTTTCCGCTTCATCTGGTATACTTTCTGGGAGACAACCCCTTGTGTTGGATTAAACGAACAGTTATTTTTTTGACAGAGGTTCACTTTTCAGAACAAACTTTATATTATGTGTATCACCAACTGACTACATACAACCGCCATCTTCATTGGATAATATTTCGCTTCAGTTTTGCTACGTTTTTGCCCTAATAAATTAGCATTTCCACTTACAAGTGTATCATATATAACCATGTCTTTGGCGATCTCTGCACTAGCTGGCCTTGTGCCAATAAACACAAATCATCACCATCAGCTTCGTCACCTGCCATTCTTACGCATAAGCGTGAGCTTCTTTATTTTTTTCACGTGGCACATTCGCGATTTCAAACACACAAGCTACCTCCCATTTTTCACTTTGTTCACTTCCTTGATTTCCATCTTTCTTTTCTTTTTAAGTGCGAATGCACTTCTTAAGCGAGCCTGAAGCGTCCGCCGCCGTCCGCATAGCAACAGCTGCGGGTGCGCACGCTCCTCGTCTTCCTTGGCAACGGGGGGGAGATGGGCGCGCGCTGCCTGGCCGCTGACATGGCACATACCCACGTGGGGGATTGGCCAAGAATCGGGCGTGAGAAGGGCTAATGCACCCGCTTAAAGGAGTACTGACACGAAATTTCAAAGCTGAGATCCGCTCTAGCAATCAAGTACAACGACAACACAAATTGGTGTCTGTGAATAAATGCATCTTTCTTTCTTTGTAGTTGTGTGTGTGTGTGTGATCTCTCTTTCGCGAACATTACCGAACCGCGCAAATTCAACTCGTGCATTCGCACTTTCACATTCTTCCCCTCGGGGAAATGCGGGGAATTTTTTTCTCCATTCCCTTCATCCATTCCCCTAAGACTAGCATGTAAAGATGACTTTCTTTTGGCCTCTTTGCCCTCATTCGTCCTTGCGTCATTAAACTACACACATAATCATCGTCCCACCCGTCTCTTTTCTTCCAGACCTTTCGGCTTTCGTCTAAAAAAAGGTTTTTTTCTGTTTCTGTCACCATCATATCAGACTCCCAGACAGCCTGTCGAAACTTCCAAACTGGACGCATTTCATCAAAAGCAGCAGAAATTCTATCGGCTCACCCTGATTTACCTGAAATGTTTATTATATGGACACCGCCTCATTCATCATTGTAAGAGAATGAGGCGGCTCATGCCGCAGCCCGAGCTCATACACACTGGGCGTCTCCTTCTGGGATGTCAGCCAGTCCTTCCATAAGCCCAACACTAGAAATAATCCCCAGAAGATACAGTGCCATCCTGACCCACTACCGCTTGGGACGAAGAACCTTCCGCCACCACATCCTAAGATGTCTCGCGAAGACATGGTCATCTACAGACAGTTACAAACTAACACATTTCCACATGGTACATTACTACACTCAATGAATACGACATTGTACACATACACTTCTAAATTCTGCATAGAGCCATGCACTCTCTACCACATGGCATGGGAGTGCCGCCACACACCATCCCTCGCCCCGAATTCAATCCCTCATTTGAGCAGTGGGAGGGTCGGTTGACCAGCACCAACCCGGATCACCAACAACATCTGGTGGACCGGGAGTGGCACGCTGCCAAGACCGAGGGCTTCCTGGACTAAGGAGGTCCCCCACCTGGCGGTCAGCCCAACAACATTGACTGCTCAATTAAATGTTTATTCCTTCTCCTCCTTCTCCTGTTTCTCTCTCTGTGTGTAAAAAGGGAGATTCATAAATGCATTCAATATTACGTTTATAAGGCAGGCCGCTCGGATTGACAAGAATGCGATAATAATTGGGTATTTAGGCATTTTGTCGCCGCTCACGGTATTTCGTTCAAACGCCCGCATTTTCATCTCCGAAAAATAGGTTAAACCTATATTAAACGTATTTTCTTAACAGTGGGCGCAATCAACGATTTATTTGTGGCCAATCCCTGTTCACCTATGTGTCAACCGCCCTCATCATCATCACGCGGACACGAGCCACCGTTTTGCAGAATCATCCCCCGGAGCCTTGCTACCCGTCTGTCTGCTCCACGTCCCGAAGGTGTCTGCAATGGCCAGCAATGCGCTGTCTTCCAACAAGCTTAAGCATCAGTCGGACGTCTCGGACACATCGCGCGGTACGTTCACCGCAAGAACGTCAAGCTTTCCAGCTTTACATGGGGACGCATCACTAGAGGCCTTCGGTCGCGCGTACTTACGCTCTCCAGACAAAGGCGCTTGTTCGGATCAGCCTACCTCAGCCGCCTCAGTGCATCTTGTCCACAATTGCGCGCCCTCAAGTACTGCGGCAGACTCCAGCAGCTTCGATTTAAATGCACGAACGTCATCGCCTTCGAGTCAACAAGGTAATGTGAAACCTGCCCTTACACCTGTTGCACACGGGGCTGGCATCAGGTCGGCCACAAGTGAAAGCAGGCCACATACGAACTTGAAGAATACAGTTATGCCGCATAAATCATCATGCTCACCGGATCATGCCAAATCCAGCAGCCATAGTTTATCTCAAGGAACCTCCTTCTTGAAGCCAAGCACACCTCCCCTCGTGGTTCCACCTAACTCAGATTTGCCGTCCGGTGTGCCCATCGAAGAAACTACAAATTTGTCCGAACGTAGCCCGCCCAAGAAAATCGGTGATAACAAAAGCAAGCAGTGTAAAATCGCTAAAAGAGCTGACGCTATCTTCGAAAAGAGTGACACTTCTATCGATGCAAAGAGTGAAATGGCCGGACAAGGCGGATTCTCTGTTTTGCCGAAGTGCAAAGTGACCTGGCGTGTGGACAGTAATGACGACACTGAAGAGAACCCCGCAGCAGATAAATACAACAAGCTTCGCGAGACTATAACGAGACGTTTTACGTCTGGAAAGGGCGGGAAACGTGGACGCATCACTGAAGATCGATCGCGGGACACCGAAACGCCAAACCCGCCGGACATGGATCTTATACACGGTGCTCTTCATGCCCTAAGTGAGGAGTTTGGATCACAAGGTATTACTAAGACTCCATTAGTTCATTTCTCTCCCCGCCCCACGTCTCCTAACGCGGCCCTACTGCCAAAAAATGCGCCTCCAAAGATGACTCAGTCATCGCCGCTTGACATTGACGAAAAACATGACCCCGTGTCGCCCACGCAGACGGAAAGACAATGGACAGCCTTGCGAAGATGGGTTTCCACCCCACTTCAGACCCCACCTTCGTCAGATGAAGCCAGTGACATTATATCTTCAACAGACGGAGCCAGCGACAAACAATCTTCGACAGAGGACACCAGCAGAAAAGAGAAATACAAAGCAAGCCTGTCAACCGCGTGTTCTGTATTGGAGTCATTCGCGACGAACTTCTCCAATGAAGCGCGTCGCTTCTGTGAATCACTTTCCGGCATTAACTCTAAACTTGGAGATTTGGTTAACTCCTCAGTGAATGTGAGCGGAGGAACAGACGACGACGCTGAGAACAATTTAGAACGCAGGGGTAAACCGACCAGAAAGAGAAGTGGCCACATATTTAGGCCCAAGTTGAAACGTTCAAACAAGGTGAAAGCTATGAAGAAGAAATGGAAGATTGTAGGTATGCCAATCGGTGAGTCGCAATCACTGTCAAAAGACGAGCACTGGGAACAGCGACAACGCGGAGCGAAACGTACAGGTTTTGCTCGTGCCGTTAGGCAAATACACTGCGATCTCGAGGAAGACACGCGAACGGGCTGAAACGAACGATAATGACGACGGTGAAACCACCGCTTGCGAGAGACACGACACTATGAGATCGCCAAGGTGTAAAACGCAACACATTTGTACCCACCAGCCGTTTCGTTCAACGTTCCGCCAAAAAAATAACGAATACGTCGCGGAAGGACCGCCAAAGGAGCCGGTTCTGAGACTTCGTAGCACATTACACCTGCGAAGGGCACCCGGCAGAGTGCGTAGTCTTTTCCAGGAAAGACAAGCGAATATAAATAGTGCTAGCCGAGTGTCGCGTGAACAGCTGTTGGAGACGGACGGTTACGGTGGAACGAGAACTCCACTCTACCGGGTTTCCTCCAGCCAATTCATACCCAAATTGGGTCCCAACATTTATGCAAATGAGTTATGGCGAGCTACATCCTACAAGGATGTCCACCTCAAGACATCTTCGGATACCTGTGACGTCGGGGGCCTAAGTGTTGACGTCGACGTCAGTGTATCGGACGACAGCCAGCAGCAGCGGAGAACAAAGCAAAGATTTGACACCAACACCCTGAAAACTGCCAAAGAAGAAGGACGTTCAAAACTCGAAAGCTCCTCTAGCAAGGTTTCGTTCCGGATGATAGACAGAGATGGTGAAGCGGTTCTGTTAAGTGAGCTGTCATCGTCCATCTCCGAAAACCCCTTAAAAGATGGTACAGAACTACAAGCGCGAAGCCTCGAACTGCGGCCAAAGGGTATTCGATCCCAAGAGGACGAGCCTGCCGTTTACAGCGAACCGCCCTCAACGATATGTATTAACCGACGCCACAGCAGAAATAACCGCGAAAGCGTCCGGCACGTATACAGGGACCGCTGCATACCACGGTCACAAATTAGGCATTACACTAGGAACACTTCTTTGAGAGACTTTGGAGCATTGGTTTCAGGGAAACGTACTCGTTTCGTTGAGAGCGCCTGCAAGTTTCCTACCAACGTGGCAACCGCCTGGAAGCCTCAAACTGTGGCCAACCAAAGCCATTCAAGGCCATGGCATAGGAATCCTTCCCGATGTGTTTTCGTAGAGGTGAAGCAGCGCCCAACGGAAAGAAGTAACACTGGCAACGTTAATGTGCGTGCCAGGAACCGACGCTTGGTACGGCCTGGATCCCCTTCTCACCAACGATGGCGCAAGCACAGCAATCCTACTCGCGATTATCAATGCCACTGGATGACGCCTCACCCAACAACACAATTGCCCCTTACAAGAAGGCAGGCCGCCACCATCGTACGCAGACAGCGGTTCGAGAATCATTCCGATGCGTCGCTCTCCAGACCTCCTTTACCAGTGCAGTCGCCTTTCGGGCAGTGCACGATTAGGCCACCCCTCTACTTTGAGGCCATGGCAATGTTCAACGAGCCGACCCTCCTGGACAGCTGTTCCTGGCGGCCTTCTCTGTCCCAAGGCTCCCGACCGGCACAGTTTGTTGAAGGCCTTTCCGCTTCGAAAACAGCAGATGCTACTGCCGCGGAGCCTGATTTTCCTCAACAAGCATCACCACGGCAGGAAAACAATGACACCAACGAAAAGCCGGAGTTATCACGTTTTTTTCAAGCCTCGTTGGATGCGGTAAATTACCAACAATCCCTCGCAAGTCTGAAGGTTATTGTTCCCGAAGCCGCCGGCGTTGCGCCTTCATTTTTACCGACACTTTCAAGCGGGAGCTCCCCTTCAGGGCACGTCAAACAGCCAGAACCTGTTGGTGTGCAAATGACGTCAACCGACTTACACTTGCCAGGGGCCGAGCTGTCCTGGCTGACCTTATCTCACCACACCGAACCAGTCACTGCAGTTGACGTCCACCCCACTACCGCGCTGCAACAGAATGACGTCACTATGCCAGGAATACCCTTCGGCCGAGACTTCTCATCCACGTACTGCTCCTTTACGCGTCAACCTGGTTTTCTAAATGACGGGGAAATCGAAAAGCATGCAGCAGTGGCAGGATCAACGGACCCTATAATTTCAACCGCTGAAAACAGGTTGCGCAGAGAACACGTCAAGACCAGTTTCGGTCGCGGCGTCATTGTGCCACTTGTCATCATGGCATGCTTGTCCGCTGTAACTGCGGCCGGCTCTACCATTCGTGCTTGGCGTCAGCAGGTATGGGAAATCACGGAAAACGAAGACAGCGCAGAGCTTCCGTGGCTTTACAGTCCACACTCTAACCCTGGGTCAGCAACGACGGTGAATCGCTCCTGCCAGAGCCAGTTGTGTCGGAAACATGCGGAGAAACTATTCGGTTCACTGGACGCCAACGTGCATCCTTGCCGAAACTTCTACGGGCACGTATGCGCACCAACTTCATTAAACGGCACGGAGGAGGACCAACTGGCTCAGCAGGCTGCGCTTCGGGTAATGTCTTTTCTCAAAGACAACAACGACGCAGTAGGGGAGGTTCCTATGATAGTTGCTGCCAGGCGACTATGGCACGACTGCGCACAGCTGGGCACCATCAGACGGAACGACAAGGCACCGTTGAAGGCACTGCTCAATCTTACGGGTCTGGGCGCCTGGCCTTACAAAGATAATGTCACCCTCCCGGACGTGTGGAAGGTAGCAGGCAATCTGCAGCGACTCATGGCGCTGACTCCCCTTGTCGAGCTGAAAAGACTCTCCAATGGAACTGCGCGGCTTGCCCCTGGAAACCTCGCCGCTTCTGATGACGCCGGTGACGTCCTAGACGCCATGCGGGCGTTACATCCTAACGGATTGCGCTTCCGTGAGCTTGCGGCAGATGTCGCCGGATTCAACCGGCAGCTGAAAAGTTTGAGCTACCGCCACCTTTCGTCTAAGTCTCTCGAGCGAAACGACACCGAAGTCCTGCCACGCTCGTACATTGAGGCAGTGCTGATTGGCCTTCGACTGAACATTAGTGCAGTCGACATTCATCAAGAGCCGATGATCATGCCGCTCGTGCAGTTTGTGCACAACAGTAGGCCTCAGACGGTGCTCAACATGCTCGGCTACCGTTTAGTGCGCCACGTCGACATCTTCATGCCAGCGGCGGCAAGTGATAATCGGTCAGGATCTGTCGTTAGCAGGCAAGTATATTGATTAAACAACCTAAACTTTACTCCACTTAAGCCAGTTCAGTATTAGTGGTTCCCTCTGAAGCATGGTAATGTACGCGAAGAATACACATAGCTGGCATCATCTACGATCCATTCATTCCGCTAGCGTGAATAAGTTGGGGGCTTCTTCGTATATTTAGCAGCACTTTGTTTCAGTGCAGGTCCCGAGCATTGTTGTTTTCTCTTTGAGTAAGTTCGGAGAGCATCAGTCTCGACTACGAGATAAAACTCCGTTTGCAAGCTGTATTTAAGGGCACCCGAAACGTGAACGCTTTGATTTGAATGGATTGTAGGGTTTAACGCGCCGACGCAACGCAGGCGATGAGGCGCGCCGTAGTGGAGAGCTCCTGATTAATTTAGGCCACCAGGGGATCTTTAACGTGCGCCGAAATCTCGTGCACACGGGCGTTTTTGCTTTTCGCCTCCATCAGAAAAGCGGCCGCCGCGGCCGTGAATCGAGCCCGCGACCTCGTGCTCAGCAGCGCAACGCCTTAGCCACTGAGCCACCGCGGCGGGGTAAACGTGAACGCTTACCGATCCGGTTATACGATCTGGTGGGCTCCTCTGACTCATTAAGCTATTAGTAGCTAAGAAGGTCTGCATAAGTAATCCTACCATAGAGAATTTTGTGCAGTAAATAAAAGTCTGCATGCAAATATCTGAAGCTCAAGGAAGTGATAAAAGGTATTAGTAGTAACTAAGAATCAGTGCCCGGACTATGGTTCTGATGGCAGTGCTGAATTGTGGATATAAAATTTTTCTACCCATATCCGGCGAATTCACGGTCCTATTTGGAGAGAGAGAGAGAGGGGAGAGAGAGAGAGAGAGAGAGAGAGAGAGAGAGAAGAGAGAGAGAAAACTTTTATGGCCCAGTCACCGAGCTAAGTCCAGGTAAGCTAAGCGTTGGAGGCTGATGCTTAAAGTCTTCATAGCGTCCACAATGTCCTTGGAGATCTTCTGTACATGAAGGCAGAGAGATTCCTGGGCAGCCCTAACGTCTGTTAGGGATGGGGGAGCCACCCAAGTGTTCCATGAGGTGATGCGGGAAAGGGAGGGCGGTAGGCTGGGCGTGTGGCGGTCCCAGAAGCAGTGGGTAATGGAGGTGTATGCGCCACAATACGGACAGATTGGGGGACCGCAGCACTTACGTATGCAGTGTAGAATGTGATATGGGAGGGAGCGGGTATGAGCTGGCGGAGAAGAACGGTTTGGGCGCGAGGGAGGGGCGGGTATGGAAAAGTGTAGGCTTTGCGGGTGAGGCGCTATGAGAGTAAAGTATATTTAGGAGTTGAGTGATCGTGAAGACGAGTGGAGGGAGGATGGTATGAGGTTGCCCGAAGCATAGACGGACCCGGGAATAAATGTCGCGAAAGCGCGTTTGCTCTTGAAGGTGAACATTTTGACAGACTTCTGTCTGGCTGGGAAGTTACTGCACTGAGATTTAATTATGCTCCAACCAATACATAGACAAAACCCGACGTTTCGAAGCAGCCTCGGCTTCTTCTTCAGGGGTGACTGGAGCCACGCTCCAGCTGCATCTTATAGTCTTTCACTTTCGCTGGTCTCGCACAAAGCCCTTCGCTGAGGCACGTAATCCGTGTGTGTGCACCGAAAGGAGTGTGCCGACCCGACAAAAGTAGCACCCGACAAAAGGATTTTGGTTTCAGTTTCGGCTGTACAGATGCGCCCTTTCTACAGTTCCTTTCTTCGCGTGAGCTGCGTGATGAGTGCGCTGAACCACGACCACCGAGCTTGCAGGCATATCGGCGTCTCCTTCCCCACGCTTCATTTGTTTGTAAACTCAAGCCAACGCTTGACTGGAGAACTGTCAGACCGTGGCGGATACCGTCCCACTCTGTATAGCCCAACTGTGCAGGGAATTTTATCAGTGCTGCAGTTTTGAGGGCATGCACTGATTTGTAAACACTTGTGGAGCTGATAACTGGGCACCACCATCACCCATATGTACGACATGGTCCGTCTTGTGCAGGCCTCCGTCGTTTCCAGAATCGTTTACGTGGCTCCTTATGCGGTTTTGGGGACATCGGAGAGCGAAAAGCTAGACGTCCTTCTTAGAAAGGCATATAAACAAGCCCTGGCACTTCCTCCAAGCACTTATACGGTACGACTTATGGCTTTGGGACTGTACAACATCATCGAAGAGCTCATAGAGGCCCACCTAACGGCGCAGACAGTAAGACTCGGAGCAAGCCCAACGGGTAGGGAAACGCTAGCTAAGCTTGGTTACATGGCGCCGCACATCGCGGAAAACGCAGTGGACATCCCGCCTGGACTAAGGACCAGAATTCTGGTCTGTCCAACACCCCGGAACATGTCCCCTCAACATCATGAGGGAAGACGCCTAGCAAGAGCAACTGCGCTAGGAAAACAGTACGGAGGACAAGACTACGTCGTATATACAGACGCGGCGGAATACGCGAGGTACGGGGTAAGATCGGCGGCCGTTACCTCCACAACCGACCTCCTTTCCAGTCTGACGCTTCGGTCGTCTAACACCCAGCAGGCTGAAGAGACGGCTATCGCCCTTGCCCTCTCCCAGACAAAGGCCATAGTAATTATTACGGACAGCCAAGCCGCCTGCCGAGCATACCAAGCAGGTAGGGTTTCAAGACAAGCGCTTCCGGTTCTCCTTCAACGGCCACCGCAGAAGCAGGTCACAATCATTTGGATCCCGGCCCACTCTGCTCTTCGCGGCAACCAGACGGCCCACGTCCTGGCCCGAGAACTCGCCCACCGGGCACCGCAAGAAGAGTCGGAGCCAACCTGGCAACCGCTCCTCACATACGCCGGCATCACGCAACATTATCGACTAGCCAGACAACTCTATCCCCCAGTCACCGATCAAGCCACGAAAGAACAGGAAGTCATCCTGAGACAACTACAGACTAATACGTACCCCCACCCAACACGACTACACGCCATCCACCCTACTCTTTACGATCCCCTATGTACTCACTGCCAAGCACAGGCACGCTGTACCATATTGTCTGGGAATGTCAACTGAACCCAGATCTTCCCCATCCCCAACTCCTCACGCGAGCAGTGGGAGAGTACGCTGGCCAGCTCTTCTCCTGAAACGCAGCTTTTGCTAACGGAAAGGGCGAAGACAGCCCGCCGTACCAACGGAGTCTTGGACTGAAGACCCCGACCACAAATATGCTCACTTCAACTGTGATTAAAGTTTCTCTCTCTCCCTCTCTCTCTCTCACCCATATGTGCGGCGTGCTTACTTATGGCGGGCGCATTATACCGAAAACGCAGCACGCACGCACGCTCACGCACGCGCTGGCTTACGCCGGCATCCTGGCTAACCGAACGAATTCGGGAAACTTCGCAGAGTCCTGGTTGCATCAGTGTCACTTGGACGCACACTTTGCAAACCATTTGCCTCGTTTATTTTGGCAGCTATTGCTTCTCAAGGTTCGTAGAAATCGTTTGCGGAGAATGAAGTGGCGAGTTACCGAAGACATGGGAGAAGCCAGTGGCGGAGGTCGCAATCAAAAAATCCCGAATCCCAAAGAATAATTTTCTCTGTTTCACAGTTCCTGGCTACAAATTTAGCGAAATTATCAATCGCAGGCTAAGAGATAAGAGATATGTATTTTTGAATTTATTAGGTTACAGCCAGCCAATTATTTTTGTTGAATTACTACTAGCTGCGCAGCGAAACGGCATGGTTCGGCTTTGTAGCCTTGACTGCATCAGTACGGAAAGTCGCTCCCGAGTATATTAGAACTCCAATTCAGTTTTGCCTCGCCGCCTCTTCGTTCGAGGGTATTACGTCTCTTCATTAGCTTAGTGTTTGTGTCAATATTCGCTAGTACAATGAATTCCCTACTTACCCACCGGCTCGCCCAGCTTTCCGCTTTATATTCTCAGCAGAAAAGGGCTCTAACTAGTTTTATCAAAACTTTTCCAATAACGCTTAGATTAAAATTCGCCGTTAATACCACTCTATGAGTATGTTAAGTTTCATTTACTTGTCATAAGTGGTTGGTTCACAGTAAACTTGCAGACTTTACAGAATTAGCGCTTGCTGTCAGTTTACATGGACATCAACAGGAAGAGTGTGATTAAAAAAAACCGCTGCAACTCTTGTTTTATAAAATGTTTCTCCGCAAAAAAAATTACGTGACAAATGGCCGTGAAGGCGTGTGTCATTGCGACGAGGTTTATTTACTTTTCATTATAAGCAGTTCACACTGAAGAAGTTGAAATTCCTGTGAGCTGTCAACCCATGGGTTCTCACGAATAGTAAACAGGCAGCTCCATGTTTTCTAGGATAACACTCTAATCTTTCCCAGTTTCATAAAGTAATCGCAAAGCCATAATCCGTGTTCATTCTGTGACCATATGTTGATTGATTGATTGATTGATTGATTGTAGGGTTTAACGCGCCGACGCAACGCAGGCGATGAGGCGCGCCGTAGTGGAGGGCTCCGGATTAATTTTGACCACCTGGGGATCTTTAACGTGCGCCGAAATCTCGTACACACGGGCGTTTTTGCTTTGGTGTGATTTGTATTTTATACAGTTTCTCCGATCATCTCCCTTTACAGAGTGCGATGGTTCCTAATTCTATTTTCTTTTTCCAGGGATCACCGGTGCACACGCCTTATCCTCGAGGACGCCCTCACGAACGACGAGGCCGAGTACGTGCGGTACGCGGCGGTCCGCGACCTCCTGAACTTCAGCTCGGTGCGCGCCGTCGTGGCGAAGGTGAAGGACGCCCTAGAGGCGAAACTCTCCAAGCAGCGCTGGTTGGACCCCCGCACTCGCAGGAGCGTTCGACGTCATCTCAGGGAAATGAAGGTGAGCCTGCCGCGTCATGGAGGAAGAAATTCCTTGTGCCGCACGCACAAAAATTTATTGTCTCTCTCTAGCTTTCTGTGTGTGTGCGTGCATGCATGCGTGCGTGCGTGCGTGTGTGCGGGTGTGTGTGTGTGTGTTTGTGTGTGTGTGTGTGTTTGTGTGTGTGCGTGCGTGCGTGCGTGCGTGCGTGTGTTCGCGCGCGTGTGTGTGTGTGTGCGTGTGTGTGCGTGCGTGCGTGCGCGTGTGTGTTCGTGTGCTTGCGTGTGTGCGTGTGCGTGCGTTTTGTTTTGTTTTGTTGTTACGGATCAAATAGGTAGCCCCATCAGGTACTCGTCAGGGCGGCTCTTATAAGCATCATCAGGCCGATATTCGTGAGTAAAGAACCATTAAATCATGTCACACTTAAAGGGGCTCTAAATACGCAAGCCGATTCATTTCATTAAAAAGATTTGTTTTGCATAGAGCCCTCATCGCTCGTACGGCAGCAACCGATGCTTTTATCACTGATAAATTAAACATTGTAATGAACGAAAACTCACATTCATCTCACTCATCAAAAAACTTAAACAAAAATGTCTAATAACAATCAATATTATGAAGTTCCTTTCTCACCAAGCATACGGGGCAGATAATTAACTGCTGCTGCGCCTTTATACCGCTTTTTAGGGTATACTTTGTATTAGGCAAGTGTTGTCCACGGGTCGGCCCACAAATGCCACGCTAAAAATGCTCTACCCAGTGCTGCACTTGGGGCTTCGCCTCTTGTGTGGTCCTTTCCGTACAAGCCCTTTCCAAAGTATGTAGGTGTAATGCGACAAATGGTGCTTGAAGTAGCAGCGAACTTATGTTGATCTGTTATATGTTTGTAAAATATCATCAATCGAAAACCATCCTTTTAAACTTGTTTTTATCGATACATCCACATCACAGCTGTTTTTAAATCGCCCATCTCTTTATGTGCCTTCCTCACTTAAGGTGAGAGGGGAAGTTTCTCAACGATCAATCACCTTGTTGGACACGCTCAAAACATCTACCATTGACTTTATAGCCCCCTGGTTATACCACTCGTTTATACCACTCGTTTACACAATTACAGAAAAATAGGGTACTGCACATCGCGATTTTGCAGCATTTTCAGTATCTGCGGCAAAAATACCACGCTGCGAAATTTTTTAGCTATGCATCGAAAACTTCCATCGCGGTGTCTTGTGCTGCGCACGGACCCAACTGTAAGGCCTCTACATCAATGCATGTAAATACGAGCATCTTCACGGCGGAAGCGTATGGCATTTTTCTTGTTGCTGGTCATATTGCTCAACATCACATTCAAAAGCCCATCATCTACACGGATTCAATCAGCTTTGTACGTGCAATATCATCCCAAAAGCGTTCCATAAATCACGTCACAAATCTAGTTTTTTAGACTTTAATGCCAGCGTATGCCCAAAATCTCGAAGTGATTATATGTTGGGTACCGGGTCACCGTGGGATTTCAGGAAATGAGTCCGCGGACCAAATGGCCGTCGCTGCGGTACACACCAACACAGTGGACATTACAAAAATATCCTCCACCGAACTCAAGCCACACATAAGACAACACCTTCGCCGAACGTGCACCCGACTGGAGTACAGAGACAGACAACAAGTTGCACCTAAGAAAATCACACCTAGGACCATGCACTACTGACTCACACAACAGATTTATCGAAGTTCCCTAGCTAGATTGCGGATAGGCCACACACACGCGACACTCCCATTTGCTCACTGCTTCTCCAAGACCCTTGTGTAGCAGGTGTGGGGGAAGGCCTATCCGTAATTCACATTCTCCTTACATGCAAAGCACTCCACAGAAAAAGACCCAACCAAACATTTCCCACAACTATACAGACAACACATCTCACTACACCCAGCACTGTTTTTAGCGGATGATCCCATGATTCCTCTAGAGCGCACTTTCAGGTTTCTTAGCTAAATCAAATTTTTACAGCTCATTACCTATCAGTCGTATTTTTTGCACATAATTTCATGCCAGGCAATATCACACCCTGGTTTTTTACACCAGCCATCCTTGTTGTCTTTTACTGATTTTAATTTTGCTTTTGTTCAGCAATTTTAGAATTAACATGTTCATCCGTCATACATAACCGTTCTTTTGGCGCTCTTTGCCCTAGTTGACCTTGCGGCATAAACATCCAACCATCATCAACAATAGAGGTCAAAATTTTAATTCTCTCGCCACATGGTGTTTCGTGACGTCGACAATCACGTCTCCAGGGCCTGTTTATAAAAGAAGCCTTAGTATGTTCACTAATGCATGGCACACACATTTTAAAGAAAAGCTTTCTACCTCTACCCGCCAACGGTAATTTCGCGGCGTGCGGGACAATAAACTCCAAATGCGGCGGAGGTGGCGGAGGTTTTCACTCACGGAGCACACTGTAGGTGACGCGGCGAATTTACCCAGCGTTTCACGCGCGGAAGTGCCTGCTCGTCGTCGGGAACGTCGGCAGCATGGCTGTGTCGTCTGCTTTAGCGACGGTTGTTTTGGTCTTGTTTTGGCGCAGCTTCGCGTCCATTCTGAGGCGCCTTAGCACGGATTGATTAACTTGTTCGACAGCACCTCCAGCGTAATCCGTACCATACGGAATTAAGTGGTCGTACGGCAAACATACGTTAAGGACTGGTTTGCAGGGGCGGAAGAAAAAACTTACAAACCACATACAGACACCTGGCCGCTAGAGAAACGCTCCCCTTTCGCGCACTGTTTGCCACGAGCGGGAGTGCGTTTTCTAAATTGATGAATACCAATTCGGTTGTGTCTTAAAAGGTGTTCCAAAATGCGGAAGGAGCTACTGGTCTTGATAAATTGCGATTATAAAAGTTCCCTCAGCTTTCTCGCAATTCTCACAAACTTGCTAAACTAAATAGTTTAAATCGGTATAAATGGAAATCACTAAGCTCACATGCCGAATTCGTTCGTTGTCCGCGTTTGTGTCGCGCCGTGGTGCAGCCCCGAGCTAACACATGAGAATGGCTTGGTTCCACTGTCTCATCCTTCGAAAGACGCTCCTCCCCGTTTTCTTTCTGCCGACGTAGGGCCGGGCTATAGCGGTGGCGTCCACCACTCTAGCCCGGCTGTAACCGACGCTGCTGCGTTCGTGACGCCGCCCCCACGGATTCCAAGTAACGGCTGGCAGTCGCTAGTTTTCCTCTTTGTAGAGCCACGTGTGTGATTTCAGGAAACGTCGCATGGGCATTTGTTGTGGGTGTCGTTTAAAGCTTGTCTTTCCTATCACCTTCACAGCATGAATTGGGGCCAGATTTATAAGTGCAGATCACTTTTGTGGCTCGCCTTATCGTCGTTTCTCGCTCCCTAGACCCACGTAGAGCCCCACAGCGTACCGTCGTTGCGGAGCCCCGTCGTAGCGGCGTCCCACAGAAGCTTAGAAAGCCAAGCGGTTTATATTGTCATACCAATTCGAAACTCGTGACCGCTGTCGCTTGCCATACATCTCCCCGTTGTTTAGCGCAAAGAAAACTGCAGTTACATATCTGAGGCAAATATACGTAAATAACCGGCCGCACCAGCGTTCATTTAGTTACGAACGCTCGTTAGGTTGGTTTTTACGATAGCAAGCGAAAAAAAAAGTGGCAGTGCAATGCCGGCACGTGCGGAAGGAAAAGCAAGCACAAAATGAACAAAACACCCGCTGGCGCAGTTTCGGGCAGGGGGCGCGTGCTCACTGCGAAGCCGGGAAATTTGAATTGCATTGGTCAAACCTTCGTTCCATTCATCAGGAAAGGAGTGAGACCGGGCAGCGAAGAGCGTCATGGGTGGTCGCAGTGAGCGGATAACGGCGCTACAGCCCATTATGGAGAATCACTGCTCTGCACTTCAAACGGTCTTAGTTCTTTGTTGGCCAAGTTACCGTTTGCTTTCTTGGATGGCGGAACGATACCGCTGAAGGCCAACTGTCCGCACACGGTTTTTTTTAACCGGGCCTGATCCAAACTTATCCTTACGGTGATCGTAATCGCGTCATAAAAGATTGCGTACGACTCTGCAGGAAGGGTCATGTAAGTGGCAGGGTCGCTTATCCCACCTGGCCCGTGCCGTGTCAGACAAACTCAACGCGCCCAAAGGCTGTGCAGCGTCGGCCGCCATAATGCGAGGCGTACGCGGTATAGTGCTTCTGTTTACGTGTTCTTCATTAATTTCATTTCTTAGCCCAACATTATTACTGCTATAAAAAGAATTTCCACTAAATTTAAGCACCGACAGCTCGCTGTCCGTGCTTATAGTCCCTATTAAACCTGTTTAATTGGCTTCGGATTTCATCGGCCTTAGCCAATCGCGGCAATGTTCCCAAACTACGTCCTAGGTTGGAAGTGGAAAAGTTGCCAGGGCGTCACATGTGTAATCTGTTTTGCTGATTGTGCAACTTATTTCAGTTAAGTTTTCGTCGTGTCAGGGTTATTCTAACCACGCTGTTCACGCAATCTTTCGAATGAACAAGCTTGCGCTTTCTTCTCTTCATGGCCCCTTTAAGCTTGTGATTATCGAGCGAAGAGTTAATGTCAAGCATGAACCACCACCACAAGGCTCGGTCCTAGAGTGACGTATGACGTCACTGACGAATTTTGCAGATCCCACTAACGAAGGTGGGCGCGACGTGAAATTCGCGTGGGCCAGGGCAACCTGTGTGAACCCAGAGCTCCCGCCGGTGCACACAGCGCAGCACGGACGCGGTGACGGAAGACCGCCAGGGGCGCTGCGGAAATAGGCCGCTTTGTGGTTAGCCCATGCGTGGTCACGGAAGGTTGCGCCACACCGTGATCTTTTGAGAGAACGCTAGCATCCTTCACTTTCGACTTTCAAGAAAGAGCTGTAGCAACCTTCGCTCTCGAAAATTCGTCTTATGTGCGTACCAACAACACCGTAATTCAGGCCGTGCGGTTTGTAACGTGTTCGTTCCTATTCACATTGGCAGAAGAAACCGCCAGTTGGAAATCCCTGAACGCCAGTGGCACCTTTGGATAGTACTTGGAATGACGCATTTTCACATGCAGGTCCTCTTCTTGTTCGAACGCTACGAAAGCAGTGGCGACATGAAACCGGCGAGCCGAAGGTTGGCACTGCAGTCAGAGGCCTTGGCCACGTACCAACGGTTCCGTGAGTCACGGTTTCGCGCAGGCTTCCTTCGAAACACTTCCTACGACGACGAAAGCGATTACGACTGCGCCTACGATGACCACAATAAGGTGAGTCCATCGCGTCTGAAATCTGCATCGCGATGTTTATTGTACCCACTGTCGTACAGACGCCATGAGCCTGGTGTCTCTGTTAATGGTAAATAACGTAACACTAACCTCTACCCAGATTGTAATGTACAGTGTGCAGGATACCAACACCCGCGAAGTGTTACAATTTGTGAAATGTCATGGTATACACATCTCATCTCCTTCCTAACGCAGGTGCTGTTCTTGCGGCTATCGGCGGTTGAACTGCGCGAACCGCAGAGTCCGCTGTGGCCGGCCCTGCAGGCTGCTCGGCTGGGCCCACGGCTTTGCCGTTGCATGCTTCGCCTGTTGCTGCCGTCCCCGACAGTGCATAACGTCCGTGCAGAGGTCCACTGGTCTCCCACGGTGCTCACCAAACTCGACCACCTGCGTACATGCATGAGAGCGCAGCACTCTCGACAAAACAAGGCGAACCAGTCGGGCTGGGGCCTCGAGCAAGAAGCGCTGGCTATGGTCGACAACGCCGCCTTGGGTCCTGCCAGAGACGTCTTCCTCGCATACCTGAAGAACATAATCGGCAAAGGCCCCGCCGCCCTGTCGACAGACGAAGCCGCTAGAACCTCCATCGAATGGGACCAGGTGTGCAAGGTTCAGGGTCTCTTAATTTGTTAGTCTCCATTGCTACGACTGACCCGCACCCTTTAATGAGAAGGCACTCTGTTAAAAACAATGATGATCTCCAGGGCGAGCAGCCAGCTTTCCAGTAACTGCACAAACTAATACCTAGTTAACTCAAAGACCTAAAATCCGTTTAAAATTTTCAAATAAGCGGAGTTTCGATAGCCACACCACGGAAACAACAGCTAGAGCTATTAACAGCCTCATTCGTACACTTTCAAGGGCTTGGTCCAGCCGTGGTTCGCCTTACCGATACAAAACCCGTGATCAACCGCGTACAAGTTGTGCCACCCATGGACGGCACGGTGAAGAGCATGTTATCACTCCCACAGATGCTTGTCAAGTTGGACAGAAAACTGCCCCGGCAGCGGGAATTTTTAAAATGCCGTTCACGACCGCCTTCGGCGCGTAGTGGAAGCTAAATCTTTGCAATGAGGCCTTATCAGCTGCTTCTGCGTACTTTGGCTTGTGTCTTATCTGTCAACATTTCAAGATATCCGTTGTCACCGAAAAAACGTTTCGATATAATGGCTTCAAATGGATAGCACCTACGGGAGGTAAGTGTCTCGCGAAAAAAAATTCGACTTAACCAATATTTCGAAGTTGACGAGGGTCTTGCTGAATTTTGAATTATTTGTTTCATTGTAGAAACAGTGGCTTAACCATATCAGAATCGTAGCGCATCTGTACCCATGGACCGTATACGCATTCATTGTTGCTGACGCGAATCCATTTGAACATCGCAGGCGTTCTACCTTTCGTACGCCCACTCAATGTGCGAAAGCCCCGACTACGGACGGCGCTTGCTGCATCGCACGCCGCACTGGGAGAGCGTCAACGCCCAGCTCTCCAATGAAGAGCAGTTCCATCGGGCTTTCGACTGCCGCGTGGGAGACCAGATGCATCTCGATACTACCTGCACGTTTTGGGATCCCAGCAACTAAATACAAGTTCTCAGTTTATGTATTCATTATAAATTATCACGAAGACATTTTGAGATTACACGAGTAATTATTGCGCTCTTGTTGCAGAAAGGTTCCCGATAACCAAGAGGAGTGACACAATTCGTAGTGGTTTTAGCACTGGTTCCGTCGAAACGGATGGCAGGGAGAACTGTCTCTATGATGACTGATGCATGCAGGCCACGTGGTTGCACTGAGGCTTATTCGGCTTTCAGAACAAGTGATATCTTCAGCATATAGTGTGTTGCTTTGAGAAACTTTGCCTCGGAATGGCACGGGCCCTTAACATTTATTAATTGCACATAACGGGTCACCTAATGACACATGGCCCATATGTAGACTTTCTCCACTTCCCTTACCCTGGTGGAACGTAGCAAACGACCAATGTTACCGTGGCTTCTATTGAGGCTCGGTCAATGTTATGTCTGTTTCCTCGATGGGTTCACGGCAGGTTAGAATAAACGTCCGGGTTAAATGTTACTTGCTATGCGAAAACTACCCCATCTGGGCCAAGCATCACGTGTAGCACAGCAAAGTTGTATGGCGCAAATAAATACCAGTACGGTCGGTAGGACAAAAGGACTATAGGACAGTTGGATTTTACGCATTCATAAAGTTTGTGTCGGCTAAGGCACCTAGTCTCTCGGCAATGCATTATCTGGTCATTTGCAGCCATTCATCGCCATCATTACCATCTTACCATCACCATTACGATCACCACCATCTTACATTAGAGGTTTGATGGAAAAATTTCTTGAGGCACCTAAGTATGTCTACCTGCTTTATGGAAGAAAGCATAGCCTACTATTCTGATGGGTACCCATTATATACAAACCCATCCGTCAACACAGCTGCCACGCTACTGCGTGCAGAGCAATTTATGGGCTCGCCTTGTCTTAGCTTGCTAACGGTCGATGTCAATGCCGGAATCAGGCGGCGCAGCAAGATAACGGACCCTAAATGAGCCTTCTGTACCGGCGTCAGGGGCTGAGGCTTTGAAAACCACGCGGTTTAAATATTAATAACCGTTCGAACCTCGTGAACCGCAGTCGCTTGTCATACATTCCCCGTTGTTTAGAGCAAAGCAAACTCCAGGTACATTTCAGGCAAAGTCTTTGTATACAACCGGCAACCCCGCGTTCATTTAGTTAGGAACGCTCGTTGGGTTGGTTTTTGCGAATAGTAAGCGACAAAAAGGGCCGCGCAAGGAAAAAATGGCGCGTTGGAAATGCCGCAGAAAAGGCTCCAGCCGCGCAAGAAAAAAATTACGCGTTCGAAATTACGCAAAACAGCTCCAGCATAAAAAATTAAATGCAAGGACAAAATAACAGAACTCCCGCTGGCGCAGTTTCAGGCAGGGGGCACGCGAGCACTGCGAAAGCGGGAAATTTGAAATGCATAGGGGCAGCAGTGAGCGGATAACGACGCTGCAGCCCATTATGGCGAATCACTGCTCTGCACTTCCGACAGCTTTCACATTGAATGGAATGGCTCTAATTGTTTTAGCATCATTAATCCATCTTATTCATGTTAATCCACCCAATGCCCCTGAGTCCATTTAATTACACCTTCAGATATCCTAATCTACCTTATTCCATTTTCATTAACCTAAATTCCTCTTAATCCACCTTAATTCCACCTTACTAGTCAATCAGTGATCCATCCCTTTTTTTATCTCAATCCACCTTAAACCCACTTTAATCCAGCCGAATTATTTTTACTGTTAATCACTAAACAATGGTTAATAACCTTGGCAATCATTATTAACATTCTCATACAAGCTTCGCATGCTTTGCTTCTTCTGTGGCGTTCCTTGAGTTTTCGTGCAGCCCGTTTCGACGCCGCGGTCATTGAAATTCACTTTCCAATAGAGACATATCTTCACCTTCCATTCGCCTTCCAAGAGAGTGGGACTTCCCCCCTTTACGTCCAGCCCTGCCGCTTCTCTTCTCATTCCTCTATTCTCCTCGCTCTGTCCATTCCACCTTCATCTCCTACACTTCCCCCAGCTACACTCCACATTCTCTTCCTAATTACTTAGCCACTAATTCCCAGTGGGTCGGTAACCTGGCCGCCACGTTCACCAGCAACATTTATGGCTTCTTCGAGTTACAAGCACAGATATGGACAAACCAAAATTTTCACTTTTAGGAAGCACAAAAAGGGCTATCGCCTTCAAAAAATGTCGCTCCGCATATACGGTCGCGAATAGTTCCCGCAACTTTTCTCGTGCAAACTAATGATAATGAACCGTTTACCCTGCCTATGCTTGAGGGAATGGTCACCGCAGACGCGAAAGTGAACCGTCGAGTGTCATCGGCGGACTTGTTCGACGACGCATGTGCAGACTTTCAGGCCGTGCAGATTCTTGTTTTTTAATGCTTAGCATTTTTTGCCGAGTACCCCCAAATGCAAAACCGTGTAACGCCCTCCATTTCCAAAAAAAAAAAGATATCACGGAAGTTCCACCTACAATCGCTATAATAGCATAAATGGAGATAACTAGTCGCACGAAATTTTGAAAAGCTGAAAATAACAAAAATATAAAAAAACATGACGGAAAATGGCGAACACTGTAACGCCTTGCATTTCCACAATATTGCAGATTTCGCGAAAGTTTTACCTGTAATCGTTATTATAGCGTAAATGGAGATTGGTAGAACAAAATTTTGAAAAACCATAGAAATAAGAAAAGTATAAAATAATTACGCGAAATGGCGAACCGTGTGACGCCATGCATTCCCACGATAATGCAGATTTCGCAAACGTTCCAAATATAATGGTTATAATAACGTTACTGGAGATAATTGGTCGGACAACGTTTCGAAAAAATAAAATTAAGAAAATATTTAAATATTACGGAAAAGAGCGAAACGTGTATCGCAAACGCACAGTAATTCAGATTTCGCAAAAGTTTCACCTCTAATCGTTATAATATCCTAAATGGAGATAATTGGTCGGACGAAATTTTGAAAACTAGAAAATTACAAAAATGTAAAGTATTAAACTGGAATTGGCGAACCGTGTAACGCCCTGCATTTCCACTATAATGGAGATTTCGGGAAAGGTCCGATTGTAATCGTTTTAATAACGTAAAAAGAGGTCACACGAAATTTTGAAAAAAATTCGTTGCAAGGGAGTGGGGTGTATCGTGCGATTCCATAACAAGAAATTGAGAGTAGTTTTCCGGTTCAGGAAAGCTTATCGTTGGCAATGGAGGAAAATATGTTTCGGTGCGGCCCCTTTTCGGGGACCGATCACGTTTGGGGGGTGGGGAAGGAAATACCAACTGCTATAGTAAAAAGCAGGTGACGGGGGTACTTTCTTCGCTCGGTAAACCCTGATACCGAGAGAGGTACCAGAGCTCCATGCCTGGTAAACAGACAGGGAGCCTATCCGCAGGAGCTTTAACACAGCTCCGACGTCCACAGTTTGTGTTTTCTTCTCTTCCCTTTGAAACTCCTAGCCACGGTACGATACAGCTAAAGTATGGGCGCTCGGGAACCGTGGTGTCGCCAACACCGGCACCTTATATACACAAGTTTCCCGTCTGGGGTTTGACAATGTCCTGGACCCCGTAGGCATATCAAGCCGTCCAAAGCCTCACGGCATGACATGTACACGGTAAAGCACCATTCGACTCCGTTGGGCACGACGCAATTTGGACAGCTTTGAACACCATGGAAGCCCCGAGGCCGAATGTATGCGTGGTTCTTGGACTATCCACCCTACACTTTACTGTGCATGTCTACTAAAGGCGATGACACAACTCTGAAAAAGTGTGAGTCGTGGTGTCCTCCAGGAAGGAATTTCACGCCAGACACTGTTCATCATCGGCCGCATTATAATTGAGAACTGTCTGTCACCACCCTATGAGCTCTCCCATTATGCTGATATCGGCATATGGTGCTTCGATACTAGCCGGCGAGTATTGCGTGCAAGGCTTCCCACGGCCTTCAACGCAATGGCAACATTTCTGGCAGTGCGGGCCCTCCTAATATCGTCTCAAAAGTCTGCTGCTATTGCCTTTACCAGACGTCATCTATCCAGGTTTGCCTTACACTCCCAGAAGCTGCTGTACCGTGTTTCGAAAGCCCCAAAGTACTTGTAGTTAACTTCGACAGGAACATGGCAGTAAATGCATACACAGTAAATGCATACACGGCGCTTGAAGGACAATCTTGACGCTTTTGCGCCGGCCTTTTATATCATCTCAAACAGCGTTGGAGGATGCTCAGTGGCACGTCTCATGAAGCACTACCGCACAATCGGCGAGGAATGACTCCGTTACGGTCTGCCTGCCTGCCCATGAGCCTCTTTCAAAACCTGACGCACGGTCTTCATATGGCTTGCTCACCAAACGGTCTTTATATGGCTTGCTCACCAAAGAACTCCGTGTGTCTGCCTCAGGGTACGTGGAAATTTCATAACCATGCGCACTTTTAGGCAGTGTGAGCACTCCTAACCAACTGTCATCTGCAAGAAAAAGCTCCTTCGTGCGCGCCTGCGGACTGCGAGCAGATCATTCGAGCGTGCACTGGATTCTTCCTATTTAACTGATGTGCGTATCATTTTATGACGGGTGTAGGGGAGCCTAACACAATTTGCTACACCACCATGGACACTTAACCATTGGTAATTCTACTTTCTGTTGTTGGCATCAAGACTAAGAATGCGTTACCTCCACCTGCGCAGGCGTTTTTCGCTTTAAGAGCACAGCGCCAGTACCTACCACGACTACACTGACATTTAAGCAGACGGCTCGGTGACGGAGCTATCACCAGCCATAGCAGTATGAATACCGTAAAACCACGTAACAGTATTCACTATGGTCGGTCACAAGACGTCGTCCGTGTTTACAGAACTTCCCACACTGCGGGCGCCGCTTTGCAACATATTTTAACTGCACCTGTTCAGGCATAGGTAATCTTCGCAGGCTCTTTCGCAGCTCTTCATCACGTGATGGGGCTGCCCAATGAGCAGCTAGCGCAAGACGTCAACTACTTGCGCTCGCAGACATCAAATAATAGACGTTTTATTGTCATGGAGCAGTTTGCTGCTCACTGTGGTGTGGCTGGAGATGACGAAGCCGACCGAGCTGCTTTTTCTGCTCATCGCGACTCCCTATTTACCGCAGTACCTTTCACACGGCGAGATGGAGCGGCTCTTGCTTCTTTGGCAGCGAAAAAATCCCAGCGAACATTCTGGACTGACCGCAGCAAAACGTACCTCCCGCTCCAAACAACGGACCCAGGCTGCATTTTCAGGATGCCGAGCGGTCTGTGTAGGTGTGATGAAGCCTTCTTGCATATAATTACAATAAATTTGCCTTAAACGAAGTTTTTTCCTTTAAACTACGGAAGACATCGTCAGCCCTTGTTCCGCCTGGGCAGTTTTCGAAGACCACCAACACGATATGCGCTCGTCTTCGTTTCGAACTGGAAAAAAACAACGCAAAAGCTTATCTGGACCAGCCTCTATCCGGCCAGGTCTCCTTACTTGAACTTTCATTACGTTCATCTTAAGCGCAAAAAAAAACACACTGGCACAGAAAACAAGGAAAAGCGCTTACTGGAACTCGTTGATCCGTGGTCAACTTCAGGAGCGGCACGAAGCGCACCAAAAGCAGTGTTAAATCACTTTATGACACCTCACTCGACGGAACATTGTGAACCCTTGATCATAAAAATTAAACCGAGTTCTACCATGTGGTAAATCTGCTGATAGATAGGTAAGGTGGGTTGACTTTACAAAGATTCCATTCATCTTAGGCTTCTTTCTTGCGCCTAATGTTTGAGTAATTCTCGTAGAATTTGTTTCCGGATATGTCGGTAAAACAACAGACACAACCATTTCCGGTCACCATGCTCCCGGCGTAGACGACCGGGTATTGACAGTATACAGTAATTCTGTACGTTTGCAACTTCTTCGTGGAATAACCTTGACAAGTAAATGAAACCCGGTGTAATGCTAGAGTCGGATTAGGTGTTAATTGTCTTATTTTTTTTCAAGAATTAGTCGGAGGTTGATCGTGCGTTGACCGCGTCGCCCCAGCAGGCATGTTACGTCTCACGCATGCTTACAACACTGTCGGCTCGCCTAAACACATTACTGGAAACATTGCTGTAGGGCAATAAAGAGCCATTTGTATGCTGAGAGATGAGACCCGTGCATATTATCCCTACCTTCTCAATGCCTCGGAAATATATATAAATGCATGGAGGCGCTTTTCTATGACTGGCTTATACATGGAAGTCGAAGGTTCAATCTCCGGCAAAGAATACCTTTGCAGAATTCGCTTTCTGCACGATCCTTCGGGAGGTGGATTTTTTGAAGACCAGAGTTAAAAACCTTACTGCAACTCATACTTCATAGATGCATCTTCATACTGTCATATAATATCATTGCGAAATTAAGCACTTAGCAAGCTTAACCCATCTAAAGGTCCAAATACAATACTTATGGAACCATTTTCAGGATATAACCATTTATACGATTATGACGCCCAGAAACTTAGGTCATTAAATATGACAGATAAATTTCATAAATATCATAAGAAAGGAATTTTATTTATTGAAACAGATAAAATTTGATAAGTAATGAAAAAACCCGCCTGGATCCGACCCGACTCCAAATACGGTTATGCGATACACTACCTCTGGTGGCTATTTTCCCTCCATTCTGCGTAATTTATGTTCAGGTTTTTTTCTGCAACAGTGTACAGAGCCGTTGGCTACTCGGTAAAGGGACCTCCTTTAACCCCAGTCCTACTCGAGATGCACATGTCGAAGTGGTAAGAGGTTGAACCCGTTAGCAGTAGGTAACAGTTTAAATTGTTGAAAACATCTACTGAATTCAAAAATAATTTTGGTATTCTCAAACTGCCGACCCGTTTCAATTATCCAGCCTTCTCAAAATGCATCGAAAAGCTTATAAACGAAAGGATGACCATTTTTTATGACGAGCATAAAATCATATCGAGAATTCAATTCGGTTTCAGAAAACATCGGTCAGCAGAATTAACCTTGTCAGCACAGAAAGAGGTATTTTTGATGCGATTGAAGCAAATTACTCGCACTTGGCATCTTTATAGACGTTTCTACGGCATTAATCATTGCACGTTAATAAAAAGGCTCGATATTTATGGTTTTCGGAGAATATTTTTGGACTTAATTACAAGGTACTTGCAGCACCGAAAACAGTGTGCTACTATTAACAATAAGGCATACTGCACTCAAATAAAATGTGGTGTACCCCAAGGTATCATTCTTGGACCCCTGCTCTTTAACCTCTACATAAATAACGTAGTCAATATTACCGATTCATCCGAATTCATCATTTAAGCGGATGATATCAGTGTATTTTTTACTTCAGGAAAGGCGTTCAATTTAATATCCAGACCCAATAATGTTCTAAATGAACTTCACAACAGGACCCGTGCCAATTCTTGAGCCATTAACGTAACAAAAAAAATCCCGCCATCTCCACGAAGTGAATGATGATGAGAAGGGCGAAGCTCAAATGATTATCGCTAGAACCGTGAAACATTCGCCCACACGTCATATAAAGGCTCGACACGTCAAGCTTTCCACCGCTCCGTTGACAAGCCCGTCGACGACGTCGATGTTTGTGGTGATTATGTAGGTCTTGTTTGGGACGATGAGAATCTCCATGGGTAAGTTGGCGAATTCGGTGTGTGCATTTTAGCCACCTTGGCCGTCGCCTTCTGCAGAGCGTCTTGTGTCGCGTACCCCCAGTACGTGCCTTCAGATCGCAGGCGACGAACGACAACCTCTTCTTTTGCCTCTCCTCCTTGTTGGGTAGCAAGGAACGCGGTGAACGGTTTGACCTCTTCGGCCAATCTTTGGTTGGCCAATCCCTAGGGGGATCCTGCCACAATCATCCTCATTCCGCCGGGCTTGGCAGCAACGAAGGACCCCGAGCAAGAGGAGCTTCGACCCCAAAACAAAAGCTGTCCTTTTCAGAGCGAGAAACAAGATAACTGATATCTGTGAGAGATTATTAACTGGTAGACCCCCTATCGAAATAGTTTCTATGGTCAAAAACCAGGTAGTGAATTTTTATGAAACTTTACCCTGGGAAGACCATGTTAACTCAATTGCGAGCTAAATTTCTCTCGTTGCTGGCATTCTTAGAAACCTACGTTCCCTTTTGCCTGCAAGCATTAAGAAGCTAATCTATATTTCCCTGTTTTTGCCACATTTACAGTACTGCCACATAGTTTGGGGACGTACCACTACATCAAACTAGAACAAACCATTCTTACTACAGAAAAAGGCCGTACGCACGATTGTTAATTCTACATATGATGCCCTCACCAACCTACTTTTCAAGCAACTAAACATTGCAACAGTGCAATGTATCTACGACACCATTTTCTGAAAACGCTACAGGGTATCAGTTAGATAGAATAGAAATCCCCACGAACAACTCCCCAACTTGACATTAAAGACGAACAACTAAAACACACGGCGTTCTGAAAAATGCCAAGTTCCACGCGCACGTACTAACTATGGTTTTCACATGTTACAACATACGCTACCAACCCTCCTAAACAAAGTTGCACAATAATCACTCAAATGAACAATAGTGAACACTTCTCAAATAGTAGAGATTGGACATTGCCCATCACGATCGGGTGTATTTTTTTCTTTTGTTTTATTTTGTTTTGTTACCCTGGTTTCTGGCATCTTTTCTGTATTTTTGCACTTTATGTCATGTAAATAGTTGTTACATTATCATTCCCAGTGTTTTGTTCAATTCTTTGGTCTATCTTCGTCGCACGTGCACTGTACATTGCATACGTTATTTATCTTATAATTCGGAAAACGTTCTTGCTGCATTTTTTTTCCTATTGATGTAAACCTTACTCTCATATCATGATGTATTTAATAATTTATAAGTTCTGCACTACTCCTGCTGGTAAGCACCCTTGTTTGTTTGACTACACAAACACCCGATAAAGGGGCACAGACCCTCGTCAAGCGCAATCCTTTGAGGCTTTTTGTCTGTGCCCCGGACATCTGTACCACGTCTGATGTCGAATAGCGAAAGAAAGAAAGAAAGAAATAAAAGACACGGTAATCTCGAGGTATAATCTTGGGTTTTGGCGGGAAATACGTGGGTTCGAACCATCACAATGGCGAATTCTCACTGGGAATTACTATTTCTGGTGAACTGTTCTCCTGGCTCAATTCTACGCATTCTTTTAGCTCGTAAAGATGATTTTTTTATTCCGTTAGGTCAATTTAGGGGCGAGGCGCGGTATCCAAGTGCGCTTAAATAACCTTCTTTGTCGTGTGGGAAGTTCCGGGTTATCTAACTTGGAAACGTATATCATTTTATGCCACTCATTTTGCCCCTGGGGCCGCAAATCGCGGCAACGTAACAAGGAAGATTTACAAATTTATTCAAGCTGACGTTTCTGCGACAGGTCGCTTAAATCGGTAGGGAATACAATATTTGTGGATGTTTAGGCATTTCATCGCAGTCAACGTGTTTTTATTCAACCCCCCAATTTATTTTTCGAAAAAACACTTAAATTATTGTAAACCGCCAATCTTATTACGGCCGAGGTCAACATTTAGCCCCGGCCAATCCCCTAAAGGCTACGTTCCCAATTACTTAAGAGCATCATCATCATCAATACGCGGACCCGAGCCAGGGTTCTGCAGAATCATCCCACGGAGCTCACTGCCTCTCTGTCCACGGCACGTCCGGAAGGCGTCTGCAATGGGCGGCAATATGTTCTCTTCCCACAAGCCTACGGACGTCTCGGACACAGCGCCCGGCCCGTTCACCGCAAAGACGTCCAGGTTACCAGCTTTACATTGGGACGTATCGGTGGACGCCGTCGGTCCCGCACAATTCCCCTCGCGAGACCAACGCGCCCGTTTGGATCAGTCTACCTTAGACGCCTCAATTCATCGTGTCGACGATTGCGCTCCCTCCGCTGCGGCATCACAATCTCGCACCTTCTCTTCCAATAGAAGAACGCCGTCCACTTCGACTCAACAAGGTAAGCCGGAACCTGGCCTTACTTATTTTGGACACGGGGCTCACATCAAGTCGGCCACAGTGAAAAGAGGTCAGATACGAACGTGAATAATACGGTTATGACGCATGAATCATCATGCTCAGTGGTTTATGTCAAATCGAGCAACCATAGTTTATCTCGAGTAAGCTCCTCCTCGAAGGCAAGGCTGCCCTTCTGCTTTGGTTCCAGCTAGCTCAGATTTCCCTACCGGTGGGCCCAGCGAAGAAACTGCAACCTTGCTCCGGACGTAGCCCACCCAAGAAAAGCGCTTATAAAAAAGCAAGCCGTCTAAAACATCTATAAGAGGTGGAGCTATCGAAAGGGCTGACAGTTATATCGATGGAAGGAGTGGAATGGGCGGACTAGGCGGATTCCTCTGTATTACCGAAGTGCGAAGTGACCGGGCGTGTGAGACCAAATGACGACACTGAAGACAAGCCCGCAGCAGATAAAAACGACAACCTTCGCGAAAGTACAGGGAGACGTTTTACGTCTGGAAAGGGCGGGAAACGCCGACGCATCACTGAAGATCGAACACAGGACACTGAAACGCCAAACCCGCCGGACGTCGGTTTTATACACGGCGCTCTTGATGCCCTAATTGTGGAGTTTGGATCACAAGGTATTACTAAGACTCCATTACTTTATTTCTCTCCCCGCCCCACGTCTCCTAAAGCACCCCTACTACCAAGAAATGCGCCTCCAAAGATGACTCAGTCATCGCCGCTAGACGTCGGCGGAAAACATGACCGCGTGTCGCCCACGCAGACTGAAATAAAACGGACAGCCGTGCGAAGATGGGCTTCCGCCACACTCCAGAGACCACCTTCGTCAGATGAAGCCGGCAACATTATATCTTCAACAGATGAAACCAGCGACAAACAATCCTCGCCATATGAAACCAGCGAAAACAAGAAAGACTTCGCAAGACTGTTAACCGCATGCTCCGCATTGGAGTCGGTCACTACAAACTTATCAAATGAAGCGCGTCTCTTCTGTGAATCACTTTCCGTACTTAACTCTAAACGTGGCGGTGTGATGAGCTCCTCGGTGAATGTGAGCGGAGGAACCGACGACGACGCTGTAAACAATTTAGAACGCAGGGGTAAACTGACCAGAAAGAGAAGTGGCCACATATTGAGACGCAAGTTGAAACGTTCAAACAAGGTGAAACCTATGAAGAAGAAATGGAAGATCGTAAATGTGAAAATAAACGAGTCGCAATCACTGTCAAAGATGAAAAAGGGGAACAGCAACAAAGCGAAGAAAAGCTTAGAGGTTTTGCTTGTGCCCATATGCAAACACAATACGATCTCGAGGAAGACGCGCGAAGGAGCTGAAACGAACAATATTGACGACGGTGAAACCCCCCTGTGCGAGAGACACGACACTATGAGATCGCCAAGGCGTAAAACGCAACGACTTCGCACCAACCTGCCGTTTGGTTCAACTTTGTGCCAAAAAAATAACGAATACGTCGCGGAAAGACAGCCAAAGGAGCCGGTTCTGAGACTTCGTAGCACATTACACCTGCGAAAAGCCCCCGGCAGACTGCATAGTCTTGTGCAGGACGACCCAGCGAATATGGATAGGGCTAGCCGAGGGTCGCGTGAACAGCCGTTGCAGACGGACGATTACGGTGGCACGAGAACTCCACTCCGGGCTTCCTCCAGCCAATCAAAACCCAACGTGGAGCCCAAAATTTGTCCAAATGAGTTATGGTGGGCTAAAGCTTACAAGGATAGCCACCTGAACACGTTTTCGGATGCCTCTGACGTCGGGGGCCTCTGTGTTGACGACGTCGACGTCAATGTATTGAACGACAGCCAGCACCAGCGGAGAACAAAGCAAAGATTTTACTCCAAGATCTCGAAAACTTCCAACGGCGAAGGACGTCCAAAACACGAAAGTTGCTGTAGCAAGATTTCATTTCGGAAGATAGATGAAGATGGTGAAGCGGTTCTGTTAACTGAGCTGTCATCGTCCATCTCCGGAAACCTCTTAAAAGATGGCACAGATATACAAGCACGAAGCCACCAACTGCGGCCGAAGCTTATTCGATTTCAACAGGACGAGCCTGCCGATTACAGCATACCGCCCTCTGCATCTATTAACCGACGCCATAGCAGAAATTCCCGCGAAAGCGTCCGGCACTGCAGGGACCGCTGCATACCAGGGTCACAAATCAGGCATTACACTAGCAACACTTCTTTGGGAGACTTTGGAACATTGGTTTCAGGGAAACGCCCTCGCTTCGTTGCGAGCGCCCGCAAGTTTCTGGCCAACGTTGCAACCGCCTCGAAGCCTCACACTGTGACCAACCAAAGGGATTCAACGCCACGGCAGAGGAATCCTCCCCGATCGGTTTTCGTAGACGTGAAGCAGCGCCCAACGGAAAGAACTAACACTGGCAACGTTAATGCGCGTGATAAGAGCTGCTGCATGGTACGGCCTGGATCCCCTTCTCAGCAACGATCGCGCAAGCACAGCAATTCGACACGCGATTTCCAACACCACTTGATGACGCCTCACACAATCAAACCATTGCCCCATACAAGAAGGCAGGCCGCCACCATCGTCCGCCGACGCCGGTTCGAGAATCATCCCTATGCGTCGTTCTCCAGACCCCCTTCTCCGGTACAGTCGCCTACCGGGCAGTGCCCGATTAGGCCGCCTGTCTACTTTGAGGCGATGGCAATGTTCAACGAGCCGACCCTCCTCGACAGCTGTTCCTGGCGGCCTTCTTTACCACAAGGCACGCTGCCAGCGCACTTCGTTGAAGGCCTTTCCGCATCGAAAACAGCAGAAGCCACTGCCGCTGAGCCTGACTTTCCACAACAAGCATCTCCACGGTCGGAGAAAAATGACACCAACAAGAAGCCAGAGCTATCACGTTCTTTTCAAGCCTCCTTGAATGCGGCAAAACAGCAACAATCCCTGCCAAGTCTGAAGGTTATTTTTCCCGAAGCCGCGGGCGTTCCGTCTTCGTTTTTACCTACACTGTCTAGCGCGAGCTCCTGTTCAGAGCCCTTTCAACAGCCAGATCCTGTTGCGGTGCAAATGGCGTCGAGTGACTTACACTTGGCAGGGGCAGAGCTATCCCGGCCAACCTTATCTTACCACACTGAATCAGTCACCGAATTTGACGCTAACCCCACCACCGGGCTGCAGCAGAATGACGTTACTGCGCAAGGTATATCCTTCGGCTGTAGCTCGACGCACTCATCCACGCACTGCTCCTTTACGGGCCAACCTGGTTTTCAAAATGAGAGGGATATCGAAAAGAATGCAGCGGAAGCCGGATCAATGGACCCTATTATTTGTAACGCTGAAAACAGGTTGCGCAGAGAACACGTCAAGACCAGTCTCGCGCGCCGCGTCGTTTTGCCACTTGTCGTCATCACTGCATGCTTGTCCGCGGTAATTGCAGCTGGGTTTGCCATTCGTGCTTGGCATCACGAGCCATGGGAAATCACAGAAAACGAAGAAGACAGCGGCGAACATCCGTGGTTTTTGAGTCCACATTCTAATCCTGAGGCAGCAACGACAGCGAATCGCTCCTCCTGCCAGAGCCAGTTGTGCTGGATACATGCGGGGGAACTGTTTAGTTCAGTGGACGCCAACGTGAATCCTTGCAGAAACTTCTACGGGCATGTGTGCGCACCAAATTCAGTAAACGGCACAAGGGAGGCGCAAATGGATCAGCAGGCTGACCTTAAGGTGATGTCTTTTCTTAAAGACAATAGCAACAACGGCGATGGGGAAGTTCCTGTGGTAGTTTCCGCCAGGCACCTCTGGCACGCCTGCGTAAAGCTGAACACCGTCAGATGGAAAGACGCGGCACCGTTGAAGGCACTGCTCAATCTTACAGGTCTGGGCGCCTGGCCTTACAAGGATAATGTCTCTCTCCCTGACGTCTGGAAGATAGCGGGCAATCTGCAGCGACTCATGGCACTGGCTCCCCTTGTCGAGCTGAAAAGACTCTCCAATGGAACAGCGCGGCTTGCCCCTGGAAACCTCGACGCTTCCGATGACGCCGGTGACGTGCTAGACGCCATGCGGGTGTTACATCCTAACGGATCGCGCCTCCATGATCTTGCGGAAGATGTCGCCGGTTTCAACCGCCACCTGAAAAGTTTGCGCTTCCGCCACCTTTCGTTCAAGTCTCTCGAGCGAAACGACACCGAGGTCCTCCCACGGTCGTACCTTGAAGCAGTGCTGATTGGTCTTCGATCGAACATTAGTACAGTCGAAATTCAGCAAGAGCCGCTGATCATGCCGCTCGTGCAGTTTGCGCAGGACAGTAGGCCTCAGACGGTGCTCAACATGCTCGGCTACCGGTTGGTGCGCCATGTCGACCTCTTCATGCCAGCGGCGGCTGATGACACGCGGTCGGAGTCTCTCCTTACCAGGCAAGTATACTGATTACGCAACCTAAACTTAACTAGACTTAGGCCATTTAGTAATAGGAAATGTTCCCTCTGAAGCATAGTTATGTACGCGAGGAATACATTTAGCTGGCATCATCTAAGATCCCTCGCTTTAGTGTCATTCATTCCCCTATAGGCGTTTTGGTATATCTAGCAGCCCTTTTTTCAGTGAACATCGATAGCATTGCTGTCTTCTCTCTGAGCAAGTCCGGGGAGCATCAGTTTCTACAGCGAAAGAAAACTTCGTTTGCAAGCTGTAGTTAATGGCATCCGAAACGTGTGAGGCTTAATCACTTTTTCACGACTTCGTGTAGCGCCAACAAAACGACAAGGACAAAGGGGGCGATGGGTACAAGCGTCGCCCCCTTTGCCTTGTCGTTTTGTTGGCGCTACACGAAGTCATGGATTACCGCTACCAACTAGCCCAAACCCAAACTCTAATAAACACTTTTTCACGCTTACCGAACCGGTTATGCGCCCTTGAGGGCTCCTGGATACACTAAGCTGTAAATAGCTAAGGAGGTCTGCATAAAACAATCTTTCCATGGAGAATTTTGTGCAGTGTAGTAAGATCTGCATGCAAACATCTGCAGCTCGAGGAAGTGATGGAAGGGACTATGTGTAAGTGAGAATCAGGTCTCGGACTATGGTCTGATGACAGCGCCGAATTGTGGATAAAATATTTTCTACCCACTTCCGATGCATTCGCTCTCTGATTTGGAAGTGCCGCTCCAGTCGACAGATGCGCCTTCCAACTCAGGCATTCATATCGTTGTATGCATGTATTTCAACATGGAACAGGCGGGGTGAATTTTCAAAAAAGCTTGCACACATTTCCAAGAGTGGGCAGCGCTTGCTGCGTGATAACACAAATGTGACGTGTTGCCAAATAGCCCCCCCCCATCCCCCTCCAGATCTTTGATCTCGTAAATCCTTTGTCAACGAGCGCCCTCACTAGTATAGGGAAACATTAGACGGTATTCATTGTAATAACAATAGCTTATTTCCCCTAGTTACTGCGGGTGGCTCCCATCTGTTTAAAATCAATAGAACCGTCTCTTAAAGCTTATATTAATGACAGTTCACTTTTCCTTTAACTCTGAAAGCGCAAAAAATCTTTGCCGAACACTGAATGCAATTTAGAGTAGTTTGTTGTGAAAATATCCCCGTGATGCACCCAAATGCCCGACGTGGTTGTTGCACGGGTGTTTCTACGGTTTCCCCGTGACTTGCAAAGGACTTCTTACAACACGACGCCGAAACATCGATGCACAAGAACATTTCAGTGTTTGCTACCACATGCTTCGCTTATGAATGCTTTGCTTGCAAGGCGTACAGTTCCTCACTTGAGGTAACAATAAATCAGAAGCAGTTCAATTCAACCATTGCAATTTTCGTGCTTCTTGACGGTAAATAAAAATTGACTTTTTTTTTTAAAGCGAAGCTGTTTATAGCTTTTGTTTACAAGATTTTTCGTGTCCGCCAACAACGCTGTTCGATCGGCCAAGCCAACTTTATAGCGAATTCTCAGCAAAATAGGGAACTCATCGTACAAGCGAACATTAGCACAGGGACAAATCTACAGAAGAGACGAAACAGGCTCTGTACTCGAGGACAACTGTCTGCGGCAATGGAGAGAAAGCTATGAGAGGAGGGCGGATGGAGGATTTAACTGCTATGTGTTGCTACGAAAAATAGCTCCAGAAAAACTGGTTCTGGTTTCAGTTTCGGGTTTACAGACACGCACTTTCTACAGTTCATTTTATCTCATTAGCTCCGTGATGAGTGCGCTGAACCACGACCACCGAGCTTGAAGGCATATTGGCGTCTCCTTCCCACTCTTCATTTGTTTGTAAACTCAAGCAGACACTTTGACTGGACAACTTGGTCAGACCATGGCGGATACCGTCCCACTCTGTAATAATCCAACGGTGAAGGGAATTTTGTCAGTGGTGTAATTTTGAGGGCATGCACTCATTAGTAAACTCTTGTGGAGCTGATAATTGGGCAACGCCGTCACCGATATGCGTAGCGTGCTTACTTAGCGCGGGCGCATTGTACCGAAAAAGCAGCACGCACAGACGCTCACGCACGCGCTCGCTTAATCCGGCATGCTGGCCAAACGAACGAATTCCGTAAACTTGGAAGATTCCCGCTTGCCTCAGTCTCACATGGGCGCACAGTTTGCAAACCACTTTTTTTTTTTTTTGTTTCGACAGCTATTGCTTCTAGAGCTGCGTAAAAATCGTTTGCGGAAAATGATGTGGCGAGCTACCGAAGACATAGAACACGCCAGTGTTCGCGCAAAAGCCGCAATAAAAAAAATCGAAAAACCTAAAAAAATTGTTCTCTGTTTCACATACCCTAGAGAGTATTTTAGCGGAATTATCAAACCAAGGCTAAAACATAAGAAATATATATTTTTGAAATGCTTCAGGTGCAGCCAGCCAATTTTTTTGTTGTTGTTGAACTACGTCGAGCTGCGCAGAAAAAAAGCATTGTTCGGCTCTCTAAACTTGACTGCATTACCACACAAAGTTGTCCCCGAGTACAATGGAACGTCAACTCAATTTTGTCTACCCTCTCCTTGTTCAAGCGTGTTTCGTCTCTACTTTAAGATTAATTGGTGTGTTAATATTCGCTAGTGCAATGAATTTCCTAGTTAGCCACCGACTCGACCAACTTTCCGCATTAGTTCTCGGCAGAAAACGGCTGTCTTTCGTTTTATGGAAACTTTTCCTAGAACAATTAGAATTCGCCGTTAATACGACTTTTCATAGGTAATTGTTTCACAGTAAAGTTGCAGACTTATAGAATGGTCTCCAGCTATTATGTAACTCATTTTATCAAACTTTTCTCAGAACAATTGCATTAGAATTCGCCGTTAACACAACTTTGCTTAAGTAATTGGTTTACGGTAAAGTCACAGACTTACAGAATGGCCTCCAGTTTTCATGTAACTCATTTTATCAAACTTTTCCCAGAACAATTACATTACAATTCCCCGTTAATACGACTGTCAGTACACGGACATGTACGGCAGGAGTGTGAATAAGGAAAACCGCTGTAACATTTCTTTTAGAAAATCTTTCCCCACAAAAAACTGTCTGACAAACGGCCTCGAAGACGTCTGTTTCAGTGCGACGGGTTCATTTACTTTTCATTATTAATAGTTCACTCTTAAGTTGCAAAGTTGAAATTCCCGCCTTCTGTCTACATATTGGCTTCTGCGAACAGGAAACAGACAGACCCATGTTTTCTAGGATAAAACTATAGTCACTCCAGCTTTCATCAGGTACTCACAAAGCCATAATCCGTGTGCAAATGTTTAGCAATCATGGATGTCAAGTGTATTTTATACAGCTTCGCTGGCCATCCACCTTCACATAGTGCAATGTCTCCTGATTCGATTTTTTCTCTGCGCAGGGAGCACCGGTGCACGACGCCTTATCCTCGACGATGCTCTCACGGACGATGAGGCTGAATACGTGCGGTACGCGGCGGTCCGCGACCATCTGAACTTCACCTCGTTGCGCACCGTCGTGTCGAAGGTGAAGGACGCCCTTGAGGCGAAGCTCTCCAAGCAGCGCTGGTTGGACCTCCGCACCCGCAGGAGCGTTCGACGTCATCTCAGGGAAATGAAGGTGAACCTGCCGCGTCATGGGGGAAGAAATTTCTTGTGCCGCATGCACCATAGTTATCGTCTCCTCTCTCCTCTCTCTCCTCTCTCTCTCTCTCTCTCTCTCTCTCTCTCTCTCTCTCTCTCTCTATCTATCTAATCTCTCTCTCTCTATCTCTCTCTATCTCTCTCTCTCTCTCTCTGTGCGTGTGCGTGTTTTGTTTTGCTCTGTTTTGTTGTTAGGGATCAAATAGACAGCCTCATCAGGTTCTCATCAGGGCGGCTCTTATTCGCTTCATCAAGCCGGTATTCGTGACGGAAGAACCATTGAATTATGTTACACTTAAAGGGGCCATGAATTTGAAATCCAAGTCTGTTTTATTCGAATATTTGGTGTATTAAAGGGCCCTCAGCGCTCCTCCGGCAGCAAACAATGCTTTTTTTTTTCACTGATAAATTAAACAATTTAGGCCAAAATATTACTTCTCTCGGCATAACGTGTGTTTCGTGACGTCGACAATAAAGTCTTCAGGGCAGGCTTATAATTATAAACAAACTTTAGTGTGTTGACTAAGGCTGCCGCCCACGGGAAGAACAAAGTTTTTTAGCCGTGTTACCATTTACTTTCACAGAATGCGGAACGATACCGCTGAAGGGCCAGTGTCCGCACACGCTTTTTCTCTGACTGGACTTGTGCCTAGCTTATTACTAAGGTGATCGTAATCGCATCGTGAAATATTGCAGATGACTCTGCAGGAAGGGTCACGTAAGTGGCAGTGCTGCTTATCCCAGCTGGCTGGTGTCGTGTCAGACAATCCCAACGCGCCCGGCGGCTGTACGGCGTCGCCGGCGTAGTGACACTTCAGACCACGCTTGCATCCTTCACTTTCGTCAACTGTCGATTTTCAAGAAAGAGCTTGCTGTAGGGACCTTTTCTCTCACAAATTCATTTTATGTGCATACCAAAAACACGGTAATTCAAACCGCGGTGTTTGTAACGTGTTCGTTCCTATTCACATTGGCAGAAGAGACCGTCAGTTGGAACTGATACCCTGAACGCCAGTGGCACCTTTGGATAGTACTTGGCTTCGCGTATTTTCATATGCAGGTCCTCTTTTTTGTACGAGCGCTACCAAACCAGTAGCAAAATGAAACCGGCGAGCCGAAGATCGGAGCGGCCGTCAGAGGCCTTGGCCATGTACCAGCGGCTCCGTGAGTCACGGTTTCATACAGGCTTGCTTCAAGGCGCTGCCTACGACGGCGAAGGCGACCACGACTGCGCCTACGATAATCACAAGAAGGTGAGACCATCGCGCCCGAAATCTTTACACAGGTGTTTGTCGTATCCACTGCCGTACAGACGCCATCAATCTTTGTTATGTGTTAATTGTAACGTAACACTAACGATTGTAATGTACAGTATGCAGAATATATAATAAACACACATAAAGTGTTAGTGTATGCAATGTTATGGTATAGATGTCTCATCTCCATCCTAATGCAGGTGCTGTTCTTGCGGCTGTCGGCGGTGGAACTGCACGACCCGCAGAGTCCGCTGTGGCCGGCCCTGCAGGCTGCTCGGCTGGGCCCGCGGCTTTGCCGTTGCATGCTTCGCCTGTTGCTGCCATCGCCGCGAGTGCATAACGTCCGGGCAGACGTGCACTGGTCTCCCATGGTGCACACAAAGCTCGACCACCTGCGTGCATGCATGAGAGCGCAGCACTCTCGTCAAAATAAGGCGAACCAATCGGGCTGGGGCCCTGAGCTTGAAGTGCTGGCTATGGCCGACAACGCCGCCTTGGGTCCTGCCAGAGACGTCTTTCACGCATACGTGGAGAACCTGGTCAACAAGGGCCCCATGGCCCTGTCGACAGATGAAGCCGCTAGAAGCTCCATCGAATGGGACCAGGTGTGCAAGGTTGATGGCCTCTGTAAGCTTTTAGTCTCCATAGCTACGTCTGACTCGCCACTCCTCGATGAGAAAGGCACTCCATTAAGTGCGCTGATGATCTCCAGGGCGAGCGGCCGGCTTTCCCGTAACTGCTCAAACTATACAGCAATACCTAGTTAACTCGAGTATGTCAAATATGCTAAAAACATTAGCAGTGGCTTAGCTCGGCTATGCCAGGATATACGTTACATTGGTTAAGGTTCGGCTGGTTATACTTAGGTTTCCTGGTTGTCACGGATTAGCTGATTATCCTGCTTACTGCTGCTAAAAATGTCCTATCCAATCCAATACAATCTAATTGAATCCAATTCAATCCAGTCGCGGCGCGGAGGGTCTGGCGCGCCAGCTGTGCGCCGTGAGACGTCACTGCTTCTCACACATGCGCAGCATGTCTCTCCAGTAGCCACGCGAAACTGCTCAACCTCGGCCAGTGTAGCGCACGCTAAAAAATTTCGAGATAAGCGGAGTTTTGAGTTAACCGAAATGCCATATACTTGTGGCAAAGTCACGCAAACAAGACCTAGTGCCGGTAACAATCTCCTTCGTGCACTTGCAAGGGCTTGGTCCGGCCGTGGTTTGACTTACCGATAAAAAAACCGGGATCAACCGCGTACAAGTGGCGCCAGCCATGGGCGCGCGGTGACGTATACGTTATCAGTCCCACAGTTGTTAAGTTGGACAGCAAACAGCCCCGGAGGCGGGAATATTAAATTTACCGTTGACGACCGCGTTCGGCGCGTAGTGGTAACTAAATGTTCGTAGCTAGCTGCTGCGGACTTTGGCTTGTGTCCTCTCTGTCAACATTTCGAGATATTTCTGGTCCCCGAAAAAATTCTTGAGATAGTGGGGGCAAATGCATAGCCCTTATGGGAGGTTAGTGCATGGCAAAAAGACTTTCGAAGTTAACGAGGTTTTACTAAATTTTGAATGATTTCTTTCATTGTAGAAGCAGTGGCCTGAGCGTAGGTTTCACACCACTCGATCAAATGAAGCGTCCCGAAAGCCACACGTTATATGAATACCGTAGCACATCTGTGCCCATCGACCGTATACGCAGTCATTGGTTGCTGACGAGAATCCATTCGAACATCGCAGGCATTCTACCTTTCGTACGCCCACTCGATGTGCGAAAGCCCCGACCTCGGACGACGCTTGGTGCATCAACCACCGCACTGGGAGAGCGTCAACGGCCAGCTGTCCAATGAAGAGGCTTTCCATCGAGCTTTCGACTGCCGCGTGGGAGACCAGATGCGTCTCGATACGACCTGCACGTTTTGGGACCCGAGCCCCTAAATACAACTTCTCTGTCTGCGTATTCATTATAAAATTCCACGAAGACATTTTGGGATTACACGAGTAATTATTGCGCTCTTCTTGCACAACGCTTCACGGAAATGCAAGAGGGGGGACACTTCGTGCTGGTTTTAACACAGCTTCCGTCGAAACGGATGGCACTGAGAACAGTCGATGTGACGACGGATGCATGCAGACCACGTGCTTGCCCTGAACCTTTGGACGCGCGACAGAGCCGGTGATATATAAAGCATGTGGTGTGGAATAGCACGGGTGTATAATCTCTCCTTTAGCCTTTGGTAATTGCGCGCGACGGCTCACTTAATGATACATTTTCCAGGTGTGGGATTCCTCCACTTACCCTTGTGGTTAACCGTAGCACACGACCAATGTTAACGCGGCTTCTATTAAGGTTCGCTCAATGGTATGTCTGTTTCCTCGATGGGTTCACGGCTGGTTAGAGTAAACATACTGGTTTAATGTTAGTTGCTATGCGAAAACTTTCCGATCTGCAGGCCAAGCCCCATGTGTAGGACAACGAAGTTATATTGTTTAAATAAATACCGTATGGTCGATAGGACAAACGGCTTATCAAGACAGGTGGATTTTTGTCAGTCATAAGTGTCGGGTAAGGCACTTGGCCTCTTTTTTTTTTTTTTTTAGTTATTTATTTATTTATTCATTTATTTATTTCTGATTACCCTCAAAGCCAGAGGCATTAAAGAGGGCAGTGGATACAAAGATACAGTTCAAATACAAAATTGTTTGGAAGAGTACAGGCTTGTCAGATACCTGGGTATACAATATTACCTAGTTCGGTACGAAAAAGTTGGTGCTCGACAATGGTGTATGCAACGTTACTGCAACCTATCTAGTAACGTTGGTAGCCCGAACGTGCGTCGGCAGAAAGCAAACGGTGAGAAACGTTATTCGAAGGGTGAGACAATGGAACCTAGCCATCGTATGTGCTAGCTCGGGGCTACCTCACCGCGCGACACAAGCGCGGACACCGAAATAATTCTGCATGTGAGCTAGGTGATTACCATTTATACTGATTTAACTAGCCAGTTCAGTAAGTTTCAAAATAGCGAGAAAGCTGAGGAAACTATTATATTCGCTATTTATCACAACCAGTTGCTCCGTTCGCCTTGTGTAATACCTCTTAAAACACAACCGAATTGGTATTCACCAATTTAGAAAACGGAATCCCATTTGTGTGTAAGCAGTGCCAGAGTACTTCATGCTTTACTGGTCCAGAACTACTCGGCGACGTTCGGTTTCATATAGGGACCCGAGCCGCGCGCCACTACAAGGCTCCACCCCCCCCCCCCCCAGCCCCACGCCCCCACCTCCGCCGCACGAAGGTCATCCAGGCCGCCGCGCGTGCGGCGTATTGGCCCAGCGTCTTGGCAGCAAATGCTTGCTGCTATTTTGGTGTCGGCGCGCTGATTAAGTGTTTTTTTTTCGTAGTAGTTAGTGATGAATAGTCCAGTCATTGTGTATATCACCTGCCTTCAATGGGGTTTTATTTTTCGAAGTAAATTACCATAGACTTCGGCCGCGAACGGCAACGGCTTCTGTGTGCTCTGGCACAAGCGTTGCGCCGTCGTGTTTACGGATTTTTAAGTCTATATTCCTTTTTTTCTTAAATCAAAGTTGTATTACCACATATACGGTAGCTGTGTAGTCACAGACTGCTGCGGGCCTATCGATAATACAATAAACAAACTGAAAGAAACCAAATACGCGTCGTTCAGACTACGCCTATGAGTCCGTTGATTGTTCTGGAATGCACAGAACGTTAAAAGAGATAGCCCAATATTATTGTGGTTTCGATGAATGGGTACATACTTGAGAACATCTAAAAACGCTGCAGAAACGCGAAGGATCAAAACACGAAGGGATATATGTTGCACCATGTGTCTTTCTGCATCCACGCTTTGCAATACTTGCAAAAACAGGAAGCGAAAAAAGAACAATAAAACTGATTTTATCACACGCAACAAAAATTTCAATGTTACGAAGGGAGACAAAAGAGCGTAGTCCAGCGTACAAAAATTTCTTTTTTTCGCGCTGCGATGTGCAGCACACGGAGGAAACAGAATATTTCCACGTAGCCAAGAACAAAGCAAAGCATTTCTGAACGCAGCGAGCTAGCGATCTCCTGCACTACAAAAGACTAGAATGAAACACAAGCGTCGAAGAAGCAGTCCGCACGGTGACGTGCACAGATGATGAACGTCGATAAAGTGAGTTGCGCGGCGTTTGCTATGCATGCATTAGTCTCGGAACGTAATTAATTTCAGATCCACGGAAATAGGATGGAGAACATTGTCGAAGAAACAAAAAATCAAGTTAGCGACAAGGTGGCACCCTTTCCATATCCAACAATATTGCCCGACGGGACGTACGACAAACAGAGCAAACGGGCGCTCCGGTTGAAACACCAGATAAGAAACCGGAATCGGCCACCGGTGGTTACAAAACAAACAAAACGAACCCTAAGGGATAATTCGCGGAAATTTGAAAAGTAAAAGCACAAGGTCGTCCCAAAGCTTATTTACAGGCGAGCCTGAGCGCAAGGTAATACAAGTTTGCAAACAGGTAATGAAGCACCGCTACAACCTGACTGATATGACAAAAATCCGGCTTAAGTTAGCCTTGTACAATTCTAGGTCCACGATGCTCTCAAAATAGTACATTGATTTTTTCTATTCTCACACACAGTGCATTTCCACACACTGTCGCACACTTATATTCGAAGCTGAAATCTCCCATTGCTTGCCTTGGAATGGCGCGCCTCCAATTCTCACGCAGCTGCCCGTCGCTCGGTCAACAGAACAAGGAAACATTTTCTGTGGTATCGTTGTACAAGGAACGACATCACGGGACGCAACACATGTTCGGCATCGTCGTTGCACTACTTAAGTCGCATCACGAGAGCGCGATATGCACGTTACATTTTTTCCCCGCACAAAACAAACAAAACTCGCCGCGGCTCTGCCGTTCGAGCCAGCGCAACGCCGCCCGAGGAGTGACCTCAGTGAGAGGGTGGCGCCTCCGCGCGGCGGCCAAACGCAGCATATGAAGCTCTCCCATTGAGTTGCGGAGCAGTTTCGTGACCAGTAAAGCATTGAAGGACTCTGGCAGTGCGCAAAAGGTTGTCTTTGTTTCATCGGTCTCATCGGTCATTGCAGGTGCTTTTGGGTCGCGGCGTACACAGTGGGGTTGCAGAGCACCATCGGATGATTCTGCTAAGCCTGGCTAGTGTGCGCGTCAAGATGGTAGAACACAGCGTGATGATGATGATTATGGTGGTGGTGGGGGTGGTTATGATGATGGTTATGATGATGGTGATGTGATGATGATGATTATGACGATGGTGGTGATGGTTATGATGGTGATTATGATGATTGTGGTGGTGGTGGCGGTGGTGGTGGTGGTTGTGGTGGTAGTAGTAGTGGTGGTAGTGGTGGTTCTGGTGGTGGTGCTGGTGCTGGTGGGCACTTCGGTAAGGTAATCACCTCATTGTCGTATATAAGAACAATGCCAGTGGTCGAATTGGCCAGGCATAATGTTACAAAAGGTTAACAAACAGACAGCAACGCCAGAATAATGCAGGAGCTCGGCATAATTTTTTGTCGGATTACTGGACATGGGTTGCCATCAACATCCGTGTGGTTATTGGTATGTACATACAAAGAGAAGCGCCCGACTGACTGACTGACTGACTGATCGACCCACTGATTAATTAACGCCCAGCCAAAACTGCTACACCTTCGTACTACATTCGTGTCATGACGCAGTAGTTCCCCTATTGCGAGATTTTCCGGAATGACACTACTAAGCAATGAAAAAGGGAAATTGTGTTTTGGTAAATTTGTCATAATCTCGCTCACCTGTTCACATATTCGAGTGCTTTTTTGTATGCGTAGCCGTTGCGAGTATCTTAAAAAATTACACCATCTCCCCGAAGGGAACTATGTGGTAATGCAAAGCATCTCGGAGTTCTGCTCCTCTGTGCTTCATAGAAAATTCCAAAATTCACAACGTAATTCGATTCTTAATTTGGCAACTATCCACATCCCTATAAAAGTCTTCATTTCTGAATATTTTTCCTATTTTCTTCTTCCTACTCCTCCTCCTCCTCCAACTCCTCCTCCTCCTTCTCCTTCTTCTTCTTCTTCATTTATGCATTTATTTCCTTTTTTGGTTTTATTTTAATAATGACTAATTTTCCGACTCAATTCCTCTAACACAAGAAGAAAAAGCTCCCAATTTTTTCTAATTTTCCGCGAGTAATGCACCTAGTGGGTAATCTCTTTCGCTTTAACGACTGATGTTTGGCCGATCCCCTCATTGGGTATGCGCCATTATTATAACGAACAACAACAACAAGAGCAATTCGCGCCAGAGGACAACGAAACATGGAATAAAAAAATTCACCATCTTCCCGTAGATGAACCCTGAGTAGTATGCGAAGCAGCCATGGGGTCGACTCAAGTTCCCATTAGTTTTCAGTTCGATCGCGGCGTTACGGGAGGAGAATGAAGGGAGCGGAGCGCGCGCGCGCGTCATTTATACCGCGGAGCTATAGTGGCGCCCCCAGTGGAGTATGCAGCGGCTACCGTCACGTCTCTAACCCTAAGCTGCTTCGCATTTCGCGCGCGGAGCCGCAGGTGTTGTCATTCGTTGCGCAATCCCGGAGAGGAGATGAGCATCGGAGAGAGGAGGAATGCCGGAAAGGAGAAGAGTGTCGGAGAGGAGAGGAGGAATGCCTCACATACTACTCAGGGTTCCCCTACGGGAAGACGACGACGGTGGTTGAACGCGTGATGATTCTTTGTTTGTCCAGTCCCTAGGGGCATCCTGCCACAATCATCATCAGCGGTGCCTCGCCAGGCATGCGCAGTGGGTGTGCGGACGGCGGACAACGACAAGGGAGGGAGGGACACAGCCCCGAGCATGAGATGCTTCCTATCTAATCCAATCCCTAGGGGCATCCTGCCACAATCATCATCAGCGGTGCCTGGCCAGGCATGCGCAGTGGGGGTGTGGTACTCGGGGTTCTCCTACGGGAAGATGACGACGGTGGTTGAACGCGAAGCTATCTCGTGATGGATTCTTTGGTTGGCCAATCCCTAGGGGCTTGCTGCCACAATCATCATCAGCGGTGCCTGGCCAAGCAGGCGCAGTGGGTGTGCGGACGGCGGACAACGACAAGGGAGGGAGGGACACAGCCCCGAGCATGAGGTTCTTCCTATCTAATCCAATCCCTAGGGGCATCCTGCCACAATCATCATCAGCGGTGCCTGGCCAGGCATGCGCAGTGGGGGTGTGGTACTCAGGGTTCCCCCACGGGAAGATGACGACGGTGGTTGAACGCGAAGCTATCTCGTGATGGATTCTTTGGTTGGCCAATCCTTAGGGGCTTGCTGCCACAATCATCATCAGCGGTGCCTGGCCAAGCAGGCGCAGTGGGTGTGCGGACGGCGAACGACGACAAGGGAGGGAGGGACACAGCCCGAGCATGAGATGCTTCGCATCTAAAAAGAGCAAACGCGAAGTAGCAGAGGAGTAGTTTTTAATAATTATAACGCTAGGTTTCCGCCTCCAAAACGTGCAAGAGGCTAGCTGCCTCGAGGAATATTTATAGCTTCAAAGCTGCTCCACAACATTATTCAAGCTCCCTGGGCTACACCAAAAGTTTCAATACAGCTTCCACTCGTGCAGATGTTTATTGAACTGGTGGCTCTGACGCACGGCGAAGCGCAAGTAGATCCACGTGGTAACTGCATTCATTGGTCCTGTAACTCGCTGTTCCTCCTGCCGTACGTTTCTGCGGAACCAACCCTAAACGAACGCACAGAGCCAGTACGAGCGCCGTGAAGCTAACTGCGGCAAGCAGAACAAGGAAATTATCACTGATTTGGGCGAAAAGAAAAGGTGTATTTATGATACTTAGCAATAAATACGTAGACAATAAACAGATATTTTAGTGGCGCGGATCCCAGAAGGAGCAGGCCTTGTTGCGGCGCATCGGGTCCCCCACACGGCACTCGAACGCCCGTTGGAATGTCTCGTCATTATACAGTTGGCCATTAACGCTCTCCCAGTGCGGCGTGTGATGCGTCAGGCGTCGTCCCTGGTCGGAGCCTTCGCACATCGAGTTGGTGTACAAAATGTAGAAGGCCTGCGATGTTCAAGTGGATACGCATCAGAAACCAGCGACTGCGTCTGCTCTAAGGGTGTCGTACGGCTACGGAAGCGTTACAGTTACTAGACAGTTTTAGATTCACGTACGTAAAGGTTTTACGGGTGACCAGTGCGCATATGCTCAGAACGCGAAGGGTGTGCGTGAGTCTCACGGGCGTACGTGAGATCCGGATGTTTACGTTGCAGTCTTCAGACTATTTTTGTTTCACGTGCGTACAGAGTTCCCGTACGCAAACGTGAAAAGTATAGGAGATCACACGCATGTAGTTTGAAACCCTTTTAGTTACACGTACGCCACGCACTCCGCGCGTAGGGAGTTTGATGGCACGCGCTCTCCGCCCATGGCGGCGCGTAAAGCACACGCGTTATTCCTAGCGCCACCTACTAACAGACAGACACTGCTGCTGAAGCCGCTCGTGATCTCACGAGCCCGTTGCTATGACGACGACAAAGGCTACTTCGTCAGGCTTAACGGCTGAAAAATCGTTCCTTTGTTTAAAAAACAAAAGCTGTTTGTCGATTTACACTTTAGGTGAGGGTAAGAATGGCTAAATTGAAGGCGGAATCAACAGCTTAGAACAAGATATCGCACCGAGGGATTAACAACGAAGCTGTTTTCGCGGCGAAGCGGGAGGGAAGGCCGCTGCCTTGTTGGTCAAATTCAAATCTCACGTACGTTCATGAGAATCATGTAGGCCCTGTGCATTCTGAGCATGCGCTCTGGTCACCCGTGAAAGTTCTACGTATGTAGAGCTTCTACGTACGTACATTTCGCCGCTTGCTTTATCTGCACATCATCTTCTGCGTGAACTAAGACTGGTTCTTTGCGAGAACGCTGCTGCGTACGGTACGCTGCCGCTACGTGCGTGCGCACGTCTCGGCGTACGCTCAACTAAAACTGTCTACTGTATACAGTCTTTTACGTTGCTTCCGTACGTAGAGTTAGCCCAAATGTCGCCGCCCCACTCGCCGGCTTCTCAGCGATAAAAGCTTCGTCCCTAATCCTTCGATGCGATATCATGTTCTAAACTGTTAATCTCGCCTTCATTCTGCCAATTCTTACCTCCACATGAACTTTCAAGCGAACCAATAGCCTTCGTTTCTCTGAAAGAATTGCAATTTTTAGCTGTTAAGCCGGACGGAAATAGCGTTTGTCGTTGTCATAGCAAGTCTCGCGAGATCAAGTGGCTACAGCAGTGTCTGTTTCTGTTAATAAAGTGGCGATAGGAGCAATGCGCGGCAAGGAGCGGACAGCGTGCAACCAGACACCCTACGCGCAGCATGAGTCGCGCACGTGTAACTACACTGGTTTCAAACTACATGAGCGTGGGCTACATATACTACTCATGTTTGCGTACGTGAACTCTGTGCGCACGTGAAACTAAGACTGTCCACTGTGGCGGAACTTTAGTCATCTTGAAGCATTGCATGGGCGAGTGCATGCCTTAAAATCGCGCTTAAGAACTAGGTTGCTATAATCAAGCAAATTATTGTCAACGCTGTTCGCACAGTTCCACGAAGCTATCTACTCGCTCTAGAGATTGATATCACCACTTGAATGCCTGCCTTCGGGGAGACAGCGAGACATTCGTAGCATTGAATCGTAAGGTTAATAAAAACTCAAGGTTCGCCACCTGGTCCCACTCGATGGACTTCCTAGCTGCTTCAGTTTCCGACAGGGCCGAGGAGTTCTTGCCTGACAAGGTGCTCCACGTATGCGTGGAAGACGTCTCTGGCAGGGCCCAAGGCAGCGTTCTCGACCACCGCCGTTGCTTCTTGCGCAGGGCCCCAGTCCGACTTTGCCGCTTTCGATCGTCGGCCATGCTGCGCCCTCATGCATGCGCGTAGGTCGTCGAGCCTGGTGCGGGCCGCGAGAGACCAGTGCACGGCTGCACGGGAGTTCCGGTCGGTTGTCGATGGCAGCAACACGCGAAGCATGCAGCGGGATAGCCTTGGCCCGAGCCAAGCAGCCTGTAGGGCCGGCCATAGCGGACTCTGCGAGTCGCGAAGTTCGACCGCCGATAACCTCAAGAACACCACCTGCATTAGGAAGGAGAGGAGACGTCTACACCATGGCATTCAACAACAATCATGGTTTTGAGGTATCTGGAGGACGTCCTCCTACATGCAGCGCTACATCTACTGTGTTCTAGCGATGATTGGTTGGGAATACTGGTGCAAGACTAAACTCAGGCAAAGAGCATCAAATAAAAGTTACTACATTTAGTTGGCGCTCTTCGCCATAGTTGGCCTTTCGCCCCTAATGAATTGAAGATTTATGAATTGAAGATTCAAAGAACGCATGAATTGAAGATTCGCAGAATTTCTGTGAACTTGTTTTGGCAGAATCAAAACACACTTTGCTGCAAAGAACTGCCATCCTGTTTGTTCGAAAACGGTACTGCAGCACCACACGAGCCAGTGATGACCACCTAATGAACCATTTTTTGCTTGGTATCCTCACCTTCTTGTGCTGATTGTAGGTGCAGTAGGGGTCACCTTCGTCGTCGTAGGCGGTGTCTTGCAGCAGGCGGGTGCGGAACAGCGACTCACGGAACCGCTGATACGTGGCCAAGGCCTCGGACGGCTGCGCCAACGTCGGGCTCACTGGTTTTATCTCGCTGCTGCTTGCGTAATTGTCGAAGAAGAAGTGGACCTGCGAAGGGAAACATGTCCTTCGAAGTACTGCAGTATTTGCCAAAGAAATCGCTGAGAAACACGGGGCTGTCCGTTTTCTTCCACTGTCGTGAGCATCTATCTTGCTGTCTGTGTAACCCACCCACCCAAAAGTGCGGCTTCGGAAGACCGCCGTCAGGTCGCATTGGGCCGCGAGACGTCCAGGTTGAAATGATCCACCAGCGCAACGACCATGTCATCGATGAGCGCGTGAAGCCTGGCTCTGCGTGCACGTCCCCTTCTATTCCGCAACCCCCCGATCCCCCAACCCTTCCCCCACCCGTGCTCGCATAACCGGCAACCAATGATGTACGCGTGCTTTGACGTGAAAGACATCGACCAAAATGTCGCCCCAGAAGTCCTTAAGCCGGGCGGGGAACAGATCTGCGAAAACGTCTCACCGGGATCCCTTAAAGGGGATTGAAGACTAAGTACAAGTTTAATGTAAGCAAAAGGCAGATGTTTTTCGGTGCGCCCCGAGCCTTTCTGGCAGCAAACGATGCTTTATTCACTAAGAAATTGCTCAATTATAACCAAACTTTCAAGCCTCCCGTTTAATCTTGTGTTTTGTGACGTCAGCCATGACGTTACCACGGCAGGTATTTGAAACGAATGTTCAGTATGTTGACTCTGGGGCAGCCGCGGACTGCGAAACATCTTTCGTTGCCTCGTTCACCGCCTGTCGTCTAAAAGACGCCACAATACGCTAAGTCCCATTGTTCGCACTCGTTTAGTTGTTGACCGGATCTGCACCTGGCTTATTTTAGCTACGGTTGATAGTCATCTTTTCGTGAAGAAGTGGCTGTGCATGAAAAACAGGGTGTGGAAGGAAGGAGACCCAAGCGAAAGCAAAAGAAAGAATCACTGTCGTTACACTATACCGCTATGAATGTACAGTCACGGACAAATGAAAATGAGAATACAAAAATATCAACCAGAACACGCAACATTGAAAAATACTGTTCGCTGAAGTACCCTAACGGCGCTTCATTTCGAAATTCCCATTTCCCCCTTTTTTTGTAACTAAGGCACACTTCATTTTGACTTCCTTGGAAAGAAATCGCGCTGTGTGTGCGTGTTCTGCTTCATATCTTCCTGTTCCCATTTCATTTGTCCAACGCGGCTTGGTTCGAACCCGCGTCCTTGCCCGAAGCACTGGCTCAGTGGCTCTGGCGTTGCGCTGCTGGGCCCAAAGATGCGGGTTCGATTCCCGGCCGCGGCGGCCGCTTTTCTAGTGAAGGCGAAAAGCGAAAACGTCCGTGTGCTGGATATATCGGCGTATATTAAAGGTCCCCAGGTGGTCAAAATTAATCCGGAACCATCCACTACGGCGCGCCTCATCTCCTGTGTAGCGTCGGCACGTTACACCCCACAATATATCAAATCACTGAATCATTTGCCTATAACTGCACATGACCTCCGATGATCCTCGATTGCCTGATCTTATATCGACCCATAGCTGCCTCCTGAATCACTGTCTTCATTTCCGTTATTTTGCTGCGTCCAACAGAATAAAATGCAACACGGGGTCACGTAAGACAATTTCAATTATGCGGATTGGCCAATGTCACGTGAGACAACCCCAAGTTGCTGGACTGCTGTGCAGCTATAACAAGCATAGTGAACGAAGTACGCACTGGTGCGTCCATGTTCAAGTGGGCGTTCGAAACATTCGTTGTTTACTTCATTATTCTCAGTGCTATAAAAATCATATGAATTAAACGTAAGCGCGATTAGCTCGTTCTACAAACTTATGAGCCATGACTAACGTACGTTTGTTTTGCGGGCCTCAGCCAATCGCACGGCTGCCCGTAATGCGTCATAGGTTCCGGTGCAGGAAATGGGCTAGTATGTCGCATGGCCACTCTTTTTTCCTAATTAAGCTCATTTTAGTGAATTTTGCACTAAGCGTGCTGTCAGTGTTGTAATACCGAGGAAATCTTTAGATTGAACAAAAAGTGTATTTTGTCTTCATGGTTGGATTTGAAGCATTTCCGGTCTACACTGGTTTATCCACGCATACTTATGTGGACATGGAGGTATACAAAGCTTCGCTCTAAAGCAAACAAACAATCCGGAGGAAGTCATGCACGCGGCAAGCCCACCTTCACTTCGGAAAGGTTGCGTTGAAGGCTCTTGCGCGTGCGCAGGTCTAGCCAGGGCTGTTCAGCGAGCTTGGCGTCAAGGGCACCCCTCACGTCCGCCACCACGGAGCGCACCGCGCTGAAGTTCAGGTGGTCGCGGACGGCCGCGTACCGCACGTACTCCGCCTGTTCGTTCGAAAGAGCGTCGTCCAGGATGGCACGCGTGCATCGGGACTCCCTGGGCAGCGCATAAAGAAACTCATAGTTAGCCCGCCTCGCCAATGTGGATGACCGGCGGGGCTGTACAACCATGGTCATTTGGTAGCGACCATCACTATGGCTTTTTATTGCGATGATATAGATTTATCGGTATTGATGTGCTTACGTCGGAAAGGTAGCAGACAAGCTGGTGACGCCCTCCTCATGCAGTTGTGTGCACTGTCAGTGGACGCGACTGTCAAAATTTCAACAGCCCCCGTATATAACACTTTCAACAAAAGAGGCACAGAAAGCCAGGTGCAAAGAGTAATCTAGTGCGCCGGGATTAGTAACCCTCACGTAACAAGTATTTTCAAATGGCTCTGCGTTATACAGATATACCTTGTGAGGTACAGACTTACAGCTGTAAAAGTGGGGCAAGATGTTCGGGTGGGCAGTTGTGCGTTTCAAATTAGTATTTTCTAAAACATGTGACATTCTTGCTTTCTCCAAGAAAAATTCCATAAGGATTCAAAATTTCTTTAAGCTGCTGAAGTTAAATATATTTTCTTTGGGCGGTTCGCAAACATTTTATTTTGTAGTAGAGATTGGTGTCCTCTGCAAGTTCTCACAGAAAGAATTCCAGGCTCAGTAAGTTTCGGAAATGGAAGGTTGCTAGTTATGCCAGCCTGGTTGACATTACGTGGCACGATGCGAATAAATGGCTCACAGAGGCGAGAACCCCTTGGGTGACTCATGTAACGTACGTGCCGCATGCCCTTTTTAAACTGCAGAGGGATAGTCCCAGTGACGTCTATGTACTTACCTGCTAAGAACATCTCCCGACTCCAAATCGGTAATAGCCGCCGCTGGCGTGAAGACGTCCACGTGGCGCACAAGCCGGTAGCCCAGAAGATTAAGCACGGTCTGAGGCCTACTGTGCTGCACAGTCTCCACGAGCGGCAAGACCAGCGGCTCTAGCTGAAAGTCGACTGCACCCACGTCAAAATCAAGGCTAGTCAACATCGCTTCGAGATATGACCGGGGCAAGATCTCGATGTCGCTTCTCTCGACAGACTTCAACGTTTGGTTGCGGTGGCGCAATTTTTTCAGGCGACTGGTCAAACCGGCGACATCCTCCGCAAGCTCAAGCAGACGTGACCCGTTAGGATGTAATGCCAACATGGCGTCCAGTACGTCAGCGGCGTCATCGGGTCCGCCAAGGTTGCCCGGGGCGAGCCGCGCTTTGCCGCCGGAGAGGCCTTTCAGCTCAACCAGAGGAGCCAGAGCCATGAGTCGCTGCAGATCACCCGCGACCTTCCAGACCTCCGGGTGTGAGACATTGTCGTCGTAAGGCCAGGCGCCCAGACCCGTAAGGTTCAGCAGTGCCAGCAACGGCGCCTTGTCCTTCTGGATGAGAGTGGCCATGTGGACGCAGTCATGCCAGAGTCGCCTTGCGGCAAGTACCACTGGAAGTTCCTCGCTAGCGTCGTTGTTACTGGCTTTAAGAAAAGACAGCACCAGAGGTGTGGTCGTCTGCACCAATTGCTCATCCTCAGTGTCGTTTAGAGCAGCAAGTGCGCACACGTGCCGGTAGAAGTTTCGACAAAGGCGCACGTCGGCGTCCACAGCGCGGAACAGCTTTCCCGCAAGTTCCCTACACAACTCAGTTTTGCAGAAGTGCCGACTTGCCGTCGTTTCTGAGTCAGTGTGAGAAAGTGGACTGAAAACCCACGGATGCTCTGCGCTGTCTTCTCCATTGTCGGTGATGTCCAATGGCTCGAGACGGCGAGCATTAAGGGCAAAGCCAGCCGCAATTACAGCCGACAGGCCTGCGACCAAGATAACTAGAGTAATACTGACGCGGCCCCCGAAAATGGTCTTCAAACCAGCGCGATGTAATCTGTTTTCGTTGCTCATAATTATGAATTCCGTCGACCCGGCATCCGTTGCGTGCTTTTCCATTTCGTCCTCATTTTGAATACAAGGTTGCTGCGTACCAGCGGACAAGTTCGAGCTGCAACCTTCGCAGAAATCATTCTGGTGAGGTAAGGTGGACTGGAAATGCTCGGCCCCTGGCAAGACTAATCGGGTGGTCGACCTTGGGACACCATCTGTACCTTCAACTTCCTCTGAATAGGCGCTTGCGCCAGGAACTGCTTGCAAAGCTGAAGGCGTATCAACGGCAGCTTCGGGCAAATTAACCCCTACACTGGGCAGGCACCGTTGGGGTTCTGCGGCATCAAACGCGGCTTGAAAAGAACGTGGTAGCATCGACTGTTCATTGGTGTGTTTTTGTTCCGGCTGTGGTGGCACTGGTTGTGGGAAGTCAGGCTCTGCGGCAATAACATCTTTTGGTTTGGATGCGGAAAGATCGTCTTGGAAGAGTTCTGACAGAGCGCCATGAGGCCCTGATGGCCGCCAGGAATTACAGTGGGCGAGGGCTGGCTCATTGAACAGCGCCGTTGCCTCAAAGACAGGTCGCCCAATCGGGTACGGTGGTGAAGGTGACTGTACCGGGTGAGGAGGTCTCGAGAGCGACGCATAGACCTGAGTTTCGAAACGCTGTTTGTACTTCAGTGGTGCAGGCTGAGTTCCTGCACGAGGCAACGGGGTAGTGGTGTGGCGGGTCCGCACAGGGCGTTGCAACTCCCGACGTGAAGAGCCGTGCTTGTTGCTCCTCCTTTGCACAGCAGGGTATCCGAACCGGGTGACGCAGCGGTTCTCGAAGGCCACGTCAACGGGACCGGGATCAGGATCACTACTTTCACTTTGGCGCCACTCCAGATCCATGGAAAACGATCCGGAAGAATTCCTTGGATATGGCGTTGTGCCTCTTGTGTTGCTCCGGGGGGGAACTTTCGAGGCGACAGTGATGTTTTTCGGAGAATGGGGCTGGTTGTCGACACAGCTCTCGCTTTCCGTCACACCCTGTGTTTCGGAGTTCTCAACTGAGACGTCGTTGTAGTAGCGACTTTTTTCCGACCTCGGCGTGTGGCGCTCTCGATTGCCTCCAACTACTACTTCCCAGTGACTGGCGTGGCGTCGGCTACCGCCCGCCACGGACAGCGGTTCGTCGTTACGCGCTATTTTGCCAGGTTTGGATAGACGGCGCTTTTGCCTCTGTGGGAGGATTGCCGCTTGTATTTCGGTATAGTCTTCTAATTCGTTTTCATAGTTCCGCGATGGCTCTTTGATGAACGGAACTGTTTTGCCATCTTCGTCTTGCTCTACAAAAGACTCCTCGCTCTCTGAGCTGCCTCCGAGTATTCGGCGTCCTTCACGTTTTTCGATTCTCGTACGGTTCCGTTTAAATCGTTTCTTTGTCTTCTGCTTTGGTTCACTTTCGTCCATTTCGTCCGGTAAACTGACTTCGATGTCAAAAGTTAGGTCCACGAGTTTAGAATTCCTCGAAGAGGACTTGGTGCTGACGTTCCTGTCGGCTTCATCCCGTCGTAATTTATCTCTAGACTCTGGGGTCGGTACGTGGGACTTTCTTCCCTCAAGAAAATGTGGCGTAACTGGTTTCGCCGGCTGTTCGTGGTGTTTTCGTTTGTGTCGTGGTTATCGTACATTCTCAATGGCTGTTCATTTGGCCTTGGAGTCCCTTTATTGGCTGGGCCATTCTGAACATGACTAAACACTCTGCCAGGTGCTCTTCGCAGAGCGAATCTGCTGCATTCCCTCGAAACCGATTCCTTTGGCGGGTGTTCCGTGATCTCCTCGTAACTTATCTGGCTCGACGTAGAAAAGGTTGACTGAATAGCCGTAAGCATCTGAGTTCCCCACTTTCGAAATCCCGGAGTACCATGTCGATCGGGAAGACCATCATTATTCTCCGCTTCAAACTGTTTCCGCGTCTCCGTCAAAGTTTTCGTGTATTTGCTTCGGGGTACCGGAAACCTTTTTGGGCTTTTCTCCACGTCCTTACTGTTCCCACCCCTCATCTTCTTTGACGGGGACCGTGGCTTCTCTATCGACACATCCAAAAATTTCCGCCTTCTTTTGGCGACCTTAGCGTCGTCAGAACCTTTCGACTTCTGCCTACTAATGCACCTACGTTTCTCGGTCTTTTGTTTACCTCTGTTGCACTTTGAGGTTATGTTTGACTGCGACGGCAAGTGTTGCCGCGCTTCGTTTGAGACGTACGCTATTACAGACTTCAATACGGAGCATGCGGTTAAGACGCGTTCCATTTCTGCCTCCTTTTCGATGGTTACACCTGACGATGATTCTTGGCCGCCGGCTTCAACTTCGGAGGACGATCTTCGACACGTAATGGAAGCCCACTTTCGCGCTGCTATCGTTTTCCTTTCAGTGTGTGGTCGGAACAAGCGGTCGCGTTTTTCGCCAGTGTCTAGCGGTGACGACCGAGTCCTCTTGGGAGTCTCACCTCTTTTTAATCGCGGCGTTATGGGAGGTGTGTGGCGCAGTGGCAGCGAAACTGACGAACACGTAAAATGGCTCTGTGATCCGAATTCCTCGATGAGGTCGTCAACAACATTGTGTATAAGAGGCATGTCGGGCATCTTTCGCGTTCCACTCTCCGGTGATCGATTTTTCGACCTGCAACCGCGTTCATCGCTGTCTTCCGATACTGTACCGTCATCTTCCGGCAGCTTCAGGCTCCTGCGCAAGACCACTTCACTCTTTCGAAAAACAGTGAATACATCTAGGCCCACCATTTCACCCCTTCCTCCAAAAGAGGTGTTTGTCTTCTCGGATAAAATGCCTGCTTTTCCACCGGTTTTCACTGGCTTGTTTGCCTCATCGCAATTTGTCGGGGGCTGGGTACCTTCGTTCATATTTGTAGTGCCCTGGATGGGCGCGCCGGTACGGAGGTCGGAGTGAACTGGAACCAAGGAAAGCGGCGTCTCCGCTTTCAAGGAATCGCTGTCTAGACAAACGCCGCGGCTGCCTGGGGTGGCCTGATCAAGAACGCATGATTCACTTATATCTGACTTTATGCAGGCGCCAAGTCCAGGAAGAGAAAGAGAAAGTTCCGGATTACCTTGTTGAGGCGACGTCGATGACTTTCGTCCGTTTGAAGGGAAACTGCAAAAATCGGCCGCAGCTCTGAAGGGAGCGCAATCGGACACACGGTGCACCGAAGCCTTTGAGGTTGAGTGCACCAAACAGGCCCCTTGGTCTGGAGAGCTCGAGGGAGCACGACCGGGGACGTCCGCTGATGCGTCCAGATGTGGAGCTGGTCGGATTGGCGTCTCAGCTGTGATCGCGCCCTCCGCTGCGTCCGAGACGTGCGCTCGGTGTTCAGGCTCGTCGGAAGATGCCTCGTCGGCCATTACGGGTACCTTTGGGTCGCGGCGCACACAGACGGGCGACAGAGGACCGTGAGATGATCAGGATAAGCCTGGCTCGTGTTCGCGTGAGGGCGGCGGAACACAGTGCCCTGATGATGATAACAACTATGTTAACATCATCATCTGAATGTGAAGAAAATGTTGCCGCGTGTAATTTGCCGTACTTGGCGTTTTCCTTTTCTTGGGGATGTAGAAGAAAAAATACGGCTTCGCAAGTAGAAAACAAGGACGCATCATCAATTTGCAATGGCTGTCAATGTGATGCGATTAATATTCTTCGACACGTATTCTTCGATTAATATTTTCCGAGAACTAATCCCTTTCATTTCCCCTTATCCGCCTCTATTCCTCCACCCCGCCACCCCTTCACTCCTTCCAACCTGCTTTTTTTTGCGATAGAATGCCCGTTGGCATAAAAATAACTTATTTACAAATATACATGGGCCCCCGTCTCTCGAAGAAAGTCAAGAAGGGAGCGGTGGTGGGGCCCCAAGAGCCACCGCTGAAGGTCGGGGGGTCTTCCAGGATGGAGACCTGTGCCTCTCAGGTGTCGCTTTCTGGCTGAGGCCAGAAGGACACGCCCATATGAGATGGTCCGCGTCAGCTTGTGCGGCCGGAGCTGTGCAGAAGGGGCAGGTGTCGTCGAACGGGGCATGGTAGCGTGGTGGCCACGCCCGGGTCACAGCAGGTGAAAGCGCCACTCCAACGCGATGTCTGCGCAGCAAAACCTCTTCCCAGCGAGCAAGTCTACTGGGGAGGTCCGTTCCACACGGGGGGATGAGGGCACGTGTGGCGCGACGCAGATCGTCCTTCCGTTGGAGAAATTTTTCTATCGGACCGGTTGTTAACATTGACAGCGGCCGAGGAATATACGTCGGGTGACAAGCCATATCCACTGCAATGTGTTCCAACCAGCTTGGTCTTGAGGTCCATTTGGCGCTCTCCCTTCCCACCAATCTGTCCCACTACCCTCCCATCGCTGGTCGCCTTGAAGGTCCAATTCATGCCCTTCATAAGAAGAAGAATTTTAAAAGTGCGACCTGGTCCGATAGAATGCATCCCAGATAACGTAAAATCGTTTATTTACCCCACGGGCGTAGGGGACAATCATGGCGGCCCGAAGGGACGTCCCCACCGCCTCTGCCCGGGCGACCAGTGGGCGCTGAGAATCTTTCCCCAAGTGGCCCTCCGTTCCGTCTTGTGGTAAGGGGAAGTTATGGCGGGGTGGGCGTCAGAAAGTCAGGCTCACATGTGGTGCTGCTCTGTGTATTTTGCGCCACAGTGTGGGCACAGGGAGAGAGGGCTGGCGGACGGTTGGATGAAATTTTTACAGTTTATTTGCGTGATAAACATTACACAAGGTAATCAGGAAAAAAGCTGGGAACAGCTTGACGGGCCCTGATTACCTCTGGGCAGTTTCGGCAAACAGGGAAGTGCGCATGTTTACAGGAAGCACCAGAAATGGAAAATGTGCAACAATATGAAAGATACAAAAAAATGCCTACATTTCCATCGCAACAAAAATTTGGTGCAAAATGTTGTTCAGGTCAATGTTAGTATTGCACAAATCATTTAACATTGTAGGGAGACAGTATTTAAGCATTTGTTTTCCGTAGTTTATAGGACACCTGGAAGCCTTCCGTAATTCAGGGTGGCGGGTATTATAATAATGGGTGCTTTCTGTTAAATTCGCTATCTTTTTTATGGGCCTGTCATTTCCGTTTAGCTCTACTTTAAAAGAACGGGAAAGGTTATACCGATTTAAATTGTCGATCCTTATGATAATTGTTGCTCATAAATAGTTCTCTCGAGTTAGCAAGGTACGGAAATTTGCATGCTATGCGTAACGCTCTTTTTTGCAGTAACAAAAGTTTTCGGATATTTTCCTGAGTGGTTGAGGTAAGGCTCGGCTGGAAAGCGATTCAGTTGGGAAGAGACGCCGTAGCCGTTCGTACGAGAGGGTTAGGGATGAATAGCCCAATAGCCTAATGGATGACCAGTGTTGCGAGACAGGCTGCAGGATTCAGTAACCTCCCGGTAAGTGTTGATAGTGATGATGATGATGATTAAAGGCCTCCCATTGAATCGGGGTGATGGCGTGCGCCATCTAGCCTATCTTAGTAGTTTGAATTTAAATTTAGGTCCCTCAACTCGGATTTCTTTTAATTCTGCCCTGCCGCTTCCCCTGGCTGGGCTGTTATTTTATCGACTTCCCTGGTTTTTTTCCACCAATACTCTAGCCGCTGCTTAGTAATACCCCCCTAATCTAAAAACGTTGGTAATACCTACTGCTGACCAGTTAATGTTTCCAATTGCGAAGCCCAGTGCCTCAGGAAGTAGGACTTTCCCCCAATTCTATCCGGCTGAATCTTTTGGCATCCTATTACTATGTGGTCGATTGTTTCTTTATCACTGCCACATACAACACGTCTCATCCTGGGACGAATATTTGCTCATGTAAGTTCGAGTTCTCAAGCAGCCAGCCCGCGCCTCAAAGAGCAACGCACTACCTTTATTGTTGTCATAAAAGTTCTCTTTCCGGATCTCTTTTTTGCTTGCTTTGTAGATTCCCAGCGATGCCTTCTTTTCCATCCTCTCTTTCCACATGAGCGTCTCTGTTTCCTTCACTTGCTTTTTAACTGCCCCCCCCCCCCCTTGTTTATTTGCCGCGGTCAAGGTATATTTAGTCGCCAGCTTTCGAGTCCTCTTCCGCCATTGGGTGTCCACACTTTTAAGGTATACGTACCTGTGCACTCTGGCTGCCCAGTTCTTCTCATCTAAATGTCTCAGCCGCTCCTCAAAACGTATCTTACTTTGCGCTTCCCTCGCCTCAAATGAAGCCCAACCCATATCGCCTTGTACCGCCTCATTTGTAGTCTTACTGTGAGCTCCCAGTGCTAATCTGCCGACTGCCTTTTGGTTAACCTCCAGTCCCGACAGGATATCGGACTTTAAGCATAATACGGCATTAGAGAACGTGAGCGCCGGCACCATTACCCCTTTCCAGATGCCTCGCACTACCTCGTACTTATTGTAACCCCAGAGTGCTCTATGTTTCATTACTGCTGCATTTCGTCTCCCTTTCAGTTTGAGGTGTTCTTCATGGGCATTCAGGTAGCCTTTTCCTTCATTAAGCCAGATCCCCAAGTATTTGTACTTATTTACTAATGGTATGGCCTCCTGTTGAATTCTTATTGGTGCTGTATGAGCTTCCTCGTTGAACACCATGACTGCAGATTTCTGTGGGTTAAAATGTAGGCCTAGGTACGTTGCCTCTTCACCACAAATGTCGGCCAGTTTTTTGAAGGTCTTCCGCATTATCTGCCAGCAACACTATATCGTCCGCGTACATCAATCCCGGAATCCGTTGCTCCACCAACTCTCCATTGCTTCGGTACGACAAGTCAAAGCCTAATCCACTCTCCTCCAATCGTCTTTCCATTCCTCTAATCTACAGTGTGAACAGCAATGGCGAAAGGGGGCACCCCTGCTTTAAACATCTTCGAATGTATACGGGCTCTGTGCCTGTACGCCCTTCCCATGTAATATTCGCCTTGTTATCCTCATATATTGCCCTTAGCAGCCCCACAAAATCTGACCCAATCCCCTCTTCTTCCAGTATATGCCACAGCAATCCCCTATCTAAGAGTGAGCACCCTGGCGGGAAGAGGTCTCGTCAGGAGCACGGGTGACGAGTGGCCGGGCTGCCTTATGAGCCCCCTTCGCGCCGTCTGGTCCTGTGTGTGCCGGTAACCAGAGGAGCTATAGCTCCCTCCCCGCAACCTACCTATAGGTAGGTAGGTTGCGGGGAGGGGGGGGGGTGAACTTTGAAGGATAATTTTTTACGCAACCCTGGAGACAGTGCCCCTAAAAATTTTTGATGGCCGTTCCTGAATAGGATAGTGTTAGGTCAGGGGATGGCCGATGTGCGAAAGCCACAGTATGGCCTCCTCTTCCACAACCTGTGGAGTCGTGGAGGAAATTGTGAGGGGCATGAGAGGAGTAGTAGTCGGCGAGGAGACGACGGCTACAGTGAAGGTCAGTTTGTGCCGCTTGCGGCAAGGCGTCCACGTAGAAGGTGTTTCAATAAATCAAGATCTTTATTATGATAAGGATGACACGCTGGCCTGCGTGAAAAAGTAAATGGTGTGGGGAAGCGTGGTGATATACAGGCGACGGTCAACGCGTGTGGAGCACGCCAGCTCCCCAGAGTGCAGCCTCGTGCCGTGTACCGGCGACTTGCAACGGGTTCGTACACTCAGAAAGACTCCAAACATCTGGCAGAAGATACTGGGACAATTGCATTCGTAGTGCAAGACACTCTCACAGCCTATGATGCACCGTCCACGTTGTTGGCCCTTATGGAGGAGAAGGTAGGTGACGGCTGTTTCAGATTGTGGGTCCTGGTAAACATGCTGATGGCGCTTCGGCACGTAGGCCCGCCACTTTGCCAGCACATCCTCCGTGAGTGCGGCACCGGCCCGTGCCTTGGGCAGGAGCACTTCAGCGCCACGCAGTAGTCCTGCCGGCGATGGAGCAGGATCGTGTGGTATTATTCCCCACAGGACTCTCTTGGAAGCTTCCTTGGCTGCTGCTCTGACCTCTACTGGGTCCGGGTCGCAACGTGTGAATGGGACGAGGTAGCCAAGGTCAGAGTGGAGATCTACGATTTACTCGCCCACGCGTAAGCGAACTCGTTACCTACGATCCCGCCTGCGTGGCCGGGCGGATGGTCTTGAGTTTGACACTAGTTCCCACATACGCTGTCTGGCCAAGTCGAGCCAAGGCGTCGAGGCTGTCCATAAGTATGGTAAACATTAGGGTTTCATGTGCGCTGCAGGTGGGATCGATTTTTTTGTGAGGTGAGGTTCCCTTTGTGACGGCGACGACCTCGCGGGAATATAACCACGCAGTACTCGTGCTGGGATTGCCCTTGGTGTGGCTGCGCCGACAAGAAGTGGCAAGCCACACGAGGGGCTTACGTGGGCCAATGGGAAGTGGCCACAAGCGAAGTGATGGGTTGGCCAGGCGAGAACAAAGGAGAACGCCTGGAGGAGGGGACGGAGAAGGTTGGAGCGCGACGTCCACGTTGAAGACTCGAAGCTCGCCGTTTCGGACCCGAGCTCTAGGAGTGTCTACCAGGCGCCTTTGCATCCTGGGGCCGAGGCACGACGGACTCGTGGACCCGAGCAACGTTCGCGTGCTCCGTTCTTCGACGACCCGCTGCCCCCTGACGACCTAGCATCACCTGGCGTTCGCTGGCTCCTCAGGCACACCTCCATAACCCAGTGTGACCGACGCCAACGGAAAAGAATTAACCAGTCACACCCATTACAAAATCGATAGAAACAGCTGAAGTTGATATCGCCCTAGCCGCCACCACGTGTGAAGACTACACAGTTATACCGAGACTCCCAAGCAGCATGCCGCAATTTCCTGATCGATGAATATCCCTACAACATTGGCTACTAAAACAAATTAAACAACTTCCACAATTACCGATTATCTGCTCACATGGCCACAAATCCCTCCAAGGAAACGAGTCGGCACACGCCGCTGCCCGCACCCCTACACCGGGCCATTTCCCAAGAGGGTGATAACCACAAGATGGCATCCTAAAGCCTACGCCCCTGCGAAAATACGCCGACATACTCGCCCACTAACGGAGCAGGCGCCAATACCCGGCACCCCACCCACATCTATCCTTACCTGAAGCTACAATATTCTGACTGCAAACTCTTACCCCTCCAATACCCTACTCCATGCAATGTACCCCACCCTCTACCCCGCATCTTGCCAATACTGCACCCCCCCCCCCCGACACCCTGTACCAACTGGTAAGGGGGTGTCAACACCGTCCCTTACGCCTTAAACCAGGCGGGTGCCCAGACATCAGCACCTAATCTTGCCTAAATATTACGCCTTAAAACAGGCGGGTGCCCAGACGTCAGCACCTAAGTCTTGCCTAAATAAAGTTTACCCCTCCTACTCATCTTCTACCCATTCACCCATTTTAAAACCTACCAGATCAGCAACCCCCTAAAGCACGGTTTCCAAAGTCTATCTAGAATGCTTAAAATCTCTCGCGTGAAAGACTAGGCCAGTAGCATCACAAAAACAAGTGTGGAATTACTTCTTGCAGCCGACTCCATCAAGCAAAGCCCAGCATCCACTGCATTTTTTTCCAGTCGCCATGCTGTGAATAAAATCTCCTCCCACAAAGTCCCAAGAGATACAGGAGAGAAAGGAGCAAAGGCAAGCAAAGGTGCAATGATGTCATAAACTTTATTCGTAAATTATCTCTTGACAAAAGTGCGAGCAACACTGGGTGCTGAACACGTCGTCCACTGCACACACCGCTTCCTCCTTTTCCTCCACAACACGTGCCTGCCCACACACAAACACACACAGAACACTCGGAGGAGGAAACACGCTTCCACAGAACAGACAGCTTCTGAGCAGCAGTGCACGCTTGAGCTTTCGACGCTCCCGAGCAAGTCGCCAACTTCCCGCAAGCCACTTCGCCGGCCACAAGTCAGTCGACGGGTTGTCCTTGGCCGCACCGGCACACACAGAGACGTTCACGAGTTTGTTGCCAGACGGAAAAAAAAGAAAAAAGAGGGTGGTGCATCGGTCTCCTTAACAGCCATACATTTTTATTCGCAAAAAAAATTTTAAAAAACGCTACCGCTTCCTTTTCAGAGGCTCCAAACAGAACAAGCATCTCCGCATAAACGTCAACAATGAAGCCGGATGTGCACCTCGTCGTTGCAAGGCCAAGCCAAGCCAAGACAAGTCATCCAAGGACCGCTTCTTTTCAAGTGGCTCTGGACAGCGAGCACTCTCGCAGAAACTTCGACGAAGCCAGCCAGACGTATACCTAAATAGAGTTTCATACTAACAATTACTACAGGGAGATTTGTTGCTGCAATCAACACGAAGTCATGGGTCCCCCTACAGCAGTGTGTGGCGTTCCTCACTAGCTTGGCTTGGCTATCCAAATGGCTTCTCTCTCTGCCCTTGAAGCCAAAATCAACAAGAGACGATAACATTTTTTTTTCTGCACTGTCTCGTTTACATCATGTCTGCATCTTTTTGCGCTGCTCCAAGGAGGAACTTTAAATAATCCTTCAAAACAATGTTGCTTTTTTGAAACTGCAGGCAAATTTTCAGCCTGTTCATGAGCCATGGCAAGAACAAGTGGAACATGCCCACCTGGCACGACTGAACCCTCACGGAAGTGCAGCTTGTCTAGAAACGGGCGGCGGATTTCCCTATAGTATATATTAGTACGAAACTCTACAGTGCACCTCATCCTGGCAAGGCCAAGCCAAGCCATAACAAGTCATGTCAGGCCAAGTCGCGTACTTGCAACACAGTTCCACTTTCGGTAGCGGTGGCGCTGCCAACTCGGTACAGTGAACTTCCGATCACCAAAACCGAAGAAAAAAAGACGAACATCCCAAAATCATTCAGACCGTCCAAATTTCGCACACACACACACACATACAACACTCGCATGCATAGCGCCTGGTGTATCGGCTTTTTCTTCTTGACCGTAGCCCACTGATAGGCTTGCTCGCATGCAAGTAACACCCCTGTCACACCGGCACTTTCAATCGCGATTGAGTCTATCCGGATCGGGTTCAATCCGGATTGGGAGCTGCCATACGTCAGTTTCAATCGCAATCGAGCCCGATCCCCCTCGAACTCAATCCTGGTTTCTCAAGCACGACTTAACTTTCCAAGCCCGATCGGACGAAAGCGGTGACACTCTTATCCCCTCTGAGTAATGACGCAGGTGACAACTTCAACTAACGCCACAAATTGTATCAAATAACTTTACCCAAATAAGCATGAAATAACATTTATATACTTTTATATACTTCCGTATAACTTCGACCACGCAGTTACCAGACACCGGTCGCGAAGTACATAGCTTTACCCAAATAAGCGTGAAGTAACATTTAACCGGCCGCGAAGTACATTTTAGGCGCCATCTGGCGTACGTGTGCGCAACCAATGCAACTCCTCGATCTGGAGAAGTAGCAGTGGCGGTGCGGCGGGCGCACTCGCAAAGTCAATTGCGCTTCTCCTCAATCCGGATTGAAAGTGCCCGTGTAACAGTGGTATAAATAACCGCAACGTCCTTTCAGCTCCCTGCGCCTTTTCAGAAGAAGACCTCCCCAGAATGGCGGACTCGCCAAACTGCTCAACTAGAACGCAAAGCATGACCTGTTCGGGGATATTTCTCCCCCTACGCTTTCATTGAGTACTTTGTGGCTCGCACTACACCGGTCCCGCAGTGTCGTGCAAAAAAAGAAAAAAAGTGAAACACGGCTTTTCCCCGCTCTGTCAAAGAGGGAGGACGCCGTCAGAGAGATAAAGGAAAGACGAAATCAACCACGCGGGGTGAATTTCTGCCACCGGCAATCAAATACTGCAGCCCGCTAGAACGCCAGTGCTTTGCATCCTGACCAGTGGCGGGAGTTTCGAAATGGGAGCAAGGTGTTTGACAGGAAAAGACGGTATTTTTTCCTCTTGGGGCACGTCTCTTGCGACTCTCCAACAAAACTCTACCCTCCTACTAGTCTATGGCACCTGGCCAAGAGTTCTTATGTACACTCACTGTGTGTTATATTTATAATATATTTATATATTCATATGTATATATTTATAGAGGCGTGTATATATAAGCCACCCTCATCTCTCATTGCAGCCACAAGCCGACGGAGCGACGGAAGAGAAGTTTCTCCGCGCAATGCAGAAAAAAAAAGGTGAACGCATGCAACAACGGCAATAGGGCGAGAAAATATAGAACTCAATTAAAAGTTTCTTTTCTTTTAAGCACAGTGTGCATTTTCGCTGCAGCAAAGAACTCCATCCACCAACCAATCCACAGGGCTTGGCTATGCTCATAATTAACGAGGTACCAAAATGGAGACGGGATCTCTTAAAAACAAACGGAAAAGTTCCACGACCCATCTGCGCAGCTTTTGAGTGGATAAAGGAGGGTTAAATCAAGAGGGGTGCGTCAGCTGCGATGCTCTAAAAAAAGTAATGTTTCATTCCATTTCTGTCTTATAAGGTGGGGTATGACTGAGACTACAGATTTTGGAAAAACCTCCCCTTATATGCAAATAAATATGGTAGTTGCTTTCTTGACAAATTTGTGATATAACGCACTCGCATCTTGCAAATGAAACACCAACTTAGCTTTGGTGTTTAATCAGAGGAGATACTTCAAGAGAGAGGGGGGGTTCAGCCTGGATGAAAGAGCACGGAAACCTGCACTTGTTAAGGGGGGGGAGGGCGGTGACGAAACAAACCCCTGCAATGCACACACAGCAGCACTGATCGAAACGATCGGAGAGACTAAGGCACATCAAAATTGCAGGTCCACATCGTCCAGTGGTGGTGACAATGCAGCAATCACGAAGTGAGCAATAAAAGACCTCGGAGGGAAAAAGAAAACCACGATCTGGCAGTCACACACTAAGACACGACAGCAACCGGGCTGAAATGGGTCAGAGAGGAAGGGAGCTTGTAGCAGTGCTCGAGGCTAACGATTTTCCTTGCCCCGGACCACTTGGCTTAAAACTAGCACCGACCAGGCGCCGTCAACAAATTAAAAGCCAGCCCAGCATCGGACAGTGCCAAGCAAAACAGGAAACAAAAACGGCACAGGAGGGACCGCATGTGTGCAACTGTCTCGCGATAAAAACCTCTGCCTCCAAAAAGCCCACGCTCTAAACTTTTCCACCCCCATGATAAAACGTAGCCGTAAAAAGAAAGTGGGACACAGTGCATGCCGGCTTCACAGACAGAAATGCACGCGTGCAACTTATCATGTGCCAGACGGCACTGGGGTGAAGGCAGTGCACGGCACTAAGGGGAGACTCGGAAGCCTGAGGGTAGACTCAGGCTCACAGAGGGTAAACTCAGAAGCCTGAGGGTAGACTCAGGCTCACACACCGGGTAGACTCTGAAGCCTGAGGGTAGACTCAGGCTCACGCAGCAGGTAGACTCTGAAGCCTGTGGTAACAAATCGGCAAATAAAATGCGAGACGCGCGTGACTCACTGTGCTGGTGCCTAAAGCGGAGCAAAATCTCGCAGTGCACCTGAAAACCAAGAAGTGCAAGTTTTGCACAAAACGTGCATCAACTCCGCCTGGCTGCATAGGCCGCCAGGTTGAATTATCTCACCAGCAGGGCGTGCAACCGTGTAATTTTGACAATTTGAGCCGCAGTAACAACATGGGCACAGTGCACGAAGCTCGGTGCGGAAGAGTTTAGAGCATGGCCGGCAGAAAACAATAGGTGGGCGAAAAAACAGAGTGGGTTTCGAAGAGGGGGGCAAAAAACAACCGACACTATAACAGCACCAACAAACCGCTCGGGGCGAAACAACCTAACGCAGCAGTGGCTCAGTCAACAGAGGAGGACTAAGTGGGTGCATGAACGATATGAACGATGAAAGGCATGGTGGGGGAAGGATGTGGGCGCGTAACGGGGAAAAGTGATGAGCAGATGTTCTCTCTCTGCGACAGTAACCAACAAGAAAACAACGCAAGGAGAAAAAACGGTGACAAGCGCAGCAATGAGTTGGCACGATGACAGTCACGTCGTTCCCGCCAGCCACGTCTTCGGGCGCAGGCGTCACAGTGGATGGTGGCGACGGTGTCTAGAACGGAGGCATGCCATCTGCAACAGAAAAGGTGGAACGTGAGACACACTTGTCGCCTGAGTTGACGACAAGTCTTCGTCTAACACAAGACCCCCCACAGCACGCAAAAAGAAAAAACGAAAATATACAGTCGAACCTGACTATCCAGCTGAAGCTCGGTATAAGAGACACTGATGTAAGAGACAAATGGCTATAAGAGACACTATTCACCCACATGGTTGGCTGCCCTATCTTTCCCATTAAATCGACCTCTTTTATAACAGACATTGGATGCAGAAGATTGGTTATATGGGATAAGTCATCCTTGAAGTTTAATCAATAATCTCGCTTGAAACAGACATTTTAACTTCAGATGCAGTGCCGCCAGTCACTAATTGCAGTTGCTTCCATTGTGGAAACACAGGTGGACGACAGACAGCTGCAGCCGCTATTTATTATAACTTCAGCAAACACAAAGTGGTTCAGTCAGCTATGAAATGACAATGAGAAGCCCTGCCTATAGAAATGCATCCGACAGAAGTGGTTGAAGTTTACTGCCATTCATTGGATGGAGAGCGATCACACATGCGGGCTCTCCCACTCGCGTAGCTCCCAATCAAGAAGCACTGCAGACGTCGAGTCCTGCAAGCATAATGAATAGCCTGAGCACACAGCGGAAGAAGCTGTGCGCTCTGGCTATTCATCAGGCTTGTGAACTCAACATCTACGATTCATCTTCCACAAACAAGGAAAGGAAAAAAAGCTTGTAGAATCGGTTGTAAAAAACAGTGTAAATACAGTCATGAAGCATACAAAGTTTGATAAATTCTGGGACCAAACAATAATTAGAATGAATCTTTTCAAACATGATGTGGCGTTCTTTTGACCTTATTTTAGTCATACGGTGCCCACATTGCACTAGGGTCTGATTAGTAAGTGAAAACATGGTAACCCTGCTTATAAGAGACATCTTGTATAAGAGACAGAAACTGCTCCCCGGTACGTGTCTCTTATAAAGGGGTTCAACTGTATCGAGTTATCCTTTATATCTCACTATTTCTAGCCACGGTACATTCACAATGAGAATAAGTAGCAAAAACTACGTTTATATCTAAGAAAAATACCAGCAACAACCGATGCAGTCAAAACTCGATTTAACAAACCTCGAACGGAGAATTTTCAATCTAACGAACAAATTCGGATTCCCCTGCAGATGCCTATATGCCTCAATGCTGTTATGAACTCGAACTAACGAAATAGATTCAGCACCATTTACGATTAACGAAGTATTTCGAGTTCCGCAAGCCTGAAATTGCTTCAAATCTGCTGGCTTGCGCGTGCCAATGATGACTGAAAATCATGAGAAGTGCAGCAAAGCCACCGCTAGAGTTGCCGAAGTGTGGAGCGGGCTGTCGGAACTTCCGAACGCCACTGCTCCACCAACGGTTGGCGAGTTTGTGAGTGTGGGTGATGGTGTCATGACCACGGGATAGTTCGGAAGCCTACGTTGCCGACATCAAGTCGAGCGCAAATGCAAGTGGGCACGACAATCCTTTGCCCAGAGCCTCCGAAGTGATTGTTGCACTCGCACTAGTCCAGCGCTGCTTCGCAAATCTGAAAGGTTGCGGCCTCAGCTGCTCCGACTCTTTAGACAATGTGATCTGATTTATTTATTTGATTGTGGGGTTTCACCCGCCGACGCTACACAGACGATGAGGTGCGCCGTGGTGGAGGGCTTTGGATTAATTTTGACCATTTGGGGATGGTGAGAAAGTGCGCCAAAATCTTGAACACACAGGCGTTTTCGCTTTTCACCTCCATCTTTAGACAATGTGGAGAAGTGTGCACTGTCTTGGGCAACAAGGTTGTTCAAGCAGAAGAAGATATCGGACGATATTGTGCAAAAATGAGGGAGTTTAACCAATAAAGTTTTTTTAAAAAATGTTATGCGCTTTTATGACAGCCACTTGAGTGTTGATGAGAGTTTTTTATAACTTTTCATCACTTTTATCGATATCACTTATATCGACACTAACATCGCCATATATATCACTTATATCGACTGTTTTACCACTTATATCGATAAGTGATAGGTGTCTTTTTACGAGTTTGATATAACCAGCCTATGTGCTAAAAAATCCTCCAAACAGAAGGAAAGCACCCCAAAAAAACCGAAATCCACAAGGCAAGTGAGGAGGGAACCCACCAGAACCTCCAAGGGCATGTTCAGTGACGCTGAGACAAAGGGACTCGAGCCGGTTGTTGATTTCGGGGTCGTTTGCAGACGCGTCCGCTTGCATGCGTCCTGCACAGGGGAAGAAGCAAGACACTTCATCTCTTTCACCGTCACAAAGCAGGTCGCTACAAATCTGTATGATTAAATCGCCACACGCTCTCGATGCTGCAAGATTTTTACTGATAGAGGGATTCACACGTGCCACTTCAACTTGGGACTGCGAGTGTATGTTGACGCGGCAACCGTGCTTCATGGGACACAACGCAACTCGCCGTCGGATAAACTCGCAGAGGCTCAGAGATCACCGGCAAATGCCCTCTTATCGAAAGAACTCTGCCGGTCTGCTGTACAAGCCTGGCCGCGCAAGCATTCGAGATTCCGGCATGCCCCAAGAACTCGGCAATTGCACGGGCTAGAGGATGCTAGCAGAGTGCCTCTTCCCCTCTCATTCTGTGAGTGTTTCTGTTTGTGTTAGACTCTGCTCTGAAACTTGTAGACGCACATTTTGACCGTTGCAATGGAGACTATAAAACCAAGTGTCTTTAAGGCGAGCACAACAGAACGTTTGCGACACAGCTACTGTGAGTTGCCATGTTTTCTGCGCCAATGTCCTACTACACTATCGTTTTCTTCTACTCGCAATGTAATAAATAGCTTGGCCTTTCGCTGCAGCCCAGAGTCCTACTGCACTATCGTTTCCTTCTACTCGCCATGTATTAAATAGTTTGGCCCTTGGCTCCTACTGCACTATCGTTTTCTTCTACTCGCCATGTTTCAAATAGTTTGGCCTTTGGCTGCACCCCAGTGTCCTGCTGCACTATCGTTTTCTTCAACTCGCCAGGTTTTAAATAGTTTTGGCCTTTGGCTGCACCCCAGTGTCCTACTGCACTATCGTTTTCTTCAACTCGCCATGTTTTAAAGTTTTGGCCTTTGGCTGCACCCCAGTGTCCTACTGCACTATCGTTTTCTTCTGCTTGCCATGTAATCGAGTTTGGCCTTTGGCTGCAGACCAGTGTCCTACTGCACTATCGTTTTCTTCTACTCGCCATGTTTTAAATACAGTGGAATCTCGGTGATACGAATTCGGTTGATACGAATTTCGTTGTGATACGAATTTTCAAAATTCCCCGGCCAAAATGCATTGTACGCAATGTAAAAAAATTCGGATGATCCGTTCGCATTTATCACCCGGTGCGGGTGATACGAACACGCGAGCCGCGAGCAGATGGCTGCGGCGTGGACGGGAGGCGGGAGTGTTTGTGCGGCCGTGTGGCCTTGGTCACACGGAGGCACAAAATCATTAAGGGGGGACGCGGCTTTCAACTTCGGAAAAATGACCAAAACATCGTTTTTTTGAAACCCGCATATTCGGCTTCTATGTTTCCTATTCTATGCGTCTGCAAAGTTTTTACGCTGAAAAGCGTCGCAAAGTGGCATAAAAAAATACTTTTGTCAGGCGCGTGACAAACTATCAGCGCAAAAGGGCGAAAAAACGGCAATTTTCGGAGCGCTCTATTCCGCAACGGTGCCACCGGCGCGGCCATTTTGATATGGTTAGATCGGCCGAGCGACGTCTTTCCGGTTCCGCTCGTCTCTTTTATCTTCGTTCATTCACAAACGCACAAACGGCAGAAAAGAAACGACGCACAAACGAAGCTAGAAATAGATGCTGAAGCGCTATTGTCCTCCGGTCGGGGCGCAGCACACGACCCTCCTGATTGGATGTCACGGGCGCAACGCAAGATGGCGGCCGCCTGAGCTGCGTAGCGAGCGGATTGAGTTCATTTTCGCCGCTTCGCTCGGCCGAGTTTCTGTTCAATCTGTGGTATTCAACACGACGTTATCGCGATGGGAATGCCTGAGATCACGAGCCAGATTACGGGAAGTTGTGTGGCTCGAAAGGAGGAGGTCATCGAACGCTTCGTGGTGCGCGTGACTCTACCGTCGCCAGACCCCGGAGGGTGACGCGGTGTGCGCGCTTGCGATAGCGGTTCGTGAAGTGAACTTTTAGTCGGATTTGCGATGTTTACACGCTTAGTTATTGCTGTGTTTTGACTGTGGGACTCGCTAGCCTTGAGAAAGAAACGGTCGACGCGTTAACGCTGCTGGCGCGCACGGCATAGCCGACGCGCATTGGAGCACACATGACTGGGCAACCGGGTGACGATTGAACGCCAGTAGTTGTAATTAATGCCTGCGACGTTAGATTTAATCTTAAAAGCGACCTGACCAGCCATATCAGGTATAATTAAAGTTCGATATGTCGCGGTAAGCGTGCGCTGCGATGCGCGCGAGCCATATCGCCGTATTGCGCAACGTTTCCCGTGCACTTGTAATTTTCATGCAAACAGGTTTGAGTTAGTAATATAGGAATAAAAATATGTTCTCTGCTTAAAAATGTACGTTACTGTCGCAGCATTTAACAGTGATATTTTTAGGGAAATTATTGATACCATTGCTTAGGGCATACTGGCTTGCTGCGTAGAAATATTGGATGCCTTGAATGTCAAAAGTATTAAAAAAATATGCTCTTGCATTGAATTTGGGAGTTATGCAGAATACTCTACCAAGCTTCAAAGTAGCTCATTTTCATCCTTGTGGTATGCAAACTTTTGGCAATGAACACCTGCACGTATGAGTACTAAGTTGCTGTGCCAGGCAAGATGATAAAACAAAAAAAAGCCAAAAATGTTCAAATTTAAGTAAAAAAATGTTTAACTTGTTGCCATGGTGACAACACTGCAAAAGGGGGCTGTTCAGCGATACAGCCAACCAGCTAACCTACTTTGCATTGAAAGCCCATTGAAACCCATCTCCCCTCCGTTTGGTTTGCAAAGGGGGTATGTACTCTTCACGGAGGAGCTGAAAATGATGTTTCTGGAAAGAAAAAGGCTGTAAAAGGCACTCCAATTCAAGGCAAGGCATTCCGAAGCCCCATGTTCAAAAGGACATGAAAGGCTACAACCGTGACGACTTTTGATAAGTGAAACCTATGTTGCAACTTCGGAAGCCGTTTTCTCAAAACAGTTTTTTGTTGCCACCTCCGTCGCTTGTACCAGGGATTTTTTTGTGACCGCTGGGTCTATTTTGATTTCGTTTCTTGCATTACATTCCTTGATAACAGTTCAGGTCGTGACACTCTTGGTTTTCCAGATTTGTTTTTTGTGTTTTTTTTATTCAAATAATCGTTCACAGTCAACATGCCTATTGCACATTAACCTCTAAAAAAATGAAAACTAAAAAACATTGTGTTGTAAAAAAAAAAATTCTAAAAACTTCACGCCCTCGTCCTTTCATTTGGGAATGCAAAGCACTTCGAACAAGTTTTCTATGTGTTTTATAAGCGGCTCAAGCTCGGTACAAGCGGAACAGAAAGAAAATTTAATACATAAAAAAGTTTTCAAAATATTAGTTTGAAATTTTATGGTGTTATCACGGAAGCATTTCCATTGCTGTGCCAATTTTCATCAAAATCCACAAAGAAAAAAAAAAAAGTTGATTTTGAAAGCCACGTCCCCCCTTAAGCGTGAACCACATGGAGCGTTTTCTGCCACGAAAACGCGCCGGCACGCCACAGGCGCGCTGAGCCAACGCCGAATACCAACCCATGGGGCCCGCGGCGCGGTAAGCCGCGGAAAACATGGTGGCTTCAACGGCCGCGAAGTAGGGCGGGTAGCTCGACTACCGTTCTGACCGCTCTTAAATAACAAAGAAGTTGCTATGAAGTAAGGGAGCTGATAATGTGTCGGAAAACGACACTGTAAAGCATCGTCCACGCGGCTAGGGAAAGCGCCTATCAAATATCCGCCACCGTGGTAAGCCTAAACACTCCGGCGGAGCCAGCGGGCTGTCCGGAGCGCTTTCAAACTGCCGCCATGCAGAGTGTGCCTCCCCGTTTGGGGCAGGTCGGCAGGCTCCTCCCACTGCCCGCGCGCGTCGCGCGTCATTTTACGAGCGAGGTAGAATCTGACGTGGGGGCGAAATCGTCGACGCGGGCGTCAAAGAACGCGCCCGCAAACGCCGACGCGCCCCGAATCGAGGGGGGTTTTTTGTTGCGCGCGTCGCGTGGCGATGAGCGCGCGTTCTTTTGACGCCCGCGCTGACGATTCAGCCCGGCACCCAGGCGCCAGCCTCTGCCTCGGTTACCGCTAACGGCATTGGGAGGAGCCTCACGACTTGCGCCAATGGGGAGACGCGCGCCTCATTGTGATTGCGGCAATTTCGGACCGCTAGCAGCAGCTGGCTGGGCCACCTCCGCGGTGGATATTTGGCGTAGATGACATTTTATAGTGCTTCTCCCATACTGCCAGCTCCTTTCCCGCATGAGCAATTTAATTTACACCTTGAGCTCCGTTTTAACAAAAGATTAGAATGGGTTGCTGAAACTACCTGCACCTCTTCGCGGCAAGAGACGACGCCATATTGCCGCCGCACTTCGCATGCGCAGCACCATTTCCATTTTTTCTCGTTTTCTGATGATACGAATTTTCGGGTGATACGAATATTTTTGCCGCCCCTTGAGATTCGTATGACCGAGATTCCACTGTAGTTTGGCCTTTGGCTGCACCCCAGTGTCCTACTGCACTATCTCGCCATGTTTTAAATAGTTTGGCCTTTCGCAGCAGCCCAGTGCCCTACTGCACAATCGTTTTCGCCTACTCGCCATGTTTTAGTTTGGCCCTTGGCTCCTACTGCACTATCGTTTTCTTCTCCTCACCATGTTCTAAATAGTTTGGCCTTTGGCTGCGCCCCAGTGTCCTACAGCACTTTAGTTTTCTTCAACTCACCATGTTTTAAATAGTTTTGGCCTTTGGCTGCACCGCAGTGTCCTACTGCACTATCGTTTTCTTCAACAAGCCCTGTTTAAAATAGTTTTGGCCTTTGGCTGCACCCCAGTGTCCTACTGCACTATCGTTTTATTTTCTACTCGCCATGTTTTAAATAGTTTGTCCTTTGGCTAAACCCCAGTGTCCTACTGCACAATCGGTTTCTTCTACTTGCCATGTTTTAAATAGTTTGTCCTTTGGCTAAACCCCAGTGTCCTACTGCACAATCGTTTTCTTCTACTTGCCATGTTTTAGTTTGGCCTTTGGCTGCACCCCAGTGCCCTACTGCACTATCGTTTTCTTCTATTCATGTTTTAAACAGTTTGGCCTTTAGCTGCACCCCAGTGCCCTACTGCACTATCGTTTTCTCCTACTCGCCATATTTTAGTTTGGCCCCTACTGCACTATCATTTTATTCTACTCGCCATGTTTTAGTTTGGCCTTTGGCCGTACCCCAGTGTACTACTGCACTACCGTTTTCTTCTACTCGCCATGTTTGCCTTTGGATGCACCCCAGTGTCCTACTGCACTATCGTTTTCTTCTACTCGCCATGTCTTACATAGTTTGGCCTTTGGCTGCATCCCAGTGTCCTACGGCACGATCGTTTTCCTCTACTCGCCATGTTTTAAATAGTTTTTTTGGCCTCACCCCGTGCCCCTCTTGCACTGTCGTTTTCTTCTACTCGCCATGGATTAAATAGTTTCGCCTTTGGCTCCTACTGCACTATCGTTTCCTTGTACTCATGTTTTAGTTTGGCCTTTGGCTGCACCCCAGTGTCTTACTGCACTATCGTTTTCTTCTACTTGCCATGTAATCGAGTTTGGCCTTTGGCTGCAGACCAGTGTCCTACTGCACTATCGTTTTCTTCTACTCGCCATGTTTTAAATAGTTTGGCAGTGTCTTACTGCACTATCATTTTCTTCTACTCGCCATGTATTAAATAGTTTGGCAGTTGGCTCATTGTCAGGGTGGAAACAACTCTGCTGCAAGCTGCTCACGAGCCACGCTGCCTCAACCAGAAGACGGGTCACACTTGTACACCTCGTCCTATCAAGCGACAAAAGAACAGGAAAGAAGGCGGTTTCACATGACGTACCGTTGCCGGCAGCCACTTGCTTGTAGAGTGACGCGACCACTGGATTCGGCCGCACGGGTGCCGAGTGGGTCCTCTGGATCTGTACGTGTGGCTTGTTCAAGTGCTGCGTGCAACAGAAACAATCAAGCGTCACACAACACATCAACCAAGCAACATCAAAATGCCTGCACTGCCATTCTGGACACCCTACCAACGAACTCAAGTTAAAAAAACAAAAAATGATGACTAACGATAATAAATGTGACATGCAACCAAAATAACTAGAGGACTAAAAACAGCACAGCTACGAACGATGGGCAGAAACAAATATTCCCGAAAACGCAACTTCTGTTCCTATCAAAACGACACCTTGATTCTGCAAAAGGCCCACCCTTAGAGCACTGGGGACAGGGCAGGTCCCGCTTTTGTCCGACATCTGTGTCCGACATCTTTGGGACAACTGCACCAGTAGTATCCTGCAACAGCCAGCGCGACCTGAATTGCCCCCATACGCAAGCTTGGCGGCTAGGACAATGCACTACCACAGGGTAATTCGCAGCGAGTTCTGTTCCCCACAACTGAGGGGAGTGGTGGGGAGCTGAGGCGACGAAGGTTGGCAGTGTAAATGTGGTATCCTGCGACAGCCAGCGCAACCTGATTACCCCACTATGCTAGCTCAGTGGCTAGGACAATGCGCCACCACAGGGTCATTCGCAGTGGGTTCTGTTCTTGACAACTAATGGAAGTGGCCAGGAACCGAGGTGACAAATGTGAAGGAAGAGGAAAACAAGGAGAGGTCGTGTTTGGCAGTAGAACACTAGTGCTTTTTTGGTCATTACGTTAGAAAGAGTGCTTATTAGCCCTCTGAAGCCCAAACTTTATTATTTTGCTGAAGTGTGTCAGAAGTTTTTCATGATCTAAAAGGACTTCCGACATCACAGTCAGAAAAAAATTTGGTTCAAAATTTGGTTCATTAGGATGGACACTAGGACACACTGGGAAGCACTGGGCACTGGCTGCCCAGAGAGCTACCTTGATCACCACTCTTTATGGTTCAAGTGAAGAGAATAACGTAACGTTCGTGTTTCTATCATTTGTAATAACAATGACATTGCACAATTTAGTTTACCTGTCACTAGCCCATTAATGGAGCCACCCGGGCTCGATGCGAGTTGACACGCCCCAACAATATTTTTTCTAGCCCACGGAAGTATGTGCTGCTCTCTCTTCTTTAATTTTTGAAGGTCCGGGATCTTGTGTCCGTCGATAGATGGTGTTAAAAATGTCAGAAAAACCCCAAAGTTCAAGAGAAAAAAAATTTTGTTTGAGTTGTTGCTCCTGAGCTACACTGGGCATCAAAGGGTCCTCGTGATGGTTTTTTCCAGTCGATCCCATCTTCCCCCGCCAGCACGCACCTCCTGTAGGCTGGGCCTCTTGATGACCATGGCCAGAGGACCTCCTGCTCCTCCTCCGCCTCCGAGGGGGCCGCTGCCGCTGGGGCAGTCCCCTCCGCCCCCAAAGAACACAGCGGGGGGCCGTCCCAGGGGGGCCGTCCCAGGGTGAGGGGGTCCACTGTTGGGGCCGGCCAGCCGGCCAAAGTCCGAACCCCCCACCAGGGGGGGGAAGCACCCCCGCACCACACCAGCGGCTGCTGCTGCAGCACAGGGAAGGGAGAGAGGGGGGCGATGAGGAAACGGCAACGCTTTCTAGGCCAACAAAACACACACACAAGCTCTCTTTCTGTGCCATCTCCTGAAGGCGTTCAAAATGTTTAGTACGCCTTGCACCTCCAACAGCTGCACAAGCAAAACAATTGGAGGGGGGGTGGAAGGGTGAAACAAGGTATATACCACTGTGCCCAACTGCCCACTCGCCTCTTTTTTAATTGGCTATCCAAGCGCTGCGCCATTTCTCCTAGGAATTCTGTGCCAAGACATTGACGACCACCCTCTGCTTCTTTCAGTCCCTCTTCCCCAGTTGCAGGATCCAATCCCCTGATGGTAACGTTCACCAAAGTCCAGCGATTAGATGTGGCAAGAAAGAAAGAAAAGGCAGTGGCGAAATTTCGACAGGCCATCAGAAAAAGTTTGAGCTCAAATATAGCAGAAGTTTACGTCCTCCGATCTCTAGCAGCCCCGACTAGATCGCAGCACACCGCCGTCTTGGACGCACGTACGGACCATGAGGCGCTTGTGCAACAAGATCACTCACCGTGATTCGAAGCGCAACAAAAAAACACGGACAAAGAAACAGAGTAGACGAGACAGGCGCCAAGATAGCGCCTGTCTCATCTACCGTTTCTTCGTCCCTGTTTTTTGTTGGGCTTCAAATCATGGCAACTGTTCACCAACTAGCCCAGCAACAAGTTCTTCCAAGACTGCTCACCCAGCCGGAGGCGGTCGAGGGGGGCCCTTGCGAAGAGGAGGGGCAGGGGGAGGCCGTGGACCCTGCCACCGGCCCGCCCCCGATGGTCGGCTGGTGCTGCGGGTGGTGCAGCGGGTGGTGCGGGTGCTGGTGGTGGTGCCCGGCCGGCCCCGCGCTGCCGCTGGTGCCGTCCAGGCAGCGCCGGGGCGGCACGGGGTGCCAGGCCTTGTGCACCTGCTGCCGCCAGGAGAAGAGGCGGCGCTTCTGGGCGGGGCTGAAGGCCTCGTGGGCCAGGCACTTGTCCACCAGGGTCACGAACTGGCACACGCTCGGGTCCTCCGCGCCTCGCACACTCACCAGCAGGCTGCTGCACACTGCCGAGACGGGACGAGGCAGGGCAAACAAGGTCACCCGGTGTCACCACTACCCACTCTGTCAGTCTTCACACGGCAGGTCGTGTCTACCACGGTCGCCAACACACAATCGACTGGGTAAAAGCAAAGTTGAACCAGAGCCTGTTCACAACACTCCTGCCCCCTCCTCCTGACTTTTCTGCTTTTAAAGGGGAAGGCTTTTCTTTTTCTCAGGCTTCGAAGCATACCGCGTTTATTCGAAAATAGGTCGAGCACGAATATGGGTCGACCCCCCTATATAGTGCTCTTCGAGAAATAAAAAAAACTGATTGTAGGGTTTAAACGTGCCGCAGCAACGCAGGCGATGACACGCACCATAGTGGAGGTCTCTGGATTAATTCTGACCATCTGGGGATCTTCAAGTGCACCAAAATCCCGTACACATGGGCGTTTTTGCTTTTCGCCTCCATCAGAAAAGCGGCTGCCGCAACTGCGAATCGAACCCGCATCCTCGTGCTCAGCAGCATAATGCCTTAGCCACTGAGCCTCCGCAGTGGGTTTTAAAAAAAAAAAAGGAAATATAGGTCAACCCATTTTTTTTTCGAGAAGCAGAAAAATATAACACGACAAACCCTTATTTACAATTACCGCGAGCACTGTGGCCACTGTATTTGGCTAGCCACAAGCTTCATCATCGGAGGAGACGGGGAAGCTGTCATTCTCAGACGCTTCACTGGCGTCAAGTGCTTCGCTGGCGTCGTCGGCATCCCAAATGACTTCGTCCTCCGTCGAGTGCATTGGAAATGCAGCATTTTTTGAAGCCAGTGTGGATGGTTTCCTCTGGCACGTCGTCCCACGAATCCGCGACCCACGTCGCAATTTCACTGAGGGGAGCCTTATTGCAGCGTCCCATCGGTGTCATGGCGGTGGCGTCCTTTGCCTGCCACTCCTGGTAGTACCTGGTGACGCGGTCGTTGAAGGGTTTGTTCACGGCGACGTCGAAAGGCTAAAGTTGAGAGGCCATACCACCAGGTATGATGACCAGGTCCATGTCGGCCTTTTGTATGGCCTCTTTGACGTCCGGGTAGACGTGGCCCCAGAACGAATCAAGGACCAGCATGTTGGATAGGCGCAAGTGCCCGCCGCCACTCTTCCTTGACCATTGCCACGTTCATGAATCCGTTCTCATTCTTCGGGATGGTTTTCCACCAAAACGCTATGTACAGCGGCAGCTTCCTTCCATCTGCCGTGCAGCACAGCATTGCAGTGAACCACGTGTGCTCACGGCCTCTCGTCAGCAACCGCACGTCGTTGCACCCTTCTGCTGTTACAGTCGTGCGGCTCAGCATGTCAAAGTAGACCGGGGTCTGACTCACGCCAGAGCTTGATTACAGACCGCTGAAACTCCACCAGCTGTTCCTCATATTCAGCTGGAAAATGCTTGCAGATGATCGTTCTACGATGAAGGAACAATCTGTTCCATCGCATAAACTTCTGTGGGGCCCAGCCCCGACTCGCTTTAAACGTAGTGCTTACGAGTGCATCATGCTTCCCAATAGCTGGGCCGCGAAAAGCACGCCGCCGCACGCGATAAGTCGATCCCCCTGCTTTCTCCAACCCCTGATAAACTTCCCGTTGAAGTCCAACTAACGTTCAGCGACGGGACTTGGTGGTCTCTTCAGCAAAAAGTATCACTTGACGTTTTAAAGTAAGTGGTGAAGCTCTGCGACGCGACATCGTTGCAGAACCAGCAGAAAGCAGAAACGCGCAACACAGATCAAAACAGTCGTATGGGAAATATGGCAACACAGAGAACAACAACCAACAAAGACGGGCGCAGGTAGACGGCTACTCGTAGCTACGAGCCCCATACGAAGCCTGCTAAGTAGACGGCTTGAAAACCGACATCAGCCCGAGCATTTGCCCGACCCTTGTGCGCAGTAAAATGTAATAAACAAGCGCGTTTCTTTTGGCCGCAGACGTCATTCTGAGTTGTTCTAACTAGTATTGCTTTTGTTAGATTTTTAACTGCCACAAGTTTATTTCCTTATTTGTGCACTGCTCGACTTCGAGGTGTATGGCGTGAACATGCACCCTCACACCTCTCACAACGCAAATGTTTCCTCAGCTGCCTATCACACTAAAATAACTGAGAAAAAGAGTGACGTAGGTGCATACAGCTATATTTTATTCGGTTTTATTTCACCATTATGTACCCGCCTCCAAAGATTCAGCCACGCATCATCACTGTCGTCGCGTAGACGGCATGACGGGTTCAACTGCAATCAGCAACACCGATGGTCATTTTCGAATGTTTTTTTTGTTTAGAATTCTTGAAGTTACTTTTTCGTTTTACTTCACAGTGCCTCCCCTTTGTGCAAACGTATGTATATAACATACCTACGTAGTTGCCGCTGCTTAAAGAATGGCGGCACTGAACGCTGGACGTGACAGTGGAACTCCATTGGCTCAGTACTTTCGCTTGCTCTGATCGCGAATGTAGGCGGAGGTACCTCACTCCCGTGAACTCCCCTCACCTTTCCCGACCACCCGAGCAAAGAGGCTTGGCAGGTCCTCGTCCTCTTCCCCGCCAGCCACGTCTCCGGGCCCAGCCGTGGCCGACGCAGCTCCACCTCCGGCACCCTTGCTGGGGCTGCAGCCCGCAGAGTCGAGCGACGACGGGGGGCTCTCCTCTTCCTCCCCCCTGCCTGCCCCTTCCCCTCGCTGCTCCTCAGCCAGCATGGAGGAGGAGGGCGCCGACTCGTCGCCGACAGCTGAGGGGGTGGACGGGGCAGCGGCCCCCCGGTGGGGTGACCCATCTCGGTGGCCGCCGTCCTCGTTCCGGCCGGAGGCCTTCATAGGTGTCTGCAGCATGGCTCGCAGCTCCACCAGGGCTGTCCGGACGTCCCCTTCCTCCTGCAGGCTCTGCCAACACGTGAGGGGGGGGGGGTCTCAGCACCACCATCGTCCCCATTGTGGTCATCAGTTCTCCTCTCTAGTACAAAGAGCCTGCACAGCTGCCCATGTCACGTCAGCCGAATCAATTCCTGACCATCCCAGTACTCCGCCTCGGCCCTCTGCCCTGATATGTTTGCGCGGTTCTCTAACACGCAGCTTTTCTTCACTGAAAAATAGGCCCCAGAAATGTGTATGTTAATCTGGTACAAACCAAAACTACAAAACAGTGACTTTAGTTGCAGCAACCAAAATATAATAAAAAAAAAAAACATTGGGGCATCTTCGCACTAGTGGCGTGAAGACTGGGCAAACAGCAAAGCTGGCAACCCCACCTAGCTTATTCTTGGTTCAGCTATCTTTATGCACGATTATGCTCGGAGACTCAGCCAAGTCTTCTGTGTGGTTATGATTCCCGAGACTGTCAAGTTTTCTGCGAGGTGTCGGCGTTCGCCCACACCCCGAAGAGCAATGAACACTCGTTCATTAACCCTTTGCAGTGTGGAGCTTTTACCCTTATTTCCAGCTGTCCCGTCTGCAACTATTTTGCCAGTTTCTGGCACTGCGAAGAAAAACACACACTGCAAGAAAAACTCCCGGGATATTTTTTCTCTCTGGCATTCCGCTTGCAACTCATTTACCGATACTCGAGCAGCATGTGAAACCGCTCGAAGCATTACCCTGGGTACAGGCCAGGGTTGTTACTGCATGTTTCGTAGAAAAAGTTTCCCTTCTGCCTCGTTTTGTTTTCCTATCACTACAAACAGCCCAGTCCTTGCTGCTTCGGCCTGGAAACTTGTACACGAAATGACTCGTCCCATCTATCCTCTCCTCACACTCCATGCATGCAAGACGGGTCCTGCGTTTGGCTCAAACCCCGATCACCCACCGGCAGTTGGATGAGGTAGCGGAGGTACTGCAGTTCTACCCTGCTCTTTCTTGCCATGACTATGCTTCCAAACAAAACTATTAGATGCCAGAAAAAAAGATTTCGCCAGCAATTCATTGCCTTTCCACAAAATGAGCCAACCAAGGCAGAGGTCTCAGGCCAGAATACATCACGTCTTGCAAGGGATCTCGGTGCCACTTGGTGGTTGTAACATTCTTGTGCAAAGAAAGATCAAGCTCCCCCGCGTCTTGCTGATGGCGGGAAAGGCATTGAATTGCTGGGCAGTAAACCCGCCCCAAACTACAGGGGAAGGTTTCGAGCTGAGAAAATCTAGCCAGTAGTTTCAGTCTATCGCGGTTCACACGCTTATTTAACAAGCCCACCAACAGCCCTCACCTTCTCCAGCTGGCGCAGGGTGCCCGGCCGCTCCTTGAGCTTGCGGATGCTGAGCACGATCTTGTGGCGGGCTCCCTTGGTGACACTCTTCGAAGGAAGAACAGCGCCCCGGAAGAATGCATAGGAGACACGGGATGAGCGCAGGGAAACACGGCAGCGGGAGGTGGAGGCCGCACGGCCACGGGTATATTAAAGGGACCCTGCAACCCTCTTTGAGCAGTGCAAGTAACCCTGCGCGATGTTTAGATTACACTCCCAGGAATACCTGAGCCAAGTATTACACGTGCACGTGAAGCGGTGAGCGTGCAAATCGCTGCGAAACACGTAGAAAAATGACCCACACTCTCTTCAATTTTCCTCATTTGCACCCCTGGCATGGTCAAAATGACGTCATTGCGGCCACGGCTGTCCTATTGGTTGTCACTGGTCAACTTTCGGGGCTTATTTCTCACATTTCCTGTGACTATCCGCCATCACTGGCGCTGTGTACCAGCCTCTTCTATGCCTGAACCTGTTCACGCAGTTTTGGTGTTGCGTGTTTTGAGTGCACGCGGAGTTTGAGTGATGAACTCAATACTCCCCTTTCAACAAAACCACTCGACAACAAATGTTTATTGCCTCAAAAACGCCCTACCAGCCTGACCGCGTGCTTGCTAGCAGGCAGCCATGGCTGCTTTTTTTGCGGCACCAGACCGGGAATAGACCCCTTCACGTTGCGGAGAAAAGGAGAAACTCCCTGGCCTGCGATATATCGAAGGCCACTGAAGGGAATGCCGTGACCCGCCCCGTTCTCCAAAAGAGAGCGTGCAGCTTTCGTCGCATTATCCGCGGTCGACTTGAGAGGGAACAATTATCCACAATTTTTTATCGTGCATAGTTTTGGTGATAGCAAACGGATTTTCCTAGTTCTTGTGGGAAGAGATGGCTGGAACAATACACTTTGCCCCAAAATACATTCCTAGTAGTCGATGGTAAGTGCGGCAGGGTCCCTTTAAGTGCGGAGCACTTTAGGGGCCCGGCTTGTTGCCCGGCTTGTCGCACCCAAAGAGAGGCTTTAAAAAGATCAACGCTTCCCCTGGTAGGCATCGAACCTGGGTCCCTTGCGCTAAGAAGCCGATGTCAATCCCACTGCACCACACTCCTAAGATGCAAAGTGTTGGGGGTGATCTTGGCACTAGGCCGTTGCCATGGATTGTTGGGCCACAAATAGGTACAGTAGGACCCCGTTGATACGTTCTCGGTTCATACGAGTTCCCGGTTAGTGCACTTTCAATTGTGATCACGAGGACTGTGATTTTGGCGAGTTGGTGAACATTCATGACTGAAAATCAGCGTGGAGAAAAAAAAAAAAAAAACTGCAGAAAAAAGGAACGAGAAGTAGAAACGACAGCGCTGTCCTGTCTACTATCGTTCCCTTTTTGTGCTGTGTTACTTCTGCGCTGATTTTCAATCATGATCTCAATTGTGAACACTAAAAATTTCCGTTTCTTACTGGATAGTACGTTTCTCCCTCGCGTTTTTTTTTTAAGCATATCAACGAGGTTCTACTGTACACAATGAATATAAAACACAGAAAAAGTCATGCATTAACGAATTAATTACCCCAAATTAATAAAAACTCAATCCCGTGTCTCCCAAAGCCTTTTCAGAGGCTGCATGACCTCTCTTGACTACTTTCGGCATCAACGCCAGAATGATACTGAAACAGGTTTAATTTATCCCTTTGTGTTCGGTGATAATACTACTACGCATGTGCCACAGCCCCTCTGGCGAATCACTGCTCCACACTTGACAGCTTTCGCGTTGAGTGGGGCTGCTTGAGTTCTTTTTTTCAGTAGCTGTGAGCTGCGAAACTTCCCGTAGAACCCACATCAAAGAGCCCCCTTTCATTTTTTACCCCTCGTTTTCGCTTGGTAATATCACTAGGCAAGTGCAAATATGAAGGAAGGAAAGGAAAGAAGAAGCACCTGTGCCTCGAGCTTCTCCTCGGTGAGGCCCATCATCTCCTCGTAGCTCATGTGGGCAAACAGGTAGGCGTACTTGTGCAGCCGCAGGCTCTTCAGCCAGCTCGGGCACGTCTGCGAGGAAGCAGGCACACAATCGGCTTAGTCGTCCAGGTGCTCCCAGGCCGACCGACATCGGGCCTTCGTCTCGCATAGTGCTTTTTAGAGCATTGTGGAATCCCTTCTCTCCGTTATTTAACACCATGGACTCCGTAGATAGACAACCCAGGAACACACTGGGCCACTTTCAAATTCAGTGCAAGTTGCAGCTCTTACCCTTTTTCATGCGCCAGCCACGGTGGACACCGCAACCTACCATATTTACGCGAATCTAACGCACCCTCGATTCTAACGTGTGCCTGATTTTCGCGACTGAAAAAAAAGAAAATGCACCAAAGTTTTCTTCCCGGGACACGCCATTTATGGGTGCAGGAGCTTCATTTATTATCGTTTTGGGATAGTTGCATCACACCCTCCAGTCGCAGCATACACAATGGCAAGCCACCCAGGGGGACCACGCTTCCAAACTCAGGTCACAAAATATAGGGGGGGAAAAAAAATGGGAGAAAAATGTTCAACGACCGGCTGTCAAGGAGAGGCAATTCTCTGCAGAAGGTGCACTGCACGGTACTATGTAAGTTCGCAGCTTTTTCTCCCGCGGTGGGTAAACTACCGAAAAGAGTTTGCACGCTACCTTGAGCTTGCTATCTGCTAGATTTTGAAATGGGCACTGGAAGTAGTGGTGCAGTGAGTGGTGTAGTGGGTCAGCCAAAGGGCTGACGCATTACACCACACTGCTCGAAACGAACACCTTTGAGACAGCCGCAAAACTCTGAATTCCACCCCTGACCTCAGCCTGCAATGGCAGCAAAACCACTGTGCATGCCTAACTTGAAAATGTACGCCACACAAAGGGAACGACGCATGGGTCAAGCCTAATTTAAAACGTGGCTTGAAGTGTAGCTCTTAAAGACATCGGAGTGCTTTATGACAGCCTCGGACAAAGCGCTACAAGAGGGACTCAATTGTGCTTCTTTTTGCACCAGTGAAGCACTGTTAGGGGACGTGGCAAGTGAAACTATTGTGTCATCTATGAACCAAATCTAATCAAATTAGCAGCATTTATGTAGTAACCGTCGTAATAACAAAACTGGAAACAGCTTAAAAATACCTCCTATACTTTTTTAGTATAGTATTTTCCCAAAGTTGCCCCAACATTCATTAACTAATTACGCCAAAACTCAACAAGATTGTTATGTCACTGTGATCAGGAAGGTCTATCCTGTGCCGAGAAGCTATTGGATTATTGGAGAAACAGGCTTTACGGTAGCCGGCCGATTTTTCGGACCTGGAGGAGAACGAAAAATAGACCGAATAAAAGAGCAGTCCGCAAAATTCCGCGAGTCATTACTCTTACGGGACAACCGGCAGTTCCTCGGAAAAGTCCAAAATGTTTAGCAAGTCCAAATTTTCGGAGTTTGAAAAACTTTCAGCTACTGTATTCCCTTTAGGTATCCAGAAAAAAAAAAAAGAGAGAAGTTGCACTTTCGTTCTGAACTGAAACTATTCCTGGTTTTGAAAGGAAGGCGAAACTTTTCTTATCATTTTGATACCTAAAGGATGTAAAACAGTAATCTAATAGCTTCTCAGCCCAAAAAAAAAGACCTTCTACTCTAACGCACATGCTGTGTAATAGCAACGAACACCCCAAAGAAGCCAAGTCGGGAACCCTTCCGCCGCGACTAGCAACGCCGCTGACATCCGACGACCAAGGAGAAACTCTGGGCCGCCCAGCAAGCTCAAGAGGCGACAACGAGGCACGCTTCCGACACCCCGCATGTGGGGGAGGAGAAACCTGGCCAAGACGTCCCCCCGACGGTGACCTAGGCCCGGTCGACTGGCGTGCATGCACGCGAGTTTTGCAGGCACATAATATTATTCTCCTCATAAGGGGAACAAGTTTAAGCACATAAGTTTATTCTCCTCCACTCCACATCCTTATCACACTCGCATAAAAATCTTGTTGAGTTCTTGCCTAATCAGAAAATTATACTTAATGCCATTTTCAGATAATTGGTCATGCAACTGAGAAAGTACTGAAGATACCCTGAAACCGATTTCAGTTCTGTTGTTAGGGTGGTTAGTTACATAAATGCTCCTAATTTGATTATATTTGGCCCAACCTAACAAAATTGGTTTCATTTGCCACGTCCCCACTCCCCTTAACTATCTCACGACGACTGCACGACCGCCCTCCGTACCCAACATCGGAGCGTCTCCTCCTTCCTCACCCTTCATGCCGGATCCGTCAAGTCCGAATCCTGGCTGCAGTGGGTCCTCGGCACCATGCCCCTCGGATCCGGAAGAGGCCCCACTGCTCTGCGGGGACAGGGGAGGACCCAGGGCGTCTGCGTCGGGCTGTGCTGGGGGTGGCAGGCCGGCTGGCGGAACACAGCGCCAATCCATCTGCACAAGCAGGGATACCTCCTCACCATGGGGACTCGGTTGCAAGCGCAAAGGTGCTGCCAGCGCAATGCCTGGGGCTGAGGGCGTTTAGATGTGAAGAGGGGATGGTCACCGCGGAAGAAACATGGCAGGCCACTATTCCACGAATGAACCTCTCTCTCTCTAGCCAAACTTGAAATGACATGCCCCTAGTTATTCTGTGGCTCCACTGCGGCATTTTGAAGTTAACACACAACTCTAGCAGTACACCTTTCGCAATGACCACGAAGCTTTTTCCTAACTTTCTCTTTTTAGCAAAAGCTTTAGCAAATGCAAGCAAAAAACTAGGGTGCCACCTCCCCCCCCCCCAAAAAAAGGACCCCTTCGGTGTGGGGGGGGGGAGTGGTATATAGAATGTTTAATTTGTGTTGACAAAAAGACGCCAGTTTTTGACATGCAGCGCTTTCTTAGAGAAAAATCAACATAACATTTGCACTGAAAGTGATTGAGAGCTTGGTTATTGCTCTGTATATGCTTCACTGAAAAGTAACCCACCTGCTGACCATGGCAGCAGCATTTATTGTTTGTTCTTCCCTTAGGTCCCCTCCATCTGCAGGCAGCGCGCTCGTCGCCGCCGTATTTTCTCTGCTCGCGTGTCTTTGACGCAGCTTGTAGACACATATTTATCGTCTTAGTTGATGAATTGACGCTTATAAAAGCCATAACGGACATAATCACGGCATGAGGGCCAAAAAAAAAACCGGCCTATGACGGCCACTTTTTAAGCATGGACCGGCAACCGGCCCGCTGTTTAAAAAACGGATCGGCCGTCCCAACCGGGCAGGTTGGCAAACACCTAGCAACAACGCATACAAACTAGCCCAGCCCAAATTTTAATTAACGAGCTTTTTTAGTAGGGGTGTTGCAAATACTCAATATTGAAATATGAATGAAATAGTGCCTGCTCGAATAATTCAAATTGCGAATCGAATGTCTACCATTCGATTTTTCGAATAGTCAGTGGATTTCCGAATGTTTCCGGTCTCTGCGAAAGCGAGAGATGTCGGCACACACTAACGCACCGACTGGTATGCCATCTGCTCGGCAACTTTTCATTTCAAATCGCACTTTTCAACAGCACGCCTTGCAGAGGCCGTAAATTTATCCAGCTGTGCGGAGTCATTTGCAGTTGCGCAGTAAAATCTTTACTTTGTGCCGTCGCTGTCAACTCTGGCCGACCATTTTGAACACTGCGGACCGGATGTTTACATGTTAGGGCAGCTTCCAGTAAAGACCACGGCCGTTTTGACAGCGCTTCAGTTAATTTAAAATCAGAAGCGGTTCTGGCTGTTTTTAATGTAGTTAGTGCATGGTTACTGTGTGTTCACTTGTTTCTTTAAACCACAGTTGATAGCGCAGACTTGTCCATGGCGACTGTAGCGCGAGATGTTGGCGCCGTGTTTTCGCATCTTTTTGTTCATGCCTGCAAAGTGCTCGCTTCTGAGTTACGAGACACTGTAAAGTCGTTGCCTGTGATTGCAGTACAGAGCAACTCCAGTGCAAGTCAAGTCCCCCTCTCCCCAAATGCAAACTGTGCCCACTCCGGACTCCCGAAGTGCCACCTCATTAGTGGTTCAGCGACTGGACTGCTGAAAATGAGAGTTGAAAAGTGCGTCCTTTTTTGAGTTGAAAAAGAACGTCATCACTCCCGAACATGCAAAATAGCTTCTGTTTTTGCACAAAAACGTATGAAAAACCGAAGGCCTGTAAAAAAAATTGATATTCGATTTGAAAGGTACTATTCGGTATTCGCACACCGCTATTTTTTAGGCGCTTTGAAATTCCATCTCCAAAATCCCCTCTCCTACATTTCAGAGTCAGGCGTAGAGTATAAAGTAAATGTGCATTATGCAGAAAAAACCCGAAGGGTAGTAGTTGGTACGTTCACTCAATGATGACATCTTGCTGGCCAAATAAATGCTCCCACGGTCACCCCGCACCCCCTCTTTCCCCAAGCGTCCACAGAAACCTCTCCCGGAAAAACAGCCCCCACACACAAAAGGCTCTTCCCTCGAACATAAACTGAAACAGTGCTCCCAGCATGCACAAGCAGTCTCCTTGCCCTTGGTCTTCTCTTCATTCATGTGCAGGACGAGGAGGCAGAGGATGATGAGGTGCAAATAAAGGAAGAGGCAGAGGAGAAGGATGATCAGACGGAGGCAGAGGAAGACGACGAGTGGATGAAAAGGAGGAAAAGATGACGATGATATGAAGTTGGCAGAGGAAGGCGATCATGAGTGATGAGGGGGAGAGAGAGAGGAGCCACTCACGGACGTGGTGGGGTGCGGGGATGATCCTCCTGTCCCCAGCATGGGTCGTCCTCCTCCCCCGCCGTTCCCGAAGCCCTGTGGCAGCTGCTGGTGGAGGGATGAGATGGAGCACGGAGGCGTCAGGCTGCTGCTGCGCTTGAGCATGGGCTGGGAGAGCGACTGGCCTGCACGAGGAGAGAAGGGAGGGAGGGAGGGAACAACAGCGGGCCTCTTTTACATCGGTTAATCCCACTCCTTTGAGCCTTGAAGAGGCCCAATTAATAACACCCCGTTCTCTTCAGCAGGCTCCCTCTCAACGGCATCTCATAGTACCAACATATGTCTCCTCAGAAGCAAAGAAGTTTCAGTTTGTCGCAGTGGTGCGACGCAAAGCACAAGCACTGAAACTCTAGGGCAACTCCCAGGTTTTGTTCTGCACTTGCAAGAGGCAAACATAAACGATATTAGTACCCATTGTGAAAAGCTCTGCCTAACGAACTGTACGGCCAAATATTTGCACCGATAATCATAGGTGATAATCACCCACGATTCAAAGTCTGGGGTAACTCTCACGTTCGATATGCACTTGCAAGTTCTGGACCAGCACAGCATAACTTCTGCACCCACTGCAAGTAGCTCTGCTTTGCAAAATCTGTGCGCCAACATTGCACCAATCATCGCCATTGATAAGCGCCCTTGCTTTGAAAGTCTGGGGCAACTCTAAGGTTTGATCTGCACTTCAAAGTTGCAAACCAGAAGAACACAACTTTTGTACCTTGCTGCCAAATGCTTGTGGGAATTGCAGAAATCCTTCGATCATCACTCGGTATGCTAACAGCAGATGAGGCGCCTCCGGCGCATCGAGACAGCAGCTGACGGCAGCGCGACAGCCGGGTTCACTTGCGTCCCGTGAGATGGTGCCACCGCTTCAGCGCGCTTGGAAGCGGTGCGCTCGAGGGATGTGATGGTGCGGAGGAGGAACTTCAGCAGCGGCGCTCGACGTAGGCGGGTGCTTGCACCGAGCAGTGAGATCACGGCTTCTTCGCCGAGCTGCTAGAGCAGCTAGAGTCACTACCAGTGGACGATGGTCAGTACAGGATGGTAGGCAGGGGCCTGGTTGCTCCGCTGCCACACGCCGTGATTTCCCCGCTCGGCGCAGCGGACCGGCCGCATCGAGCGCCGCTGCTGAAGTTCTTCCTCCACACCAGCGCATCCCTCGAGCGCACTGCTTCCAAGCGCGCCGAAACAGTGGCGCCGTCTCGCGGGACGCAAGTCAACCCCTCTCTTGCTGCCGCTGCTGTCAAAGGCCCGCCGCGCAGTGCTGTGCGGCCACCAGTGGTGCCGCTGTCTTGAAGCACCTGAGGGGCCTAGTCTGCTACCCGCATACAGTAAAAGCTTGTGAATTAGAATTCCAAGGGTACGCTGACCAGGTTTCAATTAAATAAAACTCGAAGTAATGAAAGTGAGCAAATCATGGGTGGATTTCAGGGGAAGAGGGGAAGGGGGACAACACGAAAAATATTTATTGGCCAAAAAAAAAATGGTAATAACCATCTGCTTCTTTTCTCTGAATGCCACAGCTATGACTCTCTGTTCCAGCGTGTGGACGCAGCGCAGGGAGTCCCCTTTGCCCTCTCCAAAGCTGAAGAAGAGGCATGTCACATTAAGTGCCTCCATTACATCAGAAGCTGACGGGCGCACAGCAGCTCTTCAGCAACGAAGAGTGCCGCGCGACGCCACTGGCATGAGCTCCTCAGCCCCGTCCACCCCGACGTCACACAACTATCCTGCACACTTCCACCTGCTGCAAATCCACTGTGGCGGGCGAAACAGTTTGCGACTGTGGTTGCCGTCACCTGTTCCTACACGCGCACCAACATATACATGGCAGTGAGCAGTGTAATGCCGTAGTCCTTCCCGTCCCCCACGCACAAAATCATTCTATCTCCAGCCTGCGCTTGCAAGCTGCAGACATTCCCAACACAACTTTTGTATGCACTGAAAAAGTATCTATGCCCAAAGAACGATATCCGCCAGAATTGCAACGAAAATCATCCGCTGATAATTGCCCAGACTGAACTGTCTGGGGCGAACTGTAAGAGTTTAACCTGTGCTTGAAGGCTGCGGACCTGCGCAACACGAATTTTGTACCCTGGTGCAGAAAGTGCTGCTGAATGAACGATATGTGCCAGGGTTGAGCCGATCATTGCCCACTGATAATCACCCACGACAGAGTGTGGGACAAATAGTAAGGTCCAATATCTGCTCGCAAGTTGCATACGTGCACAACTTTTGTACCCACTGAAAATAAGCTCAGCCATACGAACAATATGTGCCATAATCACACAAGTCTAACTTTATACCGTAATTATTCGAATCTAAGCCAATAGCTTTTTGAAATACTGATTATCAAATCCAGGTCGTTGAATAAAGATTTTGAAACACGCCAATTTCCAAGTGAAATTAGGGAAGTGAGTGCGCAGTAGTCGCCACCCAAAAGAAATATTGTACCATTACTTAGACTGTCCAGTAGCATTTTAAGGGACATAAGATCTTCATCAAATGCCATTAGCTGGGGAACGATGCCGAGCCATTATTAACTGTGCGGATAGTGGCCTGAGTTCGGTAGTTGGCGTTTGGTTTGAACAGCAGCAATGGCACAACAAGCGGTGCATATATGCGCTTTTAGAAGAAAACTGTAGCTCGGGAGTTGACGTCAGACCACTTCAACTGGGCCGGGACCTCACGTAGCAAAAATGTCTGTGAGGACGAAGGAGAGATATTTCGTGGCACACGAAATGCATTAGAGCGTAGCAGCGAATGTCAGATGAGCACCGCATTGCATGTTCAATAAGCTGTTCCATTTTTCGTAACGTGACCTCGCCATTTTGTTCGGCCAATTAGAGTTTTTTATTCACTAAGGTTCTGGACTTTCGGGGTCAGCTTAGAATTGCGGCCTAATCGAATAAATACGGTATAAAAACTTTGTACCCACTGTAGAAAGCTCCGCCTCAAACTCTACGTGCCAACGTTGCACCAATGAACACCCGCACAATTGAAGGACTGGGGCGCAACACCAAGGTTTCACGCTGCGCCTGCGCTGTTCTTCCACCCTCCCCCGTTCCCTCACCAGCAGGCGCGAAGGTGGAGGAGAGGTTGCTGGGGTGCAGTGCCATGTGGCTGGAGTCGAGTCCGGGGGGCAGGGAGCCACCCCCCAGCGGTGCCAGCCCGTTCAGGTCGCCCCCAAAGTGGTGATGGTGGTGGTGGTGGCTGCTGCTGCTGTTGAGGCTGGTGGTGGCCGTTGAGCGATCCCAGGCCGTCGACGGTGGCCCACGAGTCCAGGGCACTGCCCGGGGCCCGCCCGCCGGACAATCCCCCGTCGTCCAGGGCAGTGCCGTTGAGCGAGTCCGGGCCTCCGCCTCCGTGCTCCTGGTACCTGCGCAACCAGGTTTACGTTTGAAGTATCCTGCCATCAATCAACCTGGCTGAGCTATGGTGCGGGAAAATTGACCTGGACAACACCCGAACATTCAGCTCAAAACTAGAATGCTGACCAGCAATGCAGTCTAGTCCACTTACAAACAATATCCAAGTGCCAACGTAATCCCTTCGTTATAATTGATAATTGTTATAAGCGAGCTGCAAAATAAGAAGACGAATAAGAACTCAAAGCATTTTATTCGCATGCAAGCAAGGTCGTACTACTACTTATTTTTTAAAAAAATAGAAGAAGCTGTAGTCAGTCAGCTATGTTTGCTGCACGCAAAGCCGGTGCACATCTTTTTCAAGCAAAAACAAATACCCTGCGTTGCACCTCTTGCAAAGACATTACCCAAGTAGGCTGCGCAACTGCGTCGTCAAAGTTGTCGTTGTCACCACTGCCCACAGCATGCACCCACGAAACAATCGCCTCTTCACTGGGGCACTTGTACGTTAAGAAAACATCGGCCCTGACGCCCCTTCCACAGAAAAACGAAGGCAGTTGAAGAAACACCCAGTCAAATTCAAAGCGGTGTGCACGTGACACAACAAGGGATTGCGCAAGCGAGCGAGCAAGCGGCCGCGAGGACGAGGACAAAGCGGTGATGCTGAAAGGGGGGTTCGGAAGGAAAACTGCTCCCCTCCTCCCCTCGCTTTTGCATAAGCTGCAAAGTCGAGTCGTAGTCTAAGTGGTGGACGGGATTCAAGGCACATAGCGGCGGGGTCGGCACAAAGAGTCGGCGGAGGCTCGCGTTTTTGGTCCACACCGTAACCAAATTCAATCATTACATCCGATATTGTGGCACTAGAGCATTGTATCAAGCGGTTTATTTTACCATGCAACGCATACAAAAGTGGACGGTGCCATAGTTGTTCCTTTTTTATATCCGATATACTGTTCGAAATGGTACTGCTATAAGTGGACTCAACTGTACCCATTTCCCATACCGATGTGGCTCACTCTCCGTCAACCACTCTCTGCGCTGAAAGACTGACCAAGAAGCCCTTTGGAGATTCCTCAGTTGCGGCCACAACGAACACCCACTAGCGGCAAAGTGCTACCCCCTCCCCAAGCACAGAAACCCACCTGGAGGTGGAGATGCGCTCCTCGAGGTGCCGGAGCCAGAGGGTGAGCAGGCGGCGGTCGTCCCTCGAGCTGATGGCCGGGTGGATGAGCGAGTAAGACAGCAGCTGCCGCGCCCCCTCCACCAGCGGACGGCAGTCCAGCGCGTGCGCCAGCACCTGCGGGGGGCGCGAGCTTTGAACCGACGCTTGCGCACATCGTCACAGACGTCGTGCCAGCTTTGCTTAATTAACACAATACAAGTTGGCTCCTTGCCCGCGGGCAATTATGCAACAGTGATGATTGTACAAAGTCGCGACAACTGGGCTATCACAGACTGCTACACTAGTGTCCCACCTGTTATTGGCCGTTTAAAGGCCAACTGCACTCAAAATTTTGATCTCTTGAAAACACTATTTCCGTATAGTCTGCTGAAAACGAAAGCAAGATTCAAAATACAACAGCTGAAATACGCGCGTGGACGTCGCAAGCAGTCAGCAAAAATCGGCAATTTTGAAACCGAAATCGAGAAGAGCGCGACCATTGAAGTGACGTTGCAGCCGGCCAGCGAGCGGCCGGACGGTCACCAGCTCAGGAGAGAGTCTGCGCGCACACCCTACGCGCGCACAGGGCAGCAAATGGGTGAAGCGCTCGCACCAGAGTTTGACCGGTTCTCCAGCTGCGTGGCTGGACAGAGGAAGCAGCCTCCGTTGGCTGCAGCTTCACAGGCGCGTCATGGCTGTTTACGTGATCTGCCGGCAGATGCAGCGTGGTCTGTGGCGCAGCTTTTGCAAACGCTTCTGACTGATGAACGAGGCATTTCACGGGGCTACCACTCGTGTCCCAGGTGATTTGGTGGTACTTACTACACATTAAAAATAAATTTGGTCGAGGTGTAATTGCAGTGCGGTTGGCCATTTAAGCTTGTGTTAAAACTGCGGTGACTTCTTTCGCAATGACTTTTACTCTTTGAAATAGCTGTGTTGAGTGGCACAGATACAATGACAATTGTGGCACCAAAATATCCCAAAGCGAGAGTCAAGACAAAAACTCTACAAAAGTAAATGCATACAAGCACATTTACATGCAAACCAATAGCACTGTACTGCCTCCCACGTCACAGTTCTCCCCTGGTTTACAGGAGGAAACGCAGGCTTGTGATCTGCATGGGCTTTGCAATTTTCTGACTGGCACAAAGGTTGCATGCGTGCGGCTGCAGCTCTAGCACAAGCACCCTAACGCAAGTACATACAACAGCTCGGGCAAGAGAAGTGGGCTCAACAAGACAGCAATCTCAACCATGGCATCTTGGGTATCCCAAATGGGTAACAAACACTACGAGGGGACAAAAAGTGAGGACAATGCCAAACAGATTTTTGTGCATACCCACAGTCAGCGCACAAGTGTCTTCTCCTTTGCCTGCACTTCTCAACATCATGTGGAAAGTGGCCACACAAATGCCTACACTGGGTAAAGAACTCCGAAATTATTACAAGGCAAACAAACAACCTCAACTACCTGCCACCCGGGGCTTGCGAAGAAACGAGCCTGAAAAAAAAAAGATAAGAAAGAAACAAAGAAAAATGCAAAGATTGTCAAAATATCATTATACATTTTTAATTTAAAATTTCCTGCAGAATTCATGAACTTTTGAACTGACGGCAAAATTGAAGGAACGCATACAAAGGCATAGATTGTTATCAAGTATCTGGTAGGTACAAATATTAAAAAAATGGTCGCTGTCACACCCTGCGATTGATTGTTGATTGTGCTTAATGGCGCAAGGGCATCTAGGCCAAAGAGCGTTTGATCCAAACAAGGGTGTGTTAATGTCGCAGGTGAGTTATATGCAGCATGCTTTCGGTTAAAAGTTGGTTATGTAAAATTGGTGTATAGGGCCAATGATTGTCAGTAAAAAGTGAGTAAAACTAGTTGTGAGAGTATAAAAAGATTTGGGCTAAAAAATTACCCCACCTTCCCGCGAGGGGAACCCTGTGGAGATGCAACGCATCTTCGGGGTTCACTTAATGTTTCCGTTGGGTTGATTCTCTAATTGCGTGAAACGTGTGAGAAACGCGTATGATGTATTCTTTATTTCTTTGGCCGGGGCTGGAACGACCGCGGCTATGACGCAACGTGGCGCGGCTAGTGACGGCAACACAATCCACAAACAATCCACTTTAATCAATCCAATACAATCCAAGCCAAGCCAAGCCAAGCCAACCACGCCAACCCCAACCAAACCCCAAATCGAATCCATCCAATGACCCTCACGAGAGAGTGTTTCGCTATCGGAAAGGAGAGGGGGTGAGCGGCGGAGAGCGCAGCTCACGCGGCGAGGAGAATGGGGGGAGGGGTGTGGACGGACAACAACGCCGTATGGAGGGACAAGGCGAGTGAATGAGATGCAGTCGCATCTAAAACCAGGGTGCCTCGGGACGAGTTTTTGCCTAGGACCAAAAGGATGAGGCTCTTAGTGTCATGGAAACGTACCTCAGCAGTGTCCTCATTACTGACGGACAGCTGGGGTCATGTGCGATAAGAAATTTTCATTAAAAAAATCAACCTCGCCAAGTAGTCTAAAACTTTTTTTGCAACTATTATTCCTTCAACAGGAGAAAGTGTGCTGGTTGTAGTGGTATGCGTTGTGTGTATATACTAGCGAAATGTCTTTGTCTGATTGTTTCGAGTGACTTACATTCAATTAGGATATGGAGTACAGAAAGATCTCCTCCACATTTGTCACATGTCGGTCGTGGCGTTCCATTTAAGAGGTATCCAGGTGTGCCATGTGTGTGCCCTATCCTTAAACGACACAGAGCAACTTCTACAGAACTGTGTAGTTTTTCGGTTATGTGTCTACCTATTTGTGGTTTAATTGCATGGAGTTTGTTTTCTGTTTGCGTGTCCCAGTGTTTCTGCCAGCGTTCCCGGAGTTTTCTTTTAATCAGCGATTTCACGTCACAGTAAGGCACTAACATTATGTCCACATTTCTACGAAGAGCAGCGGCGGCTGCCTCCCTATCAGCAGCCTCATTTCCTGCTAGTCACACCCTGCAAATGTGGATGTCCAGCGAAGCTGTTCTAAACCGCTACAAATGCTGATAGGAGAGGGTATGAAATGTTTCTTGTCGCCTCAACAGGCTTGTCGTTTGCGCTCGGCTTCTCTGGTGGCAAATGCTAGGTCCTGCCTAGCCTGACGCACGCGCTCAGTGTCTTGGGCAGAAACTGCTCTATTTAGTGACACTTAGTCTTGCCTATCCTTCAAGCATATTCTGCAAACACAACTCTACCAGGAACACATGGGGAAGGGGGATTCCTATTGTTCACAGGCACCTTATCATCCATAATGCGGCTTCGATGCTTCTTTTGTGCGTTTCTTTTTTTAACGAATACTGAGCTCTATGCTGTGTCCCTGATTAGCCTTACGCATGTGCTCCGCATCTTAGGCGAGAACTGCCGGGTCCTGCCTGGGATTTTTTGTTTACGACACGAAATTTTCCAACCAACTAGAGGCAAACAGCTTCCCTGTAAAAAAAAAAAAAAAAAAGAGGTCTTCGCATACCTAGAAATGCTGTTTCATACTCCAGAGGAACCCCCAGAAACCCCTCTATGAAACACACACAACCGTAAGTGTCCCCATTATAATCGCTTGAGGTCCCTGTCGCTGTAGGTCTCCATTATCGCTCTAGGTCCCAGTCTTTTTTTTTTCACTCGTAAAATGGTTCTCATTATCGTCATCATTGTCCAGGCCTTTCCGGGCATCTCCGATAATGACTCCCAAAAGGCAGCCCCGAGAGAAAACCCAATCGTAGGACGACGACCGTGACCCCGCCGCACCCACCCACCTGCGGGATGAGTGCGAGGTAGGCCTGCTTGGCGGCCTGGTTGCCCGGCGCCAGCAGGGGCAGCAGGCCGAGCAGCTGGCCCAGGGCCTGGTCGCGGGGCTCCCGGCCGAGCCGCTCGATGTAGGCCGGGTCGTTGGCGTGCCGCTCGCGCTGCCGCAGCTCGGTGCAGTCGGCCAGCGACCGGTCCAGCACCAGGGCCAGGAAGCGCGCCTGCGTGGGGCCCAGCCGGCGCAGCAGCGAGTACAGGCCCACCGTCTGCTCGCACGGGTTCCACAGCTCAAACCACGACCCCATGGCCGCCACCTGGTCGCGGAACACCAGGCTCGACTTCATGCCGCCGCCGCCGCCCGCCACCGCGCCGCCGCTGCCGCCCCCCGCCGGGGCCGCTCCTGTTTGAAGAAGGGAGACGCTCACATCAGGTGTTGTGGACAGAGAAGGCACGCAACGACGACTAAAGAAAGTCAGCCAGAAGAGTACACATCACAAGCACCCCCCAATCATCATCACTCACCCTCCCCCCATTCTGAACACGAGGGGAATCTGCTTTGGAAAGCGGTTACACAACAACAAGGAGAGCTGAAACTCGCGGAAGTTTCAGTTCTAAAATACAGCCGCATTTAAAATAGTCAGAAGATGAGTCACGCTGTCTGACTACATAGCCACCGCTTTCTCATTATCCCCCACATGTAGTAGCACCCAAAAAGGCAATGTGGAAAACAAGAACCCCATTTGCAGCAAAAAAAACTGCATTATCCAGCGACATTTTTTGGTGCATACAGAATACTACACAACCAGTGGCCTCACTTCTTTCAATGTATCCCAACAAATCCAGGGTTCATTTCTCTTTCAAAGTAATACAATGACAGCTAATGGGTGTGCCTTTATGCTCGCGCGCACACACACACACACATGCTCCTGCTAAGTTCCCTCCCCACTAGAATGAGACGTAGATGACACGCACTTAATCTCCAGAGTGGATGGGTGACAACTACACTCTACACACGGTGCAAGCATGAGGCCCAGCAATCAATGCCACTTCTCACTCCACCAGATGAATCAACACTGCAGCCCGAGCACTTCCTGTTGCACCCAGCACTGTCTAGTGGTTAGCTTTCAAAAACACCCCAGTGTTTTTGACCAACTGCTCAGACCAGCCTGCCGTTCGGCTTTTAGAGCTTACTTACAGGGTTTGAGCCCCAGTACATCAACCTTTTTTACTTCGGACGTTCTATTACAAAATGCTCCTTTAAATCAGTTCTACACATTCCTTCTTTGTAAACAAGGGTGGTTTAGTACATTTTGGGTCAGTTAGGTATGGAGAAGAGCCGAATCACCTTGTTTAACTAAGTTCTGCATCACACCCATACATGTGAACAGAAAAGCTATTGCCTAGAGCCAGGCCAAGACGCACACGGCTGTTTCTCTTTCCTGACCCCTCCTTTCGGCCCAAAGATGAAGTGGAGGTTGCTCATGCATTCTCACACTTCCCTGCGCCTCACGCAAAGGAAAAGGCACGGTGGAGGAAAAATGGTGTTACAGGATCCAGGAATTTACCCCCCACGCCTTCTTCCAAACTTCTTGGATGCGGAAGTCTTCTCTGTCGCAATGGCAAACCTTTTTCAGCAGTTAAGACACGCAAGAAGACTGCTGCCATTTTGCATTTTTTTAAACGAGGTCCATCAAGGTGTTCTGCACGGCATACCAATCAACCCTGTAGCATTTCAACACTGCTGCAGTTCACAAATCGTACCAAAGCCGCATTTCACTACTTGCATCCCCCCCCCCCCCCCTTTTTTCTGCACCATTCTTCCCCGGTTCCCACCCCTGCTGCGAATTTCGCCCCCTCTTCGCCGCGATAAGAATCCGCCGTCGGCGCGGCCCGCTTCCGCGAGGAAACGCGCGAACGCGAAAGTTTCGCTCTCACGACCACGACGGCTCACGGGGCCCGAGCGGCCCGAGCGGGCTACGCGTTTTTCCGCCTCAACAGCGAGGGACCCGGGAGAAACTACCGGCGCCGCCCTGGAGTGAGGCAAAGAAGCGGAGAGAACGTGAACGGGAGGAGGCACGGGACAGCCTACACGTCCCCACGACAACAGGCCCTTCGCACCGCGTCCGACCGCGAAAAGCGAGCGTCAACAAACACCGGCCTGTCGTCTGTGTGGCGTTTTCGCAACTTAATCGCCAACAGAGCTATCATCAGGAAGGGAACTACTAGGGCGCTTTCATGCCAGCGCCGCCGTACAGCGGACGCGCGTGAATCGAGTACCGTCGACTCCTGCCCCATTCGCCGGGTTTATCGTACACTCACTTGTCTACGCAACGCCCCGACGCTGCGTTGACGAGCAAAACAATGACGATGATGGCTGGACGGCGTCCTTATCTCGGCAACGTCGCTAACAACACTGCCCTCAATGGCCTTCCGGTCGGCCACAACGCGCGCTAACTTGCGGCACGCGTCTGGACAGGCCACTGGACACATCTGACGGCAATCGAAGCTGTTCGCAAGAGGCAGCTAATGGCGTTCCCCGACTGCAACCTGCGGGGGGGTACCGCCGCTGGAGGCAGTGCGGCTGCTCGCTTACTCGAAACGGAGGCATTACCCACACTTTGGTAAGAGCGAAGCAGCCCAGACGAGGCTGCGAGCATTGCACGGCCTCGTTCTTTGCTGCCAATGGCAGAAGTACGCGCATAAGGAATCTAGCCAACCGCGATGCAGAAATCCACACAAGGACGCAGCGTGTACACTCAGCAAGTCGCACGGTTAACGGTGGCAAGTAGACGTTTAAACGTATGTCGACGGACAGCTCAGTTTTGACTTGCTACTCCAGATGGTGACTTCGGAATTGAAATAACTATAGCTTTTGGTGACTTGACTCACTCAACTTTTTTTTTTTTTTTCGACACTGAAAAAACATCCGAATTTCCCGCTACGCCATGTCCGAAGTGACGTAGCAGGTAGAATACTAGAACTACTCATCCGTGCGTTAATAATGTCCGAGTCATACGACCACACGGAACTAAGGCACCACTACAGCCGCACAGCCGTGTTCCTTGGCGGTGGCTTTAATCGGCGGTCGCCAATCGAACGAAGCCCTACTGCGGACATCAGGTTTCGGCGAGAAAGCGTCCAGTGACTAGCCACTGCTGCATCTGTTTTTAGTATCAAGGTTATTTACGAAATCAGCGCTAAAATGGTTGTTACGTAATTTGGTTCAATGCAGTCTTTTTTTACGAACCAATGTTCAGTTTGGCCTTCGTGGCCCCTATATAACCGCGCACATGTTGATACAGTTTATTCCCAGGGGAACCCTTCACGAGACGAAATAAGAACGTAAGTTTTACGACAGGCACGCTGTAGCGAAGCGACGTCGCAATTGTACGCACTCACTGCACGTCATACAATGCTCTGAGAAACCAACGGCAAGCATTTTAGCTGCGGGTAAGGTTCTAATAAATTCTTAAATACGCAAATATCCAAAACCAAAAAAACTCGAAAGAGCTGCCAACTTAAAATTGGCAAAGTAGATCGCCTTGCAACAAATCGCAATTTTATTATCGTATATTCTCCATTTTATGTTATTGTATAAATTACCCTATTTTCTCTATCCATAAAGAGCGTAGGTACAAATGTCACCTGCATGCTGCAAAATATTGACACTTAGGGCAGGGCTGTGGGGAGGCGTATGACTCGAGGCATGTGTGTTAACAGCGTCGGACTCAAGACGTCGCCCTTGGGAACACCACTAACAATTCTGCTTTTAGCTTTAGCCTCTAAGCCATTACAGAGGGTTTATATTGAGCTGGAAAACATTTTGGGTGTCCACGCAAAGGCCAATTCGCTCAACCATAGACACGTGTGCACGAGAAGCCTGAAACATACACTTCAAATGCGCGTGTAGGCGAGAGGGAGCGAGGGAGAATAACACACTGTTCATTTTCTTCGGGTTACCTAGACTAACCACCTAGTAATGTGACATATTACTGGTTACAGAAAAAACTGGTTGATTCCTCTGTCATAAAAATCGGTAAAACACGAAAGTGGAATGTGCAGCGAAATCTGCTGCTGAGCATTATTTGCGGGTCGGCGGCTGTCTTGTGGGTGTGCTTGGCGAGCGACGTCCTCCTGGCGGGTAGCTTCGGCAAAGGTGTACTAGCGTCATTTCCGTGACGGATATGACGTCGGTTAAATCTTCGTGTATCCCAGCATAAAACACTTTCGTGTTGAAATATCAATCCTAAAACGTACAACCCTAAGTATAACGTACTCTTAGTACCAAAGGTTGCTTCCCCGCAAGAAGACCCTGTGTGCAGGGGTGTACCCTTTACAGGCTGGCCTGCTTGCTTCATTGTACTGGCGTCATTTCCGTGACAGATATAACGTCATGAAATATTTGTGTATCCTAGAATAAATCACTTTCGTGTTAAAAAACCACCACCAATACAATCAATTGTACATTATATGCTCTCGGTGCAGTTAAATTGGCTGTTGCCAAACTATAACAACCACGACACATAACCAGGGTAACGGAATGGCTACCGAGAAGACCGATATCGCGATGGAGGGACAAGGAAATGTGGTGCAAAATCATGGATTCGGACAGCAGCAGTTGAGTGACTGGGGTGAGGGGGACGGGCTTTGTCCGGAAGCGTACGTAAATAGGGTGATGCTTGTGATGGTGAACCACAGTATCGCCGATTGTTGACTGTGGCCTAACTAAACGGACATAAAATCCCGATAATTACATGCAGCAATGCTCCAAATAATGCTTTTTATTGACAACAATGTGCCGCAGTGGTAACTGACACTCGTCAATCCCGTCATTTCAGCTACTGACCTGATGCCGGCAATCAAAATTTAAAACTGCTTTTCCTCATTTTCTCAGCTACCGCCTACTCTATTATTTAGTCAGTCATCCCTTGACATAACAGTTCAGACAAAAAATAAAGCAACACTTAAAACCACTTCACAGATCACAGAATGTTGTCTTTCCGACTACATCGTAAACGCAGTTGTTTTACGTTAAACAAAACAAAAAAAAAAAACGAGCGTATCCCGCGCCACTATTTCGACGAACTGCGCCCGCGACTACACAACGGCACTTACAACGAACAACTGACCGGCTTCCTCCCATCCCCGTCACCATACCCTGGCCATATTCCACGACCCCGCGAGTTCAGAATGACAGGCCCACCCTCACCGCGAGCGTTGTGTACACTCTATCGTTCGCCGCGCTTCTACGCGCACGGCGAAAGTTTCGCAAGAGGCGAAAAGGAGGAGGGCCCAGCGTTCAGCGTCCCGAAGCGCCAGGCGAACAAGGGCATGCGCCTAGTCAACACCGGAAGATCGGGAATCCAACAATGACGGACAACATCAAGAACGAACTTTTCTTCTCTCTCTCTCTCCGCTTTAACTTACGCGGACGTTACTCCTGCGCGTTCGAAACCAGACAAGAGCAGCGTTCGCGTTTCCGTCAACATTACGCAGACAGCGACGCCCTTTCAGAGGAGAGACACCAGTCATTGTTGTTGTTGCTCGGCGACGCCAGACTACGACGACGCTAAGCACCACCTTTCGCCGGTACTTCACCTTTTCCCCAGCGCGCGTGGTGGGGTAAGCACAACGCGGCAGCGGCGGCGGCGCGATAGATACGGGTGCTTTCGCAAGCGCGCGCGCGGCTAACGGTCCCTCCTCCCTGGCGCTGACGCATATCGTGGTCGTCGTGCGCGCCGGCGCGGACGAGGAAACGGGGCAGCGCCACGCAGGTTCGGAGGAAGGGGGCCACCGCCGCCGCCGCCAGCCCCACTTCGGAAGAGGCCGTTTCCCCGTCACCTTCTTCCTGACTGCCCCTTGCCCTCTCTTGGAGAAAGTAAGCCGCCACGGCGGCTGCCGCTGTGGCCCGCCGCGAACGCTGTTTCACCGGGCGCATATTCCGAGTTGGTGTACGTTTCGAAAGGTCCGTTTCGAGCGTTTGGAGTTCAAGATTTCGCGGGATTTTACGAGCCGAAGCTACACCAGTAAGATCCCTCGCTATTTCAGGGAACTTACGCTACTGGGCCACGAAGCGCGCAGTAGCATTGATTAAAGGGACACTGAAGTGAATTCGTCAAGCTCCCGTTTTTGCTTGCACTGCGTAGACTGGCTCAAATTAGCACACTTTTCATCGATTATCCGGTTGACAAATCGGTAATTATTTTACAAAGCGCGAAAGAAAAAAACTACCATGCGCGGTTTGCGGCGGCCGCACCAACTAAAGCTGTGACGTTGGGAGGAGCGGGCACCGTGATTGGACGATGCCCAAGGTGAGCAACCAAACAAGTTTCGGTTTCGGTTCTGTAAAACACAACCGGTGGCGTTGTTGGATGGGCATTGTCAGTAATCATCGTACCGCGCTTCTGCCATGTTGTCAGCTGTAAAAATGCATAAAGATAAGCCTCCCAGGACGGCTTGGAATCGTAGCATTCACTAGCCGAGGCCTACGCAGTGCATGGACGCCCTCCGCGCACCCGCAGACGCCCAAATGTCATGCGCTTTTCCCCCATATTTGGAGCTTGCCTCACTCATGCCTGTACCGTAAAAAGCGTGTTCGCACCAGGCCAAGGGTCTGTTCATTCTGGCCTGTGCCCACTGCCCGCAAGCAGTCGGTGCTTATGACAACAGCACGCCAACGAGAACTCGCTAGCGCGCCAGTGCCAGCCTGCGCGCGTTCTGTGAACTAGTTCGTGGAGCAATCAACGTTGCGGCGCAAAAAAAGGTGAACTCAGTATAGAAAACATCGGCGGAAAACGAAAAAGTTAACTCATAAAAAAAACGCACGCACCCGCGGGGATTCGAACGCGCGACTTGCAAAACACTTGCAATATGACATACCCAGCACTCTAGACCACTCGACCACGAGGCGGGCTCCGCTAACCTTGGTAATATAAGGTATATATTGCACAACCAGTTTACACTTTTATTTAGTTTTAGCATTTCAAGCAGCTTAGGTGACTATTTGTTGTATTGCGCTCGCGCAGTAAGCGTCGCCCGAGTTTCCACAATAGCTCACGTCTAGCAATTGCATTTCGTAGACGGAAAAGCGTTCGCAGATGCGTAGTCGTGCTGCTGACCGCTGTGCTTGTTCGCCCAGCGCAAAAGTGCTTCCCGCACCCTAGTTTTACGCTTTACGGTAAAAATATCAGTTGATTTTATTTCCTTAGTACCTATATTGACTTCGCTGACTCTTCTCCCGCCTTCAAGAGGCCTTATATTTTCCTACTGGCGTACCAGTCAGCGAAGCGTCGCATGTGCGCTTGTGCAGCGCTTGTGTGAAGCTACCTTGACTTGGAGCTAGATACAGTGTACAAACTAACCAAGTAAAGAAAGGCAGATTCTTCCATTCACAAACGTGTCCTGGCTTCGTTTCAACTGAGCGAACGAATTGCGACGACCCGTCGTCGGCCGGCGGACGAAACGCTGGGCCGACTGACTCTGTCTGAAGGCCGGGGAGCCGTGCAGTAGCGCAGCCAATTGCGAGCTCGGCTCCTCGCGACGTCACACGAAACGCCGCAGAAAATGGGCGAGCGTAAAGAGAGGAGGACAGCATTTTCGAATTAATTTTTCTACTAAATAAAATCGCGTAAACGCGCCCAGGGTGGTCGAAACATGGCCTGGGGACTCCGGACTACAATTTGCGCAAGTAATCCCGCAATGTTTACATATCACTTCAGTGTCCCTTTAAGACCACGTAGGAATTTTAAGCGGCCATGGAGACAAATACAACCTGTAATAATTTGAAGGAAATAGACTTTCGCAATGCACTCAGCTCTACTGTAGGCACGAAAGACATTTGTTAAAGAAAAAAAACGCAAGAAACATCGAATAACTATACATTTCGTCACTACAGTGACGTAATATTGGCCAGCACTAAAAAAACCATGCCCCCCTCCGTCTCACGACGACAATGGTTGAACGCGAAGCTTTCTCCTGGTGGACTCCTTGGTTGGCCAATCCCAGACTTCGAGTATGTGCTACTCTGGCGGCACCCACCACTTTTCTAGAATATAGGTGGTATTCATTCAGAAGTTTAGCTGTCAATTTCTTCGCTTGGCAACACTGGAAACGGCCACAGACATGGCCGATGCGCCACGGACATGGCGCGGCTTGGGCCACTGGACTCGCACGCCGAAGAAAAAAACACCGCCGTGCGTCGTCTGCTCCGGTTCAAACCGATTCTCAACGGTGCTGTCAATAGAGATGTTCTTAATCGCACTCACATTGGACTCGAGACAATACTCTGCGTTTGGTGAGGTAGAGTAAGGAACTCCCATTCGCGCAACACAGTTATGTGCTTAGCACGGACAACTACCGCCATCCCGCGGAGCCCGACGTAACCCGTGACGGCGCACTCACATGGCTGCCTGCATGCGCGCCTTGCCCGTAAATACAGGGTGTTGCGACGATAATTGGAACGCTTTAAAATTTTTTCCTGGGCGAACCGCCGCTCTGTTCGCACTCAAACTTGCCACGAAGGTCACATTTTGTGGGCTATTTTGTTTGATACCGAGAACAACGATGGTACTTACTTGTGTATTCTGAAAATAAATAAAAACGACTTTCGCCTATGGGAAAATGGCGGCTGATTTGGACGTGCGAGCCAGCGCAAGTTGATGTTGGAACGACGGAACCACCTGCAGAGTGAAACGCACGTTTGGGGTTCACGTACGGAGCCAAATGGTGCAGCAGACGATCAGAATATGCACCTAGAAATGAGCTAGCAGACGATCAGAAAACCCACTTTTCGGGCTCGCACGTCCAAACCAGCCGCCATTTTCCCATAGGCGAAGTCATTTTTATTTATTTTCAGAATACACAGGTAAGTACCATCGTTGTTCCCGGTGTCAAACAAAATAGACCACAAAATGCGACCTTCGTGTGAAGTTTGAGCGCGAACAGAGCGGCGGTTCACTCAGGAAAAATTCTTAAAGTGTTCCAATTACCGTCGCAACACACTGTACAAGCAATACCCACAGCAACTCTCGGTGTGCTGCACTCCGTAGGCCCAACGTTCAGCGGTACAGCGCGTACCGGTACCTACTGCTTGGCGTTCAGTGAGCAATTTTTGGACTGGGTGCCGGTTTGAGATGTTAAACCCCCCTTAAACCCCCGAGACGTTACGTTAGGCTTAACGTCCTAAACCTCAAAAAGGGAAGTTAGGCCTAACGCCTTGCGGCTTACAGCCTTACGCGTCACGTAGAGCAACGCCATTCTTCTCATGACGGATTGTGTGGTCGCAGTCCAAGTTTTCCGAACCGCTTCGACCATGTCGATATGGGGCAGAAATCGGATGGACGGCGGCATCATAACGCGAGGGACTCAGGTTCGATCCCGGCTACAGGAAGCGTTTTTTTTTTCTTTCATTTCACCCACGATCATTCATCATCATCGCCAGAGAAAGTTGGCTTTCCTGCATGGCCTACTGGCGTACAACGACACCAGTGACGACAATAAAGCTTCGCTTTAAAACTTATCGGTGTGTTCACCGCACATTAGCACTCAGTGACAACCGAACGAAACTAGGCGCGCCACTACTATCGCCTAGTCATGTTTTCTCTGCGGTGGCTTTTATCAGCGGCCGCCAATCGCACAGAGATTCTGTGGCGTCATAAGTTGCCAGGAGGTCGCCCCTGCTTCAACTGCTTTGATTGATATCGCGATCATTCGTTTAAGTTGGCGATGAAATATTTATAATTGCTATCAGGACACAGCAGTCTGAACCAAGTTTATATATTGTCTTCATGGACTCAAATTTAACGTGCGCCGAAATCTGGACACTGCGTTTTCCGCCTCCAACAGAAAAATTAGCAGTGGCTTAGCTCGGCTATTCCAGGATATACGTAGCGTGGGCCAAGGTTCGGCTGGTTATTCTTAGCTTTCCTGATTGTCTAGGATTAGCTTGATTATCATGCTTACTGATGCTTCAATGACACACACACGGTGTATACGCATTATGTGACACATGTACATTTATCCAGCGGCTCCCGCGCAGCGTCACCAATCACCCCGGAGCTAAGCCGGTTCCACGGGCGCACGCCGGTGTTGCTGCGATGCACCAACCATCGGTCCCACACCCGGCCACCCCTCGCATGATCATCAAGTGGACCGGGCCGCCACGTGCGGAACGGAGGTCGGCGAAGACGCTGGGCGCGTGGGGTGCGTGAGAGCGAGGCCGGGCAGGGAGCAACGTTCTGCGCGTCGTGTGACGTCACTGCTCCTCGCGCATGTGCAGCACGCCTCTCCAGGAGCCACGCGAAACTGCTCAACCTCGGCCAGTGTAGCTCACGCTACAAAAACGGTGTCGCCCCTGATCTCGTGCTAGGCCGCACAACGCCTCAGCTAAGCGAGCCACGGCGGCGGGCACGTTCTCGGCGCGTTATAGCAACTGTGGCCGGAACAGCGCCGTCGAAAGCCAGAAGACGACGGGATGCCGAACGTTGTTGCAAAGACAAACAAAGACGCAAGACAATGTCTGGGTTACAGCTCACACACCACGACTTAAACCGGAGGGTGGCCGCCAATATGCGCGAGGCGCCGATGGCTGTCAGTGAGGTGGCAGATAATTTCCGTGCCAGCTGCAATTTCAGGGAGCACTCACTATGTTGTACGAAGAATTGTCCCAGCAGAGCAGACTGCACGCATATACCAGTCATGTGCGCTGACGCCCATAATTAATTAATTAATTAATTAATTAATTAACCTTCTCCAACCCAGTCCCTCGCATCCATGTTACGGAAGGCATACTCAGAGAACAAGTGATGGCCCCGGAAACAATATCACCCGGACCCCCGCAGCGGTTGCAATGGGAATGCTTGGGGCTTCACAGTTACAGCGATCGTAAACCGGCATTAGAAACGGAAGGCGTCTGATACATAACCGTTTCAAAGGCCTTCGAACCAACTATCCCTTGAGTGGCGCATCAACTATCTAGTAAACCCACTACAGTTAAAATCCGATCTAACGATGTAACCGGGAACCGATCATTTTAACGCCCGAACCACGTACTTCCAGAAAAATTTGAAGCGCGTATGTATAGGCATTTGTCCCGGGTAGTGACTCCTCCTCCCGTTATACTTCCCAAGCTAATACGTGAGATCGGCTGGAACGAAACGCACGTAGTGCCAAAACAGTACGAAACACCGCTGCCACACATCACATACGACCCCGCTCGCCAGTTCGACTGCCAGGTTAGTAAGGAGCAGGAGCGCGCCGAAATTGCACTGTTCACCATAATAAGGAGCGGGCACAGACAAGGTCCTTGTGGAACGCCCCGGGTTAGTGGGGAGCGAGATGTACATCCCAGCAGCCCCCCGCACCAAATTACGTTGTTCATTCGTTTACTGAAACTCCGTAAATGCTTTCAGTACGGCGTAGCCGCACCGCTGAGAAGGATGACTGTTGCCGCGCTTGCAATCTTTATGTCTTTGCAAGGCCGATGAGATTTATATTTTACGCAACCTTTACTCCCTGGAGTCAACGTCATGCGCGCGTCCGACTCTAGCCATAGTGCACAACGCCTTATCCAGACTATTACGCGGCGTGCACATACCACACCACGAGCGGGGGAATTACGTATAGTTGCGCTGGGGCGGCGATTTATTCCAGTACGTACGCGCAGATTGCCCATATAAAAACAAAAATGCCGAGGCCCGTTCCCAGCTTCAAGCTTCGTCAACCAAGGACCCCCCTTCAGCGGGGTTAGACACATCAGTACACAACGCCCCGCAATTTGCGTATAACACGCCGACGTGCATACAGAACGCGCAGACACCCTTCTGAAATTCCGAGCCAAAAATCAAGCACGCACGGCTCAGCGGCGGCGGCGGCGGCAACGGGGTGAGAGAATATGCCACGCGAGCACTCGCTGACCGGTTCGCGCGAGACGCTCGACCTCGGCGGCGGCGGCGGCGCAGGCTCGGGCACAACCATGGTCCCGCATGCTTAATTACCATACGGGCGGCCATAGATCGGCCGCCGGCGGCCACAAAAGAGCAAGAAGAAGAGAAGGCGAGCGCCGAAGGCGCTGCTAGCGTCAGAAAAGTGGCGCTGGCCAGAGCCGCCGTCCAAGGACTGGCGCGCATAACGGATGCAGGGGGGGGCACCAACATTAAAAACAGCCCGGCTCAGCACAAGGTGGGGGAAAGAGAAAAGAAAGAGAAGCAAGCAGGCGTCGTCCTCATTCGGCGCGAAAAGCACGAGAAGGAAAGAAAAAGAACCGACGTCCGGTTCCACACTCTCGCAGCTCCTTCGTTAGTTAGACCCGTACGTATCGGCCTTTATTCGCAACCTCTCTTCCGAGAGAGCCGTCCCCGGAGGAAGAGACAATAAGGGGGGGGGGGGGGGGAGAGAGGGAGCGAGCACAAGGCCTCGCAGGCAACGAACGGCCTCCAGGGAGACAAGGTTAGCGGGCTGCCTGCACCGGAATCTCTCTTGCGCGAAGTATCTTGTAACAGCCGCTGCCTCCTCGCCCGGTCGAACAAAATACCGGCACGCGTTGGTAAACAGCTCTCCGAAGCGCGCATACCGCTGCAGATGCTGCAGTCGGAGCGGCGGTAATAACGGAAAGGGGCGAAGCAGGGGTTGTTATTAAATGCAGGAAATTTATGCTGTAACGAAGACCTCGGGACAAAATAAAGGGGGCTTCGTTGTAAGCGGTGTTTCATTGAAAGTGGGGATTATTCCCCCCTTTACACTGCGGTGGACGACGCGAAGCACGTCGAAGAAAGCGACGTCGTTGTAGGCACGGCTTACTGTACTCATTTGACGACAGCGCTGCTTGACAGACAAACGGCATATATAATACAAGAAACCGTCGTCGTTACAAACGAAATCGCTTTGTTCGAAATCTCGCTTCAACCGAAGGTTTCTATAGTGCCCCCTGGAGTGTGCAGAGAGCACTTTCGTTTTTATAACGAAGGTTCACCTCTACACCTAGCGTGGATGAGCCGCCTATGCTCTAACAAAAACGATTCAAGCGTTGCTAATTGCTAAAAATGACGCCGAAGAGGGGGAATTTTCATCGCGGAATACCACTTACGGCTGGGCCTCCGGGCAAAGAACTGCCATTGCACACTTACACTTTCGCGCCGCAACGGCGTAAACATAACAACGACGACACCCGCCTTCCTGTCTCGTCGTCTTTTTCACCCAGCGTCGCTGCTGCGCTGGAAATCACTGCCTTTCCAACTGGCCCTAATCGCCAACTCTACTGAAAACGTTTCGCCCTTAATCTCGTATACAGTAAACGACCCCTATAACGAAGCCATTTTATTCAAACTCTCGCCCTATCCAAGTCTTTCACGATCCCAAATGCAAATCACCAACCATTCAATGAAGTACCCTTTACAGCGAAATCAGCTCTCCTCTCTCATCAGCTCTCTCGTCTCTCATAATACTGCGACCGCCACACCTCGTTTCCCGGTTTTCTTTCGCAGCCAATAAGGTCGTGAGCGCCGAGCGTTCGGTGATCTATTGCAATAAGGCGGAAGCGTGGTTCTAAAAACAACTGAACATCACCGCAGCAAGCGTCTCTGAGTGAGTAATCGTGGAGGACTAGGGCTATACCATATAGCAATTTTTTTTTTCCTCATGCGTTTCGGAAGATTTATCCCGCCACATCCAGGCTCACACCGAGCAGTGGAAGAGAGATGGGCCGGGTGAGAGATAGTATGCGCACGCGCTAGATTCAAACGGCCCGTCGAACATCGTCGCACTTAGTGCGAACAAGCACGGGCACTTACGTTGCCGGGGGCGTTGCCACGCCAGACACCCATAGACACGTTCGTTTCTGTAAGTACATGTCCCACGCGTGGCCTACTTCCCCAAGACACGAAGCTGTCACGGCCCGTCAAAAGCGGCGACAAAAAATCGAGAAACGCGACACGGCGCGTACGTCTCAAGACATCTCTCGGGAAGTGCGCACATTAATACCCGCATTTATACGACGACTGTTCAGCAATATAGGGAATCAACGTGGAAGACGTTCGCGAAACCAAAAAAAAAAAAAAAACCGTGCTGGTGCCACCTGCTAAGTCTGCTTGTGTCCGCTGACGATGCGAAAACATCGGCGTTGTAGCTGAGCGGCGTTCGCGATATTTTTATATTATTATTATATTATTATTATTATTATTATTATTATTATTATATTATTATTATTATTATCGGTCAAAACACGTTCGGGTAATTTCGCTGAGACAACGGCAATGACAGTCTATGCGGAGCCAGAGAAACGCAGAAGCAGAAACGGAAAGCGGGACTCGGCAGGCGCTGAAATCACGTGTAGTGTCCTCGCACCGACAAAGCGTAATGCCAGGACTAACGAAAGGCCGGCGCATACCCGCGCCCACGCCTCCTCGTGAATCTGCGCATGCGCAAACGTTGCCTAGCGACAAAGGTGTGCGGCCTGGAAGTACACACTTTTGACCAGCATTGAGTGTTTGAAAAAATACGTTAATATAGTGAAAAGATGTTCGGTACATTCGGTTCCAAATGCCAAGCCCCCCCCCCCCTCTTCTGGTCCCTTCTTTTTTTTCTGTACTCGTATAAGTACGGGAAATTTGACCATTGCAACATCTAGGCTGTGCTTGCAGGAAAGACAGAGGCAAAGGTCAAGGGCAGCGAACAAGAGAGTGATGCCTGAGGTGGGGACACCATAAAAAGAACCAACATCACACCGCAAGGCGAACAAAAGTCGTAATGCTCTGTATGTTTGTTTCCCAAGACACTTCATACGCGTCTACGTTCCGCCCGCAACTTCACAACGTCAACGCAGCGCGACAAATCACCGCCCCACAACATCAAATCACCCGAGGCATAATTAGTACACACAGACCGCGCCCTGACTACACGCCATCCACCCTACTCTTTTACGATCCCCTATGTACTCACTGTCAAGCACCAGGCACGCTGTACCATATTGTCTGGGAATATCAACTGAACCCAGATCTCCCTCCCCCATGCCCAACCCCTCACGCCAGCAGTGGAAGAGTACGCTGGCCAGCTCTTGTCCTGAAACGCAGCTTTTGCTAGCGGAAAGAGCGAAGACAGCCGGCAGTACCAACGGAGTCTTGGACTGAAGACCCCGACCACAAATATGCTCACTTCAACTGTGATTAAAGTCTCTCTCTCTTCTCTCTCTCTTCTCTCCTCTATCTCCTCTTCTCTCTCTCTTCTCTCTCTCTTCTCTCTCTCTCTCTCTCTCCTTCTCTCTCTCTCTCTCTCTCTCTCTCTCTCTCTCTCTCTCTCTCTCGCGCGCGCGCGCGCGCCAAGATGAACAAATGAATCACCCATCCCCCACCCCGCTTTCTTCGCCAACTACCCGCCGCTCAAGGTCATCAAGGCTCACGGCCCGACCAAGCTAACAACGAGACAAGACGAGACACGACCAAGCTAACGACGAGACACAAGACACACTAAATGAGAAACACTTGCAGAAGCGCGATCAGCTATATGCAGCGTCACTGGAAGAAGAAATAGACCATACAAGCACTATCGCCCCCCCCCCCCCCCCCCCCTTCCCTATCTCGCCCTTGTTCATTAACCAGAGTCCATGCCATAGGGACAAGGCAGCATTACACGTCGAACAAGAAAGCGACCCTGATACGTGCCGCCAGACAAGTGGACCGTGTCGGCACTACACAACGAACGCCATGCGGTCAACAAAGGCGGAAAGAACCGTTATCGTTGCACCGCGCGCACACGCGAGCCTTCTTTCGAGGTCCAAAAATACACCCCCCCCCCCCCCCTGTCCCCTACCCCCTTGAAAGCCGTTCAAGGTAAGCCACAGATTACTCGTATCCAATAGAGCTCGCACCTCCAACAACCCCCACCGATCTGCACTGCCTGCCTCTTTGTCACGTACAGTGCTCTCCAAACGCTGCTAGACGATGGCAGACAACTCATTTAGGCGTCGTAACTGTGACACGACATAGTCGCACTCAAAGGGAAAGCGCTGCAGATGCATCGCTCCCTCATTAGTGGCCAGATGTAGTCCGCGCACATACTATACGCGGGCAGGGTCGTATACACTGCGCACTAAATTCCACGCCGCGGGCGGCCAGCCGGCACGGTCAGGCAACAACGGAGCAACAATTCGCACGCGTAATTTCGCCACTGGTGACACCTTACACGAGTCTCGCGAGCCGCCAAACACAATCATTTTCGCGCCCGTCTGAGAATTCTCGACGCTAGAAACGTTCTCCTTTCCACTCCGCGCGAGCGTTACCGCGCTAAAATTACACAGGCACGCAAGAAGCGCGCAGTAGCGGGTCGTCGAGTCTCTCGCGCGTTCGCGCAATTAAAATGCCACGCGTCGTCTACGCACAAAGGCCCGTGAGAAGACCGACATGCAAAGGAGTCAGTCCACGAAGACAGTCATTTACGGACAAAATTGGCAGTGTTAGTAATCGCAGGGTAGCAGTAAGTAGCAATTCCGACGCCTATTCCAAGCCCAATTGCGCGTCACGGCCGAGTCAAGGTCTTTGCGATGCGCTTTGCTCTTCTGCGCGAATTCCTTTGATGGGCGCACAGTACGACGACAAGGCGCCTCACTCAGGAGCTGCATTGCTTAAACGTCTCCGCGATTATCGTACAGACTGGCTGTTACGCACTGTTACGTTATACGAGTCGCTCGTGTAAGACTCTATCCGGGATCACGAGCCACTGCAATTACGACGTAAAAAATACGTTTAGCAGCTTTGTCGCTGGACGCTCTCTCGCCGACGACAGCTATCTCGTAGATTTAAAAAAAAATTATATCAAACGTGACAGCTGGCTGTTTAACCAGGGACCTTTGGACCACGAACTTTTAGATCACGAAGCAGGCGCTCTGAAGGGAAAAAAAATGATTGCCTAAAGTCAATTCGTCCTCCTCCTGAAGCCAAGAGAAATTCGAAATTCGTTCCACGCATTTGCGAACTTCTCGTCCCCAAAGCTCGCCATAAAGTTTTTCCAATATGTTTTCTTTCGCTATAGTTTCCTTTTTCGCATACATAAAGGCTCTTTCACAGACCTCGGAAAAAATGAGAGAGAGAGAGAGAAAGATATATATATATATATATATATATATATATATATATATAGAGGAGAGAGAGAGAGAGAGAGAGAGAGAGAGAGAGAGCTACGAATTAAAGGATTGTATGCCGGATTAATGTGCGAAGTGTAAAGCCATCGGTTGTTATACCTACCCATAGAGATGCATTAAGTGCACACAGAGAAGGAGACAGCAAAATCCTCAAACGCTCAAAGTGAAAATAATTCGCTGCGGCTTTCTTTCTTCACGCAACGCTATTCGCCCGCGATTCGGACGCAGCGCAGCAACGCTTCGAGTCGTTCGCCCGCGTCCACGACTCCGCGCGTTTGTGCGTGCGTGAGTCGGGGTGCACTTTGCCACACAGCCGAGTATTGCTGCAATGACAATAGCGCCTCAACTTGCCAATGGCAAAATTAAAACCCGTTGTACAAAACAAAAGATTTCCTTGCATTAAAAAAAAACCGAAGGGAGGGGAGGGGGCGCTAGCCCTTCCCAGGCGTACTGTTCTTGTCCGACTTGATGCGGAAAATTCCCACGAATCAACCTGGAACCAGGACAGGTTCCCACACCACCACCACCACACCGAGGGGCGGCACGTGCACTTTTTCCCACTTGGCGTCGCAGATGTAGCCGCTGAAAATCTCGAGCATTTCTCGTGCACCAAGCGTACCGCAGCGGTGACGTTACCTTGCTGGTGCCGGCAACCCCCCCTCCCTCCTTCACTTTTGCCAACTTTTATTACGTTTGGCGTTTTTTCTTTTTTTGGAGACCAGAAAGAATAAAAATTCCCTGGGGCACTTTGGTCCGCTTGCGTGCTTTGAAGAAGAAAGCCTGGCTATACTTGGGTCTCTTTCGTCGCTCTCGTTTCGCCGTCTCTCGTCGCGGAATACGTCAACACGCGGTACAGCCCCTACAGGAACGGCGGTTGTTATTGCATACAAGGCATTCCCCCTAAAACAGGCGTAGAGACAACGCCCACAATGCTTCTCTTTTGTCTTTCGAGAGGATAAATGGCGTCACAGTTTTCCGAAAACAAAAAAGAAAAAAAAAACTCCGAAAACCGCTGTAACTTACATGCCCCAGGAGGGTAGGAAAAAAAATCCTCCAGGTTCCAAAACAAACTCAACGTTCACGCAGGATGCGTGCAATTTTATATCTAACTGAAAAAGGTCAAAACGGTAACTAAAAAGAGCTGTAAACGCCTCGTCACTCGTTAAAACTAACTTATCCTGCTTAGGCAAAATGTAGAAAGAAGTGAGCTTTAAAGAAATTTGAAGGAGGTGCTAGCGGGCAACGAATATTGCAGCGAACAACGTCTTGGGAGTCGTTTGTTATGTTTTGTGCCATCGCGCGACCGCGCCTAGCTGCCTTAAACTGGGTTCAAACAGGGAGTTGAGCCCGTTTGTTCCTTTTTTGCTCGGTAATCTTGTTTGATATCCCGTAAGTAATCCATTCGACAAGCACCTAGTCGGCTCTAGGTTGAACGACTGCGTTCTCGACGTGATAGGATGTTTCTGGAAAAGATTGAGTGTCAAGAAGGGTAAATGGATGCAGACCCAACGCGACGGCATTAGATTCGCCGACGCTCGACTGTGCAGTAAGTCACTTGTTTGACTACCTCACAGACCGTTTGTTGCTTTCTTGTGGTTATTTGCGCACCACACGTTCGCTCCAATAAAACATTATTTCTGAGCGCATGAGACCCCTCTCGGCCGCTAAGTACCGTAATTGTACGATTCTAACGCGCACCTTTTTTTTTTTTTTTTTTTTTTTTGCTAAAATTAGCCTTCAAATTTGTGTGCGCGTTAAAATCAAGCTGAAAGCCTAAACCGGTTTCTAGGCGTCCAGCAGCACTGTTACGGACGCGAATTCCTCCCCAAACCCAATTCTAAATCTGCGCGGTCAAGTCAGCGTGAAGTAATTTTTTTTTCGAATTTTCCTACGTAAGCTTACCTGCGCGTTACAATGGGGCGCGCGTTACAATCGTGCAAATACGGTAATAATAATAATTTTTCACAGCCGTAACAAACTAGCCCACATCGACGCTCTGCCAAGCTTGCGCCAACGAACTTCATTCCTACAATTGATTGATTGTAGGGTTTAACACGCCGACGCAACGCAGGCGATGAGGCGCGCCGTAGTGGAGGGCTCCGGATTAATTTTGACCACCTGGGGATCTTTAACGTGCGCCGAAACCTCGAACACACGGGCGTTTTTGCTTTTCGCCTCCATCAGAAAAGCGGCCGCCGCGGCCGGGAATCGACCCGCGACCTCGCGCTCAGCATCGCAACGCCTTAGCCACTGAGCCACCGCGGCGGATTTCATTCCTACAAGATCATTCCGACACTGTAGAGCACGTGACAATAAGGCGGACTGTAATTAAAATCCCTCACACAAAAAGAAACCTAATTGGCATTATATATGCAAGACTTCGCCGTTTTCACATGTGCGCGGTCTCCGATTGATAATCAGCAAACCGGAAATTAATTGTCGTTATCACTTTCACACTCCCGGCTTCCACAGTGGCCCGAGAGCACGATCCGGTTAAACTTACCGAGCCGTGTTTATTTAGAAACACTACCTCTCGAGCTCGTTAGAGATAAGCCACTGATCCCTCACTAGATTCCCCTGGCGAGAGCAGTGCATATTAAGCGCCTAACGCACCGAAGCTAATGCCCGAGCAACGCAAGGTGCGTTCTCGAAAATCAGATCAGCAAGACAATTTAAATTTAGATCACCTTGGGCCGTCGGAAGGGATGCGGATGGGGGGGGGGGCGGGTTGTCGATGCTGGAAGCGTCGTGTAAATATGAGAGCGTTTCTATATTTAGACCTTTGCCTCCGAATTCAGCCACGAGTAGAAAGAACTGTGCACCTAAGGACACGACAGTGTCGAATGCTTAAGCGATTTTATTGAATAACTCTGCGCGCAAATTTCCTTCCAGGGCTGACATGCGGCGGAGAACGCATTGTTGGGCGAGTTAAGGCTCGTGGCTAAAAATGAATTTTCTTTTTCGGAATGAGTCAAATCTACCGAAACAACAGAATTTGAGAAAAAAGCGAAATTTTGATGCCGGTACCGCACTACAACCACTACAACGCAAAACTATCTTATAATGTTTCACGTGTTAGATAGGGGGAAATTTACAGCCAGAAAAAAAAATGATTGATCACTAACTAATATATAAATTATTATTCAATAACGTCTTAATTTCTGTTAGGCTGGAACTCACAAGGAAGCTGCTGGCATGTTGGCTATGTCACCGTCACCCCAAAAGCTCCCCCCTCCCATAGGGAAAATGGATTCGGCTCATTTCAATGCGTGCCCCAACAGGTCCTTGCTCATTTTCGATAGGAAATACGATCTGCGTACACGTTCGCCGGGCGTTAGCTGACCTATTTCGTTGCAACCGCTTTTAAAGAGGAACAGGAAAGGAGGGGGGGATTTGTCTTGTCACTGCAGTTTTGTCTAACTTAGTTCCGGTTTGGGCATTTCTCATTTCGAAGGAGAAAAAGAAAACTCATAAGAAAACTCCTCAGCGCCGCGGCAAGCACAGTGACCAGACGGGACGGGTTCGTCAGTCAGCTAGTTGATATACTCGGGAACAAGTTAAGAACGGCAATAGCTCATGTACGGTATCACTCCGCCAAAGCGACAGACCCGGGATAGTCAACGGGCGCGCGCGTTTCGAAAGTAAATTGCTATGAATGCGTGACATCGCCTGCTTTTCCTCACGTAGTTCATTTGTCGTCGCTGCAGTCGTTTATAGGCATATTAAGTCCAAAAATCACGGAAACGGCCCCTACCACGTTCAAAATACTCCCAGTGACGCACTACTAGCGCCGCGTACAGTGACATCGGCTGCGGTGATGAGGCACAGCGGCGGACTTCCGGTGCCGTTCTTAAGTGTAACCAAGTATAGTAGAACGTTTCAGAAATCCGCATTACTCCGTCTGTTCCGTAGGTACCGTGTTGACCGGGACCCGACTGCGCCTGCACGCGCATGCACGGCGAGCAGGGCGCGCCCCCACCGCAATGAATGCGCGGGCATGGCGAGGGCCGGCCGCGGAACCAATCCCCCTACCGAAACGAACGCGCAAGTGCCCAGACGGGCGCCGTTCAACACGGTAACCACGGAACAGACGGAGCACGCGAGAGTGAGTAGTGAGTAGTAGCGTCCGTCCCGCCCGGTCGCCCTTCCGTGTCATCACTGCGCTAAATAAACATGTATCCCACCGCGGTCCGCAAACATTTGCCCGTGACTGTGCGTGAATCGATGAAAGCGTGAAGGGAAAGTCGCCTCAGTAAAAAAGCAAGTAACAGTGGAAAGGCGAAAAACAATCATGGAGAGAGGGCGAGGGTGGGGGATGACGGGGATATCGAATGAGCGAGTACAACTTGGAAGAATCATCATCATCACCAGCCTATCTATGCCCACTGCAGGGCAAAGGCCTCTCCCATTATTCTCCAATTACCTCGGTCCCTGTGCCAACTGCGACCAATTTTATCCCCGCAAACTTGATCTCATCTGCCCATCTAACTTTCTGCCGCCCCCTGCAACGCTTGCCTTCTCTAGGGATCCACTCTGTTACCCTTGATTACAAACAATTATCTTGCCTTCGCATTACATGCCCTGCCCACGTCCATTTCTTCTTCTTAATTTCTATTCATATGTCCTTACCACACGTTTGTTCCCCTGACCCACTCCGTTCTCTTGTTGTCCCTAATGTTACGCCTATCATCTTCCGCTCCATGCCCGCTGAGCCGTTCTCAATTTAAGCTGAACCCTCTAAGTGAGCCTCCAAGTTTCTGCCCCGTAGGTGAGTACCGGTATTGGAAAGAATACCACTCGCTAACTACTACCGAAATGAACCCCGAGGTGTGTGTAACACCGGGGCACACGTGACGACTTTCAAGCTACGAGAACCACACACTCACTAAAGGGTGCACCCCTAGACTTCGTCGCTATCGGCCATACGGCGTCCTTCGACAGCAAGAATCCGTGCTTCCAAGCAAAAATCGAGCCCCGCGCTTCTGTTGGCCGCACGTACCAGCAATCAAAGCATGCAGCACATTCCGTCTCGGCTCGGCTTCGACGCTGACCTCGACCGCGACTGGGCTCGGCTCGATCGTCGGCGCCTCAAATGTTGGCTCGTAATAAGTTCGCCGAGTCTTGGAAAGCGGATTCGGGCAGGGATACAACTCAATCTCGCCGAGAACGCAGCCAAGTCTACGAGAAGACCGCCAGGAAGCGAAGAATATAACGGAGCGGGCACCTCATAAGTTGTGCAAGAAATTACGGGCGGCTACGGACAGCCTTCCACGCTGGTTTGTATGACAAAAATCGAAGGGTTTTGAAACATTGGGCTTTACGGCTTTGTGTGTGGATTTTGTCTGTTACAAAATTAACTGAGACCGATGTACGGGGGAATGATGTGGAGGCTTGAAATGAGGAGAAACAGTCTCTTTCTCACTCGAGAGAGAGAGAGATATCATGAGGTTCGATGGGCCAGTATAAAAATAGTGAAGGAAGTCGACTGACAAGTTTCCCGTTATATATATATATATATATATATATAATATAATATATATATATAATATATATAAATTATATATATATATAATATAAGGTTAGTAGAGACAGAGACAAACGAGAAAGACGTAGAAAATAAAAATAAGTTTACTGACGTTTCAGGGAGAGGACTCCTTTCTTCAGTTTTTGGAGCCGACTTTTCAACATGGGGAATATTTCCCTACAGACAAGCCTTTTTGTAAAAACAATGGAAACAATGGCTCCAGAGACAATTCCTTCATCATCAACCATTTATCCTAATTGTGCGTCAGGGTTACACGGATAAGCACTTTTACTGTGTTACAAAACGCAGACTCTCATGCACCAAACACTCCCAAGTCTTTGCTTACGCTTATGTTGATTTTATTCCCATTGAAGAGGAAACTTCAAGAAAGTCAAAGATTTTCCCGGCCGCGGCGACCGCTTTTCTGATGGAGGCGAAAAGCGAAACGCCCGTGTGTTCGAGATTTCGGCAACCGTTAGAGATCCCCAGGTGGTCAAAATTAATACGGAGCCCTCCTCCACTACGGCGCACCTCATCGCCTGTGTAGCGTCAGCGCGTTAAACCCCCACAATCAATCAATCAATCAATCAATCAATGAAATCCAAAGATTTTCAAGAGTCCTTAAAAATTGCAGGGCTTTTGAGGCCTTGAAAACAAGTATTTCAATTTCATGAGTTTTCAAGGTACTGAAGTACCCCAATGAACCATGCAATGACAAGGACTACAGGCTCGATGAGCGCAATAACTGCGCATCAGCGCCATCCCGGCTAGCGCGCCGGAACCATTTCTTAAAGCCGATTTTAAATGGTCGACGTTCAACTCCCCGTAGCACAAAAGAAAATTGTTATTCAAACCGTAAAGGACGTTTCGGACGAGCAACAAAAAATACATCCTGCTCCTTTGCGCAGTCGGCATACGAGTTAGGACTTGATCGACCACCTGACGTGGCCTTTTGAACAAGCTCGCCGATGGCACCCTGCCAACAGGACTCATCAGATGGGGGTTGCCAGGACTATACATACGGGGCCCTCAGTAAGACACTGACGCTAGACGCGTGCCTCGTATGACTAAAACGCAAAGTCGGGCCACTTGGCACCGATTCCTTCCACGAACTGTACGAGTTTTGAAAAACGACGTGGCAGGCACTATCAAAGGTCACGAACGGCGCCCATCTTTTGAGAAAACGATATGGCAACCACCCCCGCTGTGTGCAGTTTTTTTACCCCACCCGTTCGTTCCCTTTCCATTTTTAATTCTTTACGGGCTGCTTTTCTTTGCAAAGGCTTTTTGCGGGTGTCGACGGCGCCTTTCGCCAACTGCGATGTGCTCGACATCGCAGACGTTTGATCAGCACGGATAAATCATGGGCTGCGTCTAATCTAACGGCAGCCGTGAGAATTACCTCCGGGAAATTCTACGGGCAGTTCCCATAAAAGCTGGCTGGCCTAAAATTTGCTGTATAATATTACGTCCCAACGTAACCTAACATAACATAGCCTCACCGAACCTAGCGTAACCTACCCAAATCCAGCCAAACTGCAACAAAGCTAATCTAACCCAGCCCAACGACACAGAAAACAACCTATATTAAGCGTAATTCAACCCATTCAAGAAGTCCTGTGCGTCGATCTCTTGATATAGTAAAAATCAGTGTAAAAAAAGTATTAACAAAATCACGATGACCGAAAAATTCTGAAAGCTAAAAAACATCGCATTGCCGGATTCGAACTTGAGCCTTCTCTCGTTTAAAACCAAGTACTATACCACAGCGCTACAGGGGGAGCTGGAAACGCTGCTTTTTAGGGAATAATAGGGAGTTGTAGTATGGCGTTTTGGCTGTGGCGTTAACGATTTGCGCGCCGCAATCGCAAACAGATAGCGACTCGTTACGCGACGGTTAGCGTGCTCGCTAACGCTATGGGCGCGCTGAAGTGGTGCTTTCCGCTATACTAAACTCTATTGATCCCATAGAATCTCCGCGTAGCGTTTTTATCCAATGAGAGGCGACTGCCGTGAGACAATTCTGACGGTAATTCTCACGGTTCCAGGGATTATAGACACTACCTAAGTCATGCCCCTCCCTGCAGTGGTTGTCCACTACTACGACAAATACCTCCCTAACTGCTTTCTGCTTACATGGCGAACGGCGCTTGAAACCGCCAACAACATTACCGCTTGCTTTGACAAGCGCCAATCTGCCGCTAGATTCACTTACCAACGGCAACCTAACACGACACGTGTGGGCAGAAGAGTTAGATCGCGAAGCACCTGGCTTGCAGCACAGCACGGAGGAGAGACCCTCACTCAATGCTTGTCTCATTAATACTTCATGATGTAGTAGTCCACACGTGCACGCAGGTACGGAACACACTTACTATAAGAACGCCTACCTGGTCTCCCGCTCAACCCAGTGGTTTAATTCACCGCTGCGTGTTAGGAGGACCGCTGGTGCGCCGTTCTATTACGCCACTAAGAAAGGGAGGAAAGTCTCACGCCGCCCACGGCGTCAAACTATACCCCGTTTCGCAATTCAGCACTACTGATCGACGATCTAGAAAGCCTCTCAAGCGCAACATGCTTCTGGAGGAGGAAGGAGGAGGGGCTCGAGCCCGCTACCTCTGTCGACGCCAGCAGCCCAGCGACCCAGCTCACCGCGAAGCGGTGAGCAAAGCCGGTCGAAATGTGAGCCGCCACGCGGGGAGAAAGCGAAGCGCTGTCGCAACATGCGTCGCATACATACGGCACCGTGGGGTCGAGGCCGTGTTCGAAATTCCGTCAGAGAGTGGCGAAAAATCGGGCGGAGCGCAAACCACGACGTGGACGGTGACGAAAGGGCGCTTTTCTTTACAACACACGCCAACAGGCAACGGCCACCACCGCACACATCGGTCGGTGGATGGTCGTAGGCACACGCACCTCTGTCGAAGAGCCCGTCTCCTCCCAGGGGCGGCCAGGTGCCCTGAATCAGCTGCATCGCACACAACGATGACGGGGAACGGGAAGGGATCACCACAGCGTCGACTGAGCTGCCGTTGCCAGATGCGACGCGACGACCACGACGCGCACTGCCGAAGAAGAGCCCGAACCGCGCGGCATCATCATCACAACGGTGCTGGTGGTGGTCTAGCAGCGTGGTGCCGGCGACAGGTAGGCGAGTAACGGAGCAACGGCAGCGGCAAGCTCTGTGCGGCCCGCAACACCACACTGCGGCAAGCCGTTCCTCCCGAGGACGTGTCGGCGAAGAAAGTTGCCCACGGCAGGGAAGTAGAAGCGAGGCAAAACGACGACGACGACGACGAGAGAAAGTCGCTCTCCTCTTCCTCATCCCCCTCCTCCTCCTCTCCTGGCGATCGGTTTGGCCTACATTTCGCCGAGAGCGGCAGCCACGGCGGGCCACGCGGACACACACAACGGGCTTTCTCTCTCCCCCGTTTTCCCCCGCCCAACGCGCGCGCGCGCGCGGACACTACCGCATCCCCGCGGCATTCTTCAGGGCTCGGCTCTGTCTCCTCCGCTGTTCCCCGCCAGAGTCGCTTTCGTTTTTTCCCTCCGCATCTTTAGCCGGCATCGTCTAGCGTAGCAGTCAGGGGGGAATGCACTGTAAGACGACGGGATCTAGGAAGCGACGCAAACGGACGGGGAAAAAGAGGCGAGTCGTCGTTTACTGTGTTGTTCCTGCCGGCAGGAGAAGCCGGCAGCAGCGACGCACCCGAGTGGAAGAAAAGAACGGGGAACCCCCGCAACTCGCGCGCGCGCGGTCAAAACTGGAGCGAAAATGGAAGCCGAAACGAGGAAGCACTCAGAACAACCCATCGCATCTTTCTTTTTCTCCTCAGAGAGCTCTTCCCACCCTCGGGGTCTCGTTCCGGTAGCGCCAGGTATGCGCACAGCCCTTTTAATAGCGACAAAAAAAAAAAAGAAAAAAACGACGAGCGCAACACAAAGGTGGCGTTCTCTTATTTTCCTCGCGCAAAGCAATTATATATGCTCGACGGTGAGATAGGAAGGAGGCGAACCACTTTTTTCGATTCGGACAGTCCTCGGGGAACTCCTCTCGCGCATTAAAAGAGCGCGCTGTATACAGAGCAATGCACGAGTAAAACGAACGCCTGACTAGATTCGGGCAAGCGGAGCCCATAATCGGACTAACAACCCTCCCAAGTGCGACTGTCGGCTCGATAGGATCGACGCGCAGGAATAAGACCCCCCTCTATCTGTCGATTCGATAAAAATCTGCCCATAGAATCCAGTTCGAGAGGTCGCACTTACTTGAGAGGCTTAGCCACCAGACCCCGTCCTGACCCCACTGCGATACAGTGTAAGTAGTGCGTCCTGTTCGAATTAGTGTTCGAAGCGAGCACAGCTGCTGCCGGCAGGTTTGGCTTAAGACGTGCCTCGTACTTAGGGTAAAGGCGGCCAACACAGTGGGCCAAACCTGGAGCTATCAGCTCACCCGAACAAACCTGAATTCGGGTAAGGTACGCAGCAGTTATTCAGGCATACACCGTTCATCTAGGCGAGCTTATGACGTACAAGTGCAGTCAAAAGTAACTGGAACACGGTCTCGTAAATTTACAGGAATTTGCTCTTCCGGAAACTGCCTGAACGCCAGTATTTCAAATATTTTGTGATATTCAGAAATCCTTGTTCCAATTAAGACGGCACCTATACGTTCTCTTCGACGTGCCCTGCAGGGAACGGCAAGGACAAGACAAATGCCAGCACTCTGAGGCAAACCAAATAGTATTGGATGCTGAGGGGGAGGGGGGGGGGTAGTTTTCGATTGATTGATTGTAGAATTTAACGCACCGACGTCACGCTGGCGATGAGGCGCACCGTAGTGAAAGGGCTCCGGATTAATTTTGATCACCTGGGGATCTTTAACGAGCGCGGAAATAATCTCGCAAACACGGGCGTAAGCTTGCTTTTCGTTTCCATCAGAAAAGCGGCCTCCGCGGCCGGGAATCGAACCCGCGACCTCGTGCTCGGGGGGACTGGAAGAGAGCTCCACCACTGCAGTCGGCTAATTCGGCCTGGGCCAGTTCAACAACGTAACTTAACTGCCTTAATTTAACAAAAGACGTTTGGACATCGAACTAAGTTCTGTTTCAATTCTCGCATTTTCCTCCCTGGAATCTACCTCCCTCCGTAAATTCCGTGTGCAAAAACTTAATTCTGGTAATTACCAACGGGGTGCTGAGACTTCGATACAAGCGATGGTTTAAGAGGAGGCTAGGATGAGGAGACAGGTGCAGGTATAAAAGCCCGCCCTCCCTAGTGACCTTCATCGCCTCTAATTGTCTTTTGCTTCGCTTAGCTTTTACTCACAGGTTTTAGTATTTGCGGTTACATCACCCATTGAATAACTCGTTCTTTGGCGCTCTTTGCCCTTGTTGGTCTTGCGCCATTAAACATCAACCATCATCATCATCACTAGTGAACTCATCGAGGCCCACGAGAGCCTGATCTTCGCTTCACGGGAGGTTTCTATTCGGCAACACGGCGATGAGCAACGCACGGAAAGGGCCATTTCGATCCCAACTTCTTCGCGTTCGAACGGGAAAGAAAAAGAAAAGCGCTCACTTTTGTTTTTAAAAAATCCCGCCCCCGCCACAGCCCGTCGATACGTCGAACGGCCCAGCTTCGTGAACAGCGTCGTTTTTCCGCTCCGGGTTTCCAACTTGTCCCCGAAACAAGCGAGGGCAGACGGATCGAAGAAAAAAAATTGGGCCCATCTCCCCGCGAGGGGACTCGAGTAAATGCGTCGCATAGGGGGTGTCTGTATTGCGTTAACTTTTAGTTGTTTGGGGAGTGGTGGCTAGTGAATGCGTTGTCACTCAGCAGCTTCTTGACGTAGTTTGAATGAGTCAAGGATATAAGGGCGTTCGTTAGCCTCCCATTCTGTGTCGGGCTTTGTGGCGCCGTGGGTAGAGCACCATGTACACTTGCGTTCCGCCCCGCAGGGTCGAGGGATCGAAACCAGGCGCCGGGATAGTATTATTTTTTTATATAAGTTGTAGGGGAGGAGTGCGGACTACAACTACGGACGTCAACGCTGGTGACATCGTGAGTTACTGAAATGCTCTGCATTTAAAAAACCTGGGCGGGAAATCGCGCCAGTAATGAAACCAGCGCAAACGGGTTGCCAGGTTCAGATAATGAAACGTGGCCTAGGAGCAGTTCTCTTCGCCTTCGCGGCCTGCTACTGTCCACCACCACCACCAGCAGCTCGCTGTGGTGCTTCCTCGATAGCGCACACCTCCTCAAGGCCCCCCGTCGTCCTTCATCGAAAACCACCGACAGCAAGAGGAGGGAGAGGGCAGCGACACCGAGCACAGCCGCCGCCGCCGAAAACAAAAGGCTTCCCCCTCTCTCTCTCTCCCGGCTAACGGGCTACCAGGGCGGAGGACAACATGCCTCGATGAAAAGCCGCCCAGGAGAAAAAAACAAAAACAAAAAGAAGACAACGGCGAACTGAAAAACGTCCCAGTTTCGCGCGCTCGGACCGGCGCGCGGCCGGCCGGCCGGCCAGTCGACGGCCTGCAAAGCGAGCGACTCGCCTCTTCCTTGAAACCCGGACGAAAGGGAGCGCGAACACGCTCGGGCGAACGAGGAACCGGCCGCGGGCGCCGAAAGCGATAGCGCCGCCGAAGAGAGAACACGGGGAAGGGGGGGAGGCCGATGGGAGACGCAATGAAAACGCAAATTCATTACCAGCAGCGGACGGCGCTGGAGGAGGAGAGGAAAGGAGGGGGTAACGAACGCGGAAGGGCGCCTCGCGCGGGACGGACCAACGCCACGCGCGCTGGCAAAAGAGTTCTCGCTGGCGGCGGCCGCGGCGGCGAAAACAATAACAGCAACAAGAACGCACGAAAAATGACTGCTCTATATACCTGGACGCGGCATGACGCCCGCGTGCCCAGCGCGTACACCCCACGGCCGGCAGCAGGAAGTGAAGGATTGGTTGGGTATGGTGAGGTTTGTCGCCTTCCCCATTCAGCGCACGAGATTCACCGGTCACCGCAATGAACGACTTTTTTTATGTGGAAGGTGTCCAGCCTTTACAGTCCCGAATCTAACTCGCTACATCGGCTTCTCTGCGAGACCTCAGAGCTAACCAGCGTGGAGGTTTCGGGAGGTCGAGCGCGCAGCATCGCAGACGTAATAGAACGAGAATAACCACACGCTTCGGTAAAAATTCCAGATATGCATAAAAGCCGAAGCGCTTAATAAAAGCTGTAACAGCACAGGTGTTCAAGCTTTTATTTCTGCAATGGAGCGTACCACAAAACTCAGACCGACGGGTGGTGCTCCGCACGAGGCACACGCAACCGTGCGCCTCGTGCGGAGCACCACACGTCGGTCAGCTCGACATTCGAGAACACTCTGCCCAGCATTTGTGGCGCGATCTCTCGCGTGCTCTTCCCGTCGCCAGTTCACGTGCGTTCGCGGATGAGGTGGGAAGCACAGAAGCCGAGTTCGCGCAACAGACGCCGAGTTCGCGAAGCCGGTTGCGGCCGGTTCTAGCGCGTGCTAACGCAGTCCACTTTGGGAGAGATGTGAATGGCCGCGGACAAAACGATCTTGGCCTGCCAGACGTGGAGAACTTTCAGCGGCAAGTTCGGAAATCCATGTGAGGGGGCAACAACCGGGTTCTTTGACGAAGGGAGAGGAACCGCCAGCTCTGCTGTTTCTCCAGCCTTGCATCACTAGTCCAAGCTGCGCCAACATTTTTAAAATAAATAAATCAATCAATAAACCAATCAATGAATCTATCGATCGAGTGTACCCCTTCTAATCACCAGATGACCGGCTCGAAACCGAAACTATGAGGCGCGCCCTAGTGAAGTGCTACGGGATGATTCTAGGCACCACTGGATTGCACTTCAATGCGTGGCCTGTTTTGTTTAAAATTTCAGCCCCCGACAAACACGTGTTCCACCTATAACAACCTTCGTTATCTACACGTGGCTAGCCGCCTCACTGACGGTCACCTCCTAAAGTGACACCAATAACGCCGGCCAGCAGCGCTACACACCGACCCTCCACGAGTGAAACCCACTCATCAGCTTTCTTTATACTACTGTTCCACGGCAATTTATCGCAGCACCGCCTTTTATCGGAGCCGCCCAACACCTTGGAGGCAGCATACTATTTTGGGGAAACCGTGCGCTCGCTCCTCAGAAACCCCAAGAATACGAGCCCCGACAAACGTCCGTGTCGGAAAACTATACGTAAAGACTGCTTCGCGGCACGCACGTATATAATGAGTAGCAGCTCCACTCCCGAGGGAGCATTGCCACGCACAAACTCATCTGCGGTGTTCAAAAAACAACACTCGGAGGTGTAAGATCCTAAAGGCACGTGTCAGCAGCAAAAGAAGGAAAACCATGTGCCTAAATACAGTCGTCGCAAGTGTTAACAACAAACAACGAGGTACCAGCCTACGCACAGAGCGGTAGTCTCCGATAGTCACCGGCGAATCTTCGGTGACTGATAATGATAATTATAATCGGGTACAACTTAAGAACGGCAACTGATGATGATGATGATGATTTCTATTGGTTTCCCCTTTGTATCGGGGTGATGATATGTCATCTTACCAAAAAAGACTAATATACCTATGTTTTACACTTTTGGTTCAAATACTAGCGCTGCTTAGGGCAAGCTTATTAGGCACAAAATACTTTTTTTTTCTGTTACAAGTGGTAACTGTCCTAGGCAATATTCCCCTCTCTGCTTTTCGTCCACCAGCATTCTAATCTTCTTTTCGTCCCCTCGACAGCCTTGAAGTTAACTTCCTCTGTGATACCTTTAAATCCTAGGGCTTCTGACAGCCCAATATTCCCTTCATGTAGATTTGGATGGATACCCTCACATTCTAGCACGATGTGCCGCATAGTTTCTGTTTCTTTTCCGCAGACCACGCATACCCCATCATTTTGTGAATACTTCCCCACAAAATTCTTAGTTCGCAGGCAACCTGCTCTAGCCTCAAAAAGCAAAGCACTGCCCTGGCAAAGCACTGAACAAAGCAAAGCACTGAACTCGGGATGCTGCTGTGCCTCATCACGGCAGCCGGATGTTACTCCGCGCGGCACAAATAGTGCGTTACTGGAAATATATTCAACATGGCACGAGCCGTTTCCGTGATTTTTTTTTTTACTTAATATGCTTATAAACTACTGCAGCGACGACAAACGAAGTACTTAAGATAAGGCAGACGATATCACGCGTTCATAGAATAGCAATCTCCTTTCAAAACGCGCGTGCTCGTTGACATCCGGGTCCGTCGCTTAGGCGGGGTGATACAGTACACGAGCTATTGCCATTCTTAACTTGTTCCTGAGTATAGTGCTCATAAGCTGACCTTCCGCACTTAGCTGCTTCAGCGCATGCGCAGAAACGCGCTGCCTGCCTAACTATAGCGGGCGTAATTGCAAGCTGCCGCTCTAAGCATCGGCTGACACCTGTTTCCTTGTTGTTGCTAATAATGTTGACTACTGTACACTATAAGTATTGTTGAACCCAGCTTCCGTTGGCGTTGCCACAGCCGCTACAGCAGCGCGTAAACTTCGGGGACTGTACAACACACGCACGCACACAAAAGGGAAAACGGTCGACGACTCCCCACCATTCGACAGCTGTCCCACGCAAAGGCAATGGCATAAACGCTTACACGTGCGTTTTATTCCCCAGAAAGAAATAAAAAGTGGACTGTTTATAACAGTCACGCTCGCGTCCTGCACTCGTAACAAAAAAAAAGCCAGTAAGAAAGGTAGTAACGGGCTGAATTTGATAATTCCTTACGAAATTTACTACACAGCCTAACGGTACGTGGGTCCTGCCACGGGGTATGCAACCTAAACGCTATCGTTACTAGTCTAGACCGCGCACTTAGTAATTGCTGCTTGTTTGACACAAACATGCATTGATAGTAACAAAATTCTGCGAATTATTGAACATAATAACTACAGCACTTTTCCCGCTCCTACTCACGATTAAAAAGCTTTTGCAAATCCACATGCCGACTTGTATATACTCACATTAAAATGCATACTTCTAAGACTATCGCTAAAATATTGGATTTTTGCGACAAGCCCACCGACTCCATCAGGAGGACTTTCCGCTGTGGCTATAAAAGCAATAGGAGGAGATGTGTTTCTAAGTAAGTATATACTTGCTGTCTAAGTAAGTATATACTTGCTTATACTACGTAGCCCATGCATCCCGTTGGCTTTCTTGGCCAATTTATTCGTTGTCTAATTGTGGTACGTGCGTGTTGAATGTGTCTATGTCGTGCTGCGCGCACAGCCGATCCCCACTGTCACGCGTAGCTTTTTACAAGGATATGCGCTGCCAGTTAGCAAAAACACTCAGTGCCTAGTGAATACTATGACAAGGAACTGGTTAGTGCTCTGTTAGTAAAGCGGTATTCACACGACGGAGAAACCCTCTCACAGGGGCGGACGGTATGTGACGTCAACAGCACGTGACCGGATTATCCGGCCTGGCGGCGCATCCACACGTGCGGAGCTACGCGGAGTGACTAGCAGACGACAGCGCCGAGGAACAGGTTCCGTTCCCCGCCGAGGGCCACCGCCGTCGAGCGAAAACATACGGAGGCATTTTCTTTCACGGAGCCACCGCGGGCTATCCCCACCGAGGGGCGGAGCCTAAAACCGGTCACGTGTGCGGGTCCCGCGGGCCAAAAAGAGAGGGTTTCTCCGCGAGGAATCACGCGAGCTACACGCCTAGACCACAGGAACTATTGCACGCAGGTGAAGGTGAAATATGCAGAAATAAGCGTGGCAAAGAACCCCTGCGAGAGAACGACATCTCGATCCACGCCAAATAAGTAACAAGCGGCCTAAATTAGGCAACCGCATTTACACAACAGCGTGCCTCGCGGTGCAGGTGTAGTAAGTTTGGCACGTTAATTAAAATTTGTCTGCTCTTTTCCCTTTCTCTTTTTTTTTTCCTTTTTCGTTTTTGTTTTAGGCCTGAACAAGCCCGACATGTTCATCGTCACGGGCGAAATCTCCGAAGCGCGGCGCCGCGACTGCGCAGTAGGTGGAGCCTGACTTCGGCGGCCGAGCGCTGGCGGGCGGCCCTGGGAGCTCAGAGAGCGCCGTGTGCAAACGTGTGACGCAACCAGCGTCAGGTCATCTTTAATTACACGTATGAAGCTGAACGCGTCAAGTGTGTTTGTTAAGTGCAGAGCACTTTAGGGGACCGGCTCGTCGTAGCAGCCCGTCCGCGGTCGCGCTATCAGCCACCGCAGACATGCGGCATCACGGACCCAAGCAGAGTCCCGCGGTATCACGAACCAAAACAGAGGCTTCGAAAAGATACCCGCTTGTCCCTCGATTCAGCCTTCTAGCCAAGAGTTACCAGCATACTTGAACAAGCGGTTTACATAGCCATAACCGTTCGAAATTCCCGAACCACTGGTACGTGTCCCCATTACTTAGCGCAAAGAAAACTGCATTCATTCGAGGCAAAATATATGCACTTACCCGGCAGCCCCCGCGTCCATTTATTTCAGAACACTCATTGTGCTGATTTTTATGACAGTAAGCGAAAGATAAGTGGCCGCCAACAAAAAAATTAAAGCCGTTCCACTCAGCGTGAAAGCCGTCGGAAGTGCGGAGCAGCAATGATTCGCCATAATGGGCTGTGGCGCCGTTATCCGCCCACTGCTGCCACCAATCGCACTCTTCGCCTCCCTGCCCGACTCCTCTCGATGAATTGAACGGAGGTCTAATCCAATGCAATTCAAATCTCCCGCCTTCGCAGCGCTCGCGCGCCTCCTGCCTGGAACAGCGCGAGCGGGAGTTCTGTTCTTTTCTTGCTTGCTTTCATGTTGCACGTGCGGGCGCCTTCCTGCGCAGTTTGGAAGGCGCCGTTTTTGGAGGCCATTCTTTTCGCTTACCATTGTAAAATCCAACCCAACGGTCGTTCCGAACTTAATTGAGAGAGAGAGAGAGAGAGAGAGAGAGAGAGAGAGAGAGAGAGAGAGAGAGAGAGAGAGAGAGAGAGAGAGAGAGAGAGATGGGGGGGGAGGCGCTGCCGGTTATTAACACAGATTTTGCCTCAAATGTACCTGCACATTTCCTTGCGCTAGACAACGGGGAGATGTATGACAAGCGCCAGCGGTTCAGGAGTTTCGAACGCTTATGACTAATAAACCGCTTGTTTTTCGAAGCCTCTGAGTCCGTTACGCCGTAACGCCGTGGGGCTCTGCTTGGGTCCGTTATCTCGCTGCGCCGCCTGATTCCGGCAGTCGCTACACGCTGTGACAGCGAACGAGCTACGACGACAAGGCGAGCCCCTAAAGTGCTCTACACTTCAAACGACGCATTCAAAAGCGCGCAGAAAGGCTCCAGCACGGGCGAGATAAAAGCAAGCACAAAAAGAACAGAACTCTCACTCGTGCTGTCCCAGGCCGAACGAGAAACAAAACATAAAGAAAAGGATGCGAGCTGTCCCGTGAGAAGGCGCGCGAGCACTGCGAAGGCGGGAAATTTGAATTGCATACAACAAACATCTGTTCAATTCATCAATACAGGAGTGAGACAAGGAGGGCAAGGGAGTGAGGGGTTGTAGCAAACAACGAGGAACGGCGCCCCAGCGCCTCCGGCGAATCACTGCTCTGCACTTCCGAACAGCTTTCCACCTTGGGTGGAACTGATTTAATTTTGAGTACCTCGTATCTTTAGCAGTTGAGTTCATAACCACTTTAGGACCAAAGTTCTGTTTCCCCTCATTTTTTTTCTTCTAATACTAAAGTGTGGCGTGTGTGTGTGTGTCACTTTTTGTGAGCTAACCCAATACATCCGGCTCACGGCTAACCAAGGTACCCATTCACTTTTCAACTAACAGAAAACAACTTTCCACGCATGACTATTCACTAGCCGTGCCGCTAATTAGGCTAAAATCGTTCAAACGCTCCTCCGGCATCACACTGGGCCTAAAGAGTCCTGCGGGCGAAACGATCGCAGCACGCGTAGGCTGAAATTAAAAAAAAAAAATGGCTTAACCACACCGCTTAAACCCTCAAGTTGTCGAGATAAGCGTCCTTAAAGGGAAGGTGAAGCGGTTTTACAATTAAAAGAAAAGTTGACTAGCAGCAAGTACACGTTGAATAGTTCATGTGTACGAAATATTTTCGCAATACATGCAATAGAAGCGGCGCAATGAGCAAACAAAAGTGGCCCGATGCCCCGCCCCCATCTCGCCGCGCGATGCCGGAAGACCGAAGAGCGCGGGCGAAAACCGGCTGAAAAACGTCATACCTGGACTTCCGGCCGGATCGGCCGCCTCGGCCATGCTCTTTTCGCCGTGTTTCCTTGTGAATGATACACGTTGTTGTTGTGGTTGATAGCACCCATTTGTACAATTTTCGTGTTCAAAAAGTATGCACGAACGCCAAACGAGGCATACGTTATCATGCCGTATTCCTAAGCAGAATAATGCCACGCCGGGATGCTTGATAACATACGGAAGCGACAGCCGAGGTGGCTGTGCTTGATGACAGAGAATATACTACACTACGTTAAATACTTTGTAAACCGCTCCAATGCGGTTTTTTTTTTTTTTTTTTGATGCGACGGACGTGAATGTTCACATTAGATTCTAGATTTAGGAAGGATGGGAAATACTGCTGTACTTTGGCCGGGGATGTTTCGTTCCATTCCAGAAACCAAGTCACACTTGTTCAGGAAATACTTGTTTCGTTAAACGCGTCGATTTTCTTTCCCTATGGGCTCAGGACAGTGTTCAAAAAAACAATATTTTGGCGAAACTAAAACAACGGGCCAATCATGATAAAAGTTCTCTCCCGGCTAAGAGGTAAACAGTATTCCTACAAAGTAAAAGAACCAAGACAACCAGATTACCTATTTTGCAAGTATACATGTCACGATAAGGTGATGTTTGTCTGGAATTAAAAAAAAGCACCACTCCGAACCACCACCGTGCCATAATTTGTGTTGACTGCGGGGGCCTAATTTTTTGCCCAAGATTCCGTGTGGCTGCATATTATAACCTGGCAAGCACTTGTTGTCACTGAACCTCAAGTGTGCTCCAGTGATAGTCGGTGATATATATAATGATGATAGTAAAAAATTAGGAGCGAATACGGCCTCTGTACGACTAGCGCGGTAAATGCTTAAATCTAGAAATGCTGAAACAGACCAACGATTCATTATCACAAACGTTTGGTGATTGTTACCTAAAGTAATGTAACTATAACGTAACTGCCTTGTCCGACTGGTCTGTTAATTATAACGAGGTGGCCGTAATATTGTAGCAGAATGCGCAACGCACAAGCGAAAATCAAGCCCTACTACAGCCAATAATGCTGAGCAGGCACTAGTATGCTGCAGTGTTTTCAGAATAAATGCATGTGAAGCAGTAAGACGCCACTCATCGAAGTGCAGCTAGCAATCGCGGAGGCGCCGTAGCGCCGCTGTCGAAATTGCGCGCGCGTGTGGGTCTGTGTACGGGGATGAGTAACGGGGCTGGGGTGGGCGACAACGAACAAAGGAAATGCGGAAGCAGAGTCTGCTTGTTGGTTTATGCGTGTACCGGCAAGATGTGTCTCGCATATACGTTTACAGCGCATGAACGCTATTTTTCGCGCTGTGCACGTACGTGCTTTTCGCTGGTAGATTGTTTATAAAACGCCCATTAATCTTCGGCATAAATGGTTTTGTGTATAATAAGAAACAGTTAAGGCAGTACCTAATATTAACATAAGGTATAAAATCCCCCTATGCTGGTTGCCTAATTCAAAAATATTTTGATGGAACCCACTAGTCGACGTCACAGTCACTGCTTTGGGGTTCTCTGTCGTGTAAAGCAAATTTAAGCTCCAAGATAATTGAACCAACAGCACGGGAAATTATAAAACAAACTTCCAGTCATGTGCGAAAATTAAACTGCAAGCTAAATTGCCGCAAAGGCAACCGTGCGATCGTTCGCAATGCTTCCGACAACCCGCGCGGCCGAAGGGTGTCCTCCTTTGACGTCATGACGGGCGCAACCAATCAGGGGCGTCAAAAGACGAAAAGCGCGCGTCTTTCAAACGGGGCCGCGCTTTTTGCAAGATAAATGCCACTTGGACTCATGTACGATAAATTTCAATGTGATATTCGGAATCAGCGCGCAAGAAACTATACAACTGTTAATCTAACTCAATTTTTTTGGAAAGCGCTTCAGCTTCCCTTTAACTGCACGCGGACAACTCTGGGACTCCCGACAGTCGCACGTCGAACTATGCTCCCGCGTTCGAAATATCGACGGGTTCCCTCCTCATAGAAACGTACGTAGTGCTTCCAGGGACATTTCAGTGCGCCAAATGAACCGAAAAGGTCGGACTGGGCCGCATACTGAGACAACTGCGGTTCCAATTCCGTGCTCTTTCGCATCCCCCCCCCCTTTCAAACATAAAGAGAAACATTTCTTTCGTGAGTCACACTACCGTACACGTACACAGAGTGCGGAACCATGACGCGGAAGAAGAGGCCGGGCAGCTCGGCAACTCACGCACGCGCCGCCACCCCCCAAAGCTCACGCATTTGTTTTTCGCCCCCCTAGCCAGCACCGTGGAGAGGACAAAAAGAGAAGGGCCAAGTAACGGTACTGACGAGCTCGCACACGGCTCTTCCTCGAGCTGCCGCATCCTCCTCCCCCTCTATTCCCCCATAGCCAGATGAAGGCGGCTATTTATAGAGAGAAAGGGGGGAGAACAGGCGCCCACTTCGAAACAAAACAACCAGCGCCCGCACACACACACACACACGCACCTAGCCGACGCTCTTGTCAATCCGCCCAACTCTTTTTCTTCTAGGGCAACCCCGTTCGCTCGGCCAGCCAGAAAAGGCAAGAACGCCCCCCACGTAGATTAACAAGCCTCGCCTCCTCGTTCCTAGTTTATTCCTACGGTCGAAATCCACGCTAGCACTTCCAGCCACAATCACCCTTTTCCTTAAATTAACAGCGTTGGTCGGGGCAGCATGACCCTGTCGCGATGGTTTTCCAAATCCACCACAGCGCGAGCATTTCTTTTTCGTCTCGGGGTTGTTGTCGGCTCGGTTAATGCCGCCGTCGTCCCTTGGAGAAAGTAAACAGGAGAAGCGGAAAATCGCGTCGCGACGCCGACGTTGCCTTGCCGCCCCCCGCTGCTGCTGCTCCAGGGAGCGACCATCTTCTCGAAGAAGCCGAGCCGGAGAAAGCCCGTTTTCTTTTAAGACGAGCGCCCTCTCCTTTTATAACGGGCTCGGGAGACGCCCGTTTAATACGTTTTTTTTTTTTTGCTTTGTTTTCGGCGCCGGCCTGGTGAAAAGGCGGGAGTGGTGAGACCAGACGGACGGTCGAGCCCCAGTCGCGCGTGAGCGAACGGCACGACGGGAGTACAGATAGATATAAAGCACTCAAGCGGACTGCATACATTGCAAAGTTATTTACACCATTGAGGGTCTAAATCACTGTCTACAACTAACACCATTGCACCCTAGCAAGAAAAAAAAACCGAAATAAAACATCCTTAAGGGTATTTTGTCGTTTATGACACCATTACACTACAGCAAAAACGCTAGAACACACCCTTTCAAAAAGTGTTTTATCGTTAATTACACCCCTCCAAAGGGTGTTTGTTTTTTGAAAGGGTTCAAGAGTGTGTTAGTTACACACAGAGAGAATGTAAATCCCTTTACACTGTCGTTAATGCTCCTGAAAACGCAATTACCGCGGCAGCGAAAATATTCTCTGCGGGCGGTATTTTGATGTGAACGACGACATCCGCGGCGGACGTGCTAATACCACGGCGTATTCGTATACTTTTCTTCCGTGGAAACAAGGCAATATGCCCGAAGATTAACGTAGCCCTGAGAAAGCGGGGTTGACGCGTAGCTTCATGCGACGCTCCTCTTTGTCGTCACACATTCCTAGGTTACCTGCTTCGCTATACAGGCCCACGAAACACGTTCTACGCTGTGTTCACTTGACGGCGACAACGGGAGCGAAATGCGACGCAAAGCGAAAGTTTCCCACGCCGATGCTTCAAGCAGCTGGATGGCTCCCTCCTCCTCTCCTCGAGTTCTTCCGACCTGGCTTCGCTCTAAATAAACGCCGCCTTGTCTTGTACAAGTCCGGCACGATGGCTGACCGCGGCTCTACAGTATCGGGCCCATCTCGGAGCAACTCCACGCAACACAAGAGCAAGGGAGCGCCCGTGCCAGTTCAGTGACCTGCTGGTGGGCGCGCCAGCAGCCTTACGCGTGAGCACACTCACTGTGGCAGCTAGGCAAACGCGCGCGAACGTTTTAGTTTAGGCCCTCCTCCCTTATCGTTGTTTCAAAGACGACCGTGCCGCACGACCACGAAGCAGGGGTCTGCGGGATCGCCTGCGCCGCCGAGCTGTTATTACACACTGTAAAATAATTTACGCCCTTTTTGTTTCTAACAGCCTCACACCCTATCAAAAAACAAGGAAAAACACCCTTTAAATGGGCGTCGTCAACGTTAAAACACCTTTTGAAATGGTGTTTTCTTGTGTTTTTGCTAAGGTGTAAGGGTATTTCCCTTTTTGTTTTGTTTTTTGTTTGTTTTTTGGCTAGGGGTTAAGGGTGTTAGTTAGAGACAGTGATAAATCATTTTACACTGCAGTCGTACCTCGCCCACGCTCCCGCTGTTTCCCACAGAATGCATTGCGAGCGCGGTTAATATCTACAATGCACATGTACCAAAAGTATAAGACGTACGTCAAGAAACTAACGGCAGAATCACGTGGGTGAGACAAAACTTCGGCAAGGTAGCAACCTCAGTCCGGTGCCAACGTATTGAAAACACTCGCCTTAGTCTTAGATACACGTTCACCTGTCAACGACGTGGTCACGTAGTATGCCCTACACGTTGTACACACAACCTATGACACCCTTATCAGTGCTACAGCTAAGGCATTCGCAAACCAGTACGAGAGAAAACGGCGCCGCCACAAAACTGGGGCGGAGAGAAAATTCAGCTGCGCGTTGAAATTATGTGAAACTTTAATCTCTCGCTACCCAGCAATTCTAGCTGCTTCTTAGGGGCGAAGCCGCTTAGGGGCTGGGGCTGTTTGCGTCTCCTGTCGTCGTCCGTCTCATGTAGTCACGGTACTAAAACACCGGGAAACTCGTTCACGCCTCGCATCAGAACGTAACGCGTACTAAAAAAACACCGGGACACCCGTTTACGCCTCGCGCTATAGAGCTTCGTGCTTCAAAGACACGAGACTTTTACAGCTAACCTATGTACCTCTACCCCCCAACGGTTTCATCTCCGTAGGCAAAAACGCCAAGGCGCCAAGAATACGCTTTACACTGCATGCTTCGCCCCTCCCCAGGTTTCACGTTAGTGAAGATGGCCCGGGATTTTTTTTTTTTTTTTCCACCGCGGGCGTACGACCTGCATACGGCGAAATTACCCCCACAACGAGAACGCAAGCACAGCTCGGGATCCCCAGCGAACAGCGTTCCCACTCGCGCGTCTAAGGCGCCGAAAAACGCTCTTTCGTTTCCAGCTTGCACAAGGCCGCAAACGCATTCGCGTACGGGTGTACATAGTACACGCCAACAGTATAGAAAAGGGTCCGACGACGTGCACGGCGAACCGACAGCGGGGCTTCGCTCATTTCACTTATCGCGGGAGAAGACAGCTGCGTTCACGATAACGACGCGGGAGTCGATCAGCGCTAATTCCAGGCGGGGCCCCGCTCTAAGCGCGACACGCAAAGGTCAAACCTCGTAGTACTGTAATGCTGGGAAGCGTCCCTTTCGGATTTCGCCAGCGACGCTGTTTTCGCGACAAAAGAAATACGACAAACCGACAACTCTTGTCTCACCCTAATCCCCGTACACACTCGTAAATTAGAGACGAGAAATATCATTCCTCAATCAAGTTTTTTTGTTAACGATCATAAGTACGCGAGTATAGAAGGGTAAAAGAAGGTAAAAAAAAAACAGTTCTAGCAAGGTTTTCGCTATACACTATGGAAAAAACAAAGGCAAACTGTATCCGGCATTGCAGAGCTAAATGACCGGATGACGCCATGAGGCCCTTTTTTTTTTTTTTTTTTCTTCGCGCTCCCGGGCTGGCGAAGCTCTCTCACAGCCACAGTGTAAGAATATATTCTTACACCGTGCTCGGAGCCCGGATGAAGAAACCGCCTCTCATGAGCGCGCTCATTCGGGTCACGCACCACACGTGTCGTGCGAACTGTCTTGCCAAACCAAAGAGCGGCCGGCCAACACGGGTAGAAGCGAAAAAAAAAAAAGAACTGAAGTCCCAAGACCGGCGGAGAACCACCGGCGGACTGCAAACGAGGCATTCCCGAGTTCAGAAGCTGCAGCGCGTTCGTGGAGACTGCAGAGTGCTCGAATCCATCCCACCGATGTTACACGCTCTGCGTAAGCGTCTGAAACGCGTTCACCCCCCCCCAAAAAAAAAAAAAAGACGTGCGCGATCTGCCTCCAGACAGGCAAGCAAAGCCGCGCTGTTAATCCGAATTGAAGCGACCATGAATGCGCCGAGCATTATGAGACGTGCACGTTTATGCTGAGATAAAGTGAAAGATGCAGATGATACCTAAGCATATTTTAATAGCAGAGCTGTTTAAGCTTTTATTTCCGCCGTTCAGAGTTACCAGAAAACTCCGCCCAGCCGAGCGCACGTGAGTGTGCGCCTCGTGAGGCGCACCCGGTGTCGGCCATCTCGACCTTCGAGAACATTCGAGAACTCTTCGCCAGTTTACGTGCGTATCGCCCTGAAATGGGGCCGAATTCGCGCTACAGACGCCCAATTCGCGAAGCCGCTTGCAGCGGATTCTATCTAGCGCGTCCTAACGCGGTCCACCTTGGGTGAGGTGTAAAAGGCTGCGCACAAAACGACCAAGGCCTGCCAGTCATGGAGAACTCTCAGCGGCAAGTTCGGAGATCCATTCGAGGCGCAACATCCGGGTCTCCGACAAACGGAGAGGGACCGCCAGCTCTGGTGTTTCTCCAGCCTTGCATCACCAGTGGCAGCTAAAATAAAGCCCCTATATTTTTAGAGAAGCGAAACAGTTTCCTTTGGCTCGGTCGTTGTCACGTAATTATACGCCGCGGTTGTTGTTACGGCGGGGAGTCCCCTCTCCTGCGCCGAGGCTGAAGGTGTCTGCGGCGGCGCAGTGGAGCGCGCACCGAGTGTTGTGGAGCTAGCCGAGTGGAACATCACCAGCTGCGGACGATGCCGGTTGCGGGGTGTGCGGTTTCACTAACCTGGCCAGGAAAACGACGCGGGCGCCTAAGGGATTCTTGTAAAGTGTAAACGCGAGTCTCTCTTGCCTGACGGTGCAGGCACACGCCACTCTTGCCATTCAACCTCGTTTCTAAAATGATGCTACGAGGATGATGAGGATGACGATGAGAATGATGACCCCTTGACCCATGAGTAGGGATGAGACCCCCCCTGAAGCGGAATAACGGCAAATGCCACGTCGCCTGCGTAGATCACTTGACCTACCGCTATCTTTCTTGACCTATACGACTACTCATATTCCCATTCGGAGTATTGCCTGAGGCTAACTATGGCTGTGACGACTCTGGACCAGCCCCTTCTCCGCCTTTTCTCAACCAGTACTACACTGAGAGGAGCGCGATAGAAAAAAGAGAAGAAAAGGAACAGGAAGAGCAGGTGGATGCGTCTCCGTCGCGGCGGCCGTTGCTCGCTGGCATGCCTGGCAACGCATGCGCCCCCCTCTTTTGCTGGCTCGGCTTCTTCTGTCGGCGGGTTGAACAATGGATTTCAGACGGACCCTCGGTGATGGGACATTGAATAAACGAAGTGATTCCCGTTGAAGATGTGACCAACTAGCATGACCGGAGATGCATTCTACTTATCCGGCGCTTGTCTTCGCGTTTTTTTCCCGCAGTAAAAGGCGGAAGTCGCCCTTCACGCCAATGGAGAGTTTTAGCTTACCGTGTGTTCCGTGTGTGTACCGTGTGTGCCGGGACCCGACTGCGCATGCGCGCATTCATTCCCGTGAGAGGTAGCCGTTCCCTCAGTGCCCGCGCGCGCATGCCCAGTCGGGTCCCGGTACACACGGTACACGGTATAGGCACGGAACACACGGTAGGCGTCAGCGGAACTATACTCGGTGACAACTTAAGAACTGCACCGGAAGTTGCCGCTGTGCCTTATCACCGTAGCCGGATGTTTCTCCGCGCGGCGCAAGTAGGGCATTACTGGGAATATTTTGAACATGGCGTGAGCCGTTCCCGTAATTTTTTTGGACTTAATATGCTTATAAACGACTCCAGTGACGCCAAACAAACTGCGTGAGACAAGGCAGACGATATCACGCATTCATAGCAAACGCCTTTCAAAACGCGCGGCGCACTGACGTCACGGGCCCGGCGCTTTGGCGGAGTGATACATTACATGAGGTGGTGCCGTTCTTGAGTTGTAACCGAGTATAAGCCATCGTACCGGAACAAATGCGCGCATGCCCAGTCGGGTCCCGGTACAAATGGAACATACGGTACACACGGTAAGCTAGAACTCTCTAATAAGCCGCCTCCGACAGTGAGATCCCGCTGAAGGGGACTTCAGAGAAGGACGCGGCACAGAAGAGGCTTGTGGGCACGCGTGACGCAGCAGGACCCAGAGGGTAGGCGGATAGAACTTTCCTCCACCGCCGACGACCACGCGGAAGGGTTAAGGTCAATGGCACGCCGACAAGGCGCCCGCCTATCCTCCTCCGCCGCCGACCGAAGGCGTGGGACGTTTTGGTTCCTCGCGGGCAGCGTAGGTTACGCGGCCCAGGGAAGTTTGAACTGTCGAACAAAGAACACGGCCACAGCACGTGCCAACCGCGCACGACGATCTGCAGGATGAGCTCCAGTGGAGAGGATCGGACGCGGAAAATCGAACTCGGCATTAGAACAGTCACCCACAACAAAGGAGGGGAGAGGCAGTTAAGGGTGTGGCCAGGTGCAATAGGGATCGCACGCCCTACGAACCAACGTTAGGTCAGTTTGAAAACAAAGTGACCTAAGCGTTGCCACGAACTGAACAACGCTGACCAGAAGTAATTACGGCTAAGGCCGGGTGATTCCCGCTTATACTCTGTGTATCTCCCAGTGTACTGAGCCGACGCAGCGCGAAAATCCTCGCGCTTCGCACAGCTGAGGGAAGCCACCCTTCTGCATTAAACGAAGCTGTTCCTTTTTCTTCCGCAGAAACCCACGTGTTGACAGAAGACGGAAACGTCACTTCTGTAATCTCACTGCGATCTTGATTGATTGATTGATTGATTGATTGATTGATTGACTGATTGATCGATTGATCGATCGATTGATTGATTGATTGATTGATTGATTGATCGATCGATCGAGATGATGATGATTGATTGACTGATTGTTGATTGATGTTGATGGCTTGATTGATTGATTGTTGATTGATTGATTGATTGAAGCTACACCTGGGCTCTGAGGCGCACGCCATGCTGGAGGGCTCCGATTAATACAGACCGCTCGGGGATCTTTAACGCAGCCGCCACTGCCGGGATCGATCCCGTGTCCTTGGGCTCATCCGTAACACACGCCTTCCCACTGAGCCACTTCTGCGCGTTCACTACGAGCTAATAATGACACGTGCATGAGACTAGACGTAACGATAGAGCCCTCTTAGCGGCCAATTAACTGTGGGGGTCGATAGGAGACTCGCAGCCATTCACTGTTGAGCAATCCCGATAAAGCCGTCTTTGCTGCAAGCCATTTTTCTTGCGGCGTTTTTGCCCGGGGAGCACAAAATATAAGGAACCCTAAGCCCATAAGGCTTCCCTGTCAAGCCGCGAGACAGCCGCTACGACGGAGCGCCGTGTGGGTCTACTTGGGTCCAGCCAGCGAGCTACGACAGGGCGAGCCCCGAAAGTGATCTGCACTTGAAAAACAACGCGCCCGCCAGCCACAACGCGCAACACAATAATTACCCGGGGCAACAACAATGCGACCACGCCAAAAACCGTTTCGGCCCCACCACCACGCCTGCAGCCGGCCCTTTCTTCCTCCACGCTCCATCAGCGCGGGAGGTTGGTTGACAGGAAACAACTGACCTACATGTAAAATGTGCGGCACGCCGAGGCAGGCCCGCACACGATTTGTACAAAAGTATCATCACGCGCCTCCGCCGCTGCAGCTATGCAAATTGCGGCGGGCAGCGGCGCAGTCCTGACGTTTCTAATCCCGTCGCGGACGCGGAAAGCGCGGCCAGTGAACCGGGCCAGTCGACGGCCGCCGAGGTCGCCTCTGACGTCGCCGTCGTCTTTCTCGAGCCACTTAACTCTGACCGCCGCGAAGATACGCTAAACGAGGGAGGCGCACTGACGGCTCTAAAAAAAGGGGTGGTGGTGGGGGAGAAGACGAAGAAGGGTTTTTCGGGCACTAGTTCTGCCCGAAGGGCAGGACTGTACGACACTGACGTCGGCGCACTGAACATTCGCTGGCGCTGTACGAAAAACAGAGTTTCCGTACTCGCATACTTATCCTGCCTCGCCCGAAGGATATTTGAAGCAAACTACTACTACTGCTCTCTCTCTCTCTCTCTCTCTCTCTCTCTCTCTCTCTCTCTCTCTCTCTCTCTCTCCTCTCTCTCTCTCTCTCTCTCTCTCTCTCTCTCGCTCGCTAACGAAAAAAAGCAGCGCAAAGGAACAAGGCATGCACTGCGATCACTGCCAACTAATTATTATTCAGAAGAACAAACAACAAAATAATTATTTCACTCGTTTCTTTCCACTTTCGCTTTCCTCTTTTTAAGTATAGCCTCACGCGTCAACTATCCCGCTTAGTTCACTTGCACAGTTCTCTCTTTCGTTCCGCAATTTCACGATCGTTTGTGCAAAAAAAGAGGAGAAACTGGAGCACTTTTCAAGAGGTATTATTCGCGCGAGGGCCCTTTCCAGCGGAGGAATCGAGCGAGGTTGCGCCAGCGCAAGCAGACGGACGGGCGGACGCCCGCTCTGCCGGCTCCTTCGCTCACACGGACAATGCGACTGGACGAGACAGACTCATACTGGTCGGTATTGCCGGTGTCTCGGAGCACCCACCCTGAATGGTTCGAGTTAAGAAATTAAACGAGAAACGTCGCGTCGTCTCTCTTCTTTTGCCATTTTCCCTTAGCAAGACAACCGCAGTTGACTCTAGCGAATCCCGACTTTTAATGCGTAGCATTCTTTGCCGCGTACCTCCCCAGCCAGGACCGTGTAATGCTCTGCATTTCCACAAAAATGCAAATATCACGGAAGTTCTGCATTTTTGATATCTGCATTTTTGCCGAAATGCGGATATCACGGAACTTCCACCTGTAATCGCTATAATAGCGTAAATGGGGAATAAGCTGGTCGCACGAAATTCTGAAAAACTTAAAAAGGAAAAATACAAAAAGAAAATACGGAAAATGGCAATCCGTATAACACCCTGCACATTTCCACAATAACGCAGATTTCGCGAATGTTCCACTTCGAATCGTTATAAAAGCGTAAATGGAGATAATTGGTCGGACAAGATTTATAAAAACCAAAAACTTAAACACACACTTAAGACAAGCGGCATAAGATTGCTACGCACTTGTATAAAATTCTCTGAATTTCTGCAGAACTTTTTTTTCGGGCTCGCGCGATGATCACGGCCGTGATTACACTAAACATTAAAAGAAAACCAAAACCGGTAAAAAGGCAGCCTTAAAAGCATTGGGAAAATGGACGGATTGCAATTTTAGCCGCTCCTTGTTGCTCCTCCGAGAGTTCTCTGAACGAAGTCAACGCTAAACAACACGCCTCCGGCTGGTACGCATCGGCTACGACCACCGATATTTCGCGCACCGAAAGCGAACACGGTGACGAGATGTCGGCAGCCGTCGTGGTCGGGAGGATGAGGTCGAACCGCTGACCTCGTGCCCGTGGGCTGGGCCCACGCGTCCGGGTGCGAACGTACCCCACCCCCGAAACGGCCCACGCCCGGGGGAAGAACCCCCGTGCGCCGTCGTGCCCCGGGGCCGCGCGACACAAAAGCCCGGCCGTCGAGACGTTCTCCGTTCCGGCGGCTCGAAATAGCACCTCCCGAGACACGACCCGGTATGCCACCGGGAGAGCCCGAACACGCGTGCGACCCATCTTCTGGGCCAGGGGTTCAGTAAGCGGCAGCGACAGGGCCCCGGCCGCCGTCTGCCTGCTCCGGGCAGCACATCTGCGCCTTTTTCGCGAGCGAACAAGGGCTGCGTGGCTCGGAGCCTGCCTACGACTACGGGCAGGTATCCGGCCGGTGTAACGTTATCTCAACACAGGAGAGATAACGTTACACCCGCCCGATAACAGCGAAGCAGCGAATCAGACGGAATTCGCTGGACGTCACTGAACGCGGTCGACTTGGAAATGCGAGCCGTTGACACTCGCTAATACGGCACCGTCTGGAAAGGTTCGTTCGGGTCGTTCGGAGCCGATAACCCTCCGATCGCGATAAAATGGTACGCAAACCGATCTCGCAGATCCGTCAAGATCTGAGCCCAAGGACGCGCGCGTTAGATTCCCGGCCGCGGAAGCCGCTTTTCTGACGGAGACGAAAAGCGAAAACGCCCGTGTGTTCCGAGATTTCGCCGTACGTTAAAGTTCCCGGGTGGTCCCAATTAAGCAGGAGCCTCGACTACTGCGCGCCTCATCGCCTGTGTAGCGTCGGCGCGTTAAACGTCATAATCAATCAAGATCCGTCGCGTTAAGCCCTGACGTCAACAACGAGCGGTGTTTGATCATCTGCGCAGCGAGTAGGTAAAACAGTGTCCTAGTAAGGCAATCGCTGGCGTTTGTTAATCATCCGAACTGTGGTAAGCAAACACAAAATATACATGTATCGATGCACCACGTATACGCATGCGTCGACACACTGCTAAGCATTGAGTAGCGACATTGATCGCTTGCCAGTTCTGCCGTACCCGAGGCGGGAAAAAAAAAAAAAAGCAAACTTTTGCCCCACTGCGCGAAAAAGTTGCAGCGACACACACGCGTCGCGTTTGCGCAAAACGCGGAGATATGACCACGTCGCCTCCTAGACGGGCTGTCAGCACAACCGTCGAGAGGCTGCAGAAAACGACGCTTCACCCCGAAACACACCGCCAAGCCGACAAACTGAAAGCGTTCTCGCAAAATGTGCCTGTCAATTTGCATCCAGCAACGTCATGACCCTCCCTCGTGAATTCGGCTTCCCCGCATTACACACAAGCTTACAGTGAAGAGTATTTCACAGGCCTTCATTCCCCACGACTGTTTCCGGCACGCAAGGCCCGAAACCCGTGAAGCCGCCTGGCAACTGTCGCAGTCAAAGGCATGTTCCAATGACGGCTTCGTCCATCGTTCAGCGTACAAGCGCGCGTTTTAACTAAATGGCGTTATTGGAAAATTCCATAGGTTCCAACTGCAGTGCTAAGAGAGAGATAGCAAACCATCCCGCATTTCATGAAGCAGCGGTTACAGTTAACGGGACCCTGCAACACATTTCAAACTGTTTTTCTAAATGTCAAATGCTTTCAGACCATAGTCAAAAAACACATCCAGTACGTAGAATAGATGGTCACTAAGTGCATCAGCCACAAATTGCCGCTCTATGCCCACCAGGTAACTTGGAAACGTGCTCAAACGATTTTTGGCTCTTTCCTGAGTCCTGGCGTCCTTTTAGCGCTCGAGTTACGTCATTACAGTTGTGTAGCGTCTATTGCCCGATTTATTTCGGTTGCACCAATAAACGCATTCCACAGCTACTTTAAAAAAGAAAGCTCCAAAAGCAAAGCTTAAACGGAAGGCGTAGCTGCTGCGACGAGCAAATCACGCAGCGCCGCTCCGTGCTGGCGATAACAATAGCTTTGACAATCCTTCCAGATGCGAAGGAAAGAGTGAAAACGATTATCGAAGTGTTGCAGGGCCCCCTTAAAGGAGCCATGAAGAGAAAATGCAACTTCGTTTAATTTGAAAGAACTAGGATTCAGTATCTCACTCAGCTCCATTACAGTCCCAAGAGATGCTTTTTAACGAAAAAAATGCAAGTATTGAAAAACTTTCAAATTCAAAGAATGACGTCATACGGGCCAACAATAAAACATAATTTTCAGTGCGTTAACTGCACGTTAGCATTCAAGTGATGCGGTCAAATGGAACTAGAGGCCCCATTACAGACGTCCAGTCGCGTGTCGTCGCGACAGGTCAGTTAGGCGGCCGCCATTCGCACAAACAAGGTTCCGTGACGTCATAGAAAAGTTGCGGTTATTTGGCTAGGGGGTCCGGACTGCTTCACGAGTTTTCTTTAACATCTCCGTTATTTGTTCGAAGATTTCGATGATATTGGTATCATTGTTATCGGGACTAAGCAGTCTTTTTAATATACCCAACTTGTATTTTGTCTTTACGGCTCCTTTAAGTCCGTTTGCCGGCCCAATGCTTGTTGCAACGAGGCTTTACTGTAGCCCACGGATCTTACTCCGCACTGTAGCCGAAAGAGGACTTTTTTTTATCGGTGACGTCACCCGTCCACAGGCGGCGCATGCGCAGAACTCACCTGAGCCGGCCCGGGAAGGCACCGTCGTCAGGGGCGGGTCCGAGGCCACCTGCGAGGGGGAAAGTAAAACAGCGAATCAAGCACGCGTCGACTCGCTTGCTCCTCACAAAATGAGGGCACACACAACCAAACCCTTCATTCTAAATGTCAACGCCAACAACTCGATACTGCACTAGGGAAGTTTCAGTTCGGTCGCAAGCTCGGCGAAAAGAACGTTCTACGCGCGTACTCTCAGCCAATCATCATATCGCACTCAAGTGCAAGCGGAAAACTCTTGGTGCGCATCTTGTACCGACAGGACCCCTTCCTTTCACCATTTAGAGCCCGCCTAGGGCTTTACTGTTGTACTAAAGCCCAAAACGGGGCAGAAACATCAAACGCCCACGGCGCCCGCATCAGGAACTACACCGCAATGACATCTCAATGACTGGAAGCGCTGTTTGATGCTATCCTAATCCTCGAGATGATGTTATTTTTATCCAGAGCTCTGCAATATACACCAGTTGGGAAACTGCGCTTCACAATCCGGGCGGCGCGGTGCCCCCTGCTTCGTTGAAGCTGAGTGGCAAGTGTACGGGCTGGGCACGTAGGGGACAGAAACTGGACCTCGCTAAACATTCACTTACGAAAACGTAATAGAATAAAGCTTGCTTTTCAAATGACAAAACATGACGTAATATTAATTTGTTTCCGCGTTTTCTCTATTGGTAGCAGCCGCAAGCACTTGAGCTGCTGCCGACCGATGACAGGCTAGTCAGCTTGCCCCATTACGCTTTCCACGCACGGGGGGGAGGGGAGGGGCACTGCAGATTGGCTTTTGATACATGGGGCCAATGGGGAGTTTCGTAATTGGTAATATCGAGTAACTCTGATTTTTACCTAGTGACTGATTTTTATCTGCTTCATGGTTAACATCGACTCTTTGCTTACACGGATTAATAAACGCGCCCGCAGTCCGCAAAACTCCGCCCTGCCGACAATCCAGCGCGACACCAAACTTGACGTCACAACATCCGCGAAAGAAGCATGCTGGGAACAGAAATGGCCTTGCGAACCTCTTTTTCTCGCAGCGGCCGATAGAGTAATTACGGACATTTATGGCTCACTGCTGCTGCGTCGTTTAAGGTACCAGACATCCGAGTCTCGGTGGTACACTTTCTAAATGCAGCTACACCCTGCCGCACTTGGTAGTTACGTTCACAAAAGTCCCCAGTTTGACGCTTAATTCGATGCACTGCTGAGCGTTGACCTGACCGCGATACAAGTTCGACATTTCCGAGAAAGAAGTCTCGTGGAGTTGTACTGGTTCCCCCCCCCCCTCCCTGTTTATTATATTTTTATCAGGTTCAACAGAAAATACGACAGCTTACATCGAACGCCACTACTGATACCACCCACTATCAATACGACGACTAAGCGCGCACTGAAAACAACCTACGAGGTTCGTCCGCGCGGAGTGCCATTGAGGGCCCAGGATATCAAACTGCACGGTCTGCTCGGAATAACACGGCAGCTTACAACCGACCATTGAACGATCACTCACAAGAGCATCCTACGTATTTACAATGGAGCATTCGATAGACAATTGGTTCAACGGCCTTCGCAAGTACTCTCAAACGGCCGTGTGGAGGAGGTATAGATAATCAGGCGATGTTAGTACTGCGCGCTTCGTAGCGTTGTGTACGAAATTCCTCTGTCGCGTGGCAGACACTATATCGGCCAGACCGGCAGATGCTTAAACGCTCGCCTACAAGAGCACAAGAACAAGGTCAGGAGCGCTGCCACCGACGGCCAGCTAGCTGGCTGCCCACTGTAAAAAATGTGTCTCGGGAAACCCGTGTCATCCTCTGTACGACCAAACAGCCGTCTTGTATTTTCACCGCTCGGGCCTGACAAGAGAAATTGTGGAAGCGGCAGGGATAGCAAGGTCGGGGGATCAATGCGTCAGCAGGCCGTAGCTTTATCGAAACTGGAATTGAATTTCTTGTCGTAGGCGGCACGTCACTGTTTTTCTTGTTTTGCCCACCGTTTTTGATGTTTTCCTTTCTTTTCCCCTCTCTTCATGCTGACCAGACGTGTTTATAAGCGCTGGTTCTGCAATAAACTTTTTGCTGAAAGGTAGCGCTTGTCCCGTCCACTCCTCGTCCTGTGTTTTTATTTGGCGATTGTTTTCCGCCTGACGATGAACCAACACGCCCAAACCTTTTCCCTTCTTCACAAACCTGAACGGCTGGTTTTTACGCCACAAAAACTGAATCTTGTCACCCCCCCCCCCCCTTTTTTTTTATGTTGTCGTTTCAGGCCCCGAACTGCGCACTACCTTGACACGCCCTGTCGAACAGCGGGGCACGCGTCCATCGCACAAATGGGCACGCGTTCGGCAAAGAAACAAGACCGCGCCGTGTCCAGTTTTTTCTCGCGCGTACCAAAACCACCGCTCTGCATGCCTCCCTCTTCTCGGAAGACTCCCAACTTCTTATTACCGCTACCCGCGGGCACGTCGCACCACAGCGGCGGCAGCCCTATCAGCACAGGCGCCGCCGCCTTCACGGGCTTAAAACGGGGCGAGCGAGGCTTAACGAGGCGACCCACTTCTTCGAGACGACACGCTCTCGGCGAAGACAACAGCGCAGCAGCGGCACGCGGCCAAATGAGACTGCTGCACAGTTTGTCAGCCATCCCATTCGGAGAGTCCCTGCCTCGACGCCTTTTCTTGGCAATTGCTACTACAATGTAATTAAGAGGCGAGCGGCGGCACTGCCTCTCTATTTTCTCCCGCGCAAAGAGCTTCTTTCCGGATGAGTTGCATGCAGACCGCATCTCTCCTCCGCCATGCATCACTCGACATTTCTAAATTACCTGGTAGGTGGGAAAAGAAAGCTTCCGTATTCAGGGATCGCAGTGGTTAGAACCAACGTACAATCACCGCATACAAAAGAAGGGCGGGGGGGACTATGCGGCGCATAGTTTTAGACTGTGAGTGCATCCATTCAAATATTCAGGAAGGAAATATTCCGCTTCAGAAGCCGAAGGACTTCAGGGTAGCACAGAAGCAGTTAACTTCACGGCTGTCGAGGCGACTAAAAGATTAGAATGCTGGTGGAAGAAAAGTAGAGAGGGGGAATATGACCTAGGCCAGCTACCACCTGCAAAAGAAAAAAAAGTATTTTGTGCTACCCTAAGAGCAGCGCTAGTATATAAAACAGATAAGTTTTTTTTAGGTAAGATGACACGTCACCACTCCGTTTCAAACGGGATACCACTACCAATCAATCAATCAAAGCAGCAAGAATTAGGGTTGTACGCGTAAAAGCTACACCTGCGTGCGTCTTAGCAACGAATCAGTTCCGACGGCGGCGGATCTCAAATTAATCACACTCTAACACACGGCTGTTACTACAGCGAGAGTTCTACCCCCCACGGTGGCTCAGTGGCTAAGGCGTTGTGCTCCCGAACACGAGGACGCGGGTTCGATTCCCGGCCGCGGCGGCCGCTTTTCTGATGGAAAAAAAAAAAGCAAAAACGCCCGTGTGTTCGAGATTTCGGCGCACGTTAAAGATCCTCACAAGGTCAAAATTAATCCGAAGCCCTCCACTACAGCGCGCCTCATCACCTGCGTTGCGCCGGCGCGTTAAACCGGCGACATGACGGTGGCATGAGGCCACTGTCATGTCCGTAACCAACATGGAGTCGGACTACTTCCTGCCACTGCTCGAATGCGGCCAAATGCGGCTCGATAAGTTTCTTTCACCGGCCGGCCAGAGTTAAAAGGCGAACATTTTACGCGTGCACAGGAGTACATTGTCAACCCCGCGATTTTCGGAGTGAATCGACACCAATACGACAATCAATATCTCTCAACTTGTTTTGACACGTGACGAACAGGATCCCGGCCCTCGGTAAATAAATTTCGCAAAATTTCTACTGAAATTAGATGTAAAACAGATGGCTAAAAATGGAACTATTCACAGCCACCTCAAGTGAAGCTTTCCGAAAAAGAAAAAAAAAAAAAAAAGAGGCAGGTCGCGCAAGAAGCACGACCGCCACAGGGCGGTCAGACCTCTCCGCTCACTGACACTGATTCGCATCGACCGGCAGGCAGCCAGGCGATCGCCTTCTGTTGCGCCAAGCGAGGAAGGCGGGGTGAAAAACCGAACAAGAAGAAACGGCGTCTGCGCGGCCGCTGCACACGGGGAAACGCTATTGAATCGAGGGGAAACGGCACCGAAGACCGTGTCCTGGCCGCAGCCGCGCGCTTCCTGGGTCGTGTTCACTTCCCGGTTCGCTACAGTGACCGCCAAGAGGGTGACAGCGGGAATATCGCGTCGCCTTACAGACCGCACGGAGATCGCACTAGCTTTTAGCAAATCGAGGTAAGGATACTGCTCGAATCGATCCCAATTATCACAGAATAATGACAAGCTAGGCGCTACATCCCGTTCCAAGATGCCGTTTTTTTGAGCGTTTAACCCGCACTAAAAATGCGAAAATTTCAGTTGCAAAGTAGGCGTGCGGATAACACGCGGGGTTTTTCCTTCAGTTATGCTTCACGGCAATGCGCGTTGTGCCGTGAAGCTGCAGCACTGCGCGTTGTGCAGTGAACAGTGAGGACTGCGGCTCAAGTAACAGCTCTAGCAAGAGCACTGACACCGAGTGAACTGTGATTTTCGCCTTGCAGTCAGCGTATTCTGCTTGCTAAATATAAGTTCTTTCTGTCTACACAGTATCTGATGCGTTGATTGAACACTAGCTTCCGTGAAGCCTTTCCTCTACCAAATGTGCGGGCAATACGCGAGGATTTCTTTCACGAAACTGTCTTCGTTAAACACGATACTTCGTAAAAAACGGAGATGATTTGCCCTCACTTAACTCACGACACACTTCGATTAAAGCGAATTCGTTACAACGAGCGCTTCCGGGTATACATCGTTGGGAAGACCGATTACGCGGTGAGCATCAGGTATCAGCCTCGACGTGCCGTGCCACGACACGGGACGCGTCGGGGGACGAGACAACGGGTGTCCACTAGGTCGCCCCAAGGTCGCGCCAGGTGAAGGAAGGGATGTAGTGTTAGTGGATAATGGTACAGAGTATGCCCCAAGGTCACGCCAGGTGAAGGAAGGGACGTAGTGTTAGTGGATAATGGTACAGAGTATCGGCACTCTTTTCTCCCATTCTTCCGTGCCGCCGCCATGATCATAGGTGAATTAGCATTACGTGACATTTGTTTACACTGCGACGGTACACGAGCGCCGCCATTTTGTGGTTTATGCGTTTCAGTCGGCCAACTCTTGTAGACTTAGCCTGTCCTCCCTGCTCTCCGGCTGCGCGCGACTGACGTCGTTCCAAACGCGGATCAAAGTTAGCGCGTGTATACTCGGTTACAACTCAAGAACGGCACCACCTCATGTAGTGTATCACTCCGCCAAAACTCCGGACCCGTGACGTCATGCGCGCGCGTTTTAAAAGGGGTTTGCTATGAATGCGTGATACCGTCTGCTCTCACGCAGTTTGTTTGCCGTCACTGGAGTCGTTTATAAGCCTATTAAGTCCAAACAATCACGGGAACGGCTCACGCTACGTTCAAAATATTCCCAGTAACGCCCTACTTGCGCCGCGCGGATAAACATCCGGCTACGGTGATAAGGAACAGCGGCAACTTTTGGTGCCGTTCTTAAGTTGTCACCGAGTATAGCAGCATTTCAGCAGCAAAGTGTGTCCGAAGACGCCGCTTTGCTGCATCTTCTGCAGTGTTGTTAACGAACGACCCGGTCGAAGTTAGCGGCGAGGCCGTAGAAGCGGTAATCTCGAAACACTGATAAACACCAAAATGGCCACCGTTGCGGACTGGCGTTCCTCACAGGCGGTACTCTGAGAGCTTCTTTAGTGACCCTAGGGCCAAACACACACCAGCGCCCAGAAAGAGCGGCCGCGGCACGAGACGCGCCAAAAAAGAATCGGCCGGCCCGCGCCGACCCTCGAGCAGCAGCAGCCGCGCGGAGGAAAGAGAGGCAGACCTCTCCACGTGCGTTTCCTCTTCCTCGGTGCGGCCGGAGGAAGGAAGCGGCAGGTGAGGTGAGGAGCGCGGCCGCCTAACGGAACGCGCGCGCGTGGCCGGAAAAAAGAAAAAAAAAGAAGAGAACGACGTCGCCGCGCAGGCGGAACGCACCGCAAGCGAAAGCCGACGACGACGACGCCTCCTGGAACGACCGAATGTGTAAAGGAAATCCGGGATGCACCTGCCACTCGTGCGAAAAGGGAGGCAACTAACTCTACAAGCGTCAAAATGGGCTATTTCAGTACATTCATGCCTTTTCGGTACCGATTTCAATAAAGAGCTGTACCACAGCACAGAATCGGTAACGGTACGGTACCCGGTACACCTGCGCATACGCACAGCCAGTAGCCGCGCCGGAGGCGATGAGCCTCCGGATTAGTTTTGTTTGTCTCCAACGTGCGCCGAAATCTCGATCACACGGGCGTTTTCGCTTTTCGCCTCCACCAGGAAAGCGGCCGCCGCACCTGGGAATCGAACCCGCGTCCTTGGGCTCAGCAGCACAACGCCATAGTCCCTACGTCACTGCGGCGGGTAAGGACGCCGGTTATATCCCGGCCGCGGCGGCCGCTTTCCTGGTTGAGGCGAAAAGCGAAAACGCCCATGTGTTCCGAGATTTCGGCGCCCGTTGGAGACCCCCCAGTGGTCAAAACTAATCCGGAGTCTCATCACCTCCGGCGCGCCTCATTGGCCAGGTGCAGCTTCGGTGCGTGAAACCTTAAAATATGAATTCTTTCCACGACCCCTTTAGCACAAACACACGCAAGCTCTGGCGATCCATTTGCGTTCTCAACTATAGTATCAGGAGCATCTCGTATGTGTACCTAAGTTCCTTGGACGCTTATTTCACCAGATGCCCGTTTTATCTGGTAAGGTAAATCAACCTTAGTTTATTTCACCACTCCCCCACCCCAACCCCATAGTTTGTGCAAAGCCAATTTGCCTTTTACGGCGACCGCCACAAATACGAGGGATTACACAACCTCGCACGATTGGCGCCGCGACAGTGTACGGAAAAACAACGGTACGCAAAAGAGTTCCCGACGGAGCACTCTAGACAAATCATGGATGGTGTTGACGCAAAGAACCGCCGCGCCCGCCTGCCTCTTAGTACCTACACGTAACCTAGCTTGTGTCCACAAATATTATCGCGCCAACTTCCGCCGCCATCAAATACAACGGCGTTTTCTACCCCCTTCTATTCTCTCGGTAGCCAGGTGCGCTAATAAGCTAGAAAGCGAATTTAATTTAAGTAGTGCACTTTGGGCTTTCGCATCTCTAGTGCGCCCTGCCGGTGATGACATACGGAGCAGAAACTCGGCGCCTTACTAAACAACTTGAAAGCAAACTCGGGTAGGTTGAACGGGCCACGGAGCGAATAATGTAAGGAGTAACACTCAGGGACAGGAAACGAGCTGTTTCGATAAGGGAACAAACTCGAGTAGATCGTATCATACGAGAGAGAAAAAGGGGGCACCGACCAAGTAGTGAAAAAAGAAAAAACTTAAAAGACGTTTCGGCTCTCCCGCACGGGAGCCTTGTACCCTCCCCACCAGACGGGCGTCCGTCAAACCCTTGAGTTCATCAGATGATACCATTGTGCAAGTGAAGAAAAAGGAATGGGCTTGGGCTGGACACGTACTCGGGCGACGTGACAACCGCTGGACCGCCATGGTAACAGAGTGGATACCGACAGACGGGTCTAGGAGCAAGGAATCGATTGATTGTAGGGCTTAACGCGCCGACGCAACTCAGGCGATGAGGCGCGCCGTAGTGGAGGGCTCCGGATTAATTTTGACCACCTGGGGATCTTTAACGTGCGCCGAAATCTCGTACACACGGCGTTTTTGCTTTTCGCCTCCATCAGAAATGCGGCCGCGGGAATCGAACCCGCGTCCTCTAGGAGCAAGGGAAGGCCAATAACACGGTGGAGGGACGAAATAACGAAATGCGGAGGCAAAGAATGCACTCGAGCAGCGCATGACAGGAGCGGTTGGAGGTCGATGGAGAGGCCTCCGTCCTGCTTTGGACCTGAGTAGGCTGTTGATGATGATGATTACGATGGTGATCATGTCTAACACGAGCCACGTATCTCTAGTCAGGAGGAAAATGTGCGGCATTGATTTCTTTTTCGCGAACTCCGTTCTGTGGTCACTCATCGCCGCACACCGAACACCCCACTCATGATTTGTAGCCGCAAACCGCAAAGGGGAGACGTCGGGAGATGAGCTGGCAAGGCGTCGTCGACGCGAGTCGAGCAAACCTACAGCGCGGAACGTGTACTGCGAATGTGGTACCGCACTTTCTCGATTACTAGCACCGCATCCCCTCTTCAGCAAACAACGTTTCAAAATGTTGCCGACATATCAAAGTGGACGTTTCCCGGGATCTAACACTTGGAAATATAACAGACAACGCTTTCGAACATTTTTCGGGTGCACCTACGTTTCCACGCGTGTTTTGGAAGCGAAAGAAAGCCTGTTAATATACTTATCAACGGCCTCTTTTTCACCGATAGATCGCGTTAGCGTCTCTTCACTTTTGTTTCACCGTCTTTTGGCACGGAATACTTCAGCAGGCAAACTTGTGACACACGCCAAAGGGGGACAGCTTCCCCAGAATCGAAGTTCTGCACGGCCGGAACGCCCCTGTTTGATTCACGTGCCGATACGTTCACTCCGTCACGCGCTGCTTGCTTCCCCGCTGGTTCCGTTCTGGCAAGTTTTGGAGAAGCAGAGAGAGAGAAGAAATATATATATATATATATATATATATATATATAATATATATATATATATATATATAGGGAGTAGTAGAACTTTGAAGATGGTAGAGAACACAAGAGAAGAAAAACTTCGAACAAGGTAAAAGCACGATTGTGGCCTACGTTTCAGCAAAGAGAACTTGCTTTCCTCAGGACCTCAGGGCCCTGAGGAAAGCAAGTTCTGTTTGCTGAAACGTAGGCCACAATCGTGCTTTTACCTTGTTCGAAGTTTTTCTTCTCTTGTGTGTATATATATATATATATATATATTATATATATATATATATATATATATAGAGAGAGAGAGAGAGAGAGAGAGAGAGAGAGAGAGAGAGAGAATGAAACGTTGATCTGAAATGAAAAGTCTTGATTGGGCTAGGCAAGGTTCCCTGCTTCCAAAGCCCCCGTTTTCTCTACCCCGTCTTGGCCCTAAGGATCATACACGTCCGAACCCCAGGGTCGGAGCTGGCCAGGGCTGCCTCCCATAGCTCATATAACTCGGTGTTGGTGTTTACTGAGGGCCGCATAATACGGCAACCCCAGGATTCATGGAATAGGGTGGACACTTCACCGCACTAGTAGCATGCGCTTGAGAATTTCTCGGGGAACATCTTCGCCAGTCTGAGGAGGGCGGGATAGGTGTTCACCTGTATCTCATTGGCCCACGCAGGCACACGCTGCTCATATGCAAAGTGTTGCGGGTGATCTTTGCGCTGCGCCGTTGTCACGGAGGCTGCCGATGCGAGGCCGCAAACAAGTACACAATAAAACAAAGTAAACCAAAGACTACACATGTGCAAACCGATTAATGATTGCGTTTTTTTGTTTGTGGTTATCGGGTGCAATAGTTTTCCGCCACGTGGGAGACTGATCTGTATATATGACCAATGTTTTCTTCGAAATAAATCAGTTGTGAGTGCAGCGCTGTCCTGTCTAACTCTCGTTCTTTTTTGTGCCGTGTTTTCGCGCGCTGGATTGTCAATCATGAACTTTCACCAACTCGCCCAAATCACAGTCCTCTTGTACACAATAATATAAAATTAGGAAAAAAATCATGAATTGATTGCCCCAAAATAATGAAAACCGAATCCAGTGTCTCTTTATAGACGTTTCAGGGGCTGCGGCGCTCTCTCGTGACTACTTTTGGTACCAACGTCACGGTAATACTGAAACTGAATACTCTGCACTTCACCGCTTTCACGCTGACTGATACTTCTTAATTTCTTTTATTTATTCTTCACAGCGGCGGCCATTTTCCTGACCTGAAAACAACAAAGCTGTTTTTCAAAGTGGGTATGCTTCAGGATCGAAGCACTCTACGCACCCTATGCTCTCAATAAAAAAAAAAATTCCACCTCGTGCCTATTATAGTCGAGAAAACACGGCAGTCGTTGCGCGGCCACCGCGGCGAAACGCGGAACACGCGGCGTGCCGACACCGAGAGTCCGTTTCGTTTCAACACAGCAGCCGCCGCCGCCGCCGAGACCAGGCTTTTCTTTCTTCTTCCCCTTTACCCCAGTATGCGGCGAAGCGGGCGAGCCAGCCGGCTACCCTTGGTGTACCGGTTCGACTCGTCTGGCGAGCGGCGCTGAGGTGAACGCGAGCACCTTCGCTCCCCCCTCCCCCTTTTCCGCGGCTGCTGCCCTTTTCTTCTCCAAACGGGAAATAATCAGGCGGCAACTGATTGCCAGAACTAGGACGGACTGCGGGCAGGAGGAGGCCTTTGTGCCTTTCGCTCTCGCCCGCCGCCTTTTCTTCGTCTTTTCGGTCGCCACTTCGCTCGCGTCGGAGACCGAAACCGGTGCGCGCAGACCTCGACGGCACGCACTCGGCGGAGCGAATGTGTAAACTCCGGGTGGCTTATATTATATATAGCGTCCACAGCGAAGACGTGTTTTCCAAAGCGGGACGAGAACCTGCTTCTGTGGCGGCGGTGGTACGTACACTGGCAATTAACACTGGGAATACACTGGGGAATACACTGGCAATACACTGGGGAATATACCGGCGGCGTGATCCGAACAAAAAAAAAAACCGGCTTGCGCGTTACATGACTAGTGCACGAGTGTGATCGGACGAAGATTGCGCTTCTTCAATCAGGAGCAACGCGACCGCGCGACTTCGAGGCTTTTTTACAGAGCGATAGTATGCACTGCTTCAAATCACCCAAGGGCGGCAGCGGTACTTCTCGCAATGTTCGGCGCACGAGTTTAATGCGTGTCGCACACACGACGCCGCAAATAAAGCGGGCGCGACGGCCAGACTAAGCGCGGCACAGTTCTTTTGTTTTACGTTGACAAAAAGTCGTAGGATTGAGTTGAACGAGAGAAATAAATGCGGGGCAGGGCGTAAGTAGCCGATAGCAGCGCACGCATTTACGTCACATGTAATTCTTGCCTTGTGATTCTTTTTTTTTTTTTGCAGATTATTACTTCGACTTGACGCTAAGTTACCCGCGTTAGAGGGAATATACATGCAGTACCCGAATGACCAGAAAACTAGACACGTTACTGTGCCAAGACCAGCCCACAGCGGCAGACGGCCAGCCGTCAAGCTATTCAATAGCTCACGTCTTCATTGGCGTGCGAGACGGCGGCCACAAGTACCGGACTTTACGGAATAGAACGTGCTACGAAGCAGCAAATCGGCCAGCAAAAAGCGAACAACAACGCGGACAAGGGATGGGGTGGAGTCAGATGTTGCAGCCGTCTTCGCTGCGGGCTAACCCATTCGTTAGCGGTGTGGCGGATCACGAACAGCAACAAACTCCATCCGCGCCAAGTCCACCCGCGCCTAGCGAGTCTAGCGAAGATGGATTCCGGCTTTCCGCTGCTGTGGATTGATGAAGACAAATTCATCGGAGCGCAACTAATCCGTATCAGCCTCGATAACGGGAAAGCAAGCCTCACCTGCCAAGGCCTTCAGCCAGGACCAACCAGCCTTCGATTAATGAAACCGATTTCCCGGAGGTAGAGCAGCACTTCAATCACACCATATATATATATATATATATATATATATATATATACTGGACACTCCGCCTGGCAGATTTCGCCAAGAAATTTCTGAGAGGCGCCCTGAACTAAGGGTACCCAACCCGCATGGAAGTCTCTTCAGCAAAAATCGGCTACGTCACCAGTAACAAGGGTCGTTTATAATGTGTGGCGCAGTGTTTGCAGTAACGCAATTATTGGCCACGTCTTCTTCGTCCGCACTTCGGGAGTAGAGCAGCAACGCGAAGAAAATTCCAAAGGGTCCAACGCATCGCTCTCGCTGTGATAATCATCCAGTATATCTCGGCATCCGAGGATGATTGGATCTGAGCAGCGTGGTTTCGATTTTACTTCGGGTAATTTTCCTTTCAAAGGCACGATAAACACAAGGAATAACAGGAGGAGAAAAATCACTCAAGCTGATCAGCTAATCAGCCGCCAAGCTCTCTCTCTCTCTCTCTCTCTCTCTCTCTCTCTCTCTCTCTCTCTCTCTCTCTCTCTCTAAAGCCGGACCACTCCCGGGTGTCGGCAGTCAACGGCCAATGGCCTGCGCACACGAAACATATCGCGTCGACACTCCCCTGTATAATATTCCGGCACGCCTGTTCTCTCCAAAGCCTTTTCAGCGGTCACCCCGCATCGTCAATCTGGGATAAACTAAAGCTAGCATAAACCAATGCCCGCCCGCGCGAGAGCAGACACAGGCGTTGACTCCCCGGCCCCGTATACCGTATACAACGCTGCACGCTCCTCAGCCCAGCCCCCGTGACCATGGAGCTGGAGATGGCTAGCCACAACATCGCGCGAGAGAACAGACGGGCCGCACCGAGACTATCGATCCAAGACCCTCGCCGAAAAATAAGCAAAGTGCAGGCGCCACTGCTCATGCAAGGAGCTGCGGCTCACTCTAAGCGCTTCCCTCACCACACACACACGCAGTTTTGCAAAGAGAAAGTTTCAAAAAGTTGCCATTTGAAAACACATGTGCTTCCAATCTATTATAACCCCCCCCCCCCACCACCACCCCGAACACGCACAAACGTTTCGTAGAATCGAAAAAGAAGCAAGGGAGAGCTCTTAGAATCGAGAAAATATAAGTTATCGGCCAACAGCAACAAAACAACTTCCCTTCCTACAGAAAGTTGAAAGAAGGACGAAGGCTTGCTCACATCAAAACTGCGCCAGAACCTTCAAAGGCCCAAATCGCAAATTAAGAACGAACCCATACGACGATTTTTTCGCGCACTAATTAGTAAAGGCATCCTCGAATGATCTAAATGTATACCGATACGTGGTTTATGAGACTAGGGTGTACAACTGCACTTCTTCTTCATTATCGATACGTGTACTGTCTTATCTACAAGCGTTGCTTTCTCGCGGTTTTCAAGTAACCGCATGACACAATTGAAAGTTCCGCTGTCATGCACGCGTCGTGCGTCCAGACGCCTTATCAGCGCTTTTCCGCCGACCAACCGGCCTGAAGGGACATGCATTACTTTTCTGAAAGAAAGCATTCGCTTTAAAAATGCATCGCGATTCATATCTCGGTCCGCCGTACGAAACAAGCTATCAAAAACAAAGCAAGGGAGGTTTCTTTCGATCAGCACAAAACAGTTGGACTTATCACCCCTGCCCAACGGGACACCTTCCCACTTCTTTTATCCCAAAATGATAAATCTAAAATGAGACAGTCAGTCTCTATAAGCTAAAAACATCGCCCGCTCGCATATCGCACGCGGGCGTAGTAATTACGTCACAGCGGCATCCCATTCGATCAGTGTAATCTGCTTCCCCAACCCCAACTTGAGGATAACCCCCTCGTGTCACCAACGTCAGGAGGACCCAAGAAGCAGAAGGGAACGATCCCGTTCCTCATCATAAACAGCGCCAGTTAATCCTCTGCTCGGTGCATGATGGGAGGTATAGTGCTGCACATCATTCTACAATGCACGCCGCATACTCTGCGTGCATAATACGGCTTCTCCCCGAAAGGGAAGCGCGTAGCGGGACCGGTGTTTGTGTCGTCTCTCCTCTCGTATTCTACTACAGAATCCCGTTGGCACCAGGGTATCGTGGACTTACGACACTTCCCGCCGGGTGAGCGGCCGAAAAATGCGCTTCTGTCGCGCAAAAATTTATTAGCCCAGGTGACCCACCCACTCACTCCTCAATGACAATGACCTTGCGTCCTCCCTCACAATCACACCCACGCAAACACACACACGCACTATGCGTTCGTTATGACTCCGCTTATAAGTAACCCATATAACGAACTGTCGCCTATACCGAAGGAAGGTCAGTGACCATACAACTGACGAGGCCTTCTCGCAAACTTCAGCACTGAAAGAACCGTGCGCGCAGTCGGGTCCGTTTCAGGTGCGCCCGTCCCGTGCGAGCGAGAGTCCGTCGCAGTTTTGCAATGGAACGACGCCACCAAGCTCTAGTGCGCGCAAAAAAAGAAAACCCTCCCAAGAAAACGGACACCGCGGCTGTTCCAGGGAACCCCGATCGCCGAACGAGGTAGATGCCCCTCTCTATCTCCCTCTCCCTCTCTCTCGTCTCTCAGCACTCGCGGAGCTGCCCCCGTTTAGAGGGCGCCGTCAGGTCTGTTCACGCCGCCGCGGCATCGTCGTCCACAGCGCTGCTCGGCGCAACAAACACCGCCGCGTAGCCGCGTAGTTGATGATAATGGGCCGGGCTCCCCCCGTCGGCATCAGGGCCGCGATCAGCGGAACCCGCCCTCTCTCCCGCCGGCAACGAGAGAGAGAGAAGGGGATCGAAACAACGCGGCCCGTTGAGAAAAAAATCGAGCTGGCCGCGATGCCTTCCGGATAAGACGCCTCCTGCCCGCCGCTGCCTCTGTTTTCCAAACGAGCTCGGATAAAGAAGAGCCCCCCATCTCGTTCTGTCGCCACAGCCTTACTCAATAGCGAGGTTCCAGGTCGGAATGAACGGAGATGTCGACCAAGCGCCCCTCATGCGGGGATTCCAGTCAACCGAGCAAAGAAAAAAATGTCTGGGGTCAAGAGCCAACGCTGTCCTCGCTTTTATAAATCACTAATGCGTTGGAATGCGTTGTCAATCGGGGCGAAATGCACAGCGATTATCATCACAGTCCAATTACCAACCTCACGGGCAACGAATGCGGATGCGGTTGAATGAGGCCTCCGAGGCCCACCGTCGTGGCCAAGTAAAGGCCGGAATACACGGAGCGAGTAGGCGACGAAAAGTCGACGAAACTACGTCAGGTCCTCCCGTCTCTGGAGATAATTTTTTTTTTTTCAGAACCTCCGACTTTGGGTCTTTTTCTTTCAGTAACAAAAGCGTGATTAGGGCTAGTTGGTTGAACATACTGAATAATTAGAGGCGCTAAGCAACGGGGACCAGAAGAAACACGTAGACAGACAAGGCGCCTTGTCTGTGTCTACGTGTTTCTTCTGGCCCCCGTTGCTTAGCGCCTCTAATCTTTGGTACTTAAAGTTCCCGGGTGGTCCCAATTAAGCAGGAGCCCTCGACTACTGCGCCCTCATCGCTGTGTAGCGTCGGCGCGTTAAACTCATAATCAATCAAGATCCGTCGCGTTAAGCCCTGACGTCAACAACGAGCGGTGTTTGATCATCTGCGCAGCGAGTAGGTAAAACAGTGTCCTAGTAAGGCAATCGCTGGCGTTTGTTAATCATCCGAACTGTGGTAAGCAAACACAAAATATACATGTATCGATGCATCACGTATATACGCATGCGTCGACAACTGCTAAGCACTGAGTAGTGACATTGATCGCTTGCCAGTTCTGCCGCACCCGAGGTGGAAAAAGAAAAGGCTAACTTTTGCCCCACTGCGCGAAAAAGTTGCAGCGCCACACACGCGTCGCGTTTGCGCAAAACGCGGAGATACGACCAGACAGGCTGTCAGCACAACCGTGGAAGCTGCAGAAAACAACGCTTCATCCCTAAACACACCGCCAAGCTGACAAACTGAGAGTTCTCGCAAAATGTTCCTGTCAATTTGCATCATGACCCTCCTTCATGAATTCGGCTTCCCCGCATTACACATTAGCTTACAGTGAAGAGTATTTCACAGGCCTTCATTCCCCACGACTGTTTCCGGCACGCACGGCCCGAAACCCGTGAAGCCGCCTGGCAACTGTCGCAGTCAAAGGCATGTTCCAATGACGGCTTCGTCCATCGTTCAGCGTACAAGCACGCGTTTTAACTAAATGGCGTTATTGGAAAGTTCCCTAGGTTCCAACTGCAGTGCTAAGAGAGAGATAGCAAACCATCCCGCATTTCATGAAGCAGCGGTTACAGTTAACGGGACCCTGCAACACATTTTCAACTGTTTTTCTAAATGTTAAATGCTTTCAGAACAAACACATCCCGTACGTAGAATAGATGGTCACTAAGTGCACCAGCCACAAGTTGCTGCTCTATGCCCACCAGATAACTTGGAAACGTGCTCAAACGATTTTTGGCTCTTTCCCGAGTCCTGGCGTTCTTCTAGCGCTCCAGTTACGTCCTCACAGTTGTGTAGCGGCGGCTATTGCCCGCTTTATATCGGTTGCAACAATAAACGCATTCCATAGGTCTACTTTAAAAAGAAAGCCCCAAAAGCAAAGCTGAAACGGAAGGCGTATCTGCTGCGACGAGGAAATCACGCAGCGCCGCTCCGTGCTGGCGATAACAATAGCTTTGACAATCCTTCCAGACGCGAAGGAAAGAGTGAAAACGATTATCGAAGTGTTGCAGGATCCATGAAGAGAAAATGCAACTTCGTTTAATTTGAAAGAACTAGGATTCAGTATCTCATTCAGCTCCGTTCCAGCCGCAAGAGATGCTTTTTAACGAAAAAAAATGCAGTCATTGAAAAACTTTCAAATTTGCGCCCAGTGACGTCATATGGAGAAATGACGTCATACGGGCCAGCACTAAAAAACTAATTTTCAGTGCGTTAACTGCACGTTAGCATTCAAGTGATGCGGTCAAATGGAACCAGATGCCCCATTACAGCGTCCAGTCATGTGTCTTCGCGACGGTCAGTTAGGCGGCCGCCAATCGCACAAACAAGGTTCCGTGACGTCATAGAAAAGTTGCGGGAAATTGGCTAGGGGGTCGCACGGCTTCGCACGTTTTCTTTAATATCTCCGTTATTTGTTCGAAGATTTTCGATGATATGGTATCATTGTTATCGGGACTAAGCAGTTTTTTAATAAACCTAACTTGTATTTTGTCTTCATGGCTCCTTTAAGTCCGTTTGCCGGCCCCAATGCTTGTTGTAACGAGGCTTTACTGCAGCCCACGGATCTTACTCCATGCTGTAGCCAAAAGAGGACTTTTTTTTTTGTTTTGCTGCTGCCACAGGTGACGTCACCCGTCCACAGGCGGCGCATGCGCAGAACTCACCTGAGCCGGCCCGGGAAGGCACCGTCGTCAGGGGCGGGTCCGAGGCCACCTGCGAGGGGAAGTAAAGCAGCGAATCAAGCACGCGTCGACTCCCTGGCTCCTCACAAAATGGGGGCACAGACAACCAAACCCTTCATTCTAAATGTCAACGCCAACAACTCGATACTGCACTACGGAAGTTTCAGTTCGGTCGCAAGCTCGGCGAAAAGAACGTTCTACACGCGTACTCTCACCCAATCATCATATCGCACTCAAGTGTAAGCGGAAAACTCTTGGTGCGCATCGTGTACTGACAAGACCCTACCTGTCACCATTTAGAGCCCGTCTGGGGCTTTACTGTTGTACTAAAGCCCAGAACGGCGCAGAAACATCAAACGCCCACGGCGCCCGCATCAGGAACTACACCGCAATGACATCTCAATGACTGGAAGCGCTGTTTGATGCTATCCTAATCCTCGAGATGCCATGTTTATCCAGAGCTCTGCAATATGCACACCAGTTGGGAAACTCCGCTTCATAATCCGGGCGGCGCGGTGCCCCTAGCTGCTTCGTTGAAGCTGAGTGGAAAGCGTACGGGCTGGTTAGGGGACAGAAACTGGACCTCGCTAAACATTTACTTATCAAAACGTAATAGCATAAAGCTTGCTTTTCAAATGAGTAAACATGACGTAATATTAATTTGTTTCCACGTTTTCTTTATTTCTTTTTACTTACGGTAGCAGCCGCAAGCACTGGAATATTACTTCAACTTGCTGCCGACCGATGACAGGCTAGTCAGCTTGCCCCATTACGCTTTCCACGCACGAATGGGGGGCGGGGGGGGGGGGGGGGGAGAACCGCGACCGGCTTTTGATACATGGGGCCTATGGGGAGTTTCGCATTTGGTAATATCGAGTAACTGATTTTTACCTAATGACTGATTTTTATTTGCTTCAATCATGGTTAACATCGACTCTTTGTTTGCACGGATTAATAAACGCGCCCGCAGTCCGCCAAGCGCCGCCCTGCCGACAATCCAGCGTGACACCAAACTTGACGTCACAACATCCGCGAAAGAAGCATGCTGGGAACGGAAATGGCCTTTCGAACTTTTTTTTTCTCTCGCGGCATACGGTAGAGTAGTAATTACGGACACTTATGGCTCACTGCTGCTGCGCCGTTTAAGGTACCAGACATCCGAGTCTCGGTGAAGAACACTACTGCAAAGACTGGGTAACGTAACCGGTACGCTTTCGAAATACAGCTACACCCTGCCACACTTTGTGGTTACGTTCACAAAAGTCACCAGTTTGACGCTTACTTCGATGCACTGCTGAGCGTTGACTGACCACGAGCACACGTTCGAAATTTCTGAGAAAAAAGTATCGTGGAGTTTACTGGTTTGCCCCCTCCCCCCTGTTTATTATATTTTTATCAGGTTCAACAGAAAATACGACAGCTTACATCGAATACCACTACTGATACCACCCACTATCAACACGACGACTAAGCGCGCACTAAAAACCTACGAGGTTCGTCCACGCGGAGTGCCATTGAGGGCCCAGGATATCAAACTGCACGGTCTGCTCGAAATAACACGGCAGCTTACAACTGGCCATTGAACGATCACTCACAAGAGCATCCTACGTATTTACAATGGAGCATTCGATAGACAATTGGTTCAACGGCCTTCGCAAGACTTCAACGGCCGGTGGAGGAGGTTAGATAATCACGCGAGGTTAGTACTGCGCGCATCACAAACCTGAACGGCTGGTTTTTGCGCCACAAAAACTGAACCTTGTCACCCCCACCCCCATTTTTTTTTTTGATGTTGTCGTTTCAGGCCCCGAACTGCGCACAACCTTGACACGCCCTGTCGAACAGCGGGGCACGCGTCCATCGCACAAATGGGCACGCGTTCGGCGAAGAAACAAGACCGCGCCGTGTCCAGTTTTTTCTCGCGCGTACCAAAACCACCGCTCTGCATGCCTCCCTCTTCTCGGAAGACTCCCAACTTCTTATTACCGCTACCCGCGGGCACGTCGCACCACAGCGGCGGCAGCCCTATCAGCACAGGCGCCGCCGCCTTCACGGGCTTAAAACGGGGCGAGCGAGGCTTAACGAGGCGACCCACTTCGAGACGACACGCTCTCGGGGAGGACAACAGCGCGGCAGCGGCACGCAGCCAAATGAGACTGCTGCACAGTTTGTCAGCCGTCCCATTCGGAGAGTCCCTGCTCGACGCCTTTTCTTGGCAAATTGCTACTACAATGTATTAAGAGGCGCGCGGCGACACTGCCTCTCTATTTTCTCCCGCGCAAAGAGCTTCTTCTTTCCGGATGGGTATACGCAGGCCGCATCTCTACTCCGCCATGCATCACTCGACATTTCTAAATTGCCTAGTAGTAGGTGGGAAAAGAAAGCGCACGCATTTAGGACGCAGTGCTCAGAACCAGCGTACAATCACCCCATACAACAGATTGATTAGATTGATTGATTGATTGATTGATTGATTGATTGATTGATGATTGAGATTGATTGATTGATTGATTGATTGATTGATTGATTGATTGATTGCAGGGTTTAACACGCCGACGCAACGCAGTCGATGATGCGCGCCGTTGCGGAGGGCTCCGGATTAATTTTGACCACCTGGGGATCTTTAACGTGCGCCGAAATCTCGTACACACGGGCATTTTTGCGTTTCGCCTCCATCAGAAAAGCGGCCGCCGCGGCCCGGTAATCGAACCCGCCACCTCGTGCTCAGCAGCGCAACGCCTTAGCTACACTGAGCCACCACAGCAGGTCCCATACGGTGCCCCCCCCCCATACAAAAGAAGGGCGGGGGAGAGCAACGGAAAACGAACGAAAACTATGGGGCACATGGTTTTAGAATGTGAGTGTATGCATCCAAATCTTCAAGAGGGAAATATTCGGCTTCCAGTGGACCAAGGACTTAAAGGGGCTGTCGACGAGACGGAAACAGCATTAGAATGCTCGTGGACGAAAAGCAGAGAGGGGAATAATACCTACGACAGCTACCACCTGCAACAGACAAAAAAAAAGTATTTTGTGCCTGCCCTAAGAGCAGCGCTAGTATATAAAACATAGATATATTAGTTTTTTCTTGGTAAGATGACACGCCATCACCCCGTTTCAAATGGGATACCACTACCAATCAATCAAAGCAGCACGAATTGGAATTCTGCGCACGAAAGCTACACCTTGGCTTAGCAACGAATCAATTCAGAAGGCGGATCTCAAATTCATCTCACTGGTAATAACACGGCGGTTATTAGAGCGAGAGCTCTACTACTACATCTTTCAAGGTCGCAAGAGACCTTCACCCGCTGTTTCGCAAGCTGCGCCACTCTTCTCGCTTCGCTCGCTCGGAGCGGCGCTGCTGCGGTACCACGTGACTAGGCGAGGGGGGAAGCGGCTGCTTCGCCTGCGCGCGGTCGCTCAAAGCGGTATGGGACGTCTGTGCGTGCGCTGCGAACCACGTGTCCAGGCGATGGCTTAACGGCTGCGTCGACGGCGCTTGGTTCCTTACTCTCTCTCTCTCTCTCTCTCTCTCTCTCTCTCTCTCTCTCTCTTCCTCTCTCTCTCTTCTCTCAACATCTCATCTCCTCCTCCTCTCTCTCCTCTTTCTCTCGTCCTCTCTCTCTCTATCCCTCTCTCCTCATCTCTCTCCTCTTCTCTCTCTCTCTCTCTCTCTCTCTCCAGCGTTCGCCGTAAACGTGGCCACACTTGCTCGCAACAAGACACATCATAGCGCACGCCCCTCCGAGGTGATGTCCAGTGATTATCACTTCGAAAAAAAAAATGAAGGAAGCTCACACTTATAGCAACACTTATGGAGTAAAGGTCGTTCCGGCAACGAAGAACAAGCAAATCTGCTGCAATCATGAACTTAAACATTCGCGGTGGCCTTGAAAGTTGCGTACAGGTTCGCTACCTTTGAAGTCTTACGCGTTAGCGGTGAGCTTTCTTGCACCCGTCCCCTTCTCCCCTATACTCCGTTAAAGCTTCGTTTACTCTTTCCATTCACCATTTTCTTCGGCTCCTACCACGCCCCCAAGCAATGGTGTGCACGAGAAAAGACAAGTTCGTCGTTCACTGACGTCCTCCCAACGCATCGCTCGCGCCGTGCGCCGAAGCGCGATCGGAAATGCGGCCATGAGCTAGGAACGCGCGGAGAGCCGCGAGGCAGGGCGATACTGGGGCTCAATGGAGGCCGACATGTCCGTAACTAACGTAGACTACTTCCGGCCACTGCTTGGTCAATTTTGAAAATTTAATGCGGCCGAATGCGGCTCGATAACCTTCTTTCGCCGGCCGGCCAGACTCACAAGCCGAACATTTTACGCGTGCGCGGGAATGCATTGCCAACCACGCGATTTTCCGAGTGAATCGACACAAATACGAAAATCAATATCTCTGAAATTGTTTTGACGCGTGACGAGCAGGATCCCGCCACTCGGTAGGTAAATTTCGCAAAATTTCTACAGAAATTAGATGTAAAACACATGTCTAAAAATGGAACTCCAAAGGGGGGAAAATATTCACAGCCACCTAAAGTGATGCTTTCAGAAAAAAGAAAAAAAAAAGAAAACGAGGCAGGCCGCGCAAGAAGCACGACCGCCACAGGGCGGTCAGACGTCTCCGCTCACTGACACTGATTCGCATCGACCGGCAGGCAGCCAGGCGATCGCCTTCTGTTGCGCCAAGCGAGGCAGGCGGGGGGAAAAACAGAAGAAGAAACGGCGTCTGCGCGGCCGCTGCACACGGGGAAATGCTATTGAATCGAGGGGAAACGGCACCGAAGACCGTGTCCTGGCCGCAGCCGCGCGCTTCCTGGGTCGTGTTCACTTCCCGGTTCGCTACAGTGACCGCCAAGAGGTTGACAGCGGGAATATCGCGTCGCCTTACAGATTGCACGGAGAGATCGCACCAGCTTTTAGCAAATCGAGGTAAGGATACTGCTCGGATCGATCCCAATTATCACAGAATAATGACAAGCTAGACGCTACATCCCGTTTCAAGATGCCGTATTTTCGAGCGTATAACCCGCACTAAAAATGCTAAAATTGCACTTGCAAAGTAGGGGTGCGGATAATACGCGGGGGTTTTCCTTTAGTTATGCTTCACGGCAATGCGCGTTGTGCCGTGAAGCTGCAGCACTGCGCGTTGTGCAGTGAACAGTGGGGACTGCGGCTCAAGTAAAGTAACAGCTCTAGCGAGAGCAGTGACACTGAGTCAATTGTGATTTTCGCCTTGCCGTCAGCCTATTCTGCTTGTTAAATATACGTTCCTTCTGTCTACACAGTATATAATGCGTTGATTGAACACTAGCTTCGGTGAAGCCTTTCCTTTACCAAATGTGCGGGCAATACGCGAGGATTTATTTTCCCTTTCCGGCGGGCTGAAAGTGGGGTGCGGATTATAAGCAAGGGCGGGTTATACGCGCCAAAATACGGTAGTTACAACCCAGGCACTTGCGGTGCGATGTCTAACGTCGATTAAGCGTGTTGATATGCCCCGCCCCGCTACTAAACTGACCTAAAAGATACCAAAATACCCGTACTTACAAAAAGAATGCCCAGAATTGGCCCAAGAGAATCTTTTGCCGTGAAAAAAAAAAAAGATAATCACGAATCCTAGAAAAAAAATTCGAACTGCCGGAGCCCGAGCCCAGGGCGTTCGCTCAAAAATTCATGATTCCACCCCGAGGCTATGGACGCCGAACAGCGGAGTTCTTATAGCAATTGCTGAAAAGAACTAGGGTGTCGGGCCGGGCTTGTACCCATAAGACAACGGAATGTCTCATGCGCAGAGTGCATACCCTTGGTAACCGTGGTCACAGTCCCCATCATCATCAACAACAGATTCAGGTTCTGAAACGTTCAGGCGCAGCGCCAACAGGCCAAATGAAATACCATTCAACAGAACAGCATGAGAGGGAGGGAGGGAGGGAGGGAGGGAGGGAAGGAGCCGGTGAAAACAGCGATGTCATAACGACAACCGCCTCAAGCCTACGCATCCAAAAGGACATAGAAGCAAGAAGACCTCGTTACTGCTACGTCATCGAGACACGAAACTGGCTTCGTTAAACACGATACTTCGTAAGAAGCGGAGGTGATTTGCCCTCACTTTTAACTCACGACACACTTCGATTAAAGCGAATGCGTTACAACGAGCGCTTCCGGGTATATATTATTGGGAAGACCGATTACGCAGTCAGCATCAGGTATGAGCCTCGACGTGCCGTGCCACGACACGGGACGCGTCGGGGGACGAGACAACGGGTGTCCACTAGGTCGCCCCAAGGTCGCGCCAGGTGAAGGAAGGGACGTAGTGTTAGTGGATAAGGGTACAGAGTATCGGCACTCTTTTCTCCCATTCTTCCGTGGCGCCGCCATGATCATAGGTGAATTAGCGTCACGTGACATTTGTTTACACTGCGACGGTTCACGGGCGCCGCCATCTTGTTGCTTACGCGCTTTCTCTCGGTCAACTCAGGTAGGCTTAACCTGTGCTCCCTGCTCTGCGGCTGCGCGCTACTGACGTCGTTCGAAACACGGATCAGAGATAACGCGTGCAGCAGCGTTTCAGCAGCAAAGTATGTCCGAAGACGCCGCTTTGCTGCATCTTCTGCAGTGTTGTTAACAAACGACCCGGTCGAATTACGCGGAGAGGCCGTAGAAGCGGTAATCTCGAAACACTGATAAACACCAAAATGGCCACCGTTGCGGACTGGCGTGCCTCAGAGGCGGCACTCTGAGAGCTCCTTTAGTGACCCTAGGGCCAAGCACACACCAGCGCCCAGAAGGAGCGGTCGCGGCACGAGACGCGCCAAAAGAGAATCGGCCGGCCCGCGCCGACCCTCGAGGAAAGAGAGGCAGACCTCTCCACGTGCGTTTCCTCTTCCGCGGTGCGGCCGGGGGAAGGAAACGGCAGGTGAGGTGAGGAGCGCGGCCGCCTAACGGAGCGCGCGCGTGGCCGGAAAAAAGAAAAAAAAAGAAGAGAACGACGTCGCCGCGCAGGCGGAACGCACCGCAAGCGAAAGCCGACGACGACGACGCCTCCTGGAACGACCGAGTGTGTAAAGGAAATCCGGGATGTACCTGCCACTCGTGCGAAAAGGGAGGCAACTCTATAAGCGTCAAAATGAGCTATTTCAGTACCTTCATGCCTACTTGGTACTGATTTCAATAGAGAGTTGTACGAAAGTGCAGAATTGGTCACGGTACGGTACCCGGTACACCTGCGCATACGCACAGCCAGTAGCCGCGCCGGAGGCGATGAGACTCCGCATTAATTTTGTTTGTCTCTAACGTGCTCCGAAATCTCGGACACACGGGCGTTTTCCCTTTTAACCTCCATCAGGAAAGCGGCCGCCGCAGCCGAGAATCGAACCTGGGTCCTTAGGCTCAGCAGCACAACACCTTAGATACTGGCCACCGCGGCGGGTAAGGACGCGGGTTCGATTCCCGGCCGCGGCGGCCGCTTTCCTGGTGGAGGCGAAAAGCGAAAACGCCCGTGTGTTCCGAGATTTCGGCGCACGTTAGAGACACGTCCCCCCCGGTGGCCAAAAATAATCCGGAGCCTCATCGCCTCCGGCGCGCCTCATTGGCCAGGTGTAGCTTCGGTGCGTTAAACCTTAAAATACGAATTCTTCGCACGGACCCATTTAGCACTAACACACGCAAGATCTGGCGATTCATTTGCGTTCTTCAACCAGCATCAGGAGCACGTCGTATGTGTACTTAAGTCCCTTCTTGGACCGCTGTTCCACCAGATGCCCATTTATCTGCTAAGGTAGATCAACTAGTTTATTTCACCGACCCACCGAACGGCAATTGCCTTTAACGGCGACCGCCACAAATACGAGGGGTTAGCGACACAAGCTCTCAAGATTGGCGCCGGGACAGCGCATGGAAAAGCAACAGTCTGCAAAAGAATTCTCGATGGAGCACCGTCATGGATGGGGTTGACGCAAAGAACCGCCACCCGCCTGCCTCTTAGTACCAACACGTAACCTAGCTTGTGTCCACAAATATTATAGCGCCAAATTCCGCCGCCATCAAATACAACGGCGTTTTCTGCCCCCTTCTATTCTCTCGGTAGCCAGGTGCGCTAGTAAGCTAGAAAGCCAATTTAATGTAAGTAGTGCACTTCGGGATTTCGCATATCTAGTGCGTCCTGCCGGTGATGACATACGGATCGGAAACTTGGCGCCTTGCTAAACAACTTGAAAGCAAAATTGGGTCGGTTGAACGGGATATGGAGCGAATAATGTTACGAGTAACACTCGGGGACAGGAAACGAGCTGCCTCGATGAGGGAACAAACTCAAGTAGATCGTGTCATACGAGAGAGAAAAAGGGGGCACCGACCAAGTAGTGAAAAAAAGAAAAAACTTAAAAGACGTTTCGGCTCTCCCACGGGAGCCTTGTACCCCCCCCCCCCCCCGACCCCCTCAACAGACATGCGTCCGTCAAACCCTTGATTCATCAGATGATATCATCGTGCAAGTAAATAAAAAGAAATGGGCTTGGGCTGGACACGTACTCAGGCGACATGACAACCGCTGGACCGCGCAAGGTAACAGAGGGGATACCGAGAAACGGGCCTAGCAGCAAGGGAAGGCCAATAACACTATGGAGGGGCGAAATGAAGAAATTCGGAGGCAAAGGCTGGACTCGAGCAGCGCAGGACAGGGGCGGTTGGGGGTCGATGGGAGAGGCCTTCGTCCTGCTTTCGACCTGAGTGGGCTGTTGATGACGATGATTACGATGATGATTATGTCTAACCACAAGCCACGTATCTCTAGTCAAGAGGAAAATGTGCGGCATTGATTTCTTTTTCGCGAACTCTATCCTGTGCTCACTCATCGCCGCACACCGAACACCCCACCTCTCACGATTTGTAGCCGTAAACCGCAAAGGGGAGACGTCGGGAGGTGAGCTGGCAAGGCGTCCTCGACGCGAGTCGAGCAAACCTACAGCGCGGAACGTGTGCTGCGAATGTGGTACCGCACTTTCTCGATTACTAGCACCGCATCCCCTCTTCAGCAAACAACGTTTCAAAATGTTGCCGACATATCAAAGTGGACGTTTCCCGGGATCTAAACACTTGGGGATGATAACAGAACAACGCTTTCAAACATTTTTCGGGTGCAACCTACGTTTCCAACGCGTGTTTTTGGAAGCGAAAGGAAAGCCTGTTCAATTACTTATCAACGGCCTTCTTTTTCACCGATTGATCGTCGTTTAGCGTCTCTTCACTTTTGTTTCACCGTCTTTTGGCGCGGATACTGTCAGCCAGGCGAACTTGTGACACACCGCAAAGGGGGACAGGCTTCCCCAGAATCGAAGTATCGCACGGCCGGAACGCCCCTGTTTGATTCACGTGCCGACACGTTTCATTGCGTCACGCGCTGCTTGCTTCCCCGCTGGTTCCCTTCTCCCTTCTGGCAAGTTTTGGAGAAGCAGATGAGAGAGACAGAGAGAGAGAGTGAGAGAGAGAGAGAGAGAGAGAGAGCGAGGAGAAATATATTATATATATTATATATATATAGATATATTATATAATATAGAGAGAGAGAGAGAGAGAGAGAGAATGACACGTTGATCTGAAATGAAAAGTCTTGATTGGGCTAGGCAAGGTTCCCTCCTTCCAAAGCCCCCGTTTCCTCTGCCCCAGTCTTGGCCCTAAAGATCATACACGTCCGAACCCCAGGGTCGGAGCTGGCCAGAGCTGCCTCCCATAGCTCATATAACTCGGTGTTGGTGTTTACTGAGGGCCGCATAATACGGCAACCCCAGGATGCATGGAATAGGGTGGACACTTCACCGCACTAGTAGCATGCGCTTGAGAACTTCTCGGGGAACATCTTCGCCAGTCTGAGGATGTCGGGATAGGTGTTCACCTGTATCTCATTGGCCCACGCAGGCACACGCTGCTCATATGCAAAGTGTTGCGGGTGATCGTTGCGCTGCGCCGTTGCCACGGAGGCTGCCGATGCGAGGCCGCAAACAAGTACACAATTATATAAAATTAGGGAAAAAATCATGAATTGATTGCCCCAAAATAATGAAAACCGAATCCAGTGTATCTTTACAGGCGTTTTCAGGGGCTGCGGCGCTCTCTCGTGACTATTTTTGGTATCGACGCCACGGTAATACTGAAACTGAATACTCTGCACTTCACCGCTTTCACGCTGACGGATACTTCTTAATTTCTTTCATTTACTCTTCACAGCGGCGGCCATTTTCCTGTCCTGAAAACAACAAAGCTGTTTTTCAAAGTGGGTATGCTTCAGGATCGAAGCACTCTACGCACCCTATGCTCTCAATAAAAAAAAAATTCCACCTCGTGCCTATTACAGTCGAGAAAACACGGCAGTCGCGCGGCCGCCGCGGCGAAACGCGGAACACGCGGCGTGCCGACACCGAGAGTCCGTTTCGTTTCAACACAGCAGCCGCCGCCGCCGCCGAGACCAGGCTTTTCTTTCTTCTTCCTCTTTACCCCAGTATGCGGCGAAGCGGGCGAGCCAGCCGGCTACCCTTGGTGTACCGGTTCGACTCGTCTGGCGAGCGGCGCTGAGATGAACGCGAGCACCTTCGCCGCCCCCCTCCCCCTTTTCCGCGGCTGCTGCCCTTTTCTTCTCCAAACGGGAAATAATCAGGCGGCAACTGATTGCCAGAACTAGGACGGACCGCGGGCAGGAGGAGGCCTTTGTGCCTTTCGCTCTCTCGCCCGCCGCCTTTTCTTGTCTTTTCGGTCGCCGCTTCGCTCGCGTCGGAGACCGAAACCGGTGCGCGCAGACCTCGACGGCACGCACTCGGCGGAGCGAATGTGTAAACTCCGGGTGGCTTATATTATATATAGCGTCCACAGCGAAGACTTGTTTTCCAAAGCGGGACGAGAACCTGCTTGTGTGGCGGCGGTGGTACGTACACTGGCAATTAACACTGGGAATACACTGGGGAATACACTGGCAATACACTGGCGGCGTGATCCGAACAAAAAAAAAATCGGCTTGCGCGTTGACATGACTGGTGCACGAGTGTGAGCGGACGAAAAGTGCGCTTCTTCAATCAGGAGCAACGCGACCGCGCGACTTCAAGGCTTTTTTTTTTTTTTTTTTACCGAGAAATACTACGCATTGCTTCAAATCACCGAAGGGGCAGCGGTACTCCCACTGGTTCTCGCAATGTTCGGCGCACGAGTTTAATGCTTATCGCACGCACGACGCCGCAAATAAAGCGGGCGTGACGGCTAGACTAAGCGCGACACAGTTCTTTTGTTTTACGTTGACAAAATGTTGTAGAATTGAGTTGAACGAGAGAAGTAAATGCGGGGCAGGGCGTAAGTAGCCGATAGCAGCGCACGCATTTACGTCACATGTAATTCTTGCCTTGTGATTCTTTTTTTTCTTTTGTAGATTATTACTTCGACTTGACGCAAAGTTACCTGCGTTAGAGGGAATATACATGCAGTACCCGAATGACCGCAAAACTAGACACGTTACTGTGCCTCGACCAGCCCACAGCGGCAGACGGCCAGCCGTCAAGCTATTCAATAGCCCACGTCTTCATTGGCGTGCGAGACGGCGGCCACCAGTACCGGATTTTACGGAATACAACGTGCTACGAAGCAGCAAATCGGCCAGCAAAAAGCGAACAACTAGGCGGACAAGGGATGGGGTGGAGTCAGATGTTGCAGCCGTCTTCGCTGCGGGCTAACCCATTCGTTAGCGGTGTGGCGGATCACGAACAGCAACAAACTCCATCCGCGCCAAGTCCAACCGCGCCAAAGACTCGGGCCTCTAGATTTGAAGAACAGCGAGCGAGGAGTTTGCGAGTCTTGCGAAGACGGATTCCGGCTTTCCGCTGCTGTGGATTGATGAAGCCAACTTCATCGGAGCGCAACTAATCTGTATCAGCTTCGATAACGGGAAGCCAAGCCTCACCTGCCAAGGCCTTCAGCCAGGACCAACCAGCCTTCGATTAATGAAACCGATTTCCCGGAGGTAGAGCAGCACTTCAATCACCAATCATATATACTGCGCCTGGCAGATTTCGCCAAGAAATTTCTTAGAGGCGCTTTGAACTAAGGGTACCCAACCCGCATGGAAGTCATCTTCAGTAAAACTTCATTCATTCATTCAGTCATCGGCTACGTCCCCCGTACCAAGGGTCGTTTATAATGTGTGGCGCAGTGTTTGCAGTAACGCCATTATTGGTCACGTCTTCTTCGGCCGCACTTCGAGAGTGCAGAAGCAACGCGAAGAAAATTCCAAAAGGTCCAACGCATCGCTCTCGCTGTGATAATCCTCCCGTATCTCTCGGGGCATCCGAGGATGACCGGATCTAAGCAGCGTGGATTCGATTTTCCTTCCGGTAACTTTCCTTTCAAAGGCACGATAACCCGAAGACGGAAATCGCGCAAATGTCCCACGCCGTCGCCCAGTCAGAGAGTGGGGGCATTCCACCCCAGCATTTGTTTTTTCCACTTGGGGCGTCTTTCCTCCTGAATTCTTTTTGGTGTCTGAAAAATATGCACTCACAATTAAGGCGTAGCTTGTCTCAAGCAATCGTAACGAATGTATTTTTTGAAATTCGATCTACAACTTTACAATTCCAATATAGGCCACACAAGGAATAACAAGAGGAGAAAATCACTCAAGCTGATCAGGTAATCAGCCGCCAAGCGCTCTCTCTCTCTCTCTCTCTCTCTCTCTCTCTCTCTCTCTCTCTCTCTCTCTCTTTCTCTCTCTCTCTCTATCTCTCCTCTCTCTCTCTCTCTCTCTCTCTCTCTCTCTCTCAAAGCCGGACCACTCACGGGTGTCGGCAGTCAATGGCCTGCGCACACGAAACATACCGCGTTGACACTCACCCGTGTAATATTCCGGTACGCATGTTCTCTCCAAAGCCTTTTAAGCGGTCAACCCGCATCGTCAATCTGGGATAAACTAAAACTAGCGTAAACCAATGCCCGTCCGCGCGAGAGCAGACACAAACGTTGACTCCCTGGCCCCGTATACCGTACACGACGCTGCACGCTTCTCAGCCCAGCGCCCGTGACCATAGAGCTGGGGATGGCTAGCCACAACATCGCGCGCGAGAGAACAGACGGGCCGCACCGAGACTATCGATCCAAGAGCCTCGCCGACAAATAAGCCAAGTGCAGGCGCCACTGCGCATGCAAGGAGCTGCAGCCGACTCTAAGCGCTTCCCTCCCCACACACACACAGTTTTGCAAATAGAAAGTTTCAAAAAGTTTCCATTTGAAAACACGTGGGCTTCGAATCTATTATAAGCCCACCCCCCGAACACGCACAGACGTTTCGTAGAATCGAAAAGGAAGCAGGGGAGAGCTCTTAGAATCGAGGAAATATAACAGTTATTGGCCAACAGCAACAAAACAACTTCCCTTCCTACAGAAATGTGAAAGAAGGACGAAGGCTTACTCACATCAAAACTGCGCCAGAACCTTCAAAGGCCCGAATCGCAAATGAAGAACGAACCCATGCGACCATTTTTCGCGCACTAATTAGTAAAGGCACCTACGAACGATCTAAATGTATACCCACACGTGGTTTATGAGACTAGGGTGTACAACTGCACTTCTTCTTCATGATCGGTACGTGTACTGTCTTATCTAAAAGCGTTGCTTTCTCGCGGTTTTCGAGTAACCGCTACGACACAATTGAAGGTTCCGCTGTCATGCACGCGCCGTGCGTCCAGACGCCTTATCAGAGCTTTTTCCGCCGACCATCCGGCCTGTGGGGACGTGCATTACTTTTCTGAAAGAAAGCATTCGCTTTAAAAAAAAGCATCGCGATTCATATCTCGGTCCGCCGTACGAAACAAGCTATCAAAAACAAAGCAAGGGAGGTTTCTTTCGATCAGCAAAAAACAGTTAGACTTATCACCCCTGCCCAACGGGACACCTTCCCACTTCTTATATCACAGAATAAATCTAAAACGAGACAGTCAGTCTCTGTAAGCTAAAAACATCGTCCGCTCGCATATCGCACGCGGGCGTAGTAATTACGTCACAGCGGCATCCCAGTCGATCAGTGTAATCTGCTCCCCCACCCCTAACTTGAGGATAACCCCCTCGGGTCACCAACGTCAGGAGGACCCAAGGAGCAGAAGGGAACGATCTCGCTCCTCATCATAAACAGCGCCAGTTAATCCCTCTGCTCGGTGCACGATGGGAGGTATAGTGCTGCACATCATTCTACAATGCACGTCGCATACTCTGCGTTCATAATACGGCTTTTCCCCCAAAAACGGAAGCGCGTAGCGGGACCGGCGTTTGTGTCGTCTCTCCTCTCGTATTCTACAGGGTTCGTACGGGCATCAAAAGCAAAAATTCAAGGGTTTTCAAGGACTTTCAAGGACCACAAAACACATTTTCAAGGCCCTCATCTAATGTTTTATCTGGGATTATTTATAACGTTTTCAACGCAATGCAAAATTTTGTTATTGCCCAATACCTAAGCACATTAGTGCACATTTAGATAGGCGCTAACGGGTTCGTGAATGCTTTCCCAGCATTATTTCTTATTTCACAGTTGGTATTTAGAGGTCTTTCTTTTTTCTTGGTGCTTTGCTGAGGCTGTTTGATTTCAAAAGTTCATTAATGTTGCCTGTATATCCTGCTTTGTCAGCAAGAGTATCAGCTGAAATTAAATCAGCAAATGTTGCTGCAAGGCAGGATGAACTATGTACACGTCCACCATTTGCACATAAAAGCAAACACAGATGGAGCGTATGAGGCACAGCAAACATGCAATGAGCGGCCGTCCACAGACTAAATGGAACGTGCAAGGCAGAGAAGAGAAGCCGGCTTTAACTGGACTGTATCGTGACATAGAGTCTATTGAAGAGTGCTGCTCCCAATGTTGCCTCGTAATAATGACAATCCACTAAACTCGTAATTTCACGCAATACACTAAAACTTGATTGTTACACTGTTTCTTCACATCTTTAACACCTAAAATCCACGACAAACACTTTAAATTCTTGTGAAAAGACAGGGCCATTGGTTCTCTCCTGAACAATCAAGGGTTTTCAAGGACCATTTAACAATTCCAGGACTTTCCAGGCCTTGAAATTAACACTTCTAAATTCAAGGGTTTTCAAGGTTTTCAAGGACCTGTGCGAACCCTGATTAATCCCGTTGGCACCAAGGTATCCTGGTCTTACGACACCTCCCGCCTGGTGAGCACCCGAAAATGGCGCGTCTGTCGCACAAAAATTTATTAGCCCAGGTGACCCACCCACTCACCCCTCAATCATACTGACCTTCCGTCCTCCTCCTTCACAATCAGACCAACGCAAACACACACGCACTATGCGTTCGTTGTGACGTCCGCTTATAAGTAAGCCATATAACGGACTGTCGCCTATTCCGAAGGAAGGTCAGTGACCATTCCAGTGACGAAGCCCTTCTCGCAAACTTCAGCACTGAAAGAACCGCGCGCGCAGTCGGGTCCGGTTCAGGTGTGCCCGTCCCGTGCGAGCGAGAGGCCGTCGCAGCCTTGCAATGGAACGACGCCACCAAGCTCTAGTGCGCGCAGAAAAAAAAAAAAAAGAAAACCCGTTCAAGAAAACGGACACCGCGGTTGTTCCAGGGAACACCGATCGCCAAACGAGGTAGATGCCCCCTTTCTATCTCTCTCTCTCTCTCTCGTCTCTCAGCACTCGCGGAGCTGCCCCCGTTTAGAGGGCGCCGTCAGGTCTGTTCACGCCGCCGCGGCATCGTCGTCCACGGCGATGCTCCGCGCAACAAACACCGCCGCGTAGTTGATAATGGGCCGGGTTCCCCCCCGTCGGCATCAGGGCCGCGATCAGCGGAACCCGCCCTCTCTCCCGCCAGCAACGAGAGAGAGAGAGAGGGAGGGGGGAATCGAAACAACGCGGCCCGTTGAGAAAAAAATCGAGCTGGCCGCGATGTCTTCCGGATAAGATGCCTCCTGCCCGCTGCCTCTGTTTTCCAAACGAGCTCGGATAACGAAGAGCCCAGCCACAGCCTTACTCAATAGCGAGGTTCCAGGTTGGAATGAACGGAGATGTCGACCAAGCGCCCCTCACGGGGATTCCAGTCAACCGTGCAACGAAAACAAGAAAATGTCTGAGGCCAGCAGCCAACGCTGTCCTCGCTTTTATAAATCAATAATTCGTTGGAATGCGTTGTCAATCGAAGCGAAATGGACAGCGATTATCCTCACATTCCAATTACCAACCTCACGGGCAACGAATGCGGATACGGCTGAATGAGGCCTCCGAGGCCCACCGTCGTGGCTAAGTAAAGGCCGGAATACACGGAGCGAGTAGGCGATGAAAAGTGGACGAAACAACGTCAGGTCCCCCCCGTCTCTAGAGATAATCTTTTTTGTTTCTTCAGAACCTCGGATTCTGAGGATATTTTTCTTTCGTTGTTCTTTTTTTTTTTCATTGTGAATAATGTTTATCAACAATAACGCCCGGCGGCGCCCGCCCGACGCACCGCGGCGAAAAAAAAATTCTGAAGAAATTCAGAGGACTGTCAACTAATGCGCACCATTCTAATGCCGCTTGTCTACAGCACTTTACAGCCAAGTACACATATGAGTAGCGAACGACGTGCACTATTTTATGTTTTTTTTTTACAGTTTTCTTCGTTTCTTTTCGCCATTACGTAAATTTATACTATTATAGCGACTGAAGTTCCTTTACTTCGCTAATAGTGTTTTTTTTTTTTCTAAGATGCAAGGCGTACGGCAGAGTTGATCCGTTAAACTATTTTTTATGCGTGTTTCCAACGTTCTTATGGGCTTTTTTGTTTATTCTCGGGTTTCGGGGGGAGATGTATAAGATGCATATTTTTTATATTTTGTCAACTCATTTTGCTAAAATTTAATTTATTTTTGTTCTTTTTTGGTTTTTCAATATTTCGTTCGACCAATATTACCTCTACTTACGCCATTGATAACGATTACAGGTGTTACTTCCGCCAAATCTACATTATTGTGGAAATTCAGGGCGTTACACGGCCCTCGTTGTGGGAGTACTCGGCCAAGAATGCTACGCATTAATTACAACGTTGTGCGACGACGACCCAGCTAGTCGAGGCGCCGAGGGGCAAACCGAAGGAACCAATCAGGTCTTCCGATTTCCCCTCCATGCATGCCGCTGGCGGACGGCCGCTTTGGAAGCCTTTGAAACCAAAAGACTGATAGACGCACGCTTGGCTCGCGCTTACTTAAGCAAAAAAAAAAAAAAAAGCGGATTGTAAATCAGAGATCGTTCGAGGAAAACAAGCTTGGAACGAGTGAAACCCGCGCGATTCTGATCGCTCTAGCCGCACGCAAAACTCTGTCCCGACCCACCCGCGGTGGCTTGTGTCGCCGAGGTAGGCATGGACGATAGCTTTTAGTGAAATAAAGGCGATACGGCTACACCACTTGTATTAAAGGCAACCTGGGGCCCTTCCGCAAGATCGGAGCGTGAGAAACCGGAGCTATAAGTGCCAGGGCCCCTGAAATACGATGAAAGCAACAGCAAGCCATATGCATTAGTCACCTACTGTGACGCAGCGGCGACGCGGCGCCGTGTATTCGCTCCATGCAGTTCAGCCCGACGAACATACGACGTCCTCTCGCAGAAGTTCCGCCGCGCTAACTCCATCGCAAAAGTTCGCTCCGTGTATTCTGGCCTTAAAGGAGCCATGAAGAGAAAATACGACTTCGTTTAATTTGAAACAACTAGGATTCAGTATCTCACTCAGCTCCATTACAGTCACAAAACATGTTTTTAACGAAATAAAAAAGCCAGAAGTATTTAAAAACTTTCAAATTTTGCGCCACAGTGACGTGTTATGAGCAAGAATGACGTCGTACGGGACAACAATAAAACATAATTTTCCGTGCGTTAACTGCACGTCAGCATTCAAGTGATGCGGTCCAATGGAACCAGAGGCCCCATTACAGACGTCCAGTCATGTGTCGTCGCCACAGGCCAGTTAGGCGGCCGCCGATCGCACACGTCATAGAAAAATTGCGGGAAATTGGCTAGGGGGTCGCGACTGCTTCACACGTTTTCTTTAATATCTCCGTTATTTGTTCAAAGATTGCGATGATATTGGTATCATTGTTATCGGGACTAAGCAGTCTTTCTAATAAACCCAACTTGTATGTCGTCTTCATGGCTTCTTTAAAGCGTCGTGCTGCTGAGCCCGAGGTCGCGGGTTCGATCCAGGCCGTGGTGCCCACAGTTCAGACGGAGGCGAAAAGCGAAAACGCTCGTGTGTCACGATTTCGGCGCACGTTAAAGATCCCGGGGTGGTCGAAATTAATCCGGAGGCCTCCACTACGGCGCACATCCTAGCCCAGTGTACCTTCAGACCGCACCCCCCCCCCCCCCCCCACCCCCTCCCTGGAAAAATGATTAGGAAGTCGGTGCGACTCGCTTCGCTTCTCCTTCCTCATCTGCGCCTTCCAAACAAAAAAAAAATCCCCCTCGGAAGAAGACGGCGCAGGAGCGGGCCGTTATCTCTCCCAAAGAGGTGCCGTTGGCCTTGCCGCCACTCACGACGGCGTGCCACAAGGGGAAGCGGCACGGGGAACTAGGAAGCCGAACGGCGGCGAAAGTGAGCGCGGCAGGCACGCTCACGACCAGGAAGAACGAACGGGCCGTGCGCGACGCGCTCCCGAAAGCGCGCCGCCGCGCCGGTGGTCAGCTGAGCGCTCACAAACCGCGAGCGAAGGACGGCTCGGCCGTGTACACGTGCCTGGCCACCACGCGAGACGGACCCTTCTTGTCCGAGGCGTGTTCGCGCCAATGGAACAGGCCAGAGTCAGCGATGCAGGACCGCGCAGAGCGCGAAGAAGAATGCGGTCTTTTCGCGTACACAGGTTCGCTCGGCTGTACAGCCGTAGACGAACGAAACGGGATCACGAAAATAAAAACCAGAACACGCAAATAGCGCGATCTCTTTCCATGCAAGACAAAATTACGCGCTGTTCAATTACATCCGTACGCTCCGTGGTTACCAAGTTGACCAGCACCCGTGTGAGCACTTGCGCATTCACCCGCCGCGGTGGCTCAGTGGCTATGGCGTTCTGCTGCTGAGCACAAGGACGCGGGTTCGATTCCCGGCCGCGGCGGCCGCTTTTCTGGTGGAGGCGAAAAGCAAAAACGCCCGTGTGTGAGTCGACATTTCGGCGCACGTTAAAGATCCCCGGGTGGTCGAAAATAATCCGGAGCCCTCCACTAAGGCGCGACTCATCGCGGGAGTTGCGTCGATTAAACCCCACAATCGATCATTCAACTTGGGCATTCGTTTCGGTAGGGGGGATTAGTTCCGCCGCCGGCCCTCGCCATGGAAGGTGCACTTGTTACGGTGGGGTGCGCCCTCCTCGCCGTGCTTGCGCGCGCAGGCGGGTCCCGTTCAACAGGGACAGACGGAACATACAGAGTGCTAAAACTGTATTCTTGGACCTCCACTAACGGTTTCTTTCAATTTTGCGTGTTCGCATTACATTTCTCCATGACTGTATACAAGAGACGCTGCCGGAGCAGCATCCCGGATGGCCCGACCCCGCGGGGGCACTCCGACGCAGGGAATCGTTCCTGCGTGGCAGTGCGACGACTCCTCCAGGGAGGAAAGGTTTAATCGGCAAAACTTCTCTCCAACCTCCGCCTTCTCTTGTCTTCGTCAACTATCACTTTAAAGTGCGCGCGTCGAACTTGCCCAGGCGCGCTTTCACCCGCATCGTTCACCTCTCGAGTCTCCCAAGCAACCTGGTTGTATGTGAAGTCCATGGCGTAAAGGGTGCCTACAACGCGCAACAGACACGCTGGCGGTTGAATGCACGTAGGATCCATTGTTCTTCGATTATTTGTCAGTTGCTGGTCCAGCGGGTGTGTGGTGCCTTCTTTGCTTGGTGTCTACTAACGTCACTAAATAAGCTACGCTTATGAGTACCGCCACTTCGTGCACCCGGAAGCGCCTGGGGGCAATTTTGTTTCTGGCTTGCAGTGTTGCCATCTTTCCCAACGAAACCGCCGCCGGCTGTGACGGGCAGAGTGTGACCGGCCGTTCTAGCGTTCACGCAGCACAGACAGACAGACAGACAGACAGACAGACAGACAGACAGACAGACAGACAGACAGAGAGAGAGAGAGAGAGAGAGAGAGAGAGAGAGAGAGAGAGAGAGAGAGAGAGAGAGAGAGAGAGGCGCCCATAAACAAAATGGCCGCGCCATATGTAAACAAACATCACGTGGTGCCGACCGACCAATGAAAATCCTGGCGGCACGTAACAATGAGAGAAAAGAGTGCCGATACTCTAAAAGCCTTTATTTAATGACGCTAGTGTCTACGTCTCATTCTTTGCCCTCTCTTTCCCCCAAGCTGCACTTCTGAACCAATACAGCACCCGTGGAAGACAACCACCCCAACAGCAGCAGCAACGAAAACGTGTCGAAGTCCAACCAGGTGGTACGCAAACACGCGCGGGCTAATTTATACCAGCACAGCCGAAGCGATACCATCGACAGTCAAGCCCCGTATCCCTGTTCGTTCCGACGAACTCGACGCTTCAAAGACGGCACCCGGCGCAACCGACCCAACGGGACAGACATGCTTGCGACTCGCACCTGCGGATGCAGAGTGCGAGTAGCCAAACTCTACACTCTCTAATCTTCACACTTGTTTCACCGCGAAAGCATTCCTAGCCCAGCAACCTGCACTCAACTTTTTCTGCATGAAGCTGCGATGGTGACAATAAGAAAACCGCTGCCAAGGCCGGCGTCTAGGCTGGTTCTTCTCGGCTGCGAAGCCGATGACTTACCGACTGGGCCACGCCGTCCAAATGCTCCCTTCTAAACAAAGCGTAGACGTGATGTCAGTGCGGCGCGTTGCTACAGATGCTGCAGGCTCGCCTTGCAAGCAACGATAGCCATTTAAATTAGGTGTAAAGCAAATCTGGTCGGTGAATCCGGATCGACTTCGGAAAAAGGACTGGTGGACAACAACGAGCTCGCAGGCAGTGGCGCACGCCCGCAGAGGTGCACTGACCAACGTTTCGTAAAACGGGTAACACTCACCATAATTTTAGTCATCCAGGGAGATGAACAAACTAATTAGTAAGCACGTACTAGGAGGGTCGACCCCGAGAAATCTGTGCGCGTACTCTGTCTGACGCCTTCGTGCAACACACCCCCAGAGTGGTACCTAGATCAACCACAGTGGTTTTCGGACAAGAGTATACAAGGTATACGCTGCTCTCCCACAATATTCTGTATTAGGCGCGCCCAAAACATCTGTCATCTCTTCTGGGTCGAAAAAAAAAAATTAGTAGTGTCTTAGCTCTGCTATGCAGGATATACGTAGCGTGAGCTAAGGTTCAGCAATCCAGTACAATCCAGTCTTATTCAGTCCAGTCCAATCCAGTCCAGTCCAGTCACTGCTCCTTGGGCATGCTCAGCGCGGCTCTTCACGAGCCACGCGAAACGGCTATCAAGCGGCTCCGGTGCAGCGTCAGATTTGGCTACAGCGCAATTGAGGCGCACACCTGGGCACGCGCCGGCGCCAGTGCGTCTGCCGCGACTATGACACAACACAATCCACTTTAATCCAACCCAATCCAATCAAATCCAAGCCAAGCCAATTCAATCTAATCCACTGTCCCTCGCGCTTGCGCAGAACGGCCCTTCACTGCACACGCGAAACTGCTCAACCTCGGCCAGTGTAGCTTACGCTACAAAAAAAAAAAGTGTGTGTTCCGGGTTCATTATTATTTTTCATACGCAATTGGCGTAACCAAAATTGAACCGAAGGTATGCGCGTCACCCTAGGAATCACTGCTTGCTGTCACGCTAGTCAGTAAGCTCCTTTTCCCGTGCCAGCCCCTCGACGGCTTTTTGAAGGAAAGTCCTTTTTTTTTTTCAATTACGCGCGTCATCAGCAATACATCCGCAACTAACGGTAACCTAATTGTCCAACTCGTGCGTATAACAGTCAAATGCGTGCACCGAGAAGCCGCTGAAAACGTGTAAATGTGCGCTAATAAGAGCTATTTTTATGCTTAAACTTTAAAGGAGTCATGAAGAGAAAATACAACTTCGTGTAATTTGAAAGAACTAGGATTCAGTATCTCACTCTGCTCCATTACAGCCCCAAAAGATGTTTATTTAACGAAAAAAAAGCAAGAAGTATTTAAAAACTTTCAAATTTTGCGCCACAGTGACGTGTTATGAGCAAGAGTGACGTCATACGGGCCAACAATAAAACATAATTTTCAGTGCGTTAACTGCACGTTAGCATTCAAGTGATGCGGTCCAATGGAACTAGAGGCCCCATTACAGACGTCCAGTCATGTGTCGCCGCGACAGGTCAGTTAGGCGGCCGCCAATCGCACAAATAAGGTTCCGTGACGTCATAGAAAAGTTGCGGGTATTTGGCTAGGGGGTCGCGACTGCTTCGCACGTTTCCTTTCATATCTCCGTTATTTGTTCGAAGATTGCGATGATATTGGTATCATTGTTATCGGGACTAAGCAGTCTTTCTAATAAACCCAACTTGTATTTTGTCTTCATGGCTCCTTTAATGTTAAAATGTGATGTTTAAAACTCATAATTTGATGTTTTATAAAACATCACATTTCTCTGCATAGAAAAATATAAACAATACTTTCGTTAAAATTTCTTCAAAAAGGGAGTCAGTACTTACTCGGCACTCTTTGCGGGACTTTATAACGCTTTCAAAGGCATCATATAAATACGGCTTCGTCTAAACTCGATACAACGTAATGCTCAACATTAATCCGTAGGACTTTTTCAACAATAGCTTTTTTTTTTTGTGTTTTTCCCGTCTGGCGCGATATTCTTTCTCCGTTTTCTTCACCCCTTTTCGCACCGACAAGCTTACAAAAAAAAAAAAAAAAAGAACGTTCGTCGTGTTACTTCTACAGACCACCGGGGCACCTTCGATCGCCGAAAGCCGGGCGTTGTGTCTGACGTCACAAGCGCAGAGAACAATACCCGAGGCGCAATTTCTCGCATACGTCTTCCGCCACCTATAACACGCGATTTTTTCACACGTCACGAAGCATCGCTTTCCCCGCAAAGAGGCGTTTTACGACCATGTGGGTGACCAAACGACAACCTCTCAACTTCCTCGTTTGCGACAACGGAGCTACCTATACGACAGCCAGCAGGTTGGCAAGACCAACATATACACCTTTCCACCGTTAATCTTTAATAAGATGAGGACATGTTCTAGGCTTTGTTGCACATGCGCAGTGACATCTTCCTGTAGACTTCGCCAATTATAGGGCAGCTAGCACCGCCCACTGATAAAATGGCAGCGCCCAGGACGAAGAAGTTAAAAAGGTCTATAGGTTGAGACTTCAAGAAGAAACTTGTTTTTCCCCCGAGGTGTTCAACGTGGCGAACAAGAAATTGAAAGCATCCTAATCCTTTTCCAAACAAGAAAAAATTTTAGGCTCTAAAATTGCGTCCCGCCTTCCAGCGGCGGCTCAATTGTAAAAAATTCGCGCTCCCAGGCGACTTATCTTGACGAGCTACAGCTGCGGCGGGAGGGGCGGACCCGGGTCATGGTGATGATGGTTGGGTGTTGATGGCGCAAGGCCGACGGGGGCAAAGAGCGCCAAAACAGCTCTTACACTGCGAGATGAAGACTTAAAATCGGTGAGCAAGAACACAATTAAAATGGGTCAAAGACAACGAGGATGAATGGTGTAGAGGTCCAGGTAGTGGTTATGCGTGGTATGAAATTAGGTCTAAAAAAGTTCACTTCCGCTAAATAGTCCAAAACGCGCCTGACGGAAAACATGGGATCGTCAGACAGAAAGAACGCTAGGTGTGGTGGTGGGATGTGTTGCCTGTAGAGTCCAGCGAAGTGTTTGTGTCGTCCTCACCCCCATCATTATCCTAAGTACACTGCAAGCAGAGCGAAAGCTTCTCCCACACAGGGATTTATACACACCCCCCTAACACCCCTCCAACACCACCCCCCCCCCCCAGAAGGACTTCGACACCCACCCCCCCCAAAAAGATTCCACAACCACAAGCACCCTGCCTAGGGATTTATACAACACCCCCCCCCCCCCCCCAAATCGAAATTCTGCATAAACCCCTGCTCCCACAGATCTCCAACCGCTCCTGTCCTGCGCCGACCGAATCCATTCTCTGCCCCCCGAAGCTACACTCCTAACGAAACCTGCGGGTCACGCGGTAGCATTTACTTCGCTGTAACCGAAATTCGCAGTAACAGGCACACACCGTCACTGTACCAAAAAAGGCGCACTGCCACAGACGGTCACGCTTCCACCACCGGCGCCCCCAACTTATGCAATAACACGTCGCGACCTCGACCGTGTATACCCTGTAGTTTATTTCCGCCTACGCGCACTGCACAGAGCAGCAGCAATCGCAAAACACGTGCGCGATTCCTCCCCTCGCGACGCACATATCCTCGGACAAACGCGAACAGCTGCGCGCACACCGGCCGCCGCCGCACTGGGGGGCCGTAAAGTTGCACGAACGGCGCGTTCGAACCGTGCGTGTGGTCCATGCTGTGGCAATGTTATAGAGACGGCACAGAGCGGTGGGACGACGAACACATGTGCGGCCGCCGCACTTCAAAGGAAACGGAGTCTTCGGGAGCAGCCGAGGACAATGGACAATGGGCAGCGGACCAGACGCACAGTTAGCACTAACTCTGAGGAGAGCCGGGGGAGGTGGGGGCAGCGGTTGGCGCCACGCGGTAGACGCCGAGTGCGTACGAGAGCGCAGACTCCGCCGGCAGGCAATAAAATGTCGATGCGAAGCGGCAGCCAAGGGTTTTGCTGCCAGCGCCGAATACAGCGGGGATTTATTACGGCTGCATCCAAGGACGACACGAGAAAGAAAAAAAGGCGAGGTGGAGAAGGTCAAAAGATGTTAATTACGTTGAAAGACTATTACTGGTGTCATGAAGACATTTACACAAGTTTGCTTTATAAATACACTGCATTGTCTCAAACGCAGCCATACCAATTTTAACGCAAATTTCAAACAAAAAAAGATAGATATTAAGCAAAACAGATGAAACGGCGGCGACTCGACGGCTACTGTCTCGCAGGTCCCTTATGACGTCACAGAGAATGTTGTTAGCTTTAATGGAAAGGCAAGCCTGTGACCAGAGGGGAGGGGGGAAGAAGGGAATAGGGGTCCAGTACATATGGAGATCGTCTCGAAGATGCATCATTATTTGTGCTATTAGTAGTATTCGCTCGACGGCTTATGGCGGCCGCCGAGCAAAGCCAGCGCCAAGAAGCGTGACTGTGCGACTGCAATGGTGCTCAAGTTCCGTTTAATCGCATTACTTCCACGATAACGTGCAGTTAAGAAATGTTTTTTAGTATTTCCCGTATTACGTCACTCTTGACGTTGTACAGCGCGAAATTCGATTTTTTTTTTTTCAATATTTCGAGCACTTTGTCGATTATAAAAAAAAACATCTTTCGGGACTAGTAGTACAATGAATAAACTAGTTCTTTTAAATTCAACAAGGTTGTATTTTGTCTTCACTGCTTTTTTTTTTTTTTCACCGTGAATTCTACTCGATCGACCTTTTTTCAAAATACATGTACTGTCGTCAAAAATTTCAGCACGGACAGTCACGGATTGGGTCACGACCCTCGGCATAAACGAGAAAACGTCAAAATACGCACAACAAACTTGCTTCGTTGAGCAAGCGTACATTACCCATCGCTACTTAGGTCAATGCACATTTAGGGTATGAAAACACTGCAGGTTTCAGGGGTTAACAAACCTGACCGGAAACGATGTTTAAACGTGAGACAGCGCAGCGCCGGCAGTCGCTAATACACCGATGGAATCAATTTTCTCTCGAAAGACCCCCCTCTTTCACTTCCACTCGCCCGGAAACGAACTTCAACCGCCAGCATCCACTCGCCCCGTTTCAATTTCCCGCGCGCCGGAATGACGCCGCCGTGTGATTGACCGATAAGCGACGCCTTGTGTCTACAAGGTTGGCAATCTTGCATGCGCGACAGCAATAAAGCACCCGAAATAGCCCGGCGAACTATTCAGCGACTCCCCGCGCGTTTTTTTGGCAGCTGCGGTAAGCGAGGCTGGGTCACAGCACACCCCCCCCCCCCCCCCAAATCGGACTCAGAGTTGTTCAAGCAGCGAATCGCGCAATAAAGTGGTTGTCAAAGGTGTTCCCAACTTTCGAGGGCGGCTGTGGTTCCGCACAGGCGTCAATCACATTGCATTTACAACTACCTCGTAATTCGCAGAGAACTCTCCATTCGGGTGCTAGTACTTTAGTCACCAATGAAGACAAAATGGTCACTTCAACACTGAGCTCCATCCAGTAAGGAGCTCAGTCGGTGAAATTCTCGAAGAATTTACCCCACAGTGCCCCCCACGCTTCTGTCAACGCAAGAGTTCATTGCGCTGATTTCCCGCTTTGCTTTGTGAAAGACAAAAAATAAATGTTACAACATGATGTCTTGTAAACTTTCCATTTACAATTTCTGTCACAAAAATTTTCTGAAAAACACCAGCACCGATATGAAATGAGACAAATCCCAACCTTTACAAACATCAATTCAGCATTGGATCACCTTTCTTCAACCAATCAATGAATCCTTTTTTTGACATCAGCAGCACAGATGCCACGGGAAAAGACAAAAAACAAAAATAGGACGCTTGATGTGGGCTGCCCTCTCTTTGGATTGCATGGGCAACGACAGTGCCTAGTTGACAAAAAAAAATAAAAGTCCCACAGCAGGCTACATACTCCTTACACGTTGTGAATGAGAAAGCACGGCGCTACATCGTGTACGTATGTTCACGTCGCAGTCAATGAGAATCGGTGAATTGGCTTTCAGCTCCTGCAACCAACTTTCGCAGCCAGCTCGCCCACATTGATGCATTGACAAATATGTTTCACTGCTCTGACAGCAGCTGTCATCCTCACTGGCGAATCCCGCTGAGCGTGGGTATGCGAGTTTCTTGGCTGGATATGTTGACTTAGCCGAAGCTAAATTTTAATCGCTGAATCGGCCGTGGGCATCCAACGACAGCTGTCATTGCCATTCGAAAATCTCCTTGAATAAACGTGTCAGAATTGTGGGCAGGGCATACAATGCCAAGAAATGGGAATCGGCAAAAGGGACGTTTTTTTTTTTTTTTTCCCTGAGCAACAGCAGTTATCGTCGCTGCTAAATTCACCGAGAGCGCATGTTGTTATGCCTACATACACCCAGCTTTAACATATGGCCACCAAAACGATTACCCCACCAACACGCCAAAAGACAAACTCGAACATTGAGCTGCTTCCAATGGTAGTCCATGTTTTCCCAAGTCAAATACCAAAACGCCCGCTCTAGGCCCATGTGTAGTAAGCTACAGTCATGGAGAGTCACACTGAAATGGCATATGAAATGCAGACCCTACCACCGTCATTTTCAAGAAAACGAAGTTTTCACACCAAAATCGGATAGCACGAAGTTTCAGTCAATGTCGGATTACAGGCCAATAACCCTCGTCTAACAAGGATGACAAAATCCCCAACGAACGTCTTCACAAAACGACTGCAAACAGTAATTACAGTTGTAGTGGAGCCACATCAGGCTTGTGCTAGCCACGGCAGGAGCATCGTGACTGACATTCATAACACGCGAAGCGTGTTACACTGTTGCGACGCAATACAGAAAAGTTGCAGTGTTGCAAGACCTCGAGGTAAGCTTTCAAAAAACTTTTGCGTGCACTAAAACGTGAATCCCAATGATGTGTTCAGTGGTGTTTGCACTACACAGTTTTGAACAGAAGCGTCAGTGAAGTCACTCCCATTTTATAATCTGTTTCAACGGAAACTGCCCAATAAGCCCCCTTCCTTCTTGACATTCCTTGAACCCGTTGTTTGAAGATTACGCATAGTGTTGGTATTCACAGATATCAGCTACTCTCAAGTGAAGTGCATCTGCTGGCGTATGCTGCTGATGCTGGTGTGTTCTACGCTGATGCAAGCATGGGCAGAGTAGTAGCAATAACAAAATATTTTTCGATACATGACCGTTAGTTCACTTTACTAAGAAGAGTGCACAGTTTTTGGCGTACGGAGCAGCAGCTTCCGCTGAAAGAATTCGAAAATGTAGCATGGACGGTCACACCTCACAATGCTACCTCGGTGTATTGATGTGCTCCTATCAGGACACGAATGAGTACTGGCCAATAAAATTGAGAGGAAGAGCATTGTCAATTTTTGCATGAGCCACTGAGTGCAATCCTCCTTAAGTGCAAGTCCATGGTGCAAGAAGCGGGCACTGCACTGATTCCGATCGCATGCGCAAAAAATACATTGGGTGTGTGCTGTGTTAGTGTTGGGCTCCCACATGGGAGTGACTCAGTAGAGGCTGCGATTCACAGTGGAAAAAAAAAAAAGGTTCTTTGCACTTCTTTGCAAATGCAGTAGTGAAACAGCTCTCTAATTCATTGCACCGTCAGGTGATGGCATGTGCCTGAATGGGTACCTGGAAGAAGTGGTTGTGGCTGCTAGATATGGTTTTAATTCCAATATTTCTCAACACCTGCCAAGCAATCTTCAAGCAGCCACCTGAACGAGATAGATGCTATTCCCTGTATTTTTGTATCAATATCTCTACAATGTAAGCGTCAATGCTTTGTATCAATATCTGTACAATGTAAGCTGTTCTTTTCTAACTAAGCAAACAAGATGAGGCCAATCCCAGCCAAAGTAAACACTTTTTTTTTTAATTGCCCACCGAAACACCATCAAAATTTGGATTTGAAAAAAAAGAAAAAGGCGTGTTTGTACATTGCCATACCTGCCAGGTTCGCCGAGATGGCATTAGGGAGAGTCACGGAAGGGGGGGGGAGTAGGAGGCATACAAAAATTAGTAGCAACAGAATGAACAGAATGGAATGATTTACATTTACATGCATTTCTAATTTAGTTACAACACAACAGAGTCGTAGCTGAACTGTTTCGTCCAAACTACTAACGAGCTACACGACTGGTCAGCTGCTAAATCTTTGATGCGGCTAACACCGCCTTTTTTAAGAACCCCTGGGAGTACAGCCAAGCATAACAATGTTCGTTCCTGCTACACTTAGCCAAAAGAACGCGACTGACCTCGGATTGTGCGAGAACTTGATGATCGGAACTGGGGGCAAATTTTATTTACCATGCTGAAATGCCTCTCGCATTCAACGTTTCCGGGGTACTGACAAGTTCAACTTGCGTGCATTGCCAACTATGCTTTACAAGTTATTACGATGACCAGTGGTGTAGGATGCGATTGGGTTGTCAGGTAGCTCTAGCGCAATGTGGCCTAGACTGGGAGAAAGGTTTAGCCAAACACGGGTGTGTATTCGGGAGATTTTTGTTTCGACCATACAATCGTACAAAACCATCAAAACCCGGGAGTCTCCCGGATAATTCGGGAAACCTGGCAGGTATGCATTGCCATCAACTGCCTCTGTCTGGAACAATGAGACAATTAAATTTGTCTTCAATTTAGTGCTGGGATGCCATTGTTTTTTTTTTCTTTTTTCTTGAGGACATCCTGCAATTAACTCTAGAACAGGTCTTCCCCCCTCACTGATACATGGTATCAAGTTTCTTTTCGAAAGAACTCTAGATGGTTTACTATGTGATCTCCTAATTCCCAAACGTAAGAACGTAAAAGCACCGAGTAATGAGGATTAAACTGAATTAACAGAGCTCTCGAAATTGATTAAAAGGTGCAAAACGAACGACATTCAAGCGTACAACATGGCAGTGATTGAGGAAACGCTGCAAACAGGAGGAAGCCTAAAAGCAACTACCAGAAAGCTAGAGTTCATACCACAGGCTACATGCAGCACTGTGGAGGCTACATCGTGGCCAACAGCGACAAAAAAGCCCCGGCACTTTTTGTCCCTTTCTTCACGGTGAGTTAAGCGTCCTGAGAGGGCGGACTGTTGACAACAACGTAGCCTCCACAGTGCTGCATGTAGCTTGTGGTATGAACCATAGATATCCGTAAGGCAGAAGAACATATGCACCCAGAGACGAGCAAGGTAGCATAACGCACAGCATGGACGAGATAATAAAAGAAGCAGAACGATTCGACACCAGGCTACACGTCAGCGATGTTAGACCAGGAGCAACTACTACTGAGTATATTGTTGGGTCTGCATGCAATTCGGCAAAGTTGAATGGCTGTGAGGCACTCTGACGCATTTTCAATGACAGTGTCCATTGCTTTGCACCGAGAATCACTTTCCACGAAGCAGGGGTGAGACCACAGAATCAGATTTGGGAGCAGTTTTTGGAGCAGCGAAATCTCAATTTTGGAGCAGGAGAACCTTGATTTGGAGCAGATGAACGACATTTATTATGTCACCGAAAGAGCCTAAAAAATCAAATTTCTGGCAACTCGGAGGGGGGAGAGGGGGAAGTGCGCTTTTTAGTCGGTTTTTAACTTACATAACACTTAAGCAACCTTTCAGTAACGTTTTTTTCTACCACAGTATCACAAGGCACGAACTGCACTATCGTTTTACAAACCATTTTTAAATTCTTAGGCTCTATGCATAGATAGCATGGAGTGCCGTTGAAAATACCAAATTGAGAAACTAAGCAATCGTAACGCATTTTTGTATCATGTGGATGCCTAAATTATTGTTTTCGTAATTCCAGACTCGGCTTTACACATCAGTGCAGAGCCACAGCAAAAGTTGCGCAAAGCGAGGTGACAGTTGCAGCACCAAGGAGCACGTTCACCAAGGAGCACGTTCACTACGATCGTAATTTGAGTCACGTTGGTATGTTTAGCCACGTCCCTTTTGGCAATCAATTTTCTTCAGATAGATGAACCAAAATTACTAGCGTGCAATAATAGCCTGTCCCGCAATCAGACACTGTTTGAACATTTTGCGGCAATGTAGCCTGTGCCGACATTTTCTGCAGTGTCGATCGTCCCAGTCCTGCCGCTCGCAAGCTTGCCGTCAAAAACAGCAATAACTCAGCGTTTTATAACACCGCCGTGAGTCCAAACTTCCACTTCAAACACGCACCGCGCCTCACACTCAAGGCCGAAACACGGCGAATTTGCGGGCGCCACATTGTTTTTGATGAATTCCAGTCTTTCGAGTCGCGCCCCTTCCCGCATCAGATCTACAAATTACTAAATGTGAATGCAGCCACCCCCATAACCGAAACCACGGTGGAAATCGACGTGAACCACGAGTCTCTGCCTGAACCACGAGCAACTGCTTCACCCGGCAGCCATGTTTGCCCATCTTCACCACACCAAGATGGGGGCGCTCAGTAATGTCGTTGTGGAGATATGGGGCTTCAAAAATCGCTGTTTTTTTTTTTCTCATCAAAAGTACAAGTAGTTCGTCGCCTGAGTACCAGAATATTTTTTCTACAGGACTTTGCAATGGTCTCCAATGGGAAAACTAAAAACGCACAGAATATAATATGTGCAACCCGACAATGAGACTTTAAAAAAAACTATCTCGCGGACAAGTTTTTGCCGGTTTTTTGATTGAATGATCAATCAATTAAACCTTTACAAACAGCTTCTAAAGCGTTAAAATCCTAGACTCTCAGACTGTTTTGGAGCAGTTTTGGCTGCAAGTTTTGCAATTTTCAAGCTTTTGGAGCAGCCTGGCGCCGGAAAATAAATTTGTATCAAAACTGCGCAATATGCGCAGCTGTCTCGCCCCTGACGAAGGTGTACAACATGCAACATAGCGAAACCAAATGGCTGCATGAGTTTGGAACCCTTCCAACTATTCGTGTTCTTCGCAGTTTTACACAGCCAAAGTATTGCTGGGGGCTTTAAACCGATACCAACAGTCGACACATGAAAATGCTGGAAATAACAAAAAGAGATGAACTAATGTGACTTGCATGCTTCACTCACATTCCAACGGCCTTGGTTCGACACTGATCCAGAACCAAATTTATTTTTATTTTTTAAGTCAATTTGTTTGCTTTTCTTGCCTTTATGCCGATTTTAGAAGGCGTTTTACTACCAAAGATGCTGGACACTAGATTTCCCGCTCAATGAGCTATTCCTTGCTTTCACACTACCGTAAAATCCCGAGAGATGCCCCAGCCCCGAAAGATAACCCACCCCTGTTTTTGGCATGATTTTCCGTTTTTTTTTTTTTTCAAAAACACGGAAAGATAACCCACCCCTGACAATAGCCGGGGATGACGCCCGCGGAAACAAGGTTAGCTAGCGTGGGTAGGGTGCAATAACAGTTCACAGGAACCTGAAACCCCGCTGCGATAACAGGTCACAGGATCTAAAAATAACGTGCACATTTAGGTTGGCAATGCAGCCCGCACACATGCAGAACCGTAGCGAAATCCCGAACCCGAAACGCGACCACCACCATGCATCCTTGAACATTCCGGTCATTCGTCTTTTGTCGCGAAGCAAGAACGGAAGGATGCGGCAAAGCTTCACCGTGGCGAAGAAAGTGGAAGTTGTCGAATGGCACCGAAAAGCCGGCAGCAATGTGAGTAAGGCGGCCGTGAGCGAGGAAGTTGTCCCTCGCTCCTTCAAACGGTGCGGTATATCAAAAGCCCTCGATGGATCAGAAGACAGAGAGCTTCATGAGCGGCTCGCTTCGACGATCCTTCCTTCTGCTGCCCTGCCAACCATGTCGAACTCTGTGCGTGAGGAGGTGGTCGACCTTTTGTTTGGCAGAGAGAGAGACTGTTCGTTCGACGGTTTTGACGACGAATGAATACAGTGCTAATAAACACGCGTTCGTTCTTTGGCTGCGATACATTTCTCAACTTTTTTTTTACTGCACACCGGAAGTTAGCCCACGTCATATTTTCTTGCGATTTGCTCTCAATCTTAGGTGGGCTATCTCTCTGGATTTTACGGTATGTCCCACTATTTGTTCATGCTTTTCTGAAACACCTACCCAGGAACTACAATGTTTTGTAGTTAGGGAGCACACGTGTGGTTTTAATAAAACCACACATGTGCTCCCTAATGAGTAATACGGCAATGCTGCGTGAAATGCACAAGCGAGCAGAAAAAAAAGGTACATTAACCATAATGCGAGGCGCACGCCAGATGGCCTCTCATTTTTAGGGTGGTTACAAAGTACTCTTGAAAGTAACAAGTGATAATTAAACCGCCCCCAGCAGTTTGCCAGCAAACTGGAGATTCCTGTTGCATGTCGTTAAACAAGTGCAGCATCAAAGAGGCACATCAGGCAAAATTAACAACCTACTCTGTTACGAATTTAGATAAAAGGTCTGGTTTACAAACGCATCCCTTCCAGCAGAAACAGTTTTTGCCAATGAATCTACACAACAATAAAACGTAGTATCAAGAATCACCACCCCTTGCACTTTTGCATTAGAATTCGCAATGCCACAAACTGTCAAAAATATTTTCTGGGATCGTCAAAAATGAATAACAAGGAACATTACGACATGTACAAGATAAAAAAAAAAGGAAAACTGTCGAGATTGATCACCTTCTAAACGGGACTTGATGAGAAAATACAACTTCGTTTAATTTCAAAGAACTGGCCTTTAATGCTCTTCCCCACTCAGCTCCATCTGGGCCACAGAAGACATTTTTTTCACCCAAAAAATGCAAGTACTGCAATATTGTCAAATTGTGGGCTATCACTAAAAACATAGTTATTAGTGTTGTTAACCGCACGTTAGCATTCGTGATACGACCAAACGGATGAGGAGGCCCCCCTACAAACACCCAGTCATGTTTCTTGGCAATGGTTTAGGTCGGCAATAAACATGACTGGGCGAAACATTAGGTGGCAACGGTTTAGGTCAGCCAAACAAACAAGATTCTGTGACATCATACAAACGTTGACTGATTGATTGTAGGGTTTAACGCGCCGACGCAACGCAGGCGATGAGGCGCGCCGTAGTGGAGGGCTCCGGATTAATTTTGACCACCTGGGGATCTTTAACGTGCGCCGAAATCTCGACACACGGGCGTTTTGCTTTTCACCTCCATCAGAAAAGCAGCCGCCGCGGCCGGGAATCGAACCCGCATCCTCGTGCTCAGCAGCGCAGCGCCTTAGCCACTAAGCCACCACGGCAGGGAGGTTTTCTTTAATACCTCCGTTTGTTGTTTGAAGAGTGCAATAAAACTGGTTTCATCGTTATCGAGACAAAGAAGTCTTTTTACGAACGAAGCCAGTTTTTCGGGGTGGTCGTGGTGGTGATGTTTATTGACAGATGGACGTAAACTTGCGTGGTACACCTGCGATTGCTCCCCCGATCAACACCTTTTTGCCGCTATGCGCGGGAAATTACCAGGAGTCACTGAGGCTTGCGTCCCTTGAAAACCTGAGGATCAGGCACAATATGTCTCTCTTTGTGATCCAATGGTCTTTAGGGAAAATGAAATTGTCCAAAGACGCATGCGGAGTGGCTCTCCTTCGAACTTCTTGAAACAACCCAACTTTTTTCTTTTGTGCTCACGGCTCCTTTACCCTACCTCAGAGTTGATGAAAATGTTATGCCTGCTTTATTTGTGAATTCTTTATTTCACTGCAAAGCAAAACCGTGGGTGAAGTCTATCATGAACTACACATGCCTTAAAACACAAGCTTAACTTTCCTCTGGGCTACATTCAGTTAGCAGTTTCTCTTCATACAGCAAAAGCAACTTTTGTGTGCTAAGGATTCATCGCGCCCGCTCTATTCAGTTTAATTTCCTTCACAGGCTCTAGAAGGCGGTGCCAGCATGACTAACTCTCTATTGTGGCAACATAAATGTCCGTCAAAAGTACACCACCAGAAGTAAGTGGTAGTAGCAAGCTGGACTGCTACTACCACTAACTTCCTGTGGTAAGTCTCTAGAGAAACTATCAGCTTCAACAAGACAACCACCAAGCGCGCCTTTTTTTTTTTCCCACAACACACAGGCTCTAAAGCGTATTGTCGGTCTCGTTCGAGCACAGAGACCGGCCATTTTGGAGGTTATCAGCACTACTAGGCATAGAAAGGTCATCGCGATAAGCCAGCAAGCACGCACAGCAATGATACAAGCTGAATAATTCCTTTTTTTAGAAGATTCAACAAGAAATATGATGGCAGGTACAAACACACAAATGCACCACGCATGCACTGCTCCAATGCAGTTCCTAATTTAGTGAAGTATGGCTGACACAGCACTGTCCAGGCTAAAGAGAGGAATCCCAATTATGCTCCTTACTCAACCACATCTACCAACCCGCCACCATACGACAAAAGAACCAGATAAGCACTCCCACTTCTCACGCTTTCTCCATGTTAGTACGTGGAATGAAAGCCAACGTTTTTTTACGACTGTGTTTGGTATGACTCAATACTCCACTTCTTCATGCCAGCTAGGAGTCAGCCAGCCTCTTGTCTCGGAGGGGAAGATTTCAGCATTGTGGCTATGACGCCATAAGTCGGCAAGCTACGACGGCTTACATACATGCAAGGTACGTATGTCAACGGGTACAGCAGACATGTATGGCTATCATAACGAAACTTCTCCCCACAGATAGACGAACACTGTATTAAAATTGAACATACATACTAGTAGCAGAAGCTGGATTAGCAGTTGCATCAGCATAACACCCCTAGAGTTTGCGACGCTTTTTTAAGCGAAAGCTTTCCTTAGTGGAAACGACGGCGTCCTGTCAAAAAAGCTGCTGCATTTCCCCATAGACCGGTTGGTCGACCGAAAAGCTCTGATAAGATCTCTGGACACGCAGCGCATGCGTGAAACCAGCCCTTCCATTGTGTCAAAACGGTTACCTGAAAATCGCGAAAAAAGGAACGGTTCTAGGTGAAGACAATACATGCATTGATTGTGGAGAAGCTTGCATTACAATACTATACCTCTACCTCATAAACCATGTATCGGGGTATACATTTAGATCATTCGTAAATGCGTTTACTAAGTGCGCGAGAAATCATCGCGTGGGTTCCTTCTTCGTTGTGCGATTTGTGTCTTTGTAAGTTTGATGCACTTTTGACACAGTTTGCACTTCTCTCAACTTTCTTTAGGAAGGAATGGCGAAGTTTCAGCCTCAGCCGCTGCATCTTAGTCGGATCATATAGTGCGTGGAAATGAAGTTGCGGTTGGAAGAACTTCGCCATATTCGTACGAGTGTGCGGAGAAACCGACTGCAGAAACAGACACAAGTAACAACATTCCAAGATAACAAACTGCGGGTCTAGTTTGTACACAATGCCGGGCAACTGGTAACGGAAGTTTTGTAAACTCAAGGCCGTACACGAAGCTGCTGACACTCACTCGGCATTTAGGGCCACAAATTTATGGCCACAAGTGAAGCTCACATAAGTCGGCAGTGGCCCATTAAGCCGATCATGCGCACAGCAACCCGATGCACAGCGACGCGCACATGTGAAACACAAACGCGGGTTGCATATTTACCTGCACACAATTTTCGTGCGACTCAAACTGCATTATGCCAAACACAGCACCGCCGTAGCATAATGCTTTCCGTAAACCGTCTAAGCCGCTCAATTCGGTTTTTATGAAACCCGCTCCAACTTTTCCTAAAGGCTGAAGACTGAGGGAGAACAGAGGATACCCGACACGAGGCTTTACCGTGCAAAGACCCGGAAGACAGAATAATCTTGTTTATACCATAACAGCGGCTACAAATTCACTTTTCACCTCTTGCAACGACAATGCTGAAAACCAGCGCCAATGGCTGCTTTCGCCTCTGGCCAGAAATACAGCCACCGCGCAATCCAATCACTGACTCTGAGTGGCAGAGAATAGTCACAACACTATGTGCATGGCTCTGCTTTAGCCAACGCGAAGCCTGTGAAGGAGTATGGCACGCACAACGACCCCACAAGGACAGTAACAAGGATTGCGACAAGAAAAGTATTAATCCAAAAGCGGTGTCATAATCAATCTTGTGAAACAAATGACCATCTTGTGAAACAGGTGACCAGGTTGGTTAACACCAAGAACGTATGCCATCCCTGCCTACAAAATCTCACACTAATCTGGATCTTCACCACACCAATATTGAAGCTACAGTTAAACATCAGCAGCTATAACAAAATAACAGAAAAAACAAGTCACTCTCCTTAAACATCAGTATTTGTAAGCATAGCAGTTTCACTTTAATCAAGGGTAGAAGTTAAGACTGTGGACATCGAAGATTTAAAGCCTGTAGGAATAGTAACTACGGCAACTTCTAACACCAACGCCGTAACACATTTCAGTACTTGGTCCCCACAGCAATCATCCAGTCAAGTGCGTCAGACAGCGCGCGCAACGTATCCTACTTCGGTAGCTAACGGTTTTTTTATTTCGAGCGCATTCGTAGCAGCATTACTTTCTCCGCAGAGTTGCGGAAGCTGCTTCTGCATGCGATACGTTCATTCAGCCGATTTAGCACGCGGCATCCAAGACGACAAAAGAGTTGTTCATACGGCACACCCTTTTTGATCGTGTGCATCGGTGGTGTCAATCACTGAGCAACAATTCGGCGCTGCTCTCGCCTGCAACGCAAATATTTCTTTTTTAATTTGGAGCTACAGCATCGCCTGTAGCAATCACGAGACTGAAGGCGTACCGAAAAACCTGAATGCAGCACTTTCTCGGGACGCGGCAAGATCGAAAGTTGACAGAAAAGCTAATTGTTTACATTCGCTATCGTTGACATGTGGTGCCCTTGACGAGCCGTACACGAGCGCTGGGGTCCGTACAATGACACCAAACGACGCTCTACACAATCCGGCAGAAAAAGATATTCGGAGAAAAAAGGCGCGTAATCAGTGCCGGAAAGAGGGTAAATACACTCGCCAGACCGCGACCTGCGGCTTTGCACACGGTAAAAACGACACTCCGTGACTCACCCGGCGCGGTGTACGACCCGCTTCCGTTCGCACCAGTAAGGCGATGCTCCAAGGAGCAAAGGGAACACGATCATTACGGACTTTCGACGCGAAGGGGGAGCTAAACACTAGGCTTAACACGGGAGCGGCTTTTCCAAACGGATCCGAAATGCACCGACGCACACGCGCGCGCGCGCGCATACACACACACATACATACACACACGTTACGGAGCGGTAGGCCTAATGGCAGTGGAAAAATAGGTCACCCGATTCAACAGGAAAACTTTGCGGAGAAAGTGAGAGCGAGTCGAGAGGCACACTTACTTTCGCTGCCCTGCGTCTTTCGTGATCAGGAACATGTCATTGCCTTGGTCAAAGGCTAGTTTATAGCCTTTTACGGGTTAATAGCGAGGTATCACTTTTCGGCACCCACATGCTTCGCTCATGTCGTGGTGCGAGCACGTCACAGGAAGTTGTTTACAAAATACGTCATCGTTATCTGTGACGTTCGGTGCCCGCTTTCTTGCGGCGATCGGGAATTATTTGTATTTAGGTTTGTTTTGCAGCTGTTTACGTCCTTTTAAAGAAAACAATACTTGTTTGAGTACCTGTTTTTGACAAAAAAGCTACTTTCAACGAACATGGCGTCGTCTTGACGTCATCACGCGCCAACTGAAAGCCGGTTTGAACGGCAGCGCGACAGCTGTTTGTTGTCCCTCGGTGCCTTGGTGACAGCTGGCCAGACTGACGTTGAACTTCGTAAATGTAGAAAGCCAACGACCGCTTGCGCGCTACAGATTCCAATTCTCCTGCGGCGTTGGCGCTTATTGAGCTCATTTAAACAAACGCACGATCATGAATGTTCACAGGAGATCTATTTAGAAGTGTTCTGGGGCTCACCTGTCGCTTGACATATCAGTCAGACCGTTGGGCTGTCGATCTCCCTTCGGGCTGGGGTCCCATAGCGTACAAATGAAAAATATATTCCGGTTCGCGCCCCGGGTATTAACCTGTGTGGGCGTAATAACCGATTACGACGTGCACGGTATTTCAATTGATGCTGTGGCTGCTGCATTCAGAGTTGACGGGCCGTGACGTAGCGCATTACAAATGTGTTGGTGCAAAAGTTACCGAAATTCCTTTCTTTTTTTTTTCCCTCGGCTAAGTGTCAAGTTTTGAGGCATTGGAAAGTTCGCACATACTTATAACGTTACGAATATTTATTTTGGTAGGCTTCTCACAAACTGCGCAGAAAAGTGCAGTTGTATTTTATTTTTAATTTGGAGTTGTTCAATCGAGCCTTTGGAGACTTTGGTGCGGTTTGACTGTCGTTGTAGAACAGTTATTTTCAGGTAATTGGTGTTGCTGGCTGAAGTATGCGTATGTAGGGTCTGCCCTTGCATGCTTCTCGGGTTTTATCAATCTTCAAATTGGGGCATGAAAAATTGTTGTTTGTTTTTTTTTTTTCGGAGATTTTGGGACCAGAGAGAAACTGCACTGGTTTACTTCTGTTATAAATTCGTGTTTTATTTTCACAAAGAAGAAAATAGTATTCTATGCGATTGCTATCTTTCGAGACGCAATACCTTTCACATAATTAATGTACGCAAAAGATCGTGTATCAGCGTGAAAAGCAGTAGGTTGCCAAACCAGCCAAATGCGTACAAGCGTTTTTGCAAAACTTCATCGTCGACGCGTCATGCGTTAGAGCAGGGGTCGGCAACCTTTTGATGCGGAGCGCCGAGTTGCGTGAAGCCGACACAGCAGGTGCCGGACGGCAAATCGGCGGCGGGAAGAAAGCGCAGGCAAAAGGGAAAAAATCGGTCGAATTGACAATAACATCCGACAATAATTGACAATAATCTGGCTAAGTGTGAAGACGGGGGACAATGCCAACTGAGAACAATTTTTGTTTGTTCCTGTCTAACCTCATTTTGGGTGAAGTGACATGTCGGTATTCAGATAGGAAGTGACAAGTGGTGGGGGAGGTTCACGTCGTAATACTTCCCCGCGGACCACAGGTTGCCGACCTCTGCGTTAGAGAAGTTTCGCTTTGTATTTAGGAATAACGTCAACGTGATATTTCCAGTATCCCGGAAGGAGAGCATCCGAAAATTTCTTCTTTTGTTTTCAGTTGGATTGTTTGAAACATTTATTTCAACATGGCTTTCGGTTTACGCTGTGCGGTGGAAAGAGGTTGGGGAGAGAAGAGAAAAAGTAAAATTTCAAAGTATATAGGGCTGAGCACTGTAGTGGAGGGTTCCGGGTTAATTTTGACCACCTGTGTATCTTTAACGTGCTCCCAAATCTCAACCTACGGGCGTATTTGCGTTTCGCCTCCACCTCATATGTTATCTAGCATTATCTATTTGAAGCCAAGTACATGACGAATTAAATCAGTGACGCAAGTGCATTGTCGTATTAAACAATCATTTTTATTTTCCACGCGAAAAACAGATATTAACGGCACATAAGTAAAAAAAGCTTCTCAAACAGCTTCGCAGGCTGTGCCAATCATTCTGTTCGACTGCTTTCCCGACGTTTTATCTTTCGACGGTTTACTTCGGATTGCGATTTCTCTCTCCGATAAACTTCTCTAAGTACGCAAACCTTGCGTCTTCGCTGATATTGATATTGATGAAGTAAATAGGAAGTAAATATTGATGAATATTGATGAAGTAAAATTACTTTTATACGTTTCTTTGACATATATATAGTTACCCTCTCCCCCTGGACAGCACACGCAGTTCTTACTGCGCCGATGCAACAACGATCTGCTTCAACAGCCGGCGGGGTGATCAGACAAGCAAAATCCTCGCGTTCAGAAATGCACATAAAATTTAGTTGCGTGCGATGACAACACATAAAAAAATGGCTGCGGCTTAGCTCCGCTAACCTTGGATATGCAAAGCAAAAGCTTGGCTTAGTCTGGTTGAGTCTTGGTTTCGCTTGGTTAACCTTTGATTTAGCTGCATTGCCGACCACGTCTCAAAGCCGTTCGGTTCCGTGCAAGGCTCACACAAGGAGGCCGGGTGAACGCGGCGTTCATTCATGGCGAACGCACCGTTCTTCATCGCCGGGCGCGAGACGAGTCACGTTGCCCGAAACGACCCAGAACCGCATGCATGGGAGGCTGCGGGGGTGGTTGGCTGCCTCGGCTGCAGCGGCGGTGGCGACCGCTGTCGGCGCCGGCAGGCGCCAACAGCGGGCCCGGCGAATCACGCGATGCGCTTCGAGGGGTGTGTCGCCGGGGGTGTGTCTCCGGTCAAAAGGTCATTTGCGCATCCTCCACGAAATCGCTGGACGAAAGAAGTAAAGATTTGCTTTAAAAATGGTTCCCATGGAAACTAAAACGCCAGGTTGCGCCGCAGGCTGCCGTTTTAATCAAAGCGCAACAACGAGAGTGAAGAAGGGGAAGGGGGCTTGCTTTCTTCTTTTTTAATGCGAATGCATTTCTTAGTCGGGGGTTGTCGTGCTCCGTCGGCGTGCGCCTGCATTCCTCCAGCGCGAGTGCACGTGAGCGCGCGCCTCGTAGTTCTGCCTTCGTCGTCGTCGTCGTCGTCTCGGCGCGGCGGACCCGCGGCGCTCGCATCGCGGAGCTGGGGCGAGTAGCGGAGAGTGAGTGGAGAGGAGGAGCGCGCTCGGGCGTGTGAGGGCGCCCGCATCGCGGAGCTCGGCGGGCTCTCTCTCCTCTCCCGTACCCTCTCTCCGCTCGCTGCGCTCGGAACTATATAATGCAGTGGAGCGCGCGCCTGGCGCCTTGATAGCGATGGAAGTCGGTGAAGTCTAATCCCTCGCGGCAACGATACCGCAAGCACGAAGTGTAACACAATGCAACCTGAGCATTACACCTCCCGCTGGCGGTGACGTCACTGCAGTTGCTTCAACGTCATAATCGGTTGAGGACTCACACTCTCGTCTCTCTTCATTAAGTACGCCATTAATAATAATACTCGCACCGCACACATCGGTGCACCCAATGCATTCGCATTTCCGCACGATCCCCTTCGGGGAGGGCGGGGGGGGTTTCCCCCTTTTTTTTCTTTTTTGGGGGTCCGGGGGCAAGCTTCGTTCGACAAATGTACCGGGGAGCGAAACAGCTATTAGAGAGTTTTAGCATAGCGTGCTCCGTCCGCTAACGCTACGGCGGCGGGTAGCGGGGCGCGACTGGGGAGAGCAAATTCGTCACGGTGGGGTGGATTAGTTCCGCGCGGCCTGCCTTCGCCATGCCCGCTCTTTCCCTCCGCTGAGGGGCAACCTCCTCGCACTCCCTGCGCGCGCATGCGCAGTCCGGTCCCGCTACCCGCTAACCTTAGCGTAGCGTACGGGAGCCGCTATGCTAAAACTCTATTGTCGTCTGACTAGTCAACGTGTTGTGTCTCCCGAGCCACCTGATCGTTGTAAACAACACCGGAATAAGTGGCAACGAAACGCTTTGCGGTGCATCTAACTCAGCGACCCCTGTCAGCAGCGCAGTTCAAGAAAAACCCAATGCAGCCCTGCGCATGCGCGTCAAGGCAGTTCTGACCTGATGCACTGCAGAGACATGCGTCCCATTGGCGCGCCGGCCGATTCTCACATTCCTTCGTGGGATCTAAAGGATTTCGAGTCAAGATGTCCAATGAGTCAGAAGTTCCAACGCGTCAAAAGGTCCAATGTTGGATCACTTGTCTCGTTGGATCTCTTGACTCGTTGAAACTCTTGACTCACCATGTGCAGCCTTCCCGCTCATGGCAGTCCTTTCAACGGTGATTACTGGGTGGTTATTTAGCGAAATGTAAAGATTTTTGCGCAGCTAATATTGGGGGTGAAAACTTGCTTTGTGCACAGTTTCAGGTCTCGCACGTTGCGCGACGAGGTTCCTGAGCCATGGAAACTATCCCATAGAAATGTATGAGGAGTAAGATTTGGCAGCGAATTACACACAAAATATTCAGAATCCTGGGAAGTTATTTCAGTGTTTTGATCTTCACGTTGACTTCTTGTCTTATGCTAACTATCACTTTCCTGAAGTGGTTTTGCTAGGTTCCTGAGAGGTCGGAATTTTGAGCGAGAAAGTTGCGTATGCGTGGACCTCTTGACGCGGCTGAGGCGAGTCAAAAGGTTTAACGAGTCGAGAGGTCCAAGCTGTGACAAATCACCGCAAGCGCACGGGTAAAGTAAGTAAACCAAGAACAGACAACCAGGTTTTACAAGCAATCCGAAACCCGGGACTCACCGCGGAGTGCCGGTGGGGGTCGGCCCAAACGGGAGAGTCTCGCCCTCACCCGTGAAGAGAAGGTTTGCGTGGAACACTCTGCCTCGTGACGTCGACGAAGAAGACGTGTTGCTTCTGTACGTGTGAAATAATATAGTTTTTTTTTCATATGTTTGTTCCCCCTACTCTCGTGCCGACGTCGTTGTTTTATGTATTCACTCAAAGGAACCGATAACACAAGCTTTGAAAGCGCACCCAATGGACAGGCAGCGCTACAGTTGCGATGGGAGCAATTTTCATGTCACTTTGTTACTCTTTGCAGCAGCTGAAGTCAACCTCACCGTCGCTTTTCGTGCGGGAAGACTGGCGGTCGAGGGGAGACGGAAGCTAGGACAATCAGTAACCATCACAAGCAGCCATTAATCGCAATGTAGACCCGCATAACTTAAACGACCAAATATTACTAGGACATTTTATTGGATACAGCCATTTTATAAAATGAGCTGAAGGGGTTAAGAACGGCTGAGGGGTGAATTATAAATGGAGAGGACAAAAAAGCAAGGCTCGTTGTACCTTTTGACACTAATTGGACCTCTGATGCGTTGTACCTCTTGACCCAAATTGGACCTTTTGACTCGTGCCTCTTGACTCGGCTTTCACGTGACTATTAATCTCTTGACTCGTTGGACCTCTTGACTCATTGGACCTCTTGACCAGAAGCGCCCATCGAGCAGTGGGAGGCCGCGCTGTGCAGTTCGGACCCTGAGGACCAGCGACAGTTGGTGGACCGGGCACGCAGGACCGCAGCCGCCGCAGGGGCCCTGGACTGAGGGCTTCTCCCGCTTTTGAGCTCGAACCTCCTCTCACTAGAAATAAAGGTTTACCACCACCGTTGTTCATGGGTTGGTGGGCAGTGCGTAGCATATCATTTTACGTATACGATTGGGGGATGCATGGGCTCGTGGCTGTCCGCAATCCGATGTACTGCTTCTCGAGCCACCGTATACGAGCTGCTTCACTGCCGACGATGCATGAGTGACTTGGTTCCCAGACAACGTAGAGGTGAGGTACATGTGAATCGTTTCCTGGAGTATATGCAGTACTGCTAGAGAGAGAAGGCCTCGCAGGAAGCTGCGACAAGCCCCTTGTGAATCCCTCGACATTGGTGGCCGCCATGGCCATTGCTGCTTCCTCAGCCATCGTGGTGTCCGTGGTGCAGAGTTGCGGCTGCTGTGTCAAGTTGGTTATGCCCCACTTGGATCGCATAGGCTTCCTTGGTTACGTAGAGAGAGGCATGCCGTATCCAACTGTCCTTTGGTCATCATCATCGTCTCATTGGTCATCATCATCATCATATCATCATCATCATCATCCTATCTACTTCCACGGCAGGGCAAAGGCCTCTCCCATAGATCTCCAGTCATCCCGGTCCTGTGCTAACGGCGACCAGTTTATCCCCGCGAACTCCTTGATCTCATCTGTCCATCTAACTTTCTGCCGCCCCCTGCAACGCTCGCCTTCTCTAGGGATCCACTCTGTTACCCTTAATGACCAACGGTTGTCTTGCCTTCGCATTACATGCCCTGCCCACGTCCATTTCGTCTTCTTAATTTCTACTACTATGTCCTTAACACGCGTTTGTTCCCTGAAACACTCCGATCTCTTCTTGTCCCTTAATGTTACACCTATCATCTTCCGTACCATTGCTCACTGAGTCGTCCTCAATTTAAGTTGAACCCTCTTAGTGAGCCTCCAAGTCTCTGTCCTGCAGGTGAGTACCGGTAAGATGCAGCTGTCATACGCTTTCTTTTGTCCTTTGGTATTGTGTGGTAAATAGGACGCACATTGCGAGGAATTCTTAATCCGTATATGTGTTTTCGTATGTACGGCGGGATGCGTATTCTGCAGTGGGAGACCGTAGGTGGTGATAAGTATCCAAGGAGCACCAGGGTCGCGTACCCATCATTAGTGAGTTGGATTCGTTGAAATTGTGAAGTGCATTCGGTGCTCCTCACAGAGCCATTATCGTGTGTCGTGTCAGCCCGGTTAAATAGCTTGGCCTTGGATGTACAGGTAGGAAGTCTGAGGGCCGTCTCGTAGGTGTGCCGGGTAAGAATGTTTAGCCTGTGGCGTTCGAGTGGCCTCAGGGAGAGGTAACGTGCGCCGTAGACAACGCAACTATATGAGGATGAGACGGATGAGGGCTGGTTACTTCACCTGGGTCCGTTTGCATGTGATACGGCGAATCAATTGGGTCAGCTGCGTCACGGCGCATTGTAATTCTAGGATTGTATATTAGTGAGCCTGATCCGTCCTGTAGAATAATGAGCCCTCGTGTGCGTAAATGGGCAACGATTGGAATGGAGAAACTTACAATGTGAAGTATACGGGGGCCAGCTATTCTTCTGTATACGTTATAAAGTGAAAGGAAGGCCGGTGAGTGAGTGAGTGACGGTGCTTGCTAAAGCGTACTTAAACTCGCATGAAATTAAACACCGGCAATTGCACCGTCTGAGGCATCATGGCGTATTATTATAGAAACGGAAAGTTGCCACTTAGCGCTGAGTTCAGCGTCTCACCAAAATTTCAAAAGGGCATTTCTTGTCATGTCCCCTTGGAAACATAACAGAAGCTGTTGAGGCATGTACCGGGACTTCAAAATGGCACACACAAAAAAATACCACGAAAATATTTTGTCTGATCATGACTGAGGTCGAAGCAGATTACAAGAAGGTGACCTACATCCCAAACAACAGTCAATGCATTAGGTCACAAAGGGGAGGGTCGGCGGAGTCAGACGCCTGCCTTCAATTGGCCCACCAGTGTGACCCTCGGTCGTGAAGCTGTTCTTACGCATGTGGCAGCAACAGGTATTCGGCTCTTCTCCTAGTCACTACATTTCACGACAGAAGCTTGCAGACCTGCCCCATTTAAAGGGGCGATAAGCCGACAAGGCCCACAATCGTGTAAGCTGGTTCTTACGCAGTGGCGCAAACAGGTATTCGGCTCTTCTTAGGTCCTAATTGTCACGACAGGTTGCAGGAGTGCACACCATTAAGGGGCAATTGCGACAAAAATACGAGTCTGGTTCCCTCCAAAGACTGCATTGACTAAATAATAACGATGGCTATTTTGACGGCAAACTGCCAACAACCAAGCGATATATATTAAGGAAAACAGACGAAGCAGTGGCGACTCATCTGCTGCTTTCTCGCCGGTACCTTATGACGTCACAGGGACTTGTTTGCGGCGACCGCCGATCAATGCTACCGGCAAGAAACATGACACCATAGTCTAGCTTTCACTACTTTTGTGAGAAAACGCCCGACGGCACAAAAAAGTGACCCGTCATAGGACAGTATTGCACCTCTTTCACGCAGAAATGCGAGAAGAGACTGGTTCTGGTGTCCCCGGATCCACCGCTAGAGATTTGGGGGCCCCTCAGAATGGAGCGCTGTGCTCTTGAGGTGTTGCGTATGTGCGGTTCGAAGTGCTGGACAGGTCCACATCAGGTTGGTAAAGACAGCTGTTGACGCAAGGAGCATACAAAAGGGACATGTGTTCGCAAACGGCGCGAGATAGCGCACAGGCCAAGTCGCTGCTGGTGATAAGGCCACACCCCAACTCGAAGCCCCCGCAGCAAGACCTCCTCCCAGCAGGCGACACCACAGGGGGAGGTCAGTTCTACCCTGTGGAAGTACAGCACGCGTGGCGCGGCGCAGGTTTTCCTTTTCGACCAGCAGCTCTTCTAGGGTGGACACTGAGAAGCGGTAGTAGGGTCAATGCAGTGACCGGCGCGATCCGTAGCTACGTGGACAGGAAGCATACCGTGGTGAATTCACAAAATACGAGCCCGACATGGGTATGTGGCGAGAATATTGGCATAAAAACGTGCCGACAGACCGGTACAACAACCGCCTGTGTACGTGTCAAGCTTCAACCCAGTAGCCACTGTCGATGCAAGCGCCTGCAGATGCCATCCTGCATGGGTAAGTTCTACCAACAAGCCTTGTAAAGGTGGGAGGTATCGTAGGCGGAGCATTGGTTTAAGTTTTTGTGAGGGGGAGCATGCCAAGGCCGTGATTACGAAGTAGTCATATGTCCTGGCGTCCACGAAAGCCTGCATATATATGTGCGGTCGAGTCGCAGACGCCAAGGTAGGGACATGAAGGAAGGGTGCATTCAGAGGCTGATGAAGGCCAGATGTTCGGACATGTAGCCTTGCGAGAGGCTTGTTGTCAATCGCCTAATGGTAGAACCTGTGTGGCCTAGCGGCATAAGAGGCTGGAATCGTATCAGGCAGCTTGCCCCTATGCGTGAGCGAGCTGCTGCCTCAGGAGCATCTCCACGCTTTATCAGGCACGCTGAACGACGCTGATGTATAATTATTTCTAGCGTGTTTAGCTGGGCTTCTCCTTGTAGTGGTGGATATGGCTTCGTGCAATGGAGGCCAGTAACAGTGCGCATAGCAGCCCTGGTGACCGCCTCAAGCCGAGCCCAGTAAACTTGTATCATGCGCAGGAACTGTGCCTGGTACGCGAGCCGTGGTTGAGCGCACTAAGAAATAGGCAATCGTTCAGCAGATCCGCCATACCTCTGAGAAGTGCTGCCAAGAAGGCGGAACGTTTGTCTGGCTTTTTGTGGAGCAGCTAGATCGGAGCAATTTGGCTGCTGACCTTGATGCCATGTCGATGTATGTACACCCGGTTAAACCGAGGACCCGAAGACGACCAACAATGGGAATGGCTTCCCATTCAGTTGCAGTGCAATGGGAGACACTACAAGCGATTGGCGGCCCCAAGCGCTGGCTACAGGGAACACAACAGTCTTGTTTTGAGAAAAATTCCCCGCATTTCCCCGAGGGGAAGAATGGGAAAGTGCGCATGCACGAGTTGAATTTGCGCGGTCGGTAATGTTCGCGAAAGAGAGATCTCACACACACACACACAACTACACAGAAAGAAAGATGCATTTATTCACAGACACCTATTTGTGTTGTCGTTGTACTTGATTGCTAGAGCGGATCTCAGCTTTGAAATTTCGTGTCAGTACTCCTTTAAGCGGCTGCATTAGCCCTTCTCACGCCCGATTCTTGGCCAATCCCCCACGTGGGTATGTGGCATGTCAGCGGCCAGGCAGCGCGCGCCCATCTCCCCCCGTTGCCAAGGAAGACGAGGAGCGCGCGCACCCGCAGCTGTTGCTATGCGGACGGCGGCGGACGCTTCAGGCTCGCTTAAGAAGTGCATTCGCACTTAAAAGGGTGAGGCCAGCATACTCGCACCATTTCTGGTAGTTTGTTATTACTTGTTGGAGGCCCTCGGCTTGCCGTGGCAGGTCCAGACGCACTGTCCACACCGTGATGTCATCCGCACACACGAGAAAATAGAGATCTCGCTTGAATGTGAGCGGGCAGTTAACAGACTGGGGATCTTCGATTATTAGCCTCGAACTCACCGCGGAAAGATAAATTCAGCAAAAAAAAAAAAAAAAGAAGAAGGCGCACTTGCACTAGTGGGGCCAGGCAGGAGAAACGGCGCAGCTGGGGTCGATAGACCTTTTGCGATGTTCTTGCAAGACTATGCTAAGTGTTGAGGCAAAGTTCAGCCGGATTTTACAAGGTACCCCTCACTGACAGCGGGTCCCACGGGGGAAGAAGCTAGGTCGACACCCAGCTCCGCTTTTTCTCCAGCCTTACACCACTCAAGCTGCACCTTTTTTTATGCGTTTTAGCCGCCCAGGAAATACCACAACCTTTAATATGGTACACTAAGGGGTGCGCATGCGCGTGCACCCCTGTTCTCACACTCCAGCAGGCGCAAAATCCGGCTTCACTGTTATAATACCCTGCATGTGGTGGTGCACCATTTAGAGGCGGCGCAGTTTTTAGGGGTGAAGCTCCTCTTGCTCGGGCCCTGTCACGGCCGCACACGGCAGAATGATAATGATTGTGGCAGGATCCCCCTAGGGATTGGCCAACCAAAGATTGGTCGAAGAGGTCAAAACGTTCAACGCGTTCGTTGCTACCCAGCAAAGAGGAGAGGAAGAAGAGGAGGTTGTCGTTCGTCGCCTGCGAGCTCAAGACACGTAGCGGGGGTACGCGACACAAGACGCTCTGCAGAAGGCTACCGTCAAGGCGGCTAAAATGTCACACCGAATTCGCCAACTAACCCATGGAGATTCTCATCGTCCCAAACAAGCCCTACATAATCACCACAAAACATCGACGTCGTCGACGGGCTTGTCAACGGAGCGGTGGAAAGCTTGATGTTTCATGGTTTTACCGATAAGCATTTTAGCTTCGCCCCTCTAACTCATCATCATTCACTTCGTGGAGATGGCGGGATTTTTTTTTCGTTTTTTTTTTTTTTTTTTGCTAAAGCCACCAGACCAAGTTCCACTCTTCAAAAGCCGGCGTCGGTATCAGAAACGGTTCCTTCGCAGCGATTCATGGCACGACGCGTTTCGAAACGCCAGCTTAAGAGACAGACAACCGATTTTTATGGATTGCATGCCCTCTAGCTCATATAAAAGCCAGCGTTTTATATAGTGGGGTAGCCGCAATGAATTTATAGACAAACTGGCGGAAACAAATTGGGCAGTAAACTTCCTAAAGTCTGAAATGTGGCGTCATGTAGTGTCGAAACGTGGCACTAGGGTACGTGTCCCGCTAACCTGGCGTGCAAACCTTGGAGCTACTTAAACGTTCGTTCACTTATTGAAAACCTTTTAGCACAAGTACTTGTATATGTTTAGAACCAGAACGGACTCTTCTTTTTTCCATTTCGAAGACCACTGCAAAATTTTGATCGCGTGCAACGAACAGCTCAGTTTCGGTTTCGGAAGCCTAGATTGGCTGTTGGCGTCGAGGCTGTTCATAACGCGAAAAAAGGATTTGCAATGGGTGATTGAAAAAAAAATGCATAAGCATAGGAGAGACTGCAATTCGTTATTGTTTAGCTGGAGAAAAGTTTTTAAATACCGCTTTTCATCTCGCACACATACAAGTTGCCGCGCTGCTCGATCTCATGTATTTTTGGCAGGACACGTACGGTTCATAGATATAAAAATTCAGATTTAAAAGGTTCTAGGGCACTATAAGTAAAACCGTTTCGGGTTAAGTTGTTGTAAGTGATGCCCTTTCGTTTGGGATAGAGAAAATAAACTCGACAAAAATCGGTTGTCTGTCTCTCTACACTGAACAGAAGCGAGAGGTGGCCGTCCACGCCACTACTGCACAGTTGAAGATGGCGGAAGGACGCAGCCAAACGAGCGAAGAGCCAACCAGGTAAATTCGCAATCGGCGTCAACTCTTCCATTACACGGCGCCAGGAACGAGCTGCGGCGCTACGCGCATGAGACAGATCGAAGCCATTCGAAAGCGTTAGGGCGTGTCGTAAAGCGAAAAGATTACAAAAATCTTCGACAACGCGAGAAGTGTTCTAGCGCTTAGGCATTCTAGTGCATTCCTTTCGCATTCGCAACGCAAAAGAAGTGCTTAGGCTTCCTCCAACTTTTCCACGAAGGAAGTGGACTACCCGTAGAATATCTGCAAGTACGGGTGAATATCATGTACGGGTGAATGGGCCTTAGACAGAGTCCATCTGCCTTTAGCCCACTCACCCGGGAAATTTTGTCTGAATAAATAATTTTCGAAATCTCTCAAAAAAGACATAATCGAAGAGGCCATCTGGTGTACTTCAATTGCGCAAAAAACTAACGAAGACAGGAGAGAGACGACATGAGGCAGCACTTTCAACAAACTTTATTAAGAAGAAATCACAGATTTATACTGCCCACACTCTCTCATACACACTCATAAAAAAAACCAATGAACAAACACCTCCTCCCCTCTGTGCATTATCACACTCTTAGGGCACGTGCCGCTGCTATTACGGTTTCACGATAAATCGCTGTCTTGCCCAAAAAAGTACATCTCTTTTTCCATAAGTGCGAGGGAGGGAGTGCTTACACAGCTCTTCCCAGCACGTGCTATTTCATTGGCCTCAATGATCTCGCGGGTCGTTTGGTTCTTGTTCATTGCTACGATATAACACTCATCAAACAGGGGGGTACATTTGCAATCCCGACAGTGGATAGCCAAATGACCTGAGTTGACATTTTTCACACTGTTGGCATGTTCCCACAGGCGATCATTGATGCACCTCCCCGTTTGCCCCACGTATATCTTTTTGCAGTCTAACGGGATGACATACACTACACACGTAGCGCAGTCAACAAACCTAACCCTGTGTTTGACTTCACAAGGTGGTTTTTTGTATTTGCAGTAGCTCCTTTTGCACAAGTATCCAAGCTTCAGGGGTACGGAAAACACGACATTGACATTAGTTGTGGTTCCAATCTTTTTTAACCGGTGCGATAACCCATGCTTGTACGGAATGACTGCATATTTTTGTTTTTGCTGTTCATTTTCACAGTTCATTTTCAGCTGTTCATTTTCACATCGTCAATCCCGCTCGCAACATATCAAGACATAACGCAATATTACCAGTCCGACAGACAACGCTTTCCTCCCCCTCACCCTGCACTCTCCAAGGAAGAAAAATCGCTGCTCCGCTGACTTCAAACTAACACCTTTCCTCATTCAGTTCGCCTGCATCGTATGTTTCGTACTCAATACTCTGCTGAATGCCAGTTTTGTTCACAACCCGGAACTCTACCTCATATTATAATACAGTGTGGGTGCAATGCCAAACTTCCATCTCTCCGATCCCCTCTTCCCACCCATGAGCTGCGCGAGAACCTGGTGTCCAGCGGCCATCTGGATGTACATGCTACTTCTGGCATCCAGAGCGGTGGCTCTGTGCTCACCTCATGGATTCCCGGACTAGGGAACCACTCCCATTTCAGAAAGTTCAAATAAACATCTCTCTCTCTCTCTCTCTCTCTCTCTCTCTCTCTCTCTCTCTCTCTCTCTCTCTCTCTCTCTCTCTCTCTCTCTCTCTCTCTCTCTATCTATCTATCTATCTATCTATCTATCTCTCTTACTCCCTCCCTCCCTCCCAACGATCACTTTTTTGCGGAGAAATAAATAATTAAGCGGGCATTTACTACAGTTTCCCTTCTGTTTTTTGGTGACGTTGAACAACATTTCACAAAGTGCCCAAGCAAGTTGGGTACTTTCAATTTCACTCAGTCGTTGCCATCCTTCGCCAATGCCTGCTCTTTATGGCTTTCACTTTCGTCAAAAATATTGGAACCCAATCAGAAAGAGACTATTTTGTGAAGCCATCTTCCCTCGGTGGTGCCCAAGCGAGCTACTCACAACTGCTCATCAATGTCATCACGCCCTGCGCCGCTACGCTGCCCTTCTATGGTAGGTAGCCCTTCCAAGAGAGAGAGAGAGAGAGAGAGAAATTTTATTGAATGGCCCGATAGTTTCCCAGAGGTTTGGCGGCCGAGGCTGGACGGGGACCGACAGCAGCGCCTGTGGCCGGGCCGTTCAGGGAGGTACCGCTGGAGTACCGGAGGACCCGCATGGATTGCCAGAGCCACCAGACCCGTCTGGATGTCCTTGCTTGGGCTGAGCAGTGCGGCCTCCCAGTCTGATTCATCGCGAATAAAATTTTTCTTCTGCGTGGTGGGGCCTGTGTTCGCTTGGCAGCACTGAAAACGGTCACGGACATGGCCGAAGCGCCACGGGCATGGCTGGGCTAGTGCCACTGCGCCCGCACTCCGCAGGAAAAAAAAAAACACGGGCGTGCATCGTCTGCTCCGTTTCAACCCGATTCTCAACGGTGGTGTCAACAGAGATGTTATTATTCGCGCTCATATTGGAGTTTAGGCATTACTTTGCATTCGGTGGGGTAGAGTTTGGAACGTCCAACGCACATCATGTCCTTAGCAGGGACAAGTGCCGCCATCCCGCGGAGCCCGGCGTAACCAGTGACGGCGCTCTTCAATGGTTGCCTGCATGCGTGCCTCGCCAGTGAATACAACCTATAGGTAGCTCTCACGTTCCTCGGCCGGGCTCCCTTTTGCATGCACGCACCTATTAAATGCGCTTGTGCGCAAGGCGGCACATTTCAACGAAATGAACACTGAGACAAAGCCTGGGCAACGTTGGCCGGCTGACTGAGGCATAACGAGGTTTGCGTCCTCCGAAAAAGCACAAGACGAGCAAAAGATACATTTACCTGTTCCTGGCTCCGTTTGTTTCAGGAAAGCATGCGTGCCCTACTGCTTCCACGCCGCTTCGCATTCTGGTACCGCGGTATGCTTTACCAGGGCCCTGGTACCATATTGGTAATAAAGAACGCATCATGTGCATTCTGCCTCTGTTTTGGGTTTTTTTACAAATCGTGAACTAAAGCGGAGCTCCTATGCTGTCGGCAATTAAGCGTGCTGTTCCTATAGATACCGAAGAAAAAAATCTAATGCGCCTTTCTGGAAGAAACATGGTTGAAACGTAAAACATTCTCCGGTAAAAATGCAAAGTCCGCAATACTATCAACCAAAGTGCAAATGCAATGCAAAAGTGCAAATGAAAAAGTGCAAATGCAAAGTGCAACAACGTTGAGCTAAGCGAATGTGATGTTGCGAATGTGCTGATTTGGTTAGCTCAGAGCTCAGCGTTGTCGTTTATTTGGATTTTGGTTTATTGGATTGTGAACTTTGCATTTGTACTGGAGACAGCTTCGAGTTTCATCATCATCATCATCATCATCATCCCATTGCGTAAAGTTGACTTTCCCACTTCACGTTTTATCGTTATCACCACGTGGCCTCCAATTGTGTGCAGTTGGCTTTCCTGTTTATAATTCCACAATCATCATAATCATCATCATGTTCCCACATTGTGTAAAGAGTGTCATCCCAGCAGTGCGTTTGGACGCAACACCATCAGCGAGACATAGAAAGTTTCGCTTTAAAAAGATGCCAAACATTCCGTGGCGCGCACATTAGTAATGCCTGTGCTACACGGTACCTTTCGATTGGCAGTTGAATCCTCAGTTACAAGTTCGCCCTACGTATTTCCAATGGGGCACTCGATAGACAATTGGTTCAACGGCCTTCGGAAGGCCTTTGAAACGGTCGTGTAGCAAAGGCATAAGACATTCAGCGCACTAATTATAAGGATCGTACCGCAATCGCAACTCCCGTTTACACATGTGGATTCAATAGAAGAGGGCAACTTAAATGTGAGGCCACGCACCCACATATGGGGTTGCACTTAGAAATCATTTATTTAACTAGATAGCACGTTGTAACAACAGGCAGCGTCAGCTAGTAAATATCTGGATGAAAATCATTAAATACGAAACCGCCCACGGATGACACGCAAAGCATCGCTACTGTTGACGCCCTCCAATCCCAAAGTCAAGCGTAACCGTTCATCGCGGACCCACGGCGACACGAAAATGCCTTGGAAAAGGGTTCGAAATGTTTCGCAGCAGTGAGACACTGTTCAGATACCTTCGTCATCAAAGGACCGATATAGCAACTAACATGGCAGAAGGTGAAGAAAAACACTTGCTCAGGGCTATAGCTCTCCATCCCTTCGAGTGGCAGGTCAGATGACACATTTCTAAACCGGACGTAAGTTTCGTAAGCAACGACGAGAGCAGGCAACTGCGGGCACAGCCAGTCCTTGTAACCAACGACGGTACACCACGAACCGTTCCAAAATGCTTCCGTCTCCGACGCAACAAACGGCTCCGTCACGGCACCACCGTGAAGAAGATCTGTCATTGATTCGAGTGCTTCGAATATCGCTTTCGCGTACGCATAACCCAGTCCGCCGTACGTCATGGCACTTGTGCCTTTACTGTAGAAATACGGGGGTGCCAACGCGGCAACTGCTACCGACATGACGTTCAGAGCAGGGTTGTATGAAAACAGCTGACTCGGGTGCAGTTCATATATCTGAGCGACATCAACCTGGCGATCTTCATGGACAAGGGTGTGTTGCAACTGCAGCCGGCTCGAATGCCACTGGCCGAAGAAATCGCCAGTTCCATTGTAAGGTGGGCCATAGTAGCGCTCGAAGCCACCGGGGCTACCAAAGTCGTCTTCAGGCCAAACGACAGTCTTCATTTCTTCAACTAGATCGGCCAACTCATTAATAAGCGGGCTGTTAAGCTTGGAATACGAGCGCAGCTTCTCCGAGGCGACCGTGCGGACATTTTCCAGGAGTGCTAAGATGGAAATCTGCTCTTGCCTCGTGTATTGCGCCTTGTTAATTGAGGCGAGAAGAACGTTGTACGTCATTTCCACCTGTTCGAAGCAAGTGAACCGGATGAAGATCTTGCCCGCTTCGTAGCCCTGCAACGCAGATGACAGATGGCTGCTCACCAGGCCTCCGAGAGCCTGCACGAACGCCCATATTGTGTGGAAGTAAAGCTGCTCAGGTGTGTAGCAGTCAGTAAGGGCGTCCAAGGCCGTTAGAAGATCTGCGTTCGTTGCCAGCAGTATATCCTGCGCCGTGATGGGCGAAGCCGCTGCGTAGATTGACTGGAGAGGGTTTACCCAATCCTCAACAGCTAGCTTTCGCACCAGGGCAGGTAAGCTTCGAAGTTCCGCAAGCCTCGGTTGAATGCGCAAAGCGTTGGCGTGTGAGCTGAAGTTCCCGAATACGTCCTTCTGTACGGTGGTGCTTCCTTCAAGGAACGACTTGTAACGCGTGGAGGGGCGCCGGTATTTGAAAAAGCTTGAGTATAATTCCAGGTAAGATGAGTACGCGTCATCGTATTGCGTAATTTGTGCGTGTAGTTCATTCCAGACGACCGGTATAGCGGATGGGCTAATGACGACGGCGCGGTTCCGACGCGCGCTCCTGTTCACCGGTAGCAGCTTGACGCGGAACCAGAGGGGCAGAGCCCAGAGGACGGCCAGCTCGAGGATCACCCTCAGTGGCCGGGAATAGTTGAGCATCCCCAGCTCGGCTTCGCCTTCGGCGGGCCACGCGAAGTCTGTGCTGTTCACAAAATCGACGAGGCTTTCGACGGCGTCGTCTTCACCCCCGCTCCTGTTGAGGCACGCCCGCATCATGCTGAGGGGTCTGTTGAGAAGGACTCCTTCGTCGTGGCCTCTCAGTGAGCTCATCTTCGCCAGGTCCCCGATCCAGTTCATCAGGGACTCTCCCGCAATGGTCAAGGACCACGCGGGAGTTCTTGCCCTCCCACACTGAGCAGACAAAGAGGCTGAGGTCCTCGCAGGCCGACGGACGGTGGCTACTGTTGATGTTGAGGATTCGGACGTGGCCGATGCAGTCGGCTGTCCTGCACACGTTCTCGTCCCCGTGGTCGTCGTTGGTTGGCAAGATAAGAAAGACGATCAGCAGCAGCGCAGCCAGCAGCAGGCCCGCAGCCGCCCTCGCCTCCCAGCCGAGGAGCGAAGCCGGTCTCTTTGCAGGCCTACGTAGAGGCGACGGGGTCAGGAGCCGTTGAAGGCGAGCCTGGGAAAAGTCATAATGGCAGGCCTTAGCTTGTGCTTTCGGTGTGTCGTGGCAGCGCAACAAACAAACGCAATGTGAACGGGAGTGTTTTTTGGTATCGGTGCCTAGTGCAACTACGTTGCCAAATTCTGATGTGTCGATATCGAGCGATGTGCACTCACTTTTGGAGTGTTTCGTACCACTTTTGTCTCACAGAAATGTGGTTGGCCGTTGACGCGAACTAAAACTTCTTCGTCCTGAGGCGAGTGTGCAGTCTGACGGGTGTAGTCGACCTTGAGAGTTGTTTGCACTAAGCGCCTCCTGACAAGATGACCTACCGAACAAGTGTCATGGTTCAGGGGGAAATCCCCGAAGGGGTTTGTGATAATGAGGTGTGCAGAAACGGAGGGCGATGAAGAAGAGGAAGAAATATTAATTCGGCGCTAAGCAGCAGGCCACGATCCTTTCAGATTCTAAAAATAACGATGATAAATTCTTTTATTAGGAAGGGGAGGACCGATTGTCGCTGGAGGGGGAATAGGGGGAATAGGGAGGGATAAAGCAGCGCTTTATAAGTGCATGGCAAGTAATCGGGCGGGTGGCCCCAAGCAGTTAGTACATTCATCCGAGTCTTGACTACGGTTGAGGACGCCCAGTTTCTTGAGCGCTCCGCTAAAAGACTGCGGTTCGCTTTTCTTTTCGTTGTAGCAAACAGCTCTTTTAAAGGCGTATTTATCGAATTATGTACCCTGCGTCTTCCGCGACTTGTGCAGATGCTTCTGAAAATTTCGGGAAACCTGGGATTGTTTGCTTTGCTTAGGATTTTGCGTTAGGTGATTGGTTTTGTGTTTAGTTGAAGTGTGGTTTGCTTTGGAAGTTTCTTTGTGTGTGATAAATGTACGTTTTCTTCAATCCACCAATCTCTCACTTGCATCTTGAGTAATAGAGGCATCGCTGCGCAATGAGTTTTTACCTTAGATTAGCCGACATGTGACTATTAGGTACGTGACGAGCTGGCCTGCACGTGAAACAAACTGAGTTACGGAAGCATGCCCTCCGCGCAAGTGTTCTGTAAAAACAAAAACAAAAACAAGAAAACAAATAGAACGTTTTCACTTCCTGCGAATTAAATGTGACTAGTGAAAGCTTACTGGACGTGATCCGGGTAAGTTACGATCAAACGGATAATTTGATGGTTGGTGTAGGAGCGGTAGTACGTCTCAATAGCGGTACTCTTAGCAAAATTTTCTGCGGCAGCCCGGCTACGAAGCATAGTTCTACTGCCTACGACGTTGCTGATATTGACGCTCCTTTAAAGGATATCTAAAGCGCCTACGAAGAAAATATGCTCGCAGAGCTATGCGTATTGGGAAGCACGACTCGCAAAGCACGGTGCGTGACTCGCAGTGCTTATATTTCGCGCTCGGAAGGGCCCTATACTACAAGTTACAGCTTCGCTTTAACACGCCAGATCTAATGTAGGTTTCCGGACTCGGTTGTATTCGACGAGCAGCTATGACGTATACAAAATGTTTCCGCCGGGAAACGTACGGAGAGCTCTGGCAGGTGATAATGATGATGATGACGATGATGACTGCTAGTCGTTTCTTCTTTGTAACCGGGTGATGACGTATCATCTTACCAAAATAAGACTAATATCATCATCATAACCATCAGCCTATCTACGCCCACTGCAGGGCACAGGCCTCTCCCATTATTCTCAAATTACCTCGGTACTGTGCCAACTGTGACCAATTTATCCCCGCAAACTTCTTAATCTCATCTGCCCATCTAACTTTCTGCCGCCCCCTGAAACGCTTGCCTTCTCTAGGGATCCAATATACTTTGAAAGACTAATATACCCTTCGTTTAATACCAGCGCTGCTCTTACAGGGCAGGCACAAAATACTCATTTTTTTTTCCGTTGCAGGTGGTCTGTCCTAGGTAATATTCCCCTCTCTGCTTTTCGTCCACCACCATTCTAATGTTATTTTCGTCGCAGGGGTGAGCTCCCATTGCGCCCCCTGGAGAACGAATGACCCGGGCAGCCGAACACGCGTTGCATGGCGAGTACTTGATGGAATTGACGGGAAAATTAGATGGACGCGTACTGCATATTCCGTGGTAAAGCAACAAGAATACACCGTTCATAATAGCAGCGCGGTGAATTCGTACGCATAGTCAAGCGCCTCCCGTGCAGTTACGATATAATCCGTCGTGTTCACGAAGGGACCAAACCGTCAGTACTTCGCGTGCTTATGGGTGTAACGCTTGTGGATAGCAGGCGTGCGTCAAGCACTGATACGAAAATTTTGTTACACTTTTATTGCTTTTATCGATGCTTAATGGCCTGGCGAACTTGAAACAGCACTTCAAATACTTCAACGCGCGATCGTTAATTACGTTGAACGGCCTGAAAATCATTTGTTTCAAATTCCCGCGCTTTCATCCCGAACGGCGCATATGACAGACTCCCTGCCTGACCTCACCGCTTTGTGCGGACGTCACCGGCGCCCGCTTGAGAGGGTGTTGCGCCCGCTCGCCGCTCGTGGGGCCGCGCGCATGAAGTGACGTCACGAGTTTTCGACAAGCGCTGCCGCGTCACTTCTTTTGGCTCTCCCTGGATGATGTCACGCTGATGTCCATTTGCTGAGTGCCGCTCCGCGCGCTGCTCCGTCGGCGCGATAAATGAGATACAATTGGACTATGTTCTTCGCGTCGCAGGCCGCTCATATTTCACCCAGTGTATTCTGTTGAGTGAAGGAAGCGAACTGTGCAATAATATTAACGCCGAAAATTGGTGTCAGTGCTCCTTTAAACTCGCGTATAAGACATTTTAGTTCAAATTAGTAGATATACATGCGGTCCAAAGGAGCCAGGATAAGTTGAGTAACAGTAACGCCGAGGGACGGAGGAACGAGGTTGGCAGCCAAAAAGGTGGATTAAGCAGCTAAGCTCGGGGCCACAAATGGCTTCCAATGGCAAGAGATGGAGCGATATGATGTGTCTCCCGCAGAGAAATGTGGATCTTTCATGAGAGGCACCGAACACCTGAGTTTCAACCAAGTGATGCGCCCTCTGCCATGACAGGCCTGCAGTAGGTACACAGCCCCCTATCTGAAAATGTAGATGTGCGGCTGCATGAAATATATCCCTGACACTTGGGGCCCTATTCCCGACTGCACAAAATCACAGTGAACTGTAAATCTGCCGGAAGTCTTTTCTGATTGGCTTTCAATTTTGGTCTCGTGCTTCCGGTTGACAAAGCTGTTGCGTATGCTTTCGTCATTCTGACGTTGCATGACGTTTACCGACACCAGCTCTAAAGTTTGCCTTATTTCTCTTTACTAATTAAAGGCGCATAATTCTTGGCCGGCAATGAAAAACTAGACTAAATGCAGCGGACACGACAACGTACGCCTGTCTTTGCTATTCAGCAACAATACTGCTCGTATGTCACGTACTCTCTCTGATTGGCTGAGAAGGCGTGACGTAATTTAAACAACTGGCCGAAACGATAACGTCAAACATCGGCAACTCCAGCTTGCATAAGAGTGACGTAATGTTACGTAACAGATTGAAAATGGCGGCTGCTGTCGCCGTAAATAGGGCAAAAAAATTCACCGATTGTTTGTGGTCTTTTGTAGTGGACACCTTGTTAGCGTTACCAGTACCTCTGCCGTTAAGAACAGCTGAGGCGACAACGCGGGCGTGGCCTCTACTGCGGTATGTGCCTCGGGGTGGTTAAAGTCGTGGGTTGGTATTCGTCACGAATACCAACCCCCGAATACCATTACCATGGTAATGGTATTCGTGGCGGCACACTGTGATGGCTTCTTCCACAAATTTAAGTACACCCGCCGAATTTTTAAATAATATCGCGGAATCGTCGATGGGCGGGTGGGTCAGCGCCTATTGTCACGGGAGAAAGCGGCGAAACGGGCGAAAGTAGATCCCACAGTTCGCATGGGCAAAACGGTCCCGCTAGCGCAACCGCCGTCTGCTAGGGTGTTCCCGCTAGTGCGGGAACACCCTAGTGCGGGAACACCCTGGTGCGGGAACCCCCCTTCCCGCTGGTAATCAGCCGCCTATAACCATTGCCGTGAACGGAGCGCAGGAGAAATCGCTGTCACCACCCGGCAATGAAGATGGACGGCTGATTAGCGGCGAGGAGGGGTGTTCCCGCACTAGGGTGTTCCCGCACTAGCGGGAACACCCTGACGGCGGTTGCGCTAGCGGGACCGTTTTGCCCATGCGAACTGCGGGATCTACTTTCGCTCGTTTCGCCACTTTCTACCGAGACAATAGGCGCTGACACACCCGCCGCTCGACGCTTCTGCGATATTTTTCAAAAATTCGGTGGCTCTACCTTCTCAGGCAAGACGAAATCCAAGTTCGATCGGTACCGCGTCGTTGGTTACCTGGAATCGTTGCAGCAGGCGAGTCCTACACAGGCCCTATCTTTCCTCCACGGCGAGTTATCAGCCAGAAACAAATTTACTAACCTTTAGCTCCGAGGGAGTGGTTGGGCCAAACCGCTTGCTAAATGTCGAGGTGGCGGTTGGTGGCAAAACACGGTCCTCCTCACTGGTCGTGAAGGGCCGGGAGCGTTGGTGACTGCGGGAGCGACTCCTCTCCATCACTGCACGCACGCGAAGATCGAAAAATGCGATGCAGAACACAAACTCTTGTCACAGTATCCACTAGACACTTATAGTGCTTTTACTAACTGCCATAGTAAAAAGCTACGCGCGACAATATGGATCTGCTAAGCGCGCAACACAACAGGGAGACACATTCAAAACGCACATATCACACTTGGACAAGAAATTGAGCAAGTAAGCCAACGAAATGCACGATGAGAGCAAGTATAAGTTACCTCAGAAAGGCATCTGCTCTTCTTGCTTTTATACCCAGCAGCGGAAAGTCCTCTGATAGAGTCGGCGAGCTTGTCGCAAAAATAAGATATTTTGGCGATAATCTTAGAATTATGCATTTTAATGTGACCATATGCAAGTCGACATGTGGATTTGGAAGAACTTTTTAATCACTATTTGGAGTGGGAAAAGTGCTGCGGTTATTATGTTCAATAGCTAATATAATTCTGTTACTCTCAAGGAATGTTAGTATCAGACAAGTAGTTACTAAGTGCACTGTCCAGACTAGTAACGATAGCATTTAGGTTTCATACTTAGTGGGAGGACCTACGTACCGTACTGGGGGTAGTAAAGTTCGTAAGGAGTTCGCAAATGCAACCCGTTACTACCTTTTTACTATAGAATTTTTAAAGAGTGATGGCCGGCAACAGCGGGAGTGCAAGGTGGATTTTCACTGAGAAAATGATAGTAAAACCTTCCTACGAAGTCTGCACGAAGGTCCAAAGCGTGCACGTTGCCTCAGCTACGCGGATCAGCCTGCCTTGATCCAAACGATGCCGGTGTGTGGGAACGGCTGGCAACATTGTTTCCTCTGAGGAAGAGGGAGTAACTCTATAGTGTCCAGACGGAATGCCTATTCGGTCAACGTCCAGGATGTCTTGGCTCCTAGCGGCGTCTCCACTTTTCTGGACGGCCCTGTGCTGGACCTCAGGGCCCTCGCTATGCAGCACGGTCTGCACTGCTTTTTGCTGGTGATAATAAATTTTGCTTTCGGATTGCTGAAGTCTGTTCCTTGCACAGTAGGGCCTTTCCAGAGAATGTGTGCCAAACTCGAGCTGAACAACACCACAGGAATTCAGTGCTTAACGTCTGAAGCGCGAACCCGGGTACCTTTATTCGCTTCACCCTTATCGGACATGAGTGGAAATGTCGTATGGCCACTGTTACGCTTCAGCGCGCCGCTACCCTGTGTGCGCGCGTGCTGCAAGTTTGGTGTCGTGCGGGGAAGCTTCCTGTGCTTGGCGGTAAAGCCGGCCTCCCCAAACAAGCTACGACACGCAGGAGCGCGTCCGTCGCGCGGGCACTTGCTGGGGACGGTTCATGCGTGCGGCAGTTGCGAAATCCGGAACAAACTGGTTCTGCCAGGGACGTGTTAAAACGTGACTCTGGGAGCGAACGCGGCCTACGGAGATCTCTCCTGTCCCCATTCGCTCAAACTCAACGTGCGCCGGCTATCACGGGACCGGGAAAGGGTGTTCTTGTGCGTCTGTACATAGCTCGGGCCGTGTGCAAAGCCCTGGAAGCAGCGGAACCGTTTCCGCTTCTCTGTATAAATTCCACCGTCTTGGGTTCGCTATCCGTCGACTTTGGGGGCTGAGCTAAGAGCGCCGCTCTGCCCGTCGACTTCATGCTGTTCCTGTATCGTCACTGTGCATCCATGCGGTAAAGCCAGTTAAGTTTGCTCTTGGCTCTTTGTCGTGAACACCAAGGCAGCACTTTGATCGCCGCTCATCCACCAGGCTACCACTACATGACGGAGGCAACAAAGCTCGGTACGGTTACGCCTTCGCCAATGTAACACCACTAACCTGGCACATTTTCGGCGACAGGGCCCGTTGAGGAGGATTCCGGCCCAGCCTCTGCAGTCGGCTTCTTAGGGGAAGGGCTGACCCTGGTGGTAGCCGGGTTGAGCACGCCTTCGGCTGGAATCTCCTGACTGACTGCCGCTTCCTGCAGATGAGCAGACCCGACAGCCTGCCGCCCCGAAGCCTTTCTACCGCTACGTACGGTAGCCGTAGAAGGCACCGCCGAGCCAGAAGCCGTTGCCGGTGTATAATGGGCACTGGTTGCGCTAGCGGCCAGCGATGACAATTCGGGATCATACCCGGCGGGGGAGACCCTCGGAGCCCCCTTGGTCGGCGCGCGATGCAGCTTGCCCTGAGGTCGCGACGTCTGGTACGCGTTGTCGACGGGTGCGTCGGTCGTAGCGGTGGCTTCCGGCGATTTGTCGTTGGCCTTCGACGAAGATCTCGACTTTGACGAGGAGCAGCTTGAGGAGACCTCGCTTCCGCGGCGTAGACGACGCGTTTTGGTCATTTCAGATGGGGCTTCAGCGTCGTTCGTTCCGGAACCGACTGTAGTTTTATCGGCGGGAGGGGCGATGTTTTCTCCTGTCTTCACCGTATCGGCTGTTGCCCGCCTAGATGTTGAGCGTCCAGAGCTGGTAGCCTTGATAGGCTTCCGTCCAGGGGTTGCACCGGACATGGCGTTGGTGGATGACTAGTAGAAGGCGCGCTGAGAATGCTTCTTCGCGGTGCACCGTGGCTCGTCCCACGCGACAGTACCGCTCGTGGTTGGTGACGGTGATGATGACGACGACGATCCCAACGCCGGGCAATCCTTTCTACCCTTTCCTTATTCATTAGTGTTGATTTTATAATTGGCGTGTCCTCTCTGATGCCGTACCTCATTTTCTAGCAGTCTACTTACTACATTTTTTTTATTGCCCGTTTATATACACTTCTTTTTCTCTAAACGAGTACTTCAAGTGCATTCATTATATTTCTTCTAATCTTAGCCCATTATTTTTTTTCTCAGTTAGCACCCCATTTCCTTGCCAATCACTCTGAGTGGGTATGAGCTTTCTGTTGGCGCCAACCAAACAACCAACCTTCACCAACCCTACCCTTTAAAATTCGAGATTCATCATCATAATAATCATCATCATGAGCCTGTTTGTGTCTACTACAGGACGAAAGCCTCTCCCAAAGATTTCCAGCCACCTCTATATGTGCTAGATGAGTCCATGTTTTTCCCCCAAATTTTCGTCGCTCATCATCGCCAACAAGTTCTCGCGACCAACCCCTAGTGCGTTTGCGGTCTATCGGCAGCCAGTCTGTCAAACGGATGGTCCATCTGTTGTGCCTCATTCGCATTACGTGACCAGCCATGCCTATTTCCTTCGCTTCATTTGAACGAGATTGTCGTCCACCAAACACAAAACACCAAAACAAACACACAAAACGCCAAAAACAATAAACACACAAATTCGAGATTAGTGAGTCACAAATCGTGGAACGTAGGAGGAGGAGAAACTTTATTGTGAGCCTGGTGATGTGGGAGATGCTCCTTAGTCCCGGAGACCATGTAACGACCTTGCTGTCTCCAGCCCTGGACACCAGGAGTTGATGTGCATCCAAGCCGGCGCTGGTCGTCAGGTTCTGATCCCGCAGCTCAGGGAGGGGAAGGGAAGTGGGTAAAGGTGGGAGGGCTGGGTTGTGTGCGCACCCCAATATTCATGTGTATGAGGGTGCATGGGTAGGGCAGAATATTACATGTGGCAGGGTACTGGATGGGGTACATCCGATGTGGCCAAGCTGGGTTGGGAAATGTGTTGGTTTGAAGCCTCCGGAGCGTTACTTCTTCTGTTTTAGTAAGCTGCGGGTGAGGAGGGGGAAAATGTTGTCTTGATGTGTGGTAATGTTGGGTGATGTCTTGAAATGTGAGCAGGGGAACGAGACTTGGTGTTTCCTCAGAGGCAGGGAGGAGGGTTCGCAGGCTTGTCTATGGGCAAAATTATTGCCCGTTAGTGAGGAGTGTCCCGGTGTCCCACACAATGTCGATCTTCCTGTTGGGGGCGTGTTGAGCCAGGAGGTTCCACGTAG